>JBBPBQ010000004.1:29905015-29931653 GCA_037974755.1 Cicer yamashitae
TGACACAAAATCACTTATTGGATGCACAAGATTGGTTAAAAACCCTAATTGGATTAGAATAAGTCGAAGGATAACGAAAATAACCTAAATGTTCAACCAATGACACAAAATCACTTATTGGATGCACAAGATTGGTTAAAATCCCTAATTGGATTAGAATATGCCTAGGGGGGATGAAAATGACCTAAATGTTCAACCAATGACACAAACGCACTTTTTGGATGCACAAGATTGGTGAAAAACCCTAATTGGATTTGAATAAGCCAAGGGAGGATGAAAATAACCTAAATGTTCAACCAATGATAAAAGATCACTTATGGGATGCACAAGATTTGTTAAAATCAATAATTGGATTAGAATAGGCCGAGGGAGGACGAAAATGACCTAATTTTTCAACCAATGACACAAAATCACTTATTGGATGCACAAGATTGGTTAAAAACCCTAATTGGATTAAAATAAGTCGAACGATGACGAAAATGACCTAAATGTTCACCCATTGACACAAAATCACATATTGGATGCACAAGATTGGTTAAAAACCCTAATTGGATTAGAATAAGCCAAGGGAGGACGAAAAATGACCTATATGTTCAACCAATGACACAAAATCACTTATTGGATGCACAAGATTGGTTAAAAACCCTAATTCGATTAGAATAAGCCTAGGGAGGACGGATATGACGTAAATGTTCAACCAATGATAAAAAATCACTTATTGGATGCACAAGATTGGTTAAAAACCCTAATTGGATTAGAATAAGCCTAAGGAGGACGAAAATGACCTAAATGTTCAACCAACGACACAAAATCACTTTTTGGATGCACAAGATTGGTTAAAAACCCTAATTGGATTAGAATAAGCCGAGGGAGGACGAAAATGACCTAAATGTTCAACCATTGACACAAAATCACTTATTGGATGCACAAGATTGGTTAAAAACCCTAATTCGATTTGAATAAGCCTAGGGAGGACGGATATGACGTAAATGTTCAACAAATGACACAAAATCACTTATTGGATGCACAAGATTGGTTAAAAACCCTAATTCGATTAGAATAAGCCTAGGGAGGACGGATATGACGTAAATGTTCAACCAATGACACAAAATCACTTATTGGATGCACAAGATTGGTTCAAAACCCTTATTGGATTAGAATAGGCCGAGGGAGGACGAAAATGACCTAAATGTTTAACCAATGACACAAAATCACTTATTGGATGCACAAGATTGGTTAAAAACCCTAATTGGATTAGAATAAGTCGAAGGATGACGAAAATGACCTAAATGTTCAACCAATGACACAAAATCACTTATTGGATGCACAAGATTGGTTAAAAACTCTAATTGTATTACAATAAGCCTAAGGAGGACGAAAATGACCTAAATGTTCAACCAACGACACAAAATCACTTATTGGATGCACAAGATTGGTTAAAAACCCTAATTGGATTAGAATAAGCCAAGGGGGGAGGAAAATGACCTAAATGTTCAACCAATGACACAAAATCAATTATTGGATGCACAAGATTGGTTAAAAACCCTAATTGGATTAGAATAAGTCGAAGGATGACGAAAATGACCTAAATCTTCACAAATGACACAAAATCACTTATTCGATGCACAAGATTGGTTAAAAACCATAATTGGAATAGAAGAAGTCGAAGGATGACGAAAATGACCTAAATGTTCAACCAATGACACAAAATCACTTATTGGATGCACAAGATTGGTTAAAAACCCTCATTGGATTAGAATTAGTCGAAGGATGACGAAAATGACCTAAATGTTCAACCATTGACACAAAATCACTTATTGGATGCACAAGATTGGTTAAAAACCCTAATTGGATTAGAATAAGTCGAAGGATAACGAAAATAACCTAAATGTTCAACCAATGACACAAAATCACTTATTTGATGCACAAGATTGGTTAAAATCCCTAATTGGATTAGAATATGCCTAGGGGGGATGAAAATGACCTAAATGTTCAACCAATGACACAAACGCACTTTTTGGATGCACAAGATTGGTGAAAAACCCTAATTGGATTTGAATAAGCCAAGGGAGGATGAAAATAACCTAAATGTTCAACCAATGATAAAAAATCACTTATGGGATGCACAAGATTTGTTAAAATCAATAATTGGATTAGAATAGGCCGAGGGAGGACGAAAATGACCTAAATGTTCAACCAATGACACAAAATCACTTATTGGATGCACAAGATTGGTTAAAAACCCTAATTGGATTAAAATAAGTCGAACGATGACGAAAATGACCTAAATGTTCACCCATTGACACAAAATCACATATTGGATGCACAAGATTGGTTAAAAACCCTAATTGGATTAGAATAAGCCAAGGGAGGACGAAAAATGACCTATATGTTCAACCAATGACACAAAATCACTTATTGGATGCACAAGATTGGTTAAAAACCCTAATTGGATTAGAATAAGCCAAGGGAGGACGAAAATGACCTAAATGTTCAACCAATGACACAAAATCACTTATTGGATGCACAAGATTGGTTAAAAACCCTAATTGGATTAGAATAAGCCTAAGGAGGACGAAAATGACCTAAATGTTCAACCAACGACACAAAATCACTTTTTGGATGCACAAGATTGGTTAAAAACCCTAATTGGATTAGAATAAGCCAAGGGAGGACGAAAATGACCTAAATGTTCAACCAATGACACAATCACTTATTGGATGCACAACATTTGTTAAAAACCCTAATTGGATTAGAATAAGCCAAGGGAGGATGAAAATAACCTAAATGTTCAACCGATGATAAAAAATCACTTATTGGATGCACAAGATTGGTTAAAAACCCTAATTGGATTAGAATAGGTCGAGGGAGGACGAAAATGACCTAAATGTTCAACCAATGACACAAAATCACTTATTGGATGCACAAGATTGGTTAAAAACTCTAATTGGATTAGAATAAGCCTAAGGAGGACGAAAATGACCTAAATGTTCAACCAACGACACAAAATCACTTATTGGATGCACAAGATTGGTTAAAAACCCTAATTGGATTAGAATAAGCCAAGGGGGGACGAAAATGACCTAAATGTTCAACCAATGACACAAACGCACTTTTTGGATGCACAAGATTGGTTAAAAACCCTAATTGGATTAGAATAAGCCAAGGGAGGATGAAAATAACCTAAATGTTCAACCAAAGATAAAAAATCACTTATTGGATGCACAAGATTGGTTAAAAACCCTAATTGGATTAGAATAGGCCGAGGGAGGACGAAAATGACCTATATGTTCAACCAATGACACAAAATGACACAAAATCGCATATTGGATGCACAAGATTGGTTAAAAACCCTAATTGGATTAGAATAAGCCAAGGGAGGACGAAAATGACCTAAATGTCCAACCAATGAGACAAAATCACTTATTGGATGCACAAGATTGGTTAAAAACCCTAATTGGATTAGAATAATTCAAAGGATGACGAAAATGACCTAAATGTTCATCCAATGACACAAAATCACTTATTGGATACACAAGATTCGTTAAAAACCCTAATTGAATTAGAATAAGTCGAAGGATGACGAAAATGACCTAAATGTTCAACCAATGATTCAAAATTACCTATTGGATGCACAAGATTGGTTAAAAACCCTAGTTGGATTAGAATAAGCCTAGGGAGTACGAAAAATGACATAAATGTTCAACCAATGACACAAAATCACTTATTGGATGCACAAGGTTGGTTAAAAACCCTAATTGGATTAGAATAACCCAAGGGAGGACGCAAATGACCTTAATGTTCAACCAATGACACAAACTCACTTATTGGTTGCACAAGATTGGTTAAAAACCCTAATTGGATTAGAATAAGTCGAAGGATGACTAAAATGACCTTAATGTTCAACCATTGACACAAAATCACTTATTGGATGCACAAGATTGGTTAAAAACCCTAATCGGATTAGAATAAGTCGAAGGATGACGAAAATGACCTAAATGTTCAACCAATGACACAAAATCACTTATTGGATGCACAATATTGGTTAAAAACCCTAATTGGATTAGAATAAGTCGAAGGATGATGAAAATGACCTAAATGTTCAACCATTGACACAAAATCACTTATTAAATGCACAAGATTGGTTAAAAACCCTAATTGGATTAGAATAAGTCGAAGGATGACGAAAATAACCTAAATGTTCAACCAATGACACAAAATCACTTATTGGATGCACAAGATTGGTTAAAAACCCTAATTGGATTAGAATATGCCAAGGGGGGATGAAAATGACCTAAATGTTCAACCAATGATACAAACGCACTTTTTGGATGCACAAGATTGGTGAAAAACCCTAATTGGATTTGAATAAGCCAAGGGAGGATGAAAATAACCTAAATGTTCAACCAATGATAAAAAATCACTTATTGGATGCACAAGATTTGTTAAAATCAATTATTGGATTAGAATAGGCCGAGGGAGGACGAAAATGACTTAAATATTCAACCAATGACACAAAATCACTTATTGGATGCACAAGATTGGTTAAAAACCCTAATTGGATTAAAATAAGTCGAACGATGACGAAAATGACCTAAATGTTCACCCATTGACACAAAATCACTTATTGGATGCACAAGATTGGTTAAAAACCCTAATTGGATTAGAATAAGCCAAGGGAGGACGAAAAATGACCTATATGTTCAACCAATGACACAAAATCACTTATTGGATGCACAAGATTGGTTAAAAACCCTAATTCGATTAGAATAAGCCTAGGGAGGACGGATATGACGTAAAGGTTCAACCAATGACACAAAATCACTTATTGGATGCACAAGATTGGTTAGAAACCCTAATTGGATAAGAATAGACCAAGGGAGGACGAAAATGACCTAAAGGTTCAACCAATGACACAAAATCACTTATTGTATTCACAAGATTCGTCAAAAACCCTTATTGGATTAGAATAAGTCGAAGGATGACGAAAATGACCTAAATGTTCAACCAATGACACAAAATCACTTATTGGATGCACAAGATTGGTTAAAAACCCTAACTGGATTAGAATAAGCCAAGGGAGGACGGATATGACGTAAGTGTTCAACCAATGACACAAAATCACTTATTGGATGCACAAGATTGGTTAAAAACCCTAATTGGATTAGAATAGGCCGACGGAGGACGAAAATGACCTAAATGTTCAACCAATGACACAATCACTTATTGGATGTACAACATTTGTTAAAAACCCTAATTGGATTAGAATAAGTCGAAGGATGACGAAAATGACCTAAATGTTCAACAAATGACACAAGATAACTTATTGGATGCACAAGATTGCTTAAAAACCCTAATTGGATTAGAATAAGTCGAAGGATGACGAAAATAACATAAATGTTCAACCAACGAGACAAAATCACTTATTGGATGCACAAGATTGGTTAAAACCCCTAATTGGATTAGAATCAGCCAAGGGAGGATGAAAATAACCTAAATGTTCAACCAATGATGAAAAATCACTTATTGGATGCACAAGATTGGTTAAAAACCCTAATTGGATTAGAATAGGCCGAGGGAGGACGAAAATGACCTAAATGTTCAACCACTGACACAAAATCACTTATTCGATTCAAAAGATTGGTTAAAACCCCTAATTCGATTAGAATAAGTCGAAGGATGACGAAAATGACCTAAATGTTTAACAAATGACACAAAATTACTTATTGGATGTACAAGATTGGTTAAAAACCCTAATTGGATTAGAATTAGCCAAGGGAAGACGAAAATAATCTAAATGTTCAACCAATGACACAAAATTACCTATTGGATGCACAAGATTGGTTAAAAACACTAATTGGATTAGAATAAGTCGAAGGATGACGAAAAATGACCTCAACCAATGACACAAAATCACTTATTGGATGCACAAGATTGGTTAGAAACCCTAATTGGATTAGAATAAGTCGAAGGATGACGAAAATGACCTAAATGTTCAACCAATGACACAAAATCACTTATTGGATGCACAAGATTGGTTAAAAACCCTAATTGGATTAGAATAAGCCAAGGGGGGACGAAAATTACCTAAATGTTCAACCAATGATACAAACCCACTTTTTGGAGGCACATGATTGGTTAAAAACTCTAATTTGATTAGAATAAGCCTAGGGAGGACGGATATGACATAAATGTTCAACCAATGACACAAAATCACTTATTGGATGCACAAGATTTGTTAAAAACCCTAATTGGATTAGAATAGGCCGAGGGAGGACGAAAGTGACCTAAATGTTCGACCAATGACACAAAATCACATATTGGATGAACAAGATTGGCTAAAAAACCTAATTGGATTAGAATAAGTCAAGGGGGGACGAAAATGACCTAAATGTTCAACCAATGACACAAACGCACTTTTTGGATGCACAAGATTGGTTAAAAACCCTAATTGGATTAGAATAAGCCAAGGGAGGATGAAAATAACCTAAATGTTCAACCAAAGATAAAAAATCACTTATTGGATGCACAAGATTGGTTAAAAACCCTAATTGGATTAGAATAGGCCGAGGGAGGACGAAAATAATCTAAATGTGCAACCAATGACACAAAATTACCTATTGGATGCACAAGATTGGTTAAAAACACTAATTGGATTAGAATAAGTCGAAGGATGACGAAAAATGACCTCAACCAATGACACAAAATCACTTATTGGATGCATAAGATTGGTTAAAAACCCTAATTGGATTAGAATAAGTCGAAGGATGACGAAAATGACCTAAATGTTCAACCAATGACACAAAATCACTTATTGGATGCACAAGATTGGTTAAAAACTCTTATTGGATTAGAATAAGCCTAAGGAGGACGAAAATGACTTGAATGTTCAACCAACGACACAAAATCACTTATTGGAGGCACAAGATTGGTTAAAAACCCTAATTGGATTAGAATAAGCCAAGGGGGGACGAAAATTTCCTAAATGTTCAACCAATGACACAAACGCACTTTTTGGATGCACAAGATTGGTTAAAAACCCTAATTCGATTAGAATAAGCCTAGGGAGGACGGATATGAGATAAATGTTCAACCAATGACACAAAATCACTTATTGGATGCACAAGATTGGTTAAAAACCCTAATTGGATTAGAATAGGCCGAGGGAGGACGAAAATGACCTAAATGTTCGACCAACGACACAAAATCACATATTGGATGAACAAGATTGGTTAAAAAACCTAATTGGATTAGAATCAGTCAAGGGGGGACGAAAATGACCTAAATGTTCAACCAACGACACAATATCACTTATTGGATGCACAAGATTGGTTAAAAACCCTAATTGGATTAGAATCAGCCAAGGGAGGATGAAAATAACCTAAATGTTCAACCAAAGATAAAAAATCACTTATTGGATGCATAAGATTGGTTAAACACCCTAATTGGATTAGAATAGGCCGAGGGAGGACGAAAATGACCTATATGTTCAACCAATGACACAAAATGACACAAAATCGCATATTGGATGCACAAGATTGGTTAAAAACCCTAATTGGATTAGAATAAGCCAAGGGAGGACGAAAATGACCTAAATGTCCAACAAATGAGACAAAATCACTTATTGGATGCACAAGATTGGTTAAAAACCCTAATTGGATTAGAATAATTCGAAGGATGACGAAAATGACCTAAATGTTCATCCAATGACACAAAATCACTTATTGGATACACAAGATTCGTTAAAAACCCTAATTGAATTAGAATAAGTCAAAGGATGACGAAAATGACCTAAATGTTCAACCAATGATACAAAATTACCTATTGGATGCACAAGATTGGTTAAAAACCCTACTTGGATTAGAATAAGCCTAGGGAGGACGAAAAATGACATAAATGTTCAACCAATGACACAAAATCACTTATTGGATGCACAAGGTTGGTTAAAAACCCTAATTGGATTAGAATAACCCAAGGGAGGACGCAAATGACCTTAATGTTCAACCAATGACACAAAATCACGTATTGGATACACAAGATTGGTTAAAAACCATAATTGGATTAGAATAGGCCAAGGGAGGACGGAAATGACCTAAATTTCAACCATTGACACAAAATCACTTATTGGATGCACAAGATTGGTTAAAAACCCTAATTCGATTAGAATAAGCCTAGGGAGGACGGAAATGGCGTAAATGTTCAACCAATGACCCAAAATCACCTATTGGATGCACAAGATTGGTTAAAAACCCTAATTGGATTAGAATAGGCCGAGGGAGGACGAAAATGACCTAAATGTTCGACCAATGACACAAAATCACATATTGGATGCACAAGATTGGTTAAAAACCCTAAATGGATTAGAATAAGCATAGGGAGGACGAAAATGACCTAAATGTTTAACCAATGACACAAAATCACTTATTGGATGCACAAGATTGGTTAAAAACCCTAATTGGATTAGAATAAGCCTTGGGAGGAAGAAAAATGACATAAATGTTCAACCAATGACACAAAATCACTTATTGGATGCACAAGATTGGTTAAAAACCCTAATTGGATTAGAATAGGCCGAGGGAGGACGAAAATGACCTAAATGTTCATCCAATGACACAAAATCACTTATTGGATGCACAAGATTGGTTAAAAACCCTAATTGGATTAGAATAAGTCGAAGGATGACGAAAATGATCTAAATGTTCAACAAATGACACAAAATCACTTATTGGATGCCCAAGATTGGTTAAAAACCCTAATTGGATTAGCATTAGCCAAAGGAGGACGAAAATAATTTAAATGTTCAACCAATGACACAAAATTACCTGTTGGATGCACAAGATTGGTTAAAAACCCTAATTGGATTAGAGTAAGTCGAAGGATGACGAAAAATGACCTATACGTTCAACCAATGACACAAAATCACTTATTGGATGCACAAGATTGGTTAAAAACCCTAATTGGATTAGAATAGGCCGAGGGAGGACGAAAATGACCTAAATGTTCGACCAATGACACAAACACACTTTTTTGATGCACAAGATTGGTTAAAAACCCTAATTCGATTAGAATAAGCCTAGGGAGGACGGAAATGACGTAAATGTTCAACCGATGACACAGAATCACTTATTGGATGCACAAGATTGGTTAAAAACCCTAATTGGATTAGAGTAGGCCGAGAGAGGACGAAAATGACCTAAATGTTCGACCAATGACACAAAATCACATATTGGATGCACAAGATTGGTTAAAAACCCTAAATGGATTAGAATAAGCCTAGGGAGGACGAAAATGACCTAAATGTTCAACCAATGACACAAAATCACTTATTGGATGCACAAGATTGGTTAAAAACCCTAATTGGATTAGAATAAGCCTAGGGAGGACGAAAATGACCTAAATGTTCAACCAATGACACAAAATCACATATTGGATGCACAAGATTGGTTAAAAACCCTAATTGGATTAGAATAAGCCTAGGGACGACGGAAATGACCTAAATGTTCAACCAATGACACAAAATTATACAAAATCACATATTGGATGCACAAGATTGGTTAAAAACCCTAATTGGATTAGAATAAGCCAAGGGAGGACGAAAATGACCTAAATGTTCAACCAATGACACAAAATGACACAAAATCACATATTGGATGCACAAGATTGGTTAAAAACCCTAATTGGATTAGAATAAGCCTAGGGAGGACGAAAATGACCTAAATGTTCAACCAATGACCCAAAATGACACAAAATCACACATTGGATGCACTAGATTGGTTAAGAACCTTAATTGGATAAGAATAAGCCAAGGGAGGACGAAAATGACCTAAATGTTCAACCAATGACACAAAATGACACAAAATCACATATTGGATGCACAAGATTGGTTAAAAACCCTAATTGGATTAGAATAAGCCTAGGGAGGACGAAAATGACCTAAATGTTCAACCAATGACACAAAATGACACAAAATCACATATTGGATGCACAAGATTGGTTAAAAATCCTAATTAGATTAAAATAACCCTAGGGAGGACGAAAATGACCTAAATGTTCAACCAATGACACAAAATGACACAAAATCACATATTGGATGCACAGGATTCGTGAAAAACCCTAATTGGATTAGAATAAGCCTGGGGAGGACGAAAATGACCTAAATGTTCAACCAATGACACAAAATGACACAAAATCACATATTGGATGCACAAGATTGGTTAAAAACCCTAATTGGATTAGAATAAGCCTAGGGAGGACGAAAATGACCTAAATGTTCAACCAATGACACAAAATGACACAAAATCACATATTGGTTGCACAAGATTGGTTAAAAACCCTAATTGGATTAGAATAAGCCTAGGTAGGACGAAAATGACCTAAATGTTGAACCAATGACCCAAAATCACATATTGGATGCACAAGATTGGTTAAAAACCCTAATTGGATTAGAATAAGCCTAGGGAGGACGAAAATGACCTAAATGTTCAACCAATGACACAAAATGACACAAAATCACATATTGGATGCACAAGATTGGTTAAAAACCCTAATTGGATTAGAATAAGCCTAGGGAGGACGAAAATGACCTAAATGTTCAACCAATGACAAAAAATCACATATTTGGATGCACATGATTGGTTAAAAATCCTAATTGGATTAGAACAAGCCTAGCAAGGCCAAAATGACCTAAATGTTCAACCAATTAAACAAAATCACATATTGGATGCACAAGAATGGTTAAAAACACTAATTGGATTAGAATAAGCCTAGGGAGGACGAAAATGACCTAAATGTTCAACCAATGACACAAAATGACACAAAATCACATATTGGATGCACAAGATTGGTTAAAAACCCTAATTGGATTAGAATAAGCCTAGGGAGGACGAAAATGACCTAAATGATCAACCAATGACACAAAATGACACAAAATCACATATTGGATGCACAAGATTGGTTAAAAACCTTAATTGGATTAGAATAAGCCTAGGGAGGACGAAAATGACCTAAATGTTCAACCAATGACACAAAATGACACAAAATCACATATTGGATGCACAAGATTGGTTAAAAACCCTAATTGTATTAGAAAAAGCCTAGGGAGGACGAAAATGACCTAAATGTTCAACCAATGACACAAAATGACACAAAATCACATATTGGATGCACAAGATTGGTTAAAAACCCTAATTGGATTAGAATAAGCCTAGGGAGGACGAAAATGACCTAAATGTTCAACCAATGACACAAAATGACACAAAATCACATATTGGATGCCCAAGACTTGTTAAAAGCTCTAATTAGATTAGAATAAGCCTAGGGAGGACGAAAATGACCTAAATGTTCAACCAATGACACAAAATCACATATTGAATGCACAAGATTGGTTAAAAACCCTAATTGGATTAAAATATGACTAGGGAGGACGAAAATGACCTAAATGTTCAACCAATGACACAAAATGACACAAAATCACATATTGGATGCACAAGACTGGTTAAAAAACCTAATTGGATTGGAATAAGTCTAGGGAGGACGAAAATGACCTAAATGTTCAACCAATGACACAAAATGACACAAAATCACATATTGGATGCACAAGATTGGTTAAAAACCCTAATTGGATTAGAATAAGCCTAGGGAGGACGAAAATGACCTAAATGTTCAACCAATGACACAAAATGACACAAAATCACATATTGAATGCACAAGATTGGTTAAAAACCCTAATATGATTAGAATAAGCCTAGGGAGGACGAAAATGACCTAAATGTTCAACCAATGACACAAAATGACACAAAATCACATATTGGATGCACAAGATTGGTTAAAAACCCTAATTGGATTATAATAAGCCTAGGGAGAACGAAAATGACCTAAATGTTCAACCAATGACACAAAATCACATATTGGATGCACAAGATTGGTTAAAAACCCTAATTGGATTAGAATAAGCCAAGGGAGGACGAAAATGACCTAAATGTTCAACCAATGACACAAAATCACTTATTGGATGCACAAGATTGGTTAAAAACCCTAATTGGATTAGAATAAGCCTAAGGAGGACGAAAATGACCTAAATGTTCAACCAACGACACAAAATCACTTATTGGATGCACAAGATTGGTTAAAAACCCTAATTGGATTAGAATAAGCCAAGGGGGGACGAAAATGACCTAAATGTTCAACCAATGACACAAACGCACTTTTTGGATGCACAAGATTGGTTAAAAACCCTAATTCGATTAGAATAAGTTTAGGGAGGACGGAAATGACGTAAATGTTCAACCAATGACACAAAATTACCTATTGGATGCACAATATTGGTTAAAAACCCTAATTGGATTAGAATAGGCCGAGGGAGGACGAAAATGACCTAAATGTTCGACCAATGACACAAAATCACATATTGGATGCACAAGATTGGTTAAAAACCCTAATTGGATTAGAATAAGCCTTGGGAGGACGAAAAATGACATAAATGTTCAACCAATGACACAAAATCACTTATTGGATGCACAAGATTGGTTAAAAACCCTAATTGGATTAGAATAGGCCGAGGGAGGACGAAAATGACCTAAATGTTCAACCAATGACACAAAATCACTTATTGGATGCACAAGATTGGTTAAAAACCCTAATTGGATTAGAATAAGCCAAGGGGGGACGAAAATGACCTAAATGTTCAACCAATGACACAAAATCACTTATTGGATGCACAAGATTGGTTAAAAACCCTAATTGGATTAGAATAAGCCTAGGGATGACCGAAAATGACCTATATGTTCAACCAATGACACAAAATCACTTATTGGATGCACAAGATTGGTTAAAAACCCTAATTGGATTAGAATAAGCCAAGGGAGGGCGAAAATGACCTAAATGTTCAACCATTGACACAAAATCACTTATTGGATGCACAAGATTGGTTAAAAACCCTAATTGGATTAGAATAAGCCAAGGGAGGGCGAAAATGACCTAAATGTTCAAGCAATGACACAAAATCACTTATTGGATGCACAAGATTGGTTAAAAACCCTAATTGGATTAGAATAAGCCAAGGGAGGGCGAAAATGACCTAAATGTTCAACCAATGATACAAAATTACCTATTGGATGCACAAGATTGGTTGAAAACCCTAATTGGATTAGAATAAGCCTAGGGAGGACGAAAAATGACATAAATGTTCAACCAATGACACAAAATCACTTATTGGATGCACAAGATTGGTTAAAAACCCTAATTGGATTAGAATAGGCCAAGGGAGGACGAAAATGACCTAAACGTTCAACCAATGACACAAAATCACTTGTTCGATGCACAACATTGGTTATAAACCCTAATTGGATTAGAATAAGCCTAGGGAGGACGAAAATTACCTAAATGTTCAACCAATGACACAAAATCACTTATTGGATGCACAAGATTGGTTAAAAACCCTAATTGGATTAGAATAAGCCAAGGGGGGACGAAAATGACCTAAATGTTCAACCAATGACACAAAATCACTTATTGGATGCACAAGATTGGTTAAAAACCCTAATTGGATTAGAATAAGCCTTGGGAGGACGAAAAATGACATAAATGTTCAACCAATGACACAAAATCACTTACTGGATGCACAAGATTGGTTAAAAATCCTAATTGGATTAGAGTAAGTCGAAGGATGACGAAAAATGACCTATACGTTCAACCAATGACACAAAATCACTTATTGGATGCACAAGATTGGTTAAAAACCCTAATTGGATTAGAATTAGCCAAAGGAGGACGAAAATAATCTAAATGTTCAACCAATGACACAAAATTACCTGTTGTATGCACAAGATTGGTTAAAAACCCTAATTGGATTAGAGTAAGTCGAAGGATGACGAAAAATGACCTATACGTTCAACCAATGACACAAAATCACTTATTGGATGCACAAGATTGGTTAAAAACCCTAATTGGATTAGAATTAGCCAAAGGAGGACTAAAATAATCTAAATGTTCAACCAATGACACAAAATTACCTGTTGGATGCACAAGATTGGTTAAAAATCCTAATTGGATTAGAGTAGGCCAAGGGAGGACGAAAATGACCTAAATTTCAACCAATGACACAAAATCACTTATTGGATGCACAACATTTGTTAAAAACCCTAATTGGATTAGAGTAAGTCGAAGGATGACAAAAAATGACCTAAACGTTCAACCAATGATACAAAATCACTTATTGGATGCACAAGATTGGTTAAAAATTCTAATTGGATTAGAATAAGTCGAAGGATGACGAAAATGACCTAAATGTTCAACCAATGACACAAAATCACTTATTGGATGCACAACATTGGTTAAAAACCCTAATTGGATTAGAATAGGCCAAGGGGGGACGAAAATGACCTAAATGTTCAACCAATGACACAAACACACTTTTTTGATGCACAAGATTGGTTAAAAACCCTAATTCGATTAGAATAAGCCTAGGGAGGACGGAAATGACGTAAATGTTCAACCGATGACACAGAATCACTTATTGGATGCACAAGATTGGTTAAAAACCCTAATTGGATTAGAGTAGGCCGAGAGAGGACGAAAATGACCTAAATGTTCGACCAATGACACAAAATCACATATTGGATGCACAAGATTGGTTAAAAACCCTAAATGGATTAGAATAAGCCTAGGGAGGACGAAAATGACCTAAATGTTCAACCAATGACACAAAATCGCTTATTGGATGCACAAGATTGGTTAAAAACCCTAATTGGATTAGAGTAGGCCAAGGGAGGACGAAAATGACCTAAATGTTCGACCAATGACACAAAATCACTTATTGGATGCACAAGATTGGTTAAAAACCCTAATTGGATTAGAATAGGCCGAGGGAGGACGAAAATGACCTAAATGTTCGACCAATGACACAAACACACTTTTTTGATGCACAAGATTGGTTAAAAACCCTAATTCGATTAGAATAAGCCTAGGGAGGACGGAAATGACGTAAATGTTCAACCGATGACACAGAATCACTTATTGGATGCACAAGATTGGTTAAAAACCCTAATTGGATTAGAGTAGGCCGAGAGAGGACGAAAATGACCTAAATGTTCGACCAATGACACAAAATCACATATTGGATGCACAAGATTGGTTAAAAACCCTAAATCGATTTGAATAAGCCTAGGGAGGACGAAAATGACCTAAATGTTCAACCAATGACACAAAATCACTTATTGGATGCACAAGATTGGTTAAAAACCCTAATTCGATTAGAATAAGCCAACGGGGGACGAAAATAACCTAAATGTTCAACCAATGACACAAAATCACTTACTGGATGCACAAGATTGGTTAAAAACCCTAATTGGATTAGAATAACTTAAAGGATGACGTAAATGACCTTAATGTTCAACCAACGACACAAAATCACTTATTGGATGCACAAGATTGGTTAAAAACCCTAATTGGATTAGAATAAGCCAAGGGGGGACGAAAATGACCTAAATGTTCAACCAATGACACAAACGCACTTTTTGGATGCACAAGATTGGTTAAAAACCCTAATTCGATTAGAATAAGTTTAGGGAGGACGGAAATGACGTAAATGTTCAACCAATGACACAAAATTACCTATTGGATGCACAATATTGGTTAAAAACCCTAATTGGATTAGAATAGGCCGAGGGAGGACGAAAATGACCTAAATGTTCGACCAATGACACAAAATCACATATTGGATGCACAAGATTGGTTAAAAACCCTAATTGGATTAGAATAAGCCTTGGGAGGACGAAAAATGACATAAATGTTCAACCAATGACACAAAATCACTTATTGGATGCACAAGATTGGTTAAAAACCCTAATTGGATTCGAATAGGCCGAGGGAGGACGAAAATGACCTAAATGTTCAACCAATGACACAAAATCACTTATTGGATGCACAAGATTGGTTAAAAACCCTAATTGGATTAGAATAAGTCGAAGGATGACGAAAATGATCTAAATGTTCAACAAATGACACAAAATCACTTTTTGGATGCACAAGATCGGTTAAAAACCCTAATTGGATTAAAATTAGCCAAAGGAGGACCAAAATAATCTAAATGTTCAACCAATGACCCAAAATTACCTGTTGAATGCACAAGATTGGTTAAAAACCCTAATTGGATTAGAGTAAGTCGAAGGATGACAAAAAATGACCTATACGTTCAACCAATGACACAAAATCACTTAATGGATGCACAAGATTGGTTAAAAACCCTAATTGGATTACAATAAGTCGAAGGATAACGAAAATGACCTAAATGTTCAACCAATGACACAAAATCACATATTGGATGCACAAGATTGGTTAAAAACCCTAAATGGATTAGAATAAGCATAGGGAGGACGAAAATGACCTAAATGTTTAACCAATGACACAAAATCACTTATTGGATGCACAAGATTGGTTAAAAACCCTAATTGGATTAGAATAAGCCTTGGGAGGACGAAAAATGACATAAATGTTCAACCAATGACACAAAATCACTTACTGGATGCACAAGATTGGTTAAAAACCCTAATTGGATTAGAGTAAGTCGAAGGATGACGAAAAATGACCTATACGTTCAACCAATGACACAAAATCACTTATTGGATGCACAAGATTGGTTAAAAACCCTAATTGGATTAGAATTAGCCAAAGGAGGACGAAAATAATCTAAATGTTCAACCAATGACACAAAATTACCTGTTGTATGCACAAGATTGGTTAAAAACCCTAATTGGATTAGAGTAAGTCGAAGGATGACGAAAAATGACCTATACGTTCAACCAATGACACAAAATCACTTATTGGATGCACAAGATTGGTTAAAAACCCTAATTGGATTAGAATTAGCCCAAGGAGGACGAAAATAATCTAAATGTTCAACCAATGACACAAAATTACCTTTTGGATGCACAAGATTGGTTAAAAACCCTAATTGGATTAGAGTAAGTCGAAGGATGACGAAAAATGACCTATACGTTCAACCAATGACACAAAATCACTTATTGGATGCACAAGATTGGTTAAAAACCCTAATTGGATTAGAATTAGCCAAAGGAGGACTAAAATAATCTAAATGTTCAACCAATGACACAAAATTACCTGTTGGATGCACAAGATTGGTTAAAAATCCTAATTGGATTAGAGTAGGCCAAGGGAGGACGAAAATGACCTAAATTTCAACCAATGACACAAAATCACTTATTGGATGCACAACATTTGTTAAAAACCCTAATTGGATTAGAGTAAGTCGAAGGATGACAAAAAATGACCTAAACGTTCAACCAATGATACAAAATCACTTATTGGATGCACAAGATTGGTTAAAAATTCTAATTGGATTAGAATAAGTCGAAGGATGACGAAAATGACCTAAATGTTCAACCAATGACACAAAATCACTTATTGGATGCACAACATTGGTTAAAAACCCTAATTGGATTAGAATAGGCCAAGGGGGGACGAAAATGACCTAAATGTTCAACCAATGACACAAACACACTTTTTTGATGCACAAGATTGGTTAAAAACCCTAATTCGATTAGAATAAGCCTAGGGAGGACGGAAATGACGTAAATGTTCAACCGATGACACAGAATCACTTATTGGATGCACAAGATTGGTTAAAAACCCTAATTGGATTAGAGTAGGCCGAGAGAGGACGAAAATGACCTAAATGTTCGACCAATGACACAAAATCACATATTGGATGCACAAGATTGGTTAAAAACCCTAAATGGATTAGAATAAGCCTAGGGAGGACGAAAATGACCTAAATGTTCAACCAATGACACAAAATCACTTATTGGATGCACAAGATTGGTTAAAAACCCTAATTGGATTAGAATAAGCCTAGGGAGGACGAAAATGACCTAAATGTTCAACCAATGAAACAAAATCACATATTGGATGCACAAGATTGGTTAAAAACCCTAATTGGATTAGAATAAGCCTAGGGTGGACAAAAAATACCTAAATGTTCAACCAAAGACACAATGACACAAAATCACATATTGGATGCACAAGATTGGTTAAAAACCCTAATTGGATTAGAATAAGCCTAGGGAGGACGAAAATGATCTAAATGTTCAACAAATGACACAAAATGACACAAAATCACATATTGGATGCACAAGATTGGTTAAAAACCCTAATTGGATTAGAATAAGCCTAGGGAGGACAAAAATGACCTAAATATTCAACCAATGACACAAAATCACATATTGGACGCACAAGATTGGTTAAAAACGCTAATTGGATTAGAATAAGCCTAGGGAGGACGAAAAGGACCTAAATGTTCAACCAATCACAAAATCACATATTGGATGCACAAGATTGGTTAAAAACTCTAATTGGATTAGAATAAGCCTAGGGAGGACGGAAATGACCTAAATGTTCAACCAATCACAAAATCACATATTGGATGCACAAGATTGGTTAAAAACCCTAATTGGATTAGAATAAGCCTAGGGAGGACAAAAATGACCTAAATGTTCAACCAATCACAAAATCACATATTGGATGCACAAGATTGGTTAAAAACCCTAATTGGATTAGAATAAGCCTAGGGAGGACGAAAATGACCTAAATGTTCAACCAATGACACAAAATGATACAAAATCACATATTGGATGCACAAGATTGGTTAAAAACCCTAATTGGATTAAAATAAGCCTAGGGAGGACGAAAATGACCTAAATGTTCAACCAATGACACAAAATGACACAAAATCACATATTGGATGCACAAGATTGGTTAAAAACCCTAATTGGATTAGAATAAGCCTAGGGAGGACGAAAATGACCTAAATGTTCAACCAATGACACAAAATCACATATTGGATGCACAAGATTGGTTAAAAACCCTAATTGGATTAGAATAAGCCTAGGGACGACGGAAATGACCTAAATGTTCAACCAATGACACAAAATTATACAAAATCACATATTGGATGCACAAGATTGGTTAAAAACCCTAATTGGATTAGAATAAGCCAAGGGAGGACGAAAATGACCTAAATGTTCAACCAATGACACAAAATGACACAAAATCACATATTGGATGCACAAGATTGGTTAAAAACCCTAATTGGATTAGAATAAGCCTAGGGAGGACGAAAATGACCTAAATGTTCAACCAATGACCCAAAATGACACAAAATCACACATTGGATGCACTAGATTGGTTAAGAACCTTAATTGGATAAGAATAAGCCAAGGGAGGACGAAAATGACCTAAATGTTCAACCAATGACACAAAATGACACAAAATCACATATTGGATGCACAAGATTGGTTAAAAACCCTAATTGGATTAGAATAAGCCTAGGGAGGACGAAAATGACCTAAATGTTCAACCAATGACACAAAATGACACAAAATCACATATTGGATGCACAAGATTGGTTAAAAATCCTAATTAGATTAAAATAACCCTAGGGAGGACGAAAATGACCTAAATGTTCAACCAATGACACAAAATGACACAAAATCACATATTGGATGCACAGGATTCGTGAAAAACCCTAATTGGATTAGAATAAGCCTGGGGAGGACGAAAATGACCTAAATGTTCAACCAATGACACAAAATGACACAAAATCACATATTGGATGCACAAGATTGGTTAAAAACCCTAATTGGATTAGAATAAGCCTAGGGAGGACGAAAATGACCTAAATGTTCAACCAATGACACAAAATGAAACTAAATCACATATTAGATGCACAAGATTGGTTAAAAACCCTAATTGGATTAGAATAAGCCTAGGGAGGACGAAAATGACCTAAATGTTCAACCAATGACACAAAATGACACAAAATCACATATTGGATGCACAAGATTGGTTAAAAACCCTACTTGGATAAGAATAACCCTAGGGAGGACGAAAATGACCAAAATGTTCAACCAATGACACAAAATCACTTATTGGATGCACAAGATTGGTTAAAAACCCTAATTGGATTAGAATAAGCCTAGGGAGGACGAAAATGACCTAAATGTTCAACCAATGACACAAAATCACTTATTGGATGCACAAGATTGATTAAAAACCCTAATTGGATTAGAATAAGTCGAAGGAGGACGAAAATGACCTAAATGTTCAACCAATGACACAAAATCACTTATTTGATGCACAAGATTGGTTAAAAACCCTAATTGGATTAGAATAAGTCGAAGGATGATGAAAATGACCTAAATGTTCAACCAATGACACAAAATCACTTATTGGATGCACAAGATTGGTTAAAAACCCTAATTGGATTAGAATAGGCCAAGGGAGGACGAAAATGACCTAAATTTCAACCAATGACACAAAATCACTTATTGGATGCACAAGATTGGTTAAAAACCCTAATTGGATTAGAATAAGTCAAGGGGGGACGAAAATGACCTAAATGTTCAACCAATGACACAAAATCACTTATTGGATGCACAAGATTGGTTAAAAACTCTCATTGGATTACAATAAGCCTAAGGAGGACGAAAATGACCTAAATGTTCAACCAACGACACAAAATCACTTATTGGATGCACAAGATTGGTTAAAAACCCTAATTGGATTACAATAAGCCAAGGGGGACGAAAATTACCTAAATGTTCAACCAATGACACAAAATCACTTATTGGATGCACAAGATTGGTTAAAAACCCTAATTGGATTACAATAAGTCGAAGGATGACGAAAATGACCTAAATGTTCATCCAATGACACAAAATCACTTATTGGATGCACAAGATTGGTTAAAAACCCTAATTGGATTAGAATAGGCCGAGGGAGGACGAAAATGACCTAAATGTTCGACCAATGACACAAAATCACATATTGGATGCACAAGATTGGTTAAAAACCCTAAATGGATTAGAATAAGCCTAGGGAGGACGAAAATGACCTAAATGTTCAACTAATGACACAAAATCACTTATTCGATGCACAAGATTAGTTAAAAACCCTAATTGGATTAGAATAAGCCTTAGGAGGACGAAAAATGACATAAATGTTCAACCAATGACACAAAATCACTTATTGGATGCACAAGATTGGTTAAAAACCCTAATTGGATTAGAATAAGCCAAGGGAGGACGAAAATGACCTAAATGTTCAACTAATGAGACAAAATCACTTATCGGATGCACAAGATTGGTTAAAAACCCTAACTGGATTAGAATAGGCCAAGGGAAGACGAAAGTGACCTAAATGTTCAACCAATGACACAAAATCACTTACTGGATGCACAAGATTGGTTAAAAACCCTAATTGGATTAGAATAAGCCAAGGGGGGACGAAAATGACCTAAATGTTCAACCAATGACACAAACGCACTTTTTGGATGCACAAGATTGGTTAAAAACCCTAATTCGATTAGAATAAGTTTAGGGAGGACGGAAATGACGTAAATGTTCAACCAATGACACAAA
Organism: Cicer yamashitae; assembly: GCA_037974755.1. Lineage (NCBI taxonomy): Eukaryota > Viridiplantae > Streptophyta > Magnoliopsida > Fabales > Fabaceae > Cicer > Cicer yamashitae. Next base: position 29,926,447 of record JBBPBQ010000004.1, read on the forward strand.
ATTACCTATTGGATGCACAATATTGGTTAAAAACCCTAATTGGATTAGAATAGGCCGAGGGAGGACGAAAATGACCTAAATGTTCGACCAATGACACAAAATCACATATTGGATGCACAAGATTGGTTAAAAACCCTAATTGGATTAGAATAAGCCTTGGGAGGACGAAAAATGACATAAATGTTCAACCAATGACACAAAATCACTTATTGGATGCACAAGATTGGTTAAAAACCCTAATTGGATTAGAATAGGCCGAGGGAGGACGAAAATGACCTAAATGTTCAACCAATGACACAAAATCACTTATTGGATGCACAAGATTGGTTAAAAACCCTAATTGGATTAGAATAAGTCGAAGGATGACGAAAATGATCTAAATGTTCAACAAATGACACAAAATCACTTTTTGGATGCACAAGATCGGTTAAAAACCCTAATTGGATTAAAATTAGCCAAAGGAGGACCAAAATAATCTAAATGTTCAACCAATGACCCAAAATTACCTGTTGGATGCACAAGATTGGTTAAAAACCCTAATTGGATTAGAGTAAGTCGAAGGATGACAAAAAATGACCTATACGTTCAACCAATGACACAAAATCACTTAATGGATGCACAAGATTGGTTAAAAACCCTAATTGGATTACAATAAGTCGAAGGATGACGAAAATGACCTAAATGTTCAACCAATGACACAAAATCACATATTGGATGCACAAGATTGGTTAAAAACCCTAAATGGATTAGAATAAGCATAGGGAGGACGAAAATGACCTAAATGTTTAACCAATGACACAAAATCACTTATTGGATGCACAAGATTGGTTAAAAACCCTAATTGGATTAGAATAAGCCTTGGGAGGACGAAAAATGACATAAATGTTCAACCAATGACACAAAATCACTTACTGGATGCACAAGATTGGTTAAAAACCCTAATTGGATTAGAGTAAGTCGAAGGATGACGAAAAATGACCTATACGTTCAACCAATGACACAAAATCACTTATTGGATGCACAAGATTGGTTAAAAACCCTAATTGGATTAGAATTAGCCAAAGGAGGACGAAAATAATCTAAATGTTCAACCAATGACACAAAATTACCTGTTGTATGCACAAGATTGGTTAAAAACCCTAATTGGATTAGAGTAAGTCGAAGGATGACGAAAAATGACCTATACGTTCAACCAATGACACAAAATCACTTATTGGATGCACAAGATTGGTTAAAAACCCTAATTGGATTAGAATAGGCCGAGGGAGGACGAAAATGACCTAAATGTTCGACCAATGACACAAACACACTTTTTTGATGCACAAGATTGGTTAAAAACCCTAATTCGATTAGAATAAGCCTAGGGAGGACGGAAATGACGTAAATGTTCAACCGATGACACAGAATCACTTATTGGATGCACAAGATTGGTTAAAAACCCTAATTGGATTAGAGTAGGCCGAGAGAGGACGAAAATGACCTATATGTTCGACCAATGACACAAAATCACATATTGGATGCACAAGATTGGTTAAAAACCCTAAATCGATTAGAATAAGCCTAGGGAGGACGAAAATGACCTAAATGTTCAACCAATGACACAAAATCACTTATTGGATGCACAAGATTGGTTAAAAACCCTAATTGGATTAAAATAAGCCATGGGAGGACGAAAAAGGACATAAATGTTCAACCAACGACACAAAATCACTTATTGGATGCACAAGATTGGTTAAAAACCCTAATTCGATTAGAATAAGCCAACGGGGGACGAAAATAACCTAAATGTTCAACCAATGACACAAAATCACTTACTGGATGCACAAGATTGGTTAAAAACCCTAATTGGATTAGAATAAGTTAAAGGATGACGAAAATGACCTAAATGTTCAACCAACGACACAAAATCACTTATTGGATGCACAAGATTGGTTAAAAACCCTAATTGGATTAGAATAAGCCAAGGGGGGACGAAAATGACCTAAATGTTCAACCAATGACACAAACGCACTTTTTGGATGCACAAGATTGGTTAAAAACCCTAATTCGATTAGAATAAGTTTAGGGAGGACGGAAATGACGTAAATGTTCAACCAATGACACAAAATTACCTATTGGATGCACAATATTGGTTAAAAACCCTAATTGGATTAGAATAGGCCGAGGGAGGACGAAAATGACCTAAATGTTCGACCAATGACACAAAATCACATATTGGATGCACAAGATTGGTTAAAAACCCTAATTGGATTAGAATAAGCCTTGGGAGGACGAAAAATGACATAAATGTTCAACCAATGACCCAAAATCACTTATTGGATGCACAAGATTGGTTAAAAACCCTAATTGGATTAGAATAGGCCGAGGGAGGACGAAAATGACCTAAATGTTCAACCAATGACACAAAATCACTTATTGGATGCACAAGATTGGTTAAAAACCCTAATTGGATTAGAATAAGTCGAAGGATGACGAAAATGATCTAAATGTTCAACAAATGACACAAAATCACTTTTTGGATGCACAAGATTGGTTAAAAACCCTAATTGGATTAAAATTAGCCAAAGGAGGACGAAAATAATCTAAATGTTCAACCAATGACCCAAAATTACCTGTTGGATGCACAAGATTGGTTAAAAACCCTAATTGGATTAGAGTAAGTCGAAGGATGACAAAAAATGACCTATACGTTCAACCAATGACACAAAATCACTTAATGGATGCACAAGATTGGTTAAAAACCCTAATTGGATTACAATAAGTCGAAGGATGACGAAAATGACCTAAATGTTCAACCAATGACACAAAATCACATATTGGATGCACAAGATTGGTTAAAAACCCTAAATGGATTAGAATAAGCCTAGGGAGGACGAAAATGACCTAAATGTTTAACCAATGACACAAAATCACTTATTGGATGCACAAGATTGGTTAAAAACCCTAATTGGATTAGAATAAGCCTTGGGAGGACGAAAAATGACATAAATGTTCAACCAATGACACAAAATCACTTACTGGATGCACAAGATTGGTTAAAAACCCTAATTGGATTAGAGTAAGTCGAAGGATGACGAAAAATGACCTATACGTTCAACCAATGACACAAAATCACTTATTGGATGCACAAGATTGGTTAAAAACCCTAATTGGATTAGAATTAGCCAAAGAAGGACGAAAATAATCTAAATGTTCAACCAATGACACAAAATTACCTGTTGTATGCACAAGATTGGTTAAAAACCCTAATTGGATTAGAGTAAGTCGAAGGATGACGAAAAATGACCTATACGTTCAACCAATGACACAAAATCACTTATTGGATGCACAAGATTGGTTAAAAACTCTAATTGGATTAGAATTAGCCAAAGGAGGACTAAAATAATATAAATGTTCAACCAATGACACAAAATTACCTGTTGGATGCACAAGATTGGTTAAAAACCCTAATTGGATTAGAGTAGGCCAAGGGAGGACAAAAATGACCTAAATTTCAACCAATGACACAAAATCACTTATTGGATGCACAAGATTGGTTAAAAACCCTAATTGGATTAGAGTAAGTCGAAGGATGACAAAAAATGACCTAAACGTTCAACCAATGACACAAAATCACTTATTGGATGCACAAGATTGGTTAAAAACCCTAATTGGATTAGAATAAGTCGAAGGATGACGAAAATGACCTAAATGTTCAACCAATGACACAAAATCACTTATTGGATGCACAACATTGTTTAAAAACCCTAATTGGATTAGAATAGGCCAAGGGGGGACGAAAATGACCTAAATGTTCAACCAATGACACAAACACACTTTTTTGATGCACAAGATTGGTTAAAAACCCTAATTCGATTAGAATAAGCATAGGGAGGACGGAAATGACGTAAATGTTCAACCGATGACACAAAATTACCTATTGGATGCACCATATTGGTTAAAAACCCTAATTGGATTAGAATAGGCCGAGGGAGGACGAAAATGACCTAAATGTTCGACCAATGACACAAAATCACATATTGGATGCACAAGATTGGTTAAAAACCCTAATTGGATTAGAATAAGCCTTGGGAGGACGAAAAATGACATAAATGTTCAACCAATGACCCAAAATCACTTATTGGATGCACAAGATTGGTTAAAAACCCTAATTGGATTAGAATAGGCCGAGGGAGGACGAAAATGACCTAAATGTTCAACCAATGACACAAAATCACTTATTGGATGCACAAGATTGGTTAAAAACCCTAATTGGATTAGAATAAGTCGAAGGATGACGAAAATGACCTAAATGTTCAACCAATGAAACAAAATCACTTATTGGTTGCACAAGATTGGTTAAAAACCCTAATTGGATTAGAATACGTCGAAGGATGACGAAAATGACCTAAATGTTCAACCATTGACACAAAATCACTTATTGGACGCACAAGATTGGTTAAAAACCCTAATTGGATTAGAATAAGTCGATGGATGACGAAAATGACCTAAATGTTCAACCAATGACACAAAATCACTTATTGGATGCACAAGATTGGTTAAAAACCCTAATTGGATTAGAATAAGTCGAAGGATGACGAAAATGACCTAAATGTTCAACCATTGACACAAAATCACTTATTAAATGCACAAGATTGGTTAAAAACCCTAATTGGATTAGAATAAGCCAAGGGAGGACGAAAAATGACCTATATGTTCAACCAATGACACAAAATCACTTATTGGATGCACAAGATTGGTTAAAAACCCTAATTCGATTAGAATAAGCCTAGGGAGGACGGATATGACGTAAATGTTCAACCAATGATAAAAAATCACTTATTGGATGCACAAGATTGGTTAAAAACCCTAATTGGATTAGAATAAGCCTAAGGAGGACGAAAATGACCTAAATGTTCATCTAACGACACAAAATCACTTTTTGGATGCACAAGATTGGTTAAAAACCCTAATTGGATTAGAATAAGCCGAGGGAGGACGAAAATGACCTAAATGTTCAACCAATGACACAATCACTTATTGGATGCACAACATTTGTTAAAAACCCTAATTGGATTAGAATAAGCCAAGGGAGGATGAAAATAACCTAAATGTTCAACCGATGATAAAAAATCACTTATTGGATGCACAAGATTGGTTAAAAACCCTAATTGGATTAGAATAGGTCGAGGGAGGACGAAAATGACCTAAATGTTCAACCAATGACA
>JBBPBQ010000004.1:29940344-29956148 GCA_037974755.1 Cicer yamashitae
GACGAAAATGATCTAAATGTTCAACAAATGACACAAAATCACTTATTGGATGCCCAAGATTGGTTAAAAACCCTAATTGGATTAGCATTAGCCAAAGGAGGACGAAAATAATTTAAATGTTCAACCAATGACACAAAATTACCTGTTGGATGCACAAGATTGGTTAAAAACCCTAATTGGATTAGAGTAAGTCGAAGGATGACGAAAAATGACCTATACGTTCAACCAATGACACAAAATCACTTATTGGATGCACAAGATTGGTTAAAAACCCTAATTGGATTAGAATAGGCCGAGGGAGGACGAAAATGACCTAAATGTTCGACCAATGACACAAACACACTTTTTTGATGCACAAGATTGGTTAAAAACCCTAATTCGATTAGAATAAGCCTAGGGAGGACGGAAATGACGTAAATGTTCAACCGATGACACAGAATCACTTATTGGATGCACAAGATTGGTTAAAAACCCTAATTGGATTAGAGTAGGCCGAGAGAGGACGAAAATGACCTAAATGTTCGACCAATGACACAAAATCACATATTGGATGCACAAGATTGGTTAAAAACCCTAAATGGATTAGAATAAGCCTAGGGAGGACGAAAATGACCTAAATGTTCAACCAATGACACAAAATCACTTATTGGATGCACAAGATTGGTTAAAAACCCTAATTGGATTAGAATAAGCCTAGGGAGGACGAAAATGACCTAAATGTTCAACCAATGACACAAAATCACATATTGGATGCACAAGATTGGTTGAAAACCCTAATTGGATTAGAATAAGCCTAGGGAGGACGAAAATGACCTAAATGTTCAACCAATGACACAAAATGTCACAAAATGACACAAAATGACACAAAGTCAGATATTGGATGCACAAGATTGGTTAAAAACCCTAATTGGATTAGAATAAGCCTAGGGAGGACGAAAATGACCTAAATGTTCAACCAATGACACAAAATGACACAAAATCACATATTGGATGCACAAGATTGGTTAAAAACCCTAATTGGAGTAGAATAAGCTTAGGGAGAACGAAAATGAACTAAATGTTCAACCAATGACACAAAATGACACAAAATCACATATTGGATGCACAAGATTGGTTAAAAACCCTAATTGGATTAGAATAAGCCTAGCGAGGACGAAAATGACCTAATTGGATTACCAATGACACAAAATCACTTATTATATGCACAAGATTGGTTAAAAACCCTAATTGGATTAGAATAAGCTTAGGGAGGACGAAAATGACCTAAATGTTCAACCAATGACACAAAATGACACAAAATCACATATTTGATGCACAAGATTGGTTAAAAACCCTAATTGGATTAGAATAAGCCTAGGGAGGACGAAAATGACCTAAATGTTCAACCAATGACACAATATCACATATTGGATGCACAAGATTGGTTAAAAACCCTAATTGGATTAGAATAAGCCTAGCGAGGACGAAAATGACCTAATTGGATTACCAATGACACAAAATCACTTATTATATGCACAAGATTGGTTAAAAACCATAATTGGATTAGAATAAGCCTAGGGAGGACGAAAATGACCTAAATGTTCAACCAATGACACAAAATGACACAAAATCACATATTGGATGCACAAGATTGGTTAAAAACCCAAATTGGATTAGAATAAGCCTAGGGAGGACAAAAATGACCTAAATGTTGAACCATTGACACAAAATGACACAAAATCACATATTGGATGCACAAGATTGGTTAAAAACCCTAATTGGATTAGAATAAGCCTAGGGAGGACGAAAATGACCTAAATGTTCAACCAATGACACAAAATCACATATTGGATGCACAAGATTGGTTAAAACCCCTAATTGGATTGGAATAAGCCTAGGTAGGACGAAAATGACCTAAATGTTCAACCAATGACACAAAATCACATATTGGATGCACAAGATTGGTTAAAAACCCTAATTGGATTAGAATAAGCCTAGGGACGACGAAAATGACCTAAATGTTCAACCAATGACACAAAATCACATATTGGATGCACAAGATTGGTTAAAAACCCTAATTGGATTAGAATAAGCCTAGCGAGGACGAAAATGACCTAATTGGATTACCAATGACACAAAATCACTTATTATATGCACAAGATTGGTTAAAAACCCTAATTGGATTAGAATAAGCCTAGGGAGGATGGAAATGACCTAAATGTGCAACCAATGACACAAAATCACATATTGGATGCACAAGATTGGTTAAAAACCCTAATTGGATTAGAATAAGCCTAGGGAGGACGAAAATGACCTAAATGTTCAACCAATGACACAAAATCACATATTGGATGCACAAGATTGGTTAAAAGCCCAAATTGGATTAGAATAAGCCGAGGGAGGAAGAAAATGACCTAAATGTTCAACCAATGACACAAAATCACATATTGGATGCACAAGATTGGTTAAAAACCCTAATTGGATTAGAATAAGCCTAGGGAGGACGAAAATGACCTAAATGTTCAACCAATGACACAAAATCACTTATTGGATGCACAAGATTGGTTAAAAACCCTAATTGGATTAGAATAAGCCAAGGGGGGACGAAAATGACCTAAATGTTCAACCAATGACACAAAATCACTTATTGGATGCACAAGATTGGTTAAAAACCCTAATTGGATTAGAATAAGCCTTGGGAGGACGAAAAATGACATAAATGTTCAACCAATGACACAAAATCACTTACTGGATGCACAAGATTGGTTAAAAACCCTAATTGGATTAGAGTAAGTCGAAGGATGACGAAAAATGACCTATACGTTCAACCAATGACACAAAATCACTTATTGGATGCACAAGATTGGTTAAAAACCCTAATTGGATTAGAATTAGCCAAAGGAGGACTAAAATAATCTAAATGTTCAACCAATGACACAAAATTACCTGTTGGATGCACAAGATTCGTTAAAAACCCTAATTGGATTAGAGTAGGCCATGGGAGGACGAAAATGACCTAAATTTCAACCAATGACACAAAATCACTTATTGGATGCACAAGATTGGTTAAAAACCCTAATTGGATTAGAGTAAGTCGAAGGATGACAAAAAATGACCTAAACGTTCAACCAATGACACAAAATCACTTATTGGATGCACAAGATTGGTTAAAAACCCTAATTGGATTAGAATAAGTCGAAGGATGACGAAAATGACCTAAATGTTCAACCAATGACACAAAATCACTTATTGGATGCACAACATTGGTTAAAAACCCTAATTGGATTAGAATAGGCCAAGGGGGGACGAAAATGACCTAAATGTTCAACCAATGACACAAACACACTTTTTTGATGCACAAGATTGGTTAAAAACCCTAATTCGATTAGAATAAGCCTAGGGAGGACGGAAATGACGTAAATGTTCAACCGATGACACAAAATTACCTATTGGATGCACAATATTGGTTAAAAACCCTAATTGGATTAGAATAGGCCGAGGGAGGACGAAAATGACCTAAATGTTCGACCAATGACACAAAATCACATATTGGATGCACAAGATTGGTTAAAAACCCTAATTGGATTAGAATAAGCCTTGGGAGGACGAAAAATGACATAAATGTTCAACCAATGACACAAAATCACTTATTGGATGCACAAGATTGGTTAAAAACCCTAATTGGATTAGAATAGGCCGAGGGAGGACGAAAATGACCTAAATGTTCATCCAATGACACAAAATCACTTATTGGATGCACAAGATTGGTTAAAAACCCTAATTGGATTAGAATAAGTCGAAGGATGACGAAAATGATCTAAATGTTCAACAAATGACACAAAATCACTTATTGGATGCCCAAGATTGGTTAAAAACCCTAATTGGATTAGCATTAGCCAAAGGAGGACGAAAATAATTTAAATGTTCAACCAATGACACAAAATTACCTGTTGGATGCACAAGATTGGTTAAAAACCCTAATTGGATTAGAGTAAGTCGAAGGATGACGAAAAATGACCTATACGTTCAACCAATGACACAAAATCACTTATTGGATGCACAAGATTGGTTAAAAACCCTAATTGGATTAGAATAGGCCATGGGAGGACGAAAATGACCTAAATGTTCAACCAACGACTCAAAATCACTTATTGGATGCACAAGATTGGTTAAAAACCCTAATTGGATTAGAATAGGCCAAGGGAGGACGAAAATGACTTAAATTTCAACCAATGACACAAAATCACTTATTGGATGCACAAGATTGGTTAAAAACCCTAAATGGATTAGAATAAGCCAAGGGGGGACGAAAATGACCTAAATGTTCAACCAATGACACAAAATCACTTATTGGATGCACAAGATTGGTTAAAAACCCTAATTGGATTAGAATAAGCCTTGGGAGGACGAAAAATGACATAAATGTTCAACCAATGACACAAAATCACTTATTGGATGCACAAGATTGGTTAAAAACCCTAATTGGATTAGAATAGGCCGAGGGAGGACGAAAATGACCTAAATGTTCATCCAATGACACAAAATCACTTATTGGATGCACAAGATTGGTTAAAAACCCTAATTGGATTAGAATAAGTCGAAGGATGACGAAAATGATCTAAATGTTCAACAAATGACACAAAATCACTTATTGGATGCCCAAGATTGGTTAAAAACCCTAATTGGATTAGCATTAGCCAAAGGAGGACGAAAATAATTTAAATGTTCAACCAATGACACAAAATTACCTGTTGGATGCACAAGATTGGTTAAAAACCCTAATTGGATTAGAGTAAGTCGAAGGATGACGAAAAATGACCTATACGTTCAACCAATGACACAAAATCACTTATTGGATGCACAAGATTGGTTAAAAACCCTAATTGGATTAGAATAGGCCATGGGAGGACGAAAATGACCTAAATGTTCAACCAACGACTCAAAATCACTTATTGGATGCACAAGATTGGTTAAAAACCCTAATTGGATTAGAATAGGCCAAGGGAGGACGAAAATGACTTAAATTTCAACCAATGACACAAAATCACTTATTGGATGCACAAGATTGGTTAAAAACCCTAATTGGATTAGAATAAGCCAAGGGGGGACGAAAATGACCTAAATGTTCAACCAATGACACAAAATCACTTATTGGATGCACAAGATTGGTTAAAAACCCTAATTGGATTAGAATAAGCCTTGGGAGGACGAAAAATGACATAAATGTTCAACCAATGACACAAAATCACTTACTGGATGCACAAGATTGGTTAAAAACCCTAATTGGATTAGAGTAAGTCGAAGGATGACGAAAAATGACCTATACGTTCAACCAATGACACAAAATCACTTATTGGATGCACAAGATTGGTTAAAAACCCTAATTGGATTAGAATTAGCCAAAGAAGGACGAAAATAATCTAAATGTTCAACCAATGACACAAAATTACCTGTTGTATGCACAAGATTGGTTAAAAACCCTAATTGGATTAGAGTAAGTCGAAGGATGACGAAAAATGACCTATACGTTCAACCAATGACACAAAATCACTTATTGGATGCACAAGATTGGTTAAAAACTCTAATTGGATTAGAATTAGCCAAAGGAGGACTAAAATAATATAAATGTTCAACCAATGACACAAAATTACCTGTTGGATGCACAAGATTGGTTAAAAACCCTAATTGGATTAGAGTAGGCCAAGGGAGGACAAAAATGACCTAAATTTCAACCAATGACACAAAATCACTTATTGGATGCACAAGATTGGTTAAAAACCCTAATTGGATTAGAGTAAGTCGAAGGATGACAAAAAATGACCTAAACGTTCAACCAATGACACAAAATCACTTATTGGATGCACAAGATTGGTTAAAAACCCTAATTGGATTAGAATAAGTCGAAGGATGACGAAAATGACCTAAATGTTCAACCAATGACACAAAATCACTTATTGGATGCACAACATTGGTTAAAAACCCTAATTGGATTAGAATAGGCCAAGGGGGGACGAAAATGACCTAAATGTTCAACCAATGACACAAACACACTTTTTTGATGCACAAGATTGGTTAAAAACCCTAATTCGATTAGAATAAGCATAGGGAGGACGGAAATGACGTAAATGTTCAACCGATGACACAGAATCACTTATTGGATGCACAAGATTGGTTAAAAACCCTAATTGGATTAGAGTAGGCCGAGAGAGGACGAAAATGACCTAAATGTTCGACCAATGACACAAAATCACATATTGGATGCACAAGATTGGTTAAAAACCCTAAATGGATTAGAATAAGCCTAGGGAGGACGAAAATGACCTAAATGTTCAACCAATGACACAAAATCACTTATTGGATGCACAAGATTGGTTAAAAACCCTAATTGGATTAGAATAAGCCTAGGGAGGACGAAAATGACCTTAATGTTCAACCAATGACACAAAATGACACAAAATCACATATTGGATGCACAAGATTGGTTAAAAACCCTAATTGGATTAGAATAAGTCTAGGGAGGACGAAAATAACCTAAATGTTCAACCAATGACACAAAATGACACAAAATCACATATTGGATGCACAAGATTGGTTAAAAACCCTAATTGGATTAGAATAAGCGTAGGGAGGACGAAAATGACCTAAATTTTCAACCAATGACACAAAATCACATATTGGATGCACAAGATTTGTTGAAAACCCTAATTGGATTAGAATAAGCCTAGGGTGGGCGAAAATGAACAAAATGTTCAACCAATGACACAAAATAACATATTGGATGCACAAGATTGCTTAAAAACCCTAATTTGATTAGAATAAGCCTAGGGAGGACGAAAATGACCTAAATGTTCAACCAATGACACAAAATGACACAAAATCACATATTGGATGCTCAAGATTGGTTAAAAACCCTAATTGGATTAGAATAAGCCTAGGGAGGACGAAAATGACCTTAATGTGCAACCAATGACACAAAATGACACAAAATCACATATTGGATGCACAAGATTGGTTTAAAACCCTAATTGGATTAGAATAAGCCTAGGGGAAAATGACCTAAATGTTCAACCAATGACACAAAATCACATATTGGATGCACAAGATTGGTTAAAAACCCTAATTGGATTAGAATAAGCCCAAGGAGGACGAAAATGGCCTAAATGTTCAACCAATGACACAAAATCACATATTGGATGCACAAGATTGGTTAAAAACCCTAATTGGATTAGAATAAGCCTAGGGAGGACGAAAATGACCTTAATGTTCAACCAATGACACAAAATGACACAAAATCACATATTGGATGCACAAGATTGGTTAAAAACCCTAATTGGATTAGAATAAGCCTAGGGAGGACGAAAATGACCTAAATGTGCAACCAATGACACAAAATCACATATTGGATGCACAAGATTGGTTAAAAACCCTAATTGGATTAGAATAAGCCTAGGGAGGACGAAAATGACCTAAATGTTCAACCAATGTAACAAAATCACATATTGGATGCACAAAATTGGTTAAAAACCCTAATTGGATTAGAATAAGCCTAGGGAGGACGTAAATGACCTAAATGTTCAACCAATGATACAAAATCACACAAAATCACATATTGGATGCACAAGATTGGTTAAAAACCCTAATTGGATTAGAATAAGCCTAGCGAGGACGAAAATGACCTAATTGGATTACCAATGACACAAAATCACTTATTATATGCACAAGATTGGTTAAAAACCCTAATTGGATTAGAATAAGCCTAGGGAGGACGAAAATGACCTAAATGTGCAAGCAATGACACAAAATCACATATTGGATGCACAAGATTGGTTAAAAACCCTAATTGGATTAGAATAAGCCTAGCGAGGACGAAAATGACCTAATTGGATTACCAATGACACAAAATCACTTATTATATGCACAAGATTGGTTAAAAACACTAATTGGATTAGAATAAGCCTAGGGAGGACGAAAATGACCTAAATGTTCAACCAATGACACAAAATCACATATTGGATGCACAAGATTGGTTAAAAACCCTAATTGGATTAGAATAAGCCTAGGGAGGACGAAAATGACCTAAATGTTCCACCAATGACACAAAATCACATATTGGATGCACAAGATTGGTTAAAAACCCTAATTGGATTAGAATAAGCCTAGGGAGGACGAAAATGACCTAAATGTTCAACCAATGACACAAAATCACATATTGGATGCACAAGATAGGTTAAAAACCCTAATTGGATTGGAATAAGCCAAGGGAGGACGAAAATGACCTAAATGTTCAACCAATGACACAAAATGACCCAAAATTACATATTGGATGCACAAGATTGGTTAAAAACCCTAATTGGATTAGAATAAGCCTAGGGAGGACGAAAATGACCTAAATGTTCAACCAATGACACAAAATGACACAAAATCACATATTGGATGCACAAGATTGGTTAAAAACCCTAATTGGATTAGAATAAGCCTAGGGAGGACGAAAATGACCTAAATGTTCAACCAATGACACAAAATGACACAAAATCACATATTGGATGCATGAGATTGGTTAAAAACGCTAATTGGATTAGAATAAGCCTAGGGAGGACGAAAATGACCTAAATTTTCATCAAATGACACAAAATCACATATTGGATGCACAAGATTGGTTAAAAATCCTAATTGGATTAGAATAAGCCTAGGGAGGACGAAAATGACCTAAATGTTCAACCAATGACACAAAATCACATATTGGATGCACAAGATTGGTTAAAAACCCTAATTGGATTTGAATAAGCCTAGGGAGGACGAAAATGACCTATATGTTCAACCAATGACACAAAATGACACAAAATCACATATTGGATGCACAAGATTGGTTAAAAACCCTAATTGGATTAGAATAAGCCTAGGGAGGACGAAAATAAACTAAATCTTCAACCATGGACACAAAATGACAAAAAATCACATATTGGATGCACAAGATTGGTTAAAAACCCTAATTGGATTAGAATAAGCCTAGGGCGGACGAAAATGACCTAAATGTTCAACCAATGACACAAAATGACACAAAATCACATATTGGATGCACAAGATTGGTTAAAAACCCTAATTGGATTAGAATAAGCCTAGGGAGGACGAAAATGACCTAAATGTTCAACCAATGACACAAAATGACACAAAATCACATATTGGATGCACAAGATTGGTTAAAAACCTTAATTGGATTAGAATAAGCCTAGGGAGGACGAATATGACCTAAATGTTCAACCAATGACACCAAATGACACAAAATCACATAGTGGATGCACAAGATTGGTTAAAAACCCTAATTGGATTAGAATAAGCCTAGGGAGGACGAAAATGACCTAAATGTTCAACCAATGACACTAAATGACACAAAATCACATATTGGATGCACAAGATTGGTTAAAAACCCTAATTGGATTAGAATAAGCCTAGCGAGGACGAAAATGACCTAATTGGATTACCAATGACACAAAATCACTTATTATATGCACAAGATTGGTTAAAAACCCCAATTGGATTAGAATAAGCCTAGGGAGAAAAAAAATTACCTAAGTGTGCAACCAATGATAAAAATGACACAAAATCACATATTGGATGCACAAGATTGGTTAAAAACCCTAATTGGATTAGAATAAGCCTAGGGAGGACGAAAATGACCTAAATGTGCAACCAATGACACAAAATCACATATTGGATGCAAAAGATTGGTTAAAAACCCTAATTGGATTAGAATAAGCCTAGGGAGGACGAAAATGACCTAAATGTTCAACCAATGACACAAAATCACTTATTGGATGCACAAGATTGGTTAAAAACCCTAATTGGATTAGAATAAGTCGAAGGATGACAAAAATGACCTAAATGTTCAACCAATGACACAAAATCACATATTGGATGCACAAGATTGGTTAAAAACCCTAATTGGATTAGAATAGGCCAAGGGAGGACGAAAATGACCTAAATGTTCAACCAATGACACAAAATCACTTATTGGATGCACAAGATTGGTTAAAAACCCTAATTGGATAAGAATAAGTCAAAGGATGACGAAAATGACCTAAATGTTCAACCAAAGACACAAAATCACTTATTGGATGCAAAAGATTGGTTAAAAACCCTAATTGGATTAGAATAAGTCGAAGGATGACGAAAATGACATAAATGTCCAACCAATGACACAAAATCACTTATTGGATGCACAAGGTTGGTTAAAAACCCTAATTGGATTAGAATAAGTCGAAGGATGACGAAAATGACCTAAATGTTCAACCAATGACACAAAATCACTTATTGGATGCACAAGATTGGTTAAAAACCCTAATTGGATTAGAATAAGTCGAAGGATGACGAAAATGTCGTAAATGTTCAATCAATGACACAAAATCACTTATTGGATGCACAAGATTGGTTAAAAACCCTAATTGGATTAGAATAAGTCGAAGGATGGCGAAAATTACCTAAATGTTCAACCAATGACACAAAATCACATATTGGATGCACAAGATTGGTTAAAAACCCTAATTGGATTAGAATAAGCCTTGGGAGGACGAAAAATGACATAAATGTTCAACCAATGACACAAAATCACTTATTGGATGCACAAGATTGGTTAAAAACCCTAATTGGATTAGAATAGGCCGAGGGAGGACGAAAATGACCTAAATGTTCATCCAATGACACAAAATCACTTATTGGATGCACAAGATTGGTTAAAAACCCTAATTGGATTAGAATAAGTCGAAGGATGACGAAAATGATCTAAATGTTCAACAAATGACACAAAATCACTTATTGGATGCCCAAGATTGGTTAAAAACCCTAATTGGATTAGCATTAGCCAAAGGAGGACGAAAATAATTTAAATGTTCAACCAATGACACAAAATTACCTGTTGGATGCACAAGATTGGTTAAAAACCCTAATTGGATTAGAGTAAGTCGAAGGATGACGAAAAATGACCTATACGTTCAACCAATGACACAAAATCACTTATTGGATGCACAAGATTGGTTAAAAACCCTAATTGGATTAGAATAGGCCGAGGGAGGACGAAAATGACCTAAATGTTCGACCAATGACACAAACACACTTTTTTGATGCACAAGATTGGTTAAAAACCCTAATTCGATTAGAATAAGCCTAGGGAGGACGGAAATGACGTAAATGTTCAACCGATGACACAGAATCACTTATTGGATGCACAAGATTGGTTAAAAACCCTAATTGGATTAGAGTAGGCCGAGAGAGGACGAAAATGACCTAAATGTTCGACCAATGACACAAAATCACATATTGGATGCACAAGATTGGTTAAAAACCCTAAATCGATTAGAATAAGCCTAGGGAGGACGAAAATGACCTAAATGTTCAACCAATGACACAAAATCACTTATTGGATGCACAAGATTGGTTAAAAACCCTAATTCGATTAGAATAAGCCAACGGGGGACGAAAATAACCTAAATGTTCAACCAATGACACAAAATCACTTACTGGATGCACAAGATTGGTTAAAAACCCTAATTGGATTAGAATAAGTTAAAGGATGACGAAAATGACCTAAATGTTCAACCAACGACACAAAATCACTTATTGGATGCACAAAATTGGTTAAAAACCCTAATTGGATTAGAATAAGCCAAGGGGGGACGAAAATGACCTAAATGTTCAACCAATGACACAAACGCACTTTTTGGATGCACAAGATTGGTTAAAAACCCTAATTCGATTAGAATAAGTTTAGGGAGGACGGAAATGACGTAAATGTTCAACCAATGACACAAAATTACCTATTGGATGCACAATATTGGTTAAAAACCCTAATTGGATTAGAATAGGCCGAGGGAGGACGAAAATGACCTAAATGTTCGACCAATGACACAAAATCACATATTGGATGCACAAGATTGGTTAAAAACCCTAATTGGATTAGAATAAGCCTTGGGAGGACGAAAAATGACATAAATGTTCAACCAATGACACAAAATCACTTATTGGATGCACAAGATTGGTTAAAAACCCTAATTGGATTAGAATAGGCCGAGGGAGGACGAAAATGACCTAAATGTTCAACCAATGACACAAAATCACTTATTGGATGCACAAGATTGGTTAAAAACCCTAATTGGATTAGAATAAGTCGAAGGATGACGAAAATGATCTAAATGTTCAACAAATGACACAAAATCACTTTTTGGATGCACAAGATTGGTTAAAAACCCTAATTGGATTAAAATTAGCCAAAGGAGGACGAAAATAATCTAAATGTTCAACCAATGACCCAAAATTACCTGTTGGATGCACAAGATTGGTTAAAAACCCTAATTGGATTAGAGTAAGTCGAAGGATGACAAAAAATGACCTATACGTTCAACCAATGACACAAAATCACTTAATGGATGCACAAGATTGGTTAAAAACCCTAATTGGATTACAATAAGTCGAAGGATGACGAAAATGACCTAAATGTTCAACCAATGACACAAAATCACATATTGGATGCACAAGATTGGTTAAAAACCCTAAATGGATTAGAATAAGCCTAGGGAGGACGAAAATGACCTAAATGTTTAACCAATGACACAAAATCACTTATTGGATGCACAAGATTGGTTAAAAACCCTAATTGGATTAGAATAAGCCTTGGGAGGACGAAAAATGACATAAATGTTCAACCAATGACACAAAATCACTTACTGGATGCACAAGATTGGTTAAAAACCCTAATTGGATTAGAGTAAGTCGAAGGATGACGAAAAATGACCTATACGTTCAACCAATGACACAAAATCACTTATTGGATGCACAAGATTGGTTAAAAACCCTAATTGGATTAGAATTAGCCAAAGGAGGACTAAAATAATCTAAATGTTCAACCAATGACACAAAATTACCTGTTGGATGCACAAGATTGGTTAAAAACCCTAATTGGATTAGAGTAGGCCAAGGGAGGACGAAAATCACTTATTGGATGCACAAGATTGGTTAAAAACCCTAATTGGATTAGAGTAAGTCGAAGGATGACAAAAAATGACCTAAACGTTCAACCAATGACACAAAATCACTTATTGGATGCACAAGATTGGTTAAAAACCCTAATTGGATTAGAATAAGTCGAAGGATGACGAAAATGACCTAAATGTTCAACCAATGACACAAAATCACTTATTGGATGCACAACATTGGTTAAAAACCCTAATTGGATTAGAATAGGCCAAGGGGGGACGAAAATGACCTAAATGTTCAACCAATGACACAAACACACTTTTTTGATGCACAAGATTGGTTAAAAACCCTAATTCGATTAGAATAAGCCTAGGGAGGACGGAAATGACGTAAATGTTCAACCGATGACACAGAATCACTTATTGGATGCACAAGATTGGTTAAAAACCCTAATTGGATTAGAGTAGGCCGAGAGAGGACGAAAATGACCTAAATGTTCGACCAATGACACAAAATCACATATTGGATGCACAAGATTGGTTAAAAACCCTAAATGGATTAGAATAAGCCTAGGGAGGACGAAAATGACCTAAATGTTCAACCAATGACACAAAATCACTTATTGGATGCACAAGATTGGTTAAAAACCCTAATTGGATTAGAGTAGGCCAAGGGAGGACGAAAATGACCTAAATGTTCGACCAATGACACAAAATCACTTATTGGATGCACAAGATTGGTTAAAAACCCTAATTGGATTAGAATAGGCCGAGGGAGGACGAAAATGACCTAAATGTTCGACCAATGACACAAACACACTTTTTTGATGCACAAGATTGGTTAAAAACCCTAATTCGATTAGAATAAGCCTAGGGAGGACGGAAATGACGTAAATGTTCAACCGATGACACAGAATCACTTATTGGATGCACAAGATTGGTTAAAAACCCTAATTGGATTAGAGTAGGCCGAGAGAGGACGAAAATGACCTAAATGTTCGACCAATGACACAAAATCACATATTGGATGCACAAGATTGGTTAAAAACCCTAAATCGATTTGAATAAGCCTAGGGAGGACGAAAATGACCTAAATGTTCAACCAATGACACAAAATCACTTATTGGATGCACAAGATTGGTTAAAAACCCTAATTCGATTAGAATAAGCCAACGGGGGACGAAAATAACCTAAATGTTCAACCAATGACACAAAATCACTTACTGGATGCACAAGATTGGTTAAAAACCCTAATTGGATTAGAATAACTTAAAGGATGACGTAAATGACCTTAATGTTCAACCAACGACACAAAATCACTTATTGGATGCACAAGATTGGTTAAAAACCCTAATTGGATTAGAATAAGCCAAGGGGGGACGAAAATGACCTAAATGTTCAACCAATGACACAAACGCACTTTTTGGATGCACAAGATTGGTTAAAAACCCTAATTCGATTAGAATAAGTTTAGGGAGGACGGAAATGACGTAAATGTTCAACCAATGACACAAAATTACCTATTGGATGCACAATATTGGTTAAAAACCCTAATTGGATTAGAATAGGCCGAGGGAGGACGAAAATGACCTAAATGTTCGACCAATGACACAAAATCACATATTGGATGCACAAGATTGGTTAAAAACCCTAATTGGATTAGAATAAGCCTTGGGAGGACGAAAAATGACATAAATGTTCAACCAATGACACAAAATCACTTATTGGATGCACAAGATTGGTTAAAAACCCTAATTGGATTAGAATAGGCCGAGGGAGGACGAAAATGACCTAAATGTTCATCCAATGACACAAAATCACTTATTGGATGCACAAGATTGGTTAAAAACCCTAATTGGATTAGAATAAGTCGAAGGATGACGAAAATGATCTAAATGTTCAACAAATGACACAAAATCACTTATTGGATGCCCAAGATTGGTTAAAAACCCTAATTGGATTAGCATTAGCCAAAGGAGGACGAAAATAATTTAAATGTTCAACCAATGACACAAAATTACCTGTTGGATGCACAAGATTGGTTAAAAACCCTAATTGGATTAGAGTAAGTCGAAGGATGACGAAAAATGACCTATACGTTCAACCAATGACACAAAATCACTTATTGGATGCACAAGATTGGTTAAAAACCCTAATTGGATTAGAATAGGCCGAGGGAGGACGAAAATGACCTAAATGTTCGACCAATGACACAAACACACTTTTTTGATGCACAAGATTGGTTAAAAACCCTAATTCGATTAGAATAAGCCTAGGGAGGACGGAAATGACGTAAATGTTCAACCGATGACACAGAATCACTTATTGGATGCACAAGATTGGTTAAAAACCCTAATTGGATTAGAGTAGGCCGAGAGAGGACGAAAATGACCTAAATGTTCGACCAATGACACAAAATCACATATTGGATGCACAAGATTGGTTAAAAACCCTAAATCGATTAGAATAAGCCTAGGGAGGACGAAAATGACCTAAATGTTCAACCAATGACACAAAATCACTTATTGGATGCACAAGATTGGTTAAAAACCCTAATTGGATTAGAATAGGCCGAGGGAGGACGAAAATGACCTAAATGTTCGACCAATGACACAAACACACTTTTTTGATGCACAAGATTGGTTAAAAAACCTAATTCGATTAGAATAAGCCTAGGGAGGACGGAAATGACGTAAATGTTCAACCGATGACACAGAATCACTTATTGGATGCACAAGATTGGTTAAAAACCCTAATTGGATTAGAGTAGGCCGAGAGAGGACGAAAATGACCTAAATGTTCGACCAATGACACAAAATCACATATTGGATGCACAAGATTGGTTAAAAACCCTAAATCGATT
>JBBPBQ010000004.1:29956158-29988904 GCA_037974755.1 Cicer yamashitae
TTAAAAACCCTAATTGGATTAGAATAGGCCAAGGGGGGACGAAAATGACCTAAATGTTCAACCAATGACACAAACACACTTTTTTGATGCACAAGATTGGTTAAAAACCCTAATTCGATTAGAATAAGCATAGGGAGGACGGAAATGACGTAAATGTTCAACCGATGACACAAAATTACCTATTGGATGCACCATATTGGTTAAAAACCCTAATTGGATTAGAATAGGCCGAGGGAGGACGAAAATGACCTAAATGTTCGACCAATGACACAAAATCACATATTGGATGCACAAGATTGGTTAAAAACCCTAATTGGATTAGAATAAGCCTTGGGAGGACGAAAAATGACATAAATGGTCAACCAATGACACAAAATCACTTATTGGATGCACAAGATTGGTTAAAAACCCTAATTGGATTAGAATAGGCCGAGGGAGGACGAAAATGACCTAAATGTTCAACCAATGACACAAAATCACTTATTGGATGCACAAGATTGGTTAAAAACCCTAATTGGATTAGAATAAGTCGAAGGATGACGAAAATGATCTAAATGTTCAACAAATGACACAAAATCACTTTTTGGATGCACAAGATTGGTTAAAAACCCTAATTGGATTAAAATTAGCCAAAGGAGGACGAAAATAATCTAAATGTTCAACCAATGACCCAAAATTACCTGTTGGATGCACAAGATTGGTTAAAAACCCTAATTGGATTAGAGTAAGTCGAAGGATGACAAAAAATGACCTATACGTTCAACCAATGACACAAAATCACTTAATGGATGCACAAGATTGGTTAAAAACCCTAATTGGATTACAATAAGTCGAAGGATGACGAAAATGACCTAAATGTTCAACCAATGACACAAAATCACATATTGGATGCACAAGATTGGTTAAAAACCCTAAATGGATTAGAATAAGCATAGGGAGGACGAAAATGACCTAAATGTTTAACCAATGACACAAAATCACTTATTGGATGCACAAGATTGGTTAAAAACCCTAATTGGATTAGAATAAGCCTTGGGAGGACGAAAAATGACATAAATGTTCAACCAATGACACAAAATCACTTACTGGATGCACAAGATTGGTTAAAAACCCTAATTGGATTAGAGTAAGTCGAAGGATGACGAAAAATGACCTATACGTTCAACCAATGACACAAAATCACTTATTGGATGCACAAGATTGGTTAAAAACCCTAATTGGATTAGAATTAGCCAAAGGAGGACGAAAATAATCTAAATGTTCAACCAATGACACAAAATTACCTGTTGTATGCACAAGATTGGTTAAAAACCCTAATTGGATTAGAGTAAGTCGAAGGATGACGAAAAATGACCTATACGTTCAACCAATGACACAAAATCACTTATTGGATGCACAAGATTGGTTAAAAACCCTAATTGGATTAGAATAGGCCGAGGGAGGACGAAAATGACCTAAATGTTCGACCAATGACACAAACACACTTTTTTGATGCACAAGATTGGTTAAAAACCCTAATTCGATTAGAATAAGCCTAGGGAGGACGGAAATGACGTAAATGTTCAACCGATGACACAGAATCACTTATTGGATGCACAAGATTGGTTAAAAACCCTAATTGGATTAGAGTAGGCCGAGAGAGGACGAAAATGACCTAAATGTTCGACCAATGACACAAAATCACATATTGGATGCACAAGATTGGTTAAAAACCCTAAATCGATTTGAATAAGCCTAGGGAGGACGAAAATGACCTAAATGTTCAACCAATGACACAAAATCACTTATTGGATGCACAAGATTGGTTAAAAACCCTAATTCGATTAGAATAAGCCAACGGGGGACGAAAATAACCTAAATGTTCAACCAATGACACAAAATCACTTACTGGATGCACAAGATTGGTTAAAAACCCTAATTGGATTAGAATAACTTAAAGGATGACGTAAATGACCTTAATGTTCAACCAACGGCACAAAATCACTTATTGGATGCACAAGATTGGTTAAAAACCCTAATTGGATTAGAATAAGCCAAGGGGGGACGAAAATGACCTAAATGTTCAACCAATGACACAAACGCACTTTTTGGATGCACAAGATTGGTTAAAAACCCTAATTCGATTAGAATAAGTTTAGGGAGGACGGAAATGACGTAAATGTTCAACCAATGACACAAAATTACCTATTGGATGCACAATATTGGTTAAAAACCCTAATTGGATTAGAATAGGCCGAGGGAGGACGAAAATGACCTAAATGTTCGACCAATGACACAAAATCACATATTGGATGCACAAGATTGGTTAAAAACCCTAATTGGATTAGAATAAGCCTTGGGAGGACGAAAAATGACATAAATGTTCAACCAATGACACAAAATCACTTATTGGATGCACAAGATTGGTTAAAAACCCTAATTGGATTAGAATAGGCCGAGGGAGGACGAAAATGACCTAAATGTTCAACCAATGACACAAAATCACTTATTGGATGCACAAGATTGGTTAAAAACCCTAATTGGATTAGAATAAGTCGAAGGATGACGAAAATGATCTAAATGTTCAACAAATGACACAAAATCACTTTTTGGATGCACAAGATTGGTTAAAAACCCTAATTGGATTAAAATTAGCCAAAGGAGGACGAAAATAATCTAAATGTTCAACCAATGACCCAAAATTACCTGTTGGATGCACAAGATTGGTTAAAAACCCTAATTGGATTAGAGTAAGTCGAAGGATGACAAAAAATGACCTATACGTTCAACCAATGACACAAAATCACTTAATGGATGCACAAGATTGGTTAAAAACCCTAATTGGATTACAATAAGTCGAAGGATGACGAAAATGACCTAAATGTTCAACCAATGACACAAAATCACATATTGGATGCACAAGATTGGTTAAAAACCCTAAATGGATTAGAATAAGCCTAGGGAGGACGAAAATGACCTAAATGTTTAACCAATGACACAAAATCACTTATTGGATGCACAAGATTGGTTAAAAACCCTAATTGGATTAGAATAAGCCTTGGGAGGACGAAAAATGACATAAATGTTCAACCAATGACACAAAATCACTTACTGGATGCACAAGATTGGTTAAAAACCCTAATTGGATTAGAGTAAGTCGAAGGATGACGAAAAATGACCTATACGTTCAACCAATGACACAAAATCACTTATTGGATGCACAAGATTGGTTAAAAACCCTAATTGGATTAGAATTAGCCAAAGGAGGACTAAAATAATCTAAATGTTCAACCAATGACACAAAATTACCTGTTGGATGCACAAGATTGGTTAAAAACCCTAATTGGATTAGAGTAGGCCAAGGGAGGACGAAAATGACCTAAATTTCAACCAATGACACAAAATCACTTATTGGATGCACAAGATTGGTTAAAAACCCTAATTGGATTAGAGTAAGTCGAAGGATGACAAAAAATGACCTAAACGTTCAACCAATGACACAAAATCACTTATTGGATGCACAAGATTGGTTAAAAACCCTAATTGGATTAGAATAAGTCGAAGGATGACGAAAATGACCTAAATGTTCAACCAATGACACAAAATCACTTATTGGATGCACAACATTGGTTAAAAACCCTAATTGGATTAGAATAGGCCAAGGGGGGACGAAAATGACCTAAATGTTCAACCAATGACACAAACACACTTTTTTGATGCACAAGATTGGTTAAAAACCCTAATTCGATTAGAATAAGCATAGGGAGGACGGAAATGACGTAAATGTTCAACCGATGACACAAAATTACCTATTGGATGCACCATATTGGTTAAAAACCCTAATTGGATTAGAATAGGCCGAGGGAGGACGAAAATGACCTAAATGTTCGACCAATGACACAAAATCACATATTGGATGCACAAGATTGGTTAAAAACCCTAATTGGATTAGAATAAGCCTTGGGAGGACGAAAAATGACATAAATGGTCAACCAATGACACAAAATCACTTATTGGATGCACAAGATTGGTTAAAAACCCTAATTGGATTAGAATAGGCCGAGGGAGGACGAAAATGACCTAAATGTTCAACCAATGACACAAAATCACTTATTGGATGCACAAGATTGGTTAAAAACCCTAATTGGATTAGAATAAGTCGAAGGATGACGAAAATGATCTAAATGTTCAACAAATGACACAAAATCACTTTTTGGATGCACAAGATTGGTTAAAAACCCTAATTGGATTAAAATTAGCCAAAGGAGGACGAAAATAATCTAAATGTTCAACCAATGACCCAAAATTACCTGTTGGATGCACAAGATTGGTTAAAAACCCTAATTGGATTAGAGTAAGTCGAAGGATGACAAAAAATGACCTATACGTTCAACCAATGACACAAAATCACTTAATGGATGCACAAGATTGGTTAAAAACCCTAATTGGATTACAATAAGTCGAAGGTTGACGAAAATGACCTAAATGTTCAACCAATGACACAAAATCACATATTGGATGCACAAGATTGGTTAAAAACCCTAAATGGATTAGAATAAGCCTAGGGAGGACGAAAATGACCTAAATGTTTAACCAATGACACAAAATCACTTATTGGATGCACAAGATTGGTTAAAAACCCTAATTGGATTAGAATAAGCCTTGGGAGGACGAAAAATGACATAAATGTTCAACCAATGACACAAAATCACTTACTGGATGCACAAGATTGGTTAAAAACCCTAATTGGATTAGAGTAAGTCGAAGGATGACGAAAAATGACCTATACGTTCAACCAATGACACAAAATCACTTATTGGATGCACAAGATTGGTTAAAAACCCTAATTGGATTAGAATTAGCCAAAGGAGGACGAAAATAATCTAAATGTTCAACCAATGACACAAAATTACCTGTTGTATGCACAAGATTGGTTAAAAACCCTAATTGGATTAGAGTAAGTCGAAGGATGACGAAAAATGACCTATACGTTCAACCAATGACACAAAATCACTTATTGGATGCACAAGATTGGTTAAAAACCCTAATTGGATTAGAATTAGCCAAAGGAGGACTAAAATAATCTAAATGTTCAACCAATGACACAAAATTACCTGTTGGATGCACAAGATTGGTTAAAAACCCTAATTGGATTAGAGTAGGCCAAGGGAGGACGAAAATGACCTAAATTTCAACCAATGACACAAAATCACTTATTGGATGCACAAGATTGGTTAAAAACCCTAATTGGATTAGAGTAAGTCGAAGGATGACAAAAAATGACCTAAACGTTCAACCAATGACACAAAATCACTTATTGGATGCACAAGATTGGTTAAAAACCCTAATTGGATTAGAATAAGTCGAAGGATGACGAAAATGACCTAAATGTTCAACCAATGACACAAAATCACTTATTGGATGCACAACATTGGTTAAAAACCCTAATTGGATTAGAATAGGCCAAGGGGGGACGAAAATGACCTAAATGTTCAACCAATGACACAAACACACTTTTTTGATGCACAAGATTGGTTAAAAACCCTAATTCGATTAGAATAAGCCTAGGGAGGACGGAAATGACGTAAATGTTCAACCGATGACACAAAATTACCTATTGGATGCACAATATTGGTTAAAAACCCTAATTGGATTAGAATAGGCCGAGGGAGGACGAAAATGACCTAAATGTTCGACCAATGACACAAAATCACATATTGGATGCACAAGATTGGTTAAAAACCCTAATTGGATTAGAATAAGCCTTGGGAGGACGAAAAATGACATAAATGTTCAACCAATGACACAAAATCACTTATTGGATGCACAAGATTGGTTAAAAACCCTAATTGGATTCGAATAGGCCGAGGGAGGACGAAAATGACCTAAATGTTCAACCAATGACACAAAATCACTTATTGGATGCACAAGATTGGTTAAAAACCCTAATTGGATTAGAATAAGTCGAAGGATGACGAAAATGATCTAAATGTTCAACAAATGACACAAAATCACTTTTTGGATGCACAAGATTGGTTAAAAACCCTAATTGGATTAAAATTAGCCAAAGGAGGACGAAAATAATCTAAATGTTCAACCAATGACCCAAAATTACCTGTTGGATGCACAAGATTGGTTAAAAACCCTAATTGGATTAGAGTAAGTCGAAGGATGACAAAAAATGACCTATACGTTCAACCAATGACACAAAATCACTTAATGGATGCACAAGATTGGTTAAAAACCCTAATTGGATTACAATAAGTCGAAGGATGACGAAAATGACCTAAATGTTCAACCAATGACACAAAATCACATATTGGATGCACAAGATTGGTTAAAAACCCTAAATGGATTAGAATAAGCCTAGGGAGGACGAAAATGACCTAAATGTTTAACCAATGACACAAAATCACTTATTGGATGCACAAGATTGGTTAAAAACCCTAATTGGATTAGAATAAGCCTTGGGAGGACGAAAAATGACATAAATGTTCAACCAATGACACAAAATCACTTACTGGATGCACAAGATTGGTTAAAAACCCTAATTGGATTAGAGTAAGTCGAAGGATGACGAAAAATGACCTATACGTTCAACCAATGACACAAAATCACTTATTGGATGCACAAGATTGGTTAAAAACCCTAATTGGATTAGAATTAGCCAAAGGAGGACTAAAATAATCTAAATGTTCAACCAATGACACAAAATTACCTGTTGGATGCACAAGATTGGTTAAAAACCCTAATTGGATTAGAGTAGGCCAAGGGAGGACGAAAATCACTTATTGGATGCACAAGATTGGTTAAAAACCCTAATTGGATTAGAGTAAGTCGAAGGATGACAAAAAATGACCTAAACGTTCAACCAATGACACAAAATCACTTATTGGATGCACAAGATTGGTTAAAAACCCTAATTGGATTAGAATAAGTCGAAGGATGACGAAAATGACCTAAATGTTCAACCAATGACACAAAATCACTTATTGGATGCACAACATTGGTTAAAAACCCTAATTGGATTAGAATAGGCCAAGGGGGGACGAAAATGACCTAAATGTTCAACCAATGACACAAACACACTTTTTTGATGCACAAGATTGGTTAAAAACCCTAATTCGATTAGAATAAGCCTAGGGAGGACGGAAATGACGTAAATGTTCAACCGATGACACAGAATCACTTATTGGATGCACAAGATTGGTTAAAAACCCTAATTGGATTAGAGTAGGCCAAGGGAGGACGAAAATGACCTAAATGTTCGACCAATGACACAAACACAGTTTTTTCATGCACAAGATTGGTTAAAAACCCTAATTCGATTAGAATAATCCTAGGGAGGACAGAAATGACGTAAATGTTCAACCGATGACACAAAATCACTTATTGGATGCACAACATTGGTTAAAAACCCTAATTGGATTAGACTAGGCCGAGGGAGGACGAAAATGACCTAAATGTTCGACCAATGACACAAAACCACGTATTGGATGCACAAGATTGGTTAAAAACCCTAATTGGATTAGAATAAGTCGAAGGATGACGAAAATGATCTAAATGTTCAACAAATGACACAAAATCACTTATTAGATGCACAAGATTGGTTAAAAACCCTAATTGGATTAGAATTAGCCAAAGGAGGACGAAAATAATCTAAATGTTCAACCAATGACACAAGATTACCTGTTGTATGCACAACATTGGTTAAAAACCCTAATTGGATTAGAGTAAGTCGAAGGATGACAAAAAATGACCTATACGTTCAACTTATGACACAAAATCACTTATTGTATGCACAAGATTGGTTAAAAACCCTAATTGGATTAGAATAAGTCGAAGGATGACGAAAATGACCTAAATTTCAACCAATGACACAAAATCACTTATTGGATGCACAACATTGGTTAAAAACCCTAATTGGATTAGAATAGGCCAAGGGAGGACGAAAATGACCTAAATGTTCAACCAATGACACAAAATGACTTATTGGATGCACAAGATTGGTTAAAAACCCTAATTGGATTAGAATAGGCCAAGGGAGGACGAAAATGACCTAAATTTCAACCAATGACACAAAATCACTTATTGGATGCACAAGATTGGTTAAAAACCCTAATTGGATTAGAATAGGCCAAGGGAGGACGAAAATGACCTAAATGTTCAACCTATGACACAAAATCACTTATTGGATGCACAAGATTGGTTAAAAACCCTACTTGGATTAGAATAAGTCGAAGGATGACGAAAATGATCTAAATGTTCAACAAATGACACAAAATCACTTATTGGATGCACAAGAATTGTGAAAAACCCTAATTGGATTAGAATAAGTCGAAGGATGACGAAAATGACCTAAATGTTCAACCAATGACACAAAATCACTTATTGGATGCACAAGATTGGTTAAAAACCCTAATTGCATTAGAATAGGCCAAGGGAGGACGAAAATGACATAAATGTTCGACCAATGACACAAAATCACATATTGGATGCACAAGATTGGTTAAAAACACTAAATGGATTAGAATAAGCCTAGGGAGGACGAAAATGACCTAAATGTTCAACTAATGACACAAAATCACTTATTGGATGCACAAGATTGGTTAAAAACCCTAAATGGATTAGAATAAGCCTAGGGAGGACGAAATTGACCTAAATGTTTAACCAATGACACAAAATCACTTATTGGATGCACAAGATTGGTTAAAAACCCTAATTGGATTAGAATAGGCCAAGGGAGGACGAAAATGACATAAATGTTCAACCAATGACACAAAATCACTTATTGGATGCACAAGATTGGTTAAAAACCCTAATTGGATTAGAATAGGCCAAGGGAGGACAAAAATGACCTAAATTTCAACCAATGACACAAAATCACTTATTGGATGCACAAGATTGGTTAAAAACCCTAATTGGATTAGAATAAGTCAAGGGGGGACGAAAATGACCTAAATGTTCAACCAATGACATAAAATCACTTACTGGATGCACAAGATTGGTTAAAAAGCCTAATTGGATAAGAATAAGTCGAAGGATGACGAAAATGACCTAAATGTTCAACCAACGACACAAAATCACTTATTGGATGCACAAGATTGGTTAAAAACCCTAATTGGATTAGAATAAGCCAAGGGGGGACGAAAATGACCTAAATGTTCAACCAATGACACAAACACACTTTTTTGATGCAAAAGATTGGTTAAAAACCCTAATTCGATTAGAATAAGCCTAGGGAGGACGGAAATGACGTAAATGTTCAACCGATGACACAAAATCACTTATTGGATGCACAAGATTGGTTAAAAACCCTAATTGGATTAGAGTAGGCCGAGGGAGGACGAAAATGACCTAAATGTTCGACCAATGACACAAAATCACATATTGGATGCACAAGATTGGTTAAAAACCCTAAATGGATTAGAATAAGCCTAGGGAGGACGAAAATGACCTAAATGTTCAACCAATGACACAAAATCACTTATTGGATGCACAAGATTGGTTAAAAACCCTAATTAAATTAAAATAAGCCTTGGGAGGACGAAAAATGACATAAATGTTCAACCAACGACACAAAATCACTTATTGGATGCACAAGATTGGTTAAAAACCCTAATTGGATTAGAATAAGCCAAGGGGGGCCAAAAATTACCTAAATGTTCAACCAATGACACAAAATCACTTATTGGATGCACAAGATTGGTTAAAAACCCTAATTGGATTAGAATAAGCCAAGGGGGGACGAAAATTAGCTAAATGTTCAACCAATGACACAAAATTACTTATTGGATGCAAAAGATTGGTTGAAAACCCTAATTGGATTAGAATAAGTCGAAGGATGACGAAAATGACCTAAATGTTAAACAAATGACACAAAATCACTTATTGGATGCACAAGATTGGTTAAAAACTCTCATTGGATTAGAATAAGCCTAAGGAGGACGAAAATGACCTAAATGTTCAACCAACGACACAAAATCACTTATTGGATGCAAAAGATTGGTTAAAAACCCTAATTGGATTAGAATAAGCCAAGGGGGGACGAAAATTACCTAAATGTTCAACCAATGACACAAACCCACTTTTTGGATGCACAAGATTGGTTAAAAACCCTAATTCGATTAGAATAAGCCTAGGGAGGACGGAAATGACATAAATGTTCAACCAATGACACAAAATCACTTATTGGATGCACAAGATTGGTTAAAAACCCTAATTGGATTAGAATAAGTCGAAGGATGACGAAAATGACCTAAATGTTCAACCAATGACACAAAATCACTTATTGGATGCACAAGATTGGTTAAAAACCCTAATTGGATTAGAATAGGCCAAGGGAGGACAAAATTGACCTAAATGTTCAACCAATGACACAAAATCACTTATTGGATGCACAAGATTGGTTAAAAACCCTAATTGGATTAGAATAAGTCGAAGGATGACAAAAATGACCTAAATGTTCAACCAATGACACAAAATCACATATTGGATGCACAAGATTGGTTAAAAACCATAATTGGATTAGAATAGGTCAAGGGAGGACGAAAATGACCTAAATGTTCAACCAATGACACAAAATCACTTGTTGGATGCACAACATTGGTTATAAACCGTAATTGGATTAGAATAAGCCTAGGTAGGACGAAAATGACCTAAATGTTCAACCAATGACACAAAATCACTTATTGGATGCACAAGATTGGTTAAAAACCCTAATTGGATTAGAATAAGTCGAAGGATGACGAAAATGACCTAAATGTTCAACCAATGACATAAAATCACTTATAGGATGCAAGAGATTTGTTAAAAACCCTAATTGGATTAGAATAAGCCAAGGGGGGACGAAAATGACCTAAATGTTCAACCAATGACACAAAATCACTTATTGGATGCACAAGATTGGTTAAAAACCCTAATTGGATTAGAATAAGTCGAAGGATGACGAAAATTACCTAAATGTTCAACCAATGACACAAAATCACATATTGGATGCACAAGATTGGTTAAAAACCCTAATTGGATTAGAATAAGCCTTGGGAGGACGAAAAATGACATAAATGTTCAACCAATGACACAAAATCACTTATTGGATGCACAAGATTGGTTAAAAACCCTAATTGGATTAGAATAGGCCGAGGGAGGACGAAAATGACCTAAATGTTCAACCAATGACACAAAATCACTTATTGGATGCACAAGATTGGTTAAAAACCCTAATTGGATTAGAATAAGTCGAAGGATGACGAAAATGATCTAAATGTTCAACAAATGACACAAAATCACTTTTTGGATGCACAAGATTGGTTAAAAACCCTAATTGGATTAAAATTAGCCAAAGGAGGACGAAAATAATCTAAATGTTCAACCAATGACCCAAAATTACCTGTTGGATGCACAAGATTGGTTAAAAACCCTAATTGGATTAGAGTAAGTCGAAGGATGACAAAAAATGACCTATACGTTCAACCAATGACACAAAATCACTTAATGGATGCACAAGATTGGTTAAAAACCCTAATTGGATTACAATAAGTCGAAGGATGACGAAAATGACCTAAATGTTCAACCAATGACACAAAATCACATATTGGATGCACAAGATTGGTTAAAAACCCTAAATGGATTAGAATAAGCCTAGGGAGGACGAAAATGACCTAAATGTTTAACCAATGACACAAAATCACTTATTGGATGCACAAGATTGGTTAAAAACCCTAATTGGATTAGAATAAGCCTTGGGAGGACGAAAAATGACATAAATGTTCAACCAATGACACAAAATCACTTACTGGATGCACAAGATTGGTTAAAAACCCTAATTGGATTAGAGTAAGTCGAAGGATGACGAAAAATGACCTATACGTTCAACCAATGACACAAAATCACTTATTGGATGCACAAGATTGGTTAAAAACCCTAATTGGATTAGAATTAGCCAAAGGAGGACGAAAATAATCTAAATGTTCAACCAATGACACAAAATTACCTGTTGGATGCACAAGATTGGTTAAAAACCCTAATTGGATTAGAGTAAGTCGAAGGATGACGAAAAATGACCTATACGTTCAACCAATGACACAAAATCACTTATTGGATGCACAAAATTGGTTAAAAACCCTAATTGGATTAGAATAAGTCGAAGGATGATGAAAATGACCTAAATGTTCAACCAATGACACAAAATCACTTATTGGATGCACAAGATTGGTTAAAAACCCTAATTGGATTAGAATAAGCCAAGGGGGGACGAAAATGACCTAAGTGTTCAACCAATGACACAAACACACTTTTTTGATGCACAAGGTTGGTACAAAATCACTTATTGGATGCACAAGATTGGTTAAAAACCCTAATTGGATTAAAATTAGCCAAAGGAGGACGAAAATAATCTAAATGTTCAACCAATGACACAAAATTACCTGTTGGATGCACAAGATTGGTTAAAAACCCTAATTGGATTAGAGTAAGTCGAAGGATGACAAAAAATGACCTATACGTTCAACCAATGACACAAAATCGCTTATTGGATGCACAAAATTGGTTAAAAACCCTAATTGGATTAGAATAAGCCAAGGGGGGACGAAAATGACCTAAATGTTCAACCAATGACACAAAATCACTTACTGGATGCACAAGATTGGTTAAAAAGCCTAATTGGATTAGAATATGTCGAAGGATGACGAAAATGACCTAAATGTTCAACCAACGACACAAAATCACTTATTGGATGCACAAGATTGGTTAAAAACCCTAATTGGATTAGAATAAGCCAAGGGGGGACGAAAATGACCTAAATGTTCAACCAATGACACAAACACACTTTTTTGATGCAAAAGATTGGTTAAAAACCCTAATTCGATTAGAATAAGCGTAGGGAGGACGGAAATGACGTAAATGTTCAACCGATGACACAAAATCACTTATTGGATGCACAAGATTGGTTAAAAACCCTAATTGGATTAGAGTAGGCCGAGGGAGGACGAAAATGACCTAAATGTTCGACCAATGACACAAAATCACATATTGGATGCACAAGATTGGTTAAAAACACTAAATGGATTAGAATAAGCCTAGGGAGGACGAAAATGACCTAAATGTTTAACCAATGACACAAAATCACTTATTGGATGCACAAGATTGGTTAAAAACCCTAATTGGATTAGAATAAGCCTTGCGAGAAAGAAAAATGACATAAATTTTCAACGAATGACACAAAATCACTTATTGGATGCACAAGATTGGTTAAAAACCCTAATTGGATTAGAATAGGCCGAGGGAGGACGAAAATGACCTAAATGTTCAACCAATGACACAAAATCACTTATTGGATGCACAAGATTGGTTAAAAACCCTAAATGGATTAGAATAAGCCTAGGGAGGACGAAAATGACCTAAATGTTTAACCAATGACACGAAATCACTTATTGGATGCACAAGATTGGTTAAAAACCTTAATTGGATTAGAATAAGCCTTGGGAGGACGAAAAATGACATAAATGTTCAACCAATGACACAAAATCACTTATTGGATGCACAAGATTGGTTAAAAACCCTAATTGGATTAGAATAGGCCGAGGGAGGACGAAAATGACCTAAATGTTCAACCAATGACACAAAATCACTTATTGGATGCACAAGATTGGTTAAAAACCCTACTTGGATTAGAATAAGTCGAAGGATGACGAAAATGATCTAAATGTTCAACAAATGACACAAAATCACTTATTGGATGCACAAGATTGGTTAAAAACCCTAATTGGATTAAAATTAGCCAAAGGAGGACGAAAATAATCTAAATGTTCACCAATGACACAAAATTACCTGTTGGATGCACAAGATTGGTTAAAAACCCTAATTGGATTAGAGTAAGTCGAAGGATGACGAAAAATGACCTATACGTTCAACCAATGACACAAAATCACTTATTGGATGCACAAGATTGGTTAAAAACCCTAATTGGATTAGAATTAGCAAAAGGAGGACGAAAATAATCTAAATGTTCAACCAATGACACAAAATTACCTGTTGGATGCACAAGATTGGTTAAAAACCCTAATTGGATTAGAGTAAGTCGAAGGATGACGAAAAATGACCTATACGTTCAACCAATGACACAAAATCACTTATTGGATGCACAAGATTGGTTAAAAACCCTAATTGGATTAGAATTAGCCAAAGGAGGACGAAAATAATCTAAATGTTCAACCAATGACACAAAATTACCTGTTGGATGCACAAGATTGGTTAAAAACCCTAATTGGATTAGAGTAAGTCGAAGGATGACGAAAAATGACCTATACGTTCAACCAATGACACAAAATCACTTATTGGATGCACAAAATTGGTTAAAAACCCTAATTGGATTAGAATAAGTCGAAGGATGATGAAAATGACCTAAATGTTCAACCAATGACACAAAATCACTTATTGGATGCACAAGATTGGTTAAAAACCCTAATTGGATTAGAATAGGCCAAGGGAGGACGAAAATGACCTAAATGTTCAACCAATGACACAAAATCACTTATTGGATGCACAAGATTGGTTAAAAACCCTAATTGGATTAGAATAGGCCAAGGGAGGACGAAATGACCTAAATTTCAACCAATGACACAAAATCACTTATTGGATGCACAAGATTGGTTAAAAACCCTAATTGGATTAGAATAAGTCAAGGGGGGACGAAAATGACCTAAATGTTCAACCAATGACACAAAATCACTTACTGGATGCACAAGATTGGTTAAAAAGCCTAATTGGATTAGAATAAGTCGAAGGGAGGACGAAAATGACCTAAACGTTCGACAATTGACACAAAATCACATATTGGATGCACAAGATTGGTTAAAAACCCTAATTGGATTAGAATAAGCCAAGGGGGGACGAAAATGACCTAACTGTTCAACCAATGACACAAACACACTTTTTTGATGCACAAGGTTGGTACAAAATCACTTATTGGAT
Organism: Cicer yamashitae; assembly: GCA_037974755.1. Taxonomy (NCBI): domain Eukaryota; kingdom Viridiplantae; phylum Streptophyta; class Magnoliopsida; order Fabales; family Fabaceae; genus Cicer; species Cicer yamashitae. The sequence goes on from JBBPBQ010000004.1 coordinate 29,971,108, forward strand.
GCACAAGATTGGTTAAAAACCCTAATTGGATTAAAATTAGCCAAAGGAGGACGAAAATAATCTAAATGTTCAACCAATGACACAAAATTACCTGTTGGATGCACAAGATTGGTTAAAAACCCTAATTGGATTAGAGTAAGTCGAAGGATGACGAAAAATGACCTATACGTTCAACCAATGACACAAAATCACTTATTGGATGCACAAAATTGGTTAAAAACCCTAATTGGATTAGAATAAGTCGAAGGATGATGAAAATGACCTAAATGTTCAACCAATGACACAAAATCACTTATTGGATGCACAAGATTGGTTAAAAACCCTAATTGGATTAGAATAGGCCAAGGGAGGACGAAAATGACCTAAATGTTCAACCAATGACACAAAATCACTTACTGGATGCACAAGATTGGTTAAAAACCAAAATTGGATTAGAATAAGTCGAAGGATGACGAAAATGACCTAAATGTTCAACCAATGACACAAAATCACTTATTGGATGCACAAGATTGGTTAAAAACCCTAATTGGATTAGAATATTTCGAAGGATGACGAAAATGACCTAAATGTTCAACCAATGACACAAAATTACTTATTGGATGCACAAGATTGGTTAAAAACCCTAATTGGATTAGAATAAGTCGAAGGATGGCGAAAATTACCTAAATGTTCAACCAATGACACAAAATCACATATTGGATGCACAAGATTGGTTAAAAACCCTAATTGGATTAGAATAAGCCTTGGGAGGACGAAAAATGACATAAATGTTCAACCAATGACACAAAATCACTTATTGGATGCACAAGATTGGTTAAAAACCCTAATTGGATTAGAATAGGCCGAGGGAGGACGAAAATGACCTAAATGTTCAACCAATGACACAAAATCACTTATTGGATGCACAAGATTGGTTAAAAACCCTAATTGGATTAGAATAAGTCGAAGGATGACGAAAATGATCTAAATGTTCAACAAATGACACAAAATCACTTTTTGGATGCACAAGATTGGTTAAAAACCCTAATTGGATTAAAATTAGCCAAAGGAGGACGAAAATAATCTAAATGTTCAACCAATGACCCAAAATTACCTGTTGGATGCACAAGATTGGTTAAAAACCCTAATTGGATTAGAGTAAGTCGAAGGATGACAAAAAATGACCTATACGTTCAACCAATGACACAAAATCACTTAATGGATGCACAAGATTGGTTAAAAACCCTAATTGGATTACAATAAGTCGAAGGATGACGAAAATGACCTAAATGTTCAACCAATGACACAAAATCACATATTGGATGCACAAGATTGGTTAAAAACCCTAAATGGATTAGAATAAGCCTAGGGAGGACGAAAATGACCTAAATGTTTAACCAATGACACAAAATCACTTATTGGATGCACAAGATTGGTTAAAAACCCTAATTGGATTAGAATAAGCCTTGGGAGGACGAAAAATGACATAAATGTTCAACCAATGACACAAAATCACTTACTGGATGCACAAGATTGGTTAAAAACCCTAATTGGATTAGAGTAAGTCGAAGGATGACGAAAAATGACCTATACGTTCAACCAATGACACAAAATCACTTATTGGATGCACAAGATTGGTTAAAAACCCTAATTGGATTAGAATTAGCCAAAGAAGGACGAAAATAATCTAAATGTTCAACCAATGACACAAAATTACCTGTTGTATGCACAAGATTGGTTAAAAACCCTAATTGGATTAGAGTAAGTCGAAGGATGACGAAAAATGACCTATACGTTCAACCAATGACACAAAATCACTTATTGGATGCACAAGATTGGTTAAAAACTCTAATTGGATTAGAATTAGCCAAAGGAGGACTAAAATAATATAAATGTTCAACCAATGACACAAAATTACCTGTTGGATGCACAAGATTGGTTAAAAACCCTAATTGGATTAGAGTAGGCCAAGGGAGGACAAAAATGACCTAAATTTCAACCAATGACACAAAATCACTTATTGGATGCACAAGATTGGTTAAAAACCCTAATTGGATTAGAGTAAGTCGAAGGATGACAAAAAATGACCTAAACGTTCAACCAATGACACAAAATCACTTATTGGATGCACAAGATTGGTTAAAAACCCTAATTGGATTAGAATAAGTCGAAGGATGACGAAAATGACCTAAATGTTCAACCAATGACACAAAATCACTTATTGGATGCACAAGATTGGTTAAAAACCCTAATTGGATTAGAATAGGCCAAGGGAGGACCAAAATGACCTAAATGTTCAACCAATGACACAAAATCACTTATTGGATGCACAAGATTGGTTAAAAACCCTAATTGGATTAGAATAGGCCAAGGGAGGAAGAAATCACCTAAATTTCAACCAATGACACAAAATCACTTATTGGATGCACAAGATTGGTTAAAAACCCTAATTGGATTAGAATAAGTCAAGGGGGGACGAAAATGACCTAAATGTTCAACCAATGACACAAAATCACTTACTGGATGCACAAGATTGGTTAAAAAGCCTAATTGGATTAGAATAAGTCGAAGGGAGGACGAAAATGACCTAAATGTTCGACAATTGACACAAAATCACATATTGGATGCACAAGATTGGTTAAAAACCCTAATTGGATTAGAATAAGCCAAGGGGGGACGAAAATGACCTAAGTGTTCAACCAATGACACAAACACACTTTTTTGATGCACAAGGTTGGTACAAAATCACTTATTGGATGCACAAGATTGGTTAAAAACCCTAATTGGATTAAAATTAGCCAAAGGAGGACGAAAATAATCTAAATGTTCAACCAATGACACAAAATTACCTGTTGGATGCACAAGATTGGTTAAAAACCCTAATTGGATTAGAGTAAGTCGAAGGATGACGAAAAATGACCTATACGTTCAACCAATGACACAAAATCACTTATTGGATGCACAAAATTGGTTAAAAACCCTAATTGGATTAGAATAAGTCGAAGGATGATGAAAATGACCTAAATGTTCAACCAATTACACAAAATCACTTATTGGATGCACAAGATTGGTTAAAAACCCTAATTGGATTAGAATAGGCCAAGGGAGGACGAAAATGACCTAAATGTTCAACCAATGACACAAAATCACTTATTGGATGCACAAGATTGGTTAAAAACCCTAATTGGATTAGAATAGGCCAAGGGAGGACGAAAATGACCTAAATGTTCAACCAATGACACAAAATCACTTATTGGATGCACAAGATTGGTTAAAAACCCTAATTGCATTAGAATAAACCAAGAAAGAACGAAAATGACCTAAATGTTCAACCAATGACACAAAATCACTTATTGGATGCACAAGAATGGTTAAAAACCCTAATTGGATTAGAATAAGCCTTCGGAGGACGAAAATGACGTAAATGTTCAACCAATGACACAAAATCACTTATTGGATGCACAAGATTGGTTAAAAACCCTAATTAGATTAGAATAAGTCGAAGGATGACGAAAATGACCTAAATGTTCAACCAATGACACAAAATCACTTATTGGATGCACAAGATTGGTTAAAAACCCTAATTGGATTAGAATAGGCCAAGGGAGGACGAAAATGACCTAAATGTTCAACCAATGACACAAAATCACTTATTGGATGCACAAGATTGGTTAAAAACCCTAATTGGATTAGAATAAGTCGAAGGATGACAAAAATGACCTAAATGTTCAACCAATGACACAAAATCACATATTGGATGCACAAGATTGGTTAAAAACCCTAATTGGATTAGAATAGGCCAAGGGAGGACGAAAATGACCTAAATGTTCAACCAATGACACAAAATCACTTATTGGATGCACAAGATTGGTTAAAAACCCTAATTGGATAAGAATAAGTCAAAGGATGACGAAAATGACCTAAATGTTCAACCAATGACACAAAATCACTTATTGGATGCACAAGATTGGTTAAAAACCCTAATTGGATTAGAATAAGTTGAAGGATGACGAAATTGACCTAAATGTTCAACCAATGACACAAAATCACTTATTGGATGCACAAGATTGGTTAAAAACCCTAATTGGATTAGAATAAGTCGAAGGATGACCAAAATGACCTAAATGTTCAACCAAAGACACAAAATCACATATTGGATGCACAAGATTGGTTAAAAACCCTAATTGGATTAGAATAAGTCGAAGGATGACGAAAATGACCTAAATGTTCAACCAATGACACAAAATCACTTATTGGATGCACAAGATTGGTTAAAAACCCTAATTGGATTAGAATAAGCCAAAGGGGGACGAAAATGACCTAAATGTTCAACCAATGACACAAACACACTTTTTTGATGCACAAGATTGGTTAAAAACCCTAATTCGATTAGAATAAGCCTAGGGAGGACGGAAATGACGTAAATTTTCAACCGATGACACAAAATCACTTATTGGATGCACAAGATTGGTTAAAAACCCTAATTGGATTAGAGTAGGCCGAGGGAAGACGAAAATGACCTAATTGTTCGACCAATGACACAAAACCACATATTGGATGCACAAGATTGGTTAAAACCCTAATTGGATTCGAATAAGCCTAGGGAGGACGAAAATGACCTAAATGTTCAACCAATAACACAAAATCACTTATTGGATGCACAAGATTGGTTAAAAACCCTAATTAAATTAAAATAAGCCTTGGGAGGACGAAAAATGACATAAATGTTCAACCAACGACACAAAATCACTTATTGGATGCACAAGATTGGTTAAAAACCCTAATTGGATTAGAATAAGCCAAGGGGGGCCAAAAATTACCTAAATGTTCAACCAATGACACAAAATCACTTATTGGATGCACAAGATTGGTTAAAAACCCTAATTGGATTAGAATAAGCCAAGGGGGGACGAAAATTAGCTAAATGTTCAACCAATGACACAAAATTACTTATTGGATGCAAAAGATTGGTTAAAAACCCTAATTGGATTAGAATAAGTCGAAGGATGACGAAAATGACCTAAATGTTCAACAAATGACACAAAATCTCTTATTGGATGCACAAGATTGGTTAAAAACTCTCATTGGATTAGAATAAGCCTAAGGAGGACGAAAATGACCTAAATGTTCAACCAACGACACAAAATCACTTATTGGATGCACAAGATTGGTTAAAAACCCTAATTGGATTACAATAAGCCAAGGGGGACGAAAATTACCTAAATGTTCAACCAATGACACAAAATCACTTATTGGATGCACAAGATTGGTTAAAAACCCTAATTGGATTACAATAAGTCGAAGGATGACGAAAATGACCTAAATGTTCAACCAATGACACAAAATCACTTATTGGATGCACAAGATTGGTTAAAAACCCTAATTGGATTAGAATAAGCCGAGGGAGGACGAAAATGACCTAAATGTTCAACCAATGACACAAAATCACTTATTGGATGCACAAGATTGGTTAAAAACCCTAATTGGATTAGAATAAGTCGAAGGATGACGAAAATGATCTAAATGTTCAACAAATGACACAAAATCACTTTTTGGATGCACAAGATCGGTTAAAAACCCTAATTGGATTAAAATTAGCCAAAGGAGGACCAAAATAATCTAAATGTTCAACCAATGACCCAAAATTACCTGTTGGATGCACAAGATTGGTTAAAAACCCTAATTGGATTAGAGTAAGTCGAAGGATGACAAAAAATGACCTATACGTTCAACCAATGACACAAAATCACTTAATGGATGCACAAGATTGGTTAAAAACCCTAATTGGATTACAATAAGTCGAAGGATGACGAAAATGACCTAAATGTTCAACCAATGACACAAAATCACATATTGGATGCACAAGATTGGTTAAAAACCCTAAATGGATTAGAATAAGCATAGGGAGGACGAAAATGACCTAAATGTTTAACCAATGACACAAAATCACTTATTGGATGCACAAGATTGGTTAAAAACCCTAATTGGATTAGAATAAGCCTTGGGAGGACGAAAAATGACATAAATGTTCAACCAATGACACAAAATCACTTACTGGATGCACAAGATTGGTTAAAAACCCTAATTGGATTAGAGTAAGTCGAAGGATGACGAAAAATGACCTATACGTTCAACCAATGACACAAAATCACTTATTGGATGCACAAGATTGGTTAAAAACCCTAATTGGATTAGAATTAGCCAAAGGAGGACGAAAATAATCTAAATGTTCAACCAATGACACAAAATTACCTGTTGGATGCACAAGATTGGTTAAAAACCCTAATTGGATTAGAGTAAGTCGAAGGATGACGAAAAATGACCTATACGTTCAACCAATGACACAAAATCACTTATTGGATGCACAAGATTGGTTAAAAACCCTAATTGGATTAGAATAAGTCGAAGGATGACGAAAATGACCTAAATGTTCAACCAATGACACAAAATCACTTATTGGATGCACAAGATTGGTTAAAAACCCTAATTGGATTAGAATAAGTCAAGGGGGGACGAAAATGACCTAAATGTTCAACCAATGACACAAAATCACTTACTGGATGCACAAGATTGGTTAAAAAGCCTAATTGGATTAGAATAAGTCGAAGGGAGGACGAAAATGACCTAAACGTTCGACAATTGACACAAAATCACATATTGGATGCACAAGATTGGTTAAAAACCCTAATTGGATTAGAATAAGCCAAGGGGGGACGAAAATGACCTAACTGTTCAACCAATGACACAAACACACTTTTTTGATGCACAAGGTTGGTACAAAATCACTTATTGGATGCACAAGATTGGTTAAAAACCCTAATTGGATTAAAATTAGCCAAAGGAGGACGAAAATAATCTAAATGTTCAACCAATGACACAAAATTACCTGTTGGATGCACAAGATTGGTTAAAAACCCTAATTGGATTAGAGTAAGTCGAAGGATGACGAAAAATGACCTATACGTTCAACCAATGACACAAAATCACTTATTGGATGCACAAAATTGGTTAAAAACCCTAATTGGATTAGAATAAGTCGAAGGATGATGAAAATGACCTAAATGTTCAACCAATGACACAAAATCACTTATTGGATGCACAAGATTGGTTAAAAACCCTAATTGGATTAGAATAGGCCAAGGGAGGACGAAAATGACCTAAATGTTCAACCAATGACACAAAATCACTTATTGGATGCACAAGATTGGTTAAAAACCCTAATTGGATTAGAATAGGCCAAGGGAGGACGAAATGACCTAAATTTCAACCAATGACACAAAATCACTTATTGGATGCACAAGATTGGTTAAAAACCCTAATTGGATTAGAATAAGTCAAGGGGGGACGAAAATGACCTAAATGTTCAACCAATGACACAAAATCACTTACTGGATGCACAAGATTGGTTAAAAAGCCTAATTGGATTAGAATAAGTCGAAGGGAGGACGAAAATGACCTAAATGTTCGACAATTGACACAAAATCACATATTGGATGCACAAGATTGGTTAAAAACCCTAATTGGATTAGAATAAGCCAAGGGGGGACGAAAATGACCTAAGTGTTCAACCAATGACACAAACACACTTTTTTGATGCACAAGGTTGGTACAAAATCACTTATTGGATGCACAAGATTGGTTAAAAACCCTAATTGGATTAAAATTAGCCAAAGGAGGACGAAAATAATCTAAATGTTCAACCAATGACACAAAATTACCTGTTGGAGTCACAAGATTGGTTAAAAACCCTAATTGGATTAGAGTAAGTCGAAGGATGACGAAAAATGACCTATACGTTCAACCAATGACACAAAATCACTTATTGGATGCACAAAATTGGTTAAAAACCCTTATTGGATTAGAATAAGTCGAAGGATGATGAAAATGACCTAAATGTTCAACCAATGACACAAAATCACTTATTGGATGCACAAGATTGGTTAAAAACCCTAATTGGATTAGAATAGGCCAAGGGAGGACGAAAATGACCTAAATGTTCAACCAATGACACAAAATCACTTATTGGATGCACAAGATTGGTTAAAAACCCTAATTGGATTAGAATAAGCCTAGGGAGGACGAAAATGACCTAAATGTTCAACCAATGACACAAAATCACTTATTGGATGCACAAGATTGGTTAAAAACCCTAATTGGATTTCAATAAGCCTAGGGAGAACGAAAATAACCTATATGTTCAACCAATGACACAAAATGACATATTGGATGCACAAGATTGGTTAAAAACCCTAATTGGATTAGAATAAGCCTTTGGAGGACGAAAATGACCTAAATGTTCAACCAATGACACAAAATCACATATTGGATGCACAAGATTGGTTAAAAACCCTAATTGGATTAGAATAAGCCTAGGGAGGACGAAAATGACCTAAATATTCAACCAATGACAAAAAATGACACAAAATCACATATTGGATGCACAAGATTGGTTAAAAACCCTAATTGGATTAGAATAAGCCTAGGGAGGACGAAAATGACCTAAATGTTCAACCAATGACACAAACTCACATATTGGATGCACAAGATTGGTTAAAAACCATAATTGGATTAGAATAAGCCTAGGGAGGACGAAAATGACCTAAATGTTCAACCAATGACACAAAATGACACAAAATCACATATTGGATGCACAAGATTGGTTAAAAACCCTAACTGGATTAGAATAAGCCTAGGGAAGACGATAATGACCTAAATGTTCAACCAATTACATAAAATCACATATTGGATGCACAAGATTGGTTAAAAACCCTAATTGGATTAGATTAAGCCTAGGGAGGACGAAAATGACCTAAATGTTCAACCAATGACACAAAATGACACAAAATCAGATATTGGATGCACAAGATTGGTTAAAAACCCTAATTGGATTAGAATAAGCCTAGGGAGGACGAAAATGACCTAAATGTTCAACCAATGACACAAAATGACACAAAGTCACATATTGGATGCACAAGATTGGTTAAAAACCCTAATTGGATTAGAATAAGCCTAGGGAGGACGAAAATGACCTAAATGTTTATCCAATGGTACAAAATCACATATTGGATGCACAGGATTGGTTAAAATCCCTAATTGGATTAGGATAAGCCTAGGGAGGACGAAAATGACCTAAATGTTCAACCAATGACACAAAATCACATATTGGATGCACAAGATTGGTTAAAAATCCTAATTGGATTAGAAAAAGCCTAGCGAGAACGAAAATGACCTAAATGTTCAACCAATGACACAAAATCACATATTGGATGCACATGATTGGTTAAAAACCCTAATTGGATTAGAATAAGCCTAGGGAGGACGAAAATGACCTAAATGTTCAACCAATGACACAAAATGACACAAAATCACATATTGGATGCACAAGATTGTTTAAAAACCCTAATTGGATTAGAATAAGCCTAGGGAGGACGAAAATGACCTAAATGTTCAACCAATGACACAAAATCACATATTGGATGCACAAGATTGGTTAAAAACCCTAATTGGATTAGAATAAGTCGAAGGATGACGAAAATGACCTAAATGTTCAACCAATGACACAAAATCACTTATTGGATGCACAAGATTGGTTAAAAACCCTAATTGGATAAGAATAAGTCAAAGGATGACGAAAATGACCTAAATGTTCAACCAAAGACACAAAATCACTTATTGGATGCACAAGATTGGTTAAAAACCCTAATTGGATTAGAATAAGTCGAAGGATGACGAAAATGACCTAAATGTTCAACCAATGACACAAAATCACTTATTGGATGCACAAGATTGGTTAAAAACCCTAATTGGATTAGAATAAGTCAAGGGGGGACGAAAATGACCTAAATGTTCAACCAATGACACAAAATCACTTACTGGATGCACAAGATTGGTTAAAAAGCCTAATTGGATTAGAATAAGTCGAAGGGAGGACGAAAATGACCTAAACGTTCGACAATTGACACAAAATCACATATTGGATGCACAAGATTGGTTAAAAACCCTAATTGGATTAGAATAAGCCAAGGGGGGACGAAAATGACCTAACTGTTCAACCAATGACACAAACACACTTTTTTGATGCACAAGGTTGGTACAAAATCACTTATTGGATGCACAAGATTGGTTAAAAACCCTAATTGGATTAAAATTAGCCAAAGGAGGACGAAAATAATCTAAATGTTCAACCAATGACACAAAATTACCTGTTGGATGCACAAGATTGGTTAAAAACCCTAATTGGATTAGAGTAAGTCGAAGGATGACGAAAAATGACCTATACGTTCAACCAATGACACAAAATCACTTATTGGATGCACAAAATTGGTTAAAAACCCTAATTGGATTAGAATAAGTCGAAGGATGATGAAAATGACCTAAATGTTCAACCAATGACACAAAATCACTTATTGGATGCACAAGATTGGTTAAAAACCCTAATTGGATTAGAATAGGCCAAGGGAGGACGAAAATGACCTAAATGTTCAACCAATGACACAAAATCACTTATTGGATGCACAAGATTGGTTAAAAACCCTAATTGGATTAGAATAGGCCAAGGGAGGACGAAATGACCTAAATTTCAACCAATGACACAAAATCACTTATTGGATGCACAAGATTGGTTAAAAACCCTAATTGGATTAGAATAAGTCAAGGGGGGACGAAAATGACCTAAATGTTCAACCAATGACACAAAATCACTTACTGGATGCACAAGATTGGTTAAAAAGCCTAATTGGATTAGAATAAGTCGAAGGATGACGAAAATGACCTAAATGTTCAACCAACGACACAAAATCACTTATTGGATGCACAAGATTGGTTAAAAACCCTAATTGGATTAGAATAAGCCAAAGGGGGACGAAAATGACCTAAATGTTCAACCAATGACACAAACACACTTTTTTGATGCACAAGATTGGTTAAAAACCCTAATTCGATTAGAATAAGCCTAGGGAGGACGGAAATGACGTAAATTTTCAACCGATGACACAAAATCACTTATTGGATGCACAAGATTGGTTAAAAACCCTAATTGGATTAGAGTAGGCCGAGGGAAGACGAAAATGACCTAATTGTTCGACCAATGACACAAAACCACATATTGGATGCACAAGATTGGTTAAAAACCCTAAATGGATTAGAATAAGCCTAGGGAGGACGAAAATGACCTAAATGTTCAACCAATGACACAAAATCACTTATTGGATGCACAAGATTGGTTAAAAACCCTAATTAAATTAAAATAAGCCTTGGGAGGACGAAAAATGACATAAATGTTCAACCAACGACACAAAATCACTTATTGGATGCACAAGATTGGTTAAAAACCCTAATTGGATTAGAATAAGCCAAGGGGGGCCAAAAATTACCTAAATGTTCAACCAATGACACAAAATCACTTATTGGATGCACAAGATCGGTTAAAAACCCTAATTGGATTAGAATAAGCCAAGGGGGGACGAAAATTAGCTAAATGTTCAACCAATGACACAAAATTACTTATTGGATGCAAAAGATTGGTTGAAAACCCTAATTGGATTAGAATAAGTCGAAGGATGACGAAAATGACCTAAATGTTGAACAAATGACACAAAATCACTTATTGGATGCACAAGATTGGTTAAAAACTCTCATTGGATTAGAATAAGCCTAAGGAGGACGAAAATGACCTAAATGTTCAACCAACGACACAAAATCACTTATTGGATGCAAAAGATTGGTTAAAAACCCTAATTGGATTAGAATAAGCCAAGGGGGGACGAAAATTACCTAAATGTTCAACCAATGACACAAACCCACTTATTGGATGCACAAGATTGGTTAAAAACCCTAATTCGATTAGAATAAGCCTAGGGAGGACGGAAATGACATAAATGTTCAACCAATGACACAAAATCACTTATTGGATGCACAAGATTGGTTAAAAACCCTAATTGGATTAGAATAAGTCGAAGGATGACGAAAATGACCTAAATGTTCAACCAATGACACAAAATCACTTATTGGATGCACAAGATTGGTTAAAATCCCTAATTGGATTAGAATAGGCCATGGGAGTACGAAAATGACCTAAATGTTCAACCAATGACACAAAATCACTTATTGGATGCACAAGATTGGTTAAAAACCCTAATTGGATTAAAATTAGCCAAAGGAGGACGGAAATAATCTAAATGTTCAACCAATGACACAAAATTACCTGTTGGATGCACAAGATTGGTTAAAAACCCTAATTGGATTAGAGTAAGTCGAAGGATGACGAAAAATGACCTATACGTTCAACCAATGACATAAAATCACTTATTGGATGCACAAGATTGGTTAAAAACCCTAATTGGATTAGAATAAGTCGAAGGATGACGAAAATGACCTAAATGTTCAACCAATGACACAAAATCACTTATTGGATGCACAAGATTGGTTAAAAACCCATATTGGATTAGAATAAGTCAAGGGGGGACGAAAATGACCTAAATGTTCAACCAATGACACAAAATCACTTACTGGATGCACAAGATTGGTTAAAAAGCCTAATTGGATTAGAATAAGTCGAAGGGAGGACGAAAATGACCTAAATGTTCGACAATTGACACAAAATCACATATTGGATGCACAAGATTGGTTAAAAACCCTAATTGGATTAGAATAAGCCAAGGGGGGACGAAAATGACCTAAGTGTTCAACCAATGACACAAACACACTTTTTTGATGCACAAGGTTGGTACAAAATCACTTATTGGATGCACAAGATTGGTTAAAAACCCTAATTGGATTAAAATTAGCCAAAGGAGGACGAAAATAATCTAAATGTTCAACCAATGACACAAAATTACCTGTTGGATGCACAAGATTGGTTAAAAACCCTAATTGGATTAGAGTAAGTCGAAGGATGACGAAAAATGACCTATACGTTCAACCAATGACACAAAATCACTTATTGGATGCACAAAATTGGTTAAAAACCCTAATTGGATTAGAATAAGTCGAAGGATGATGAAAATGACCTAAATGTTCAACAAATGACACAAAATCACTTATTGGATGCACAAGATTGGTTAAAAACCCTAATTGGATTAGAATAGGCCAAGGGAGGACGAAAATGACCTAAATTTCAACCAATGACACAAAATCACTTATTGGATACACAAGATTGGTTAAAAACCCTAATTGGATTAGAATAAGCCACGGGGGGACGAAAATGACCTAAATGTTCAACCAATGACACAAACACAGTTTTTTCATGCACAAGATTGGTTAAAAACCCTAATTCGATTAGAATAAGCCTAGGGAGGACAGAAATGACGTAAATGTTCAACCGATGACACAAAATCACTTATTGGATGCACAAGATTGGTTAAAAACCCTAATTGGATTAGACTAGGCCGAGGGAGGACGAAAATGACCTAAATCTTCGACCAATGACACAAAACCACGTATTGGATGCACAAGATTGGTTAAAAACCCTAATTGGATTAGAATAAGTCGAAGGATGACGAAAATGATCTAAATGTTCAACGAATGACACAAAATCACTTATTAGATGCACAAGAATTGTTAAAAACCCTAATTGGATTAGAATAAGTCGAAGGATGACGAAAATGACCTAAATGTTCAACCAATGACACAAAATCACTTATTGGATGCACAAGATTGGTTAAAAACCCTAATTGCATTAGAATAAGCCTAGGGACGACGAAAATGACCTAAATGTTAATCAGATGACACAAAATCCCTTTTTGGATTCACAAGATTGGTTAAAATCCCTAATTGGATTAGAATATGTCGAAGGATGACGAAAATGACCTTAATGTTCAACCAATAACACAAACGCACTTATTGGATGCACAAGATTGGTTAAAAACCCTAATTGGATTAGAATAAGCCTAGGGAGGACGAAAATGACCTAAATGTTCAACCAATGACACAAAATCACTTATTGGATGCACAAGATTGGTTAAAAACCCTAATTGGATTAGAATAAGCCAAGGGGGGACGAAAATGACCTAAATGTTCAACCAATGACACAAAATCACTTATTGGATGCACAAGATTGGTTAAAAACCCTAATTGGATTAGAATAAGCCTTGGGAGGACGAAAAATGACATAAATGTTCAACCAATGACACAAAATCACTTACTGGATGCACAAGATTGGTTAAAAACCCTAATTGGATTAGAGTAAGTCGAAGGATGACGAAAAATGACCTATACGTTCAACCAATGACACAAAATCACTTATTGGATGCACAAGATTGGTTAAAAACCCTAATTGGATTAGAATTAGCCAAAGGAGGACGAAAATAATCTAAATGTTCAACCAATGACACAAAATTACCTGTTGGATGCACAAGATTGGTTAAAAACCCTAATTGGATTAGAGTAAGTCGAAGGATGACGAAAAATGACCTATACGTTCAACCAATGACACAAAATCACTTATTGGATGCACAAAATTGGTTAAAAACCCTAATTGGATTAGAATAAGTCGAAGGATGATGAAAATGACCTAAATGTTCAACCAATGACACAAAATCACTTATTGGATGCACAAGATTGGTTAAAAACCCTAATTGGATTAGAATAGGCCAAGGGAGGACGAAAATGACCTAAATGTTCAACCAATGACACAAAATCACTTATTGGATGCACAAGATTGGTTAAAAACCCTAATTGGATTAGAATAGGCCAAGGGAGGACGAAATGACCTAAATTTCAACCAATGACACAAAATCACTTATTGGATGCACAAGATTGGTTAAAAACCCTAATTGGATTAGAATAAGTCAAGGGGGGACGAAAATGACCTAAATGTTCAACCAATGACACAAAATCACTTACTGGATGCACAAGATTGGTTAAAAAGCCTAATTGGATTAGAATAAGTCGAAGGATGACGAAAATGACCTAAATGTTCAACCAACGACACAAAATCACTTATTGGATGCACAAGATTGGTTAAAAACCCTAATTGGATTAGAATAAGCCAAAGGGGGACGAAAATGACCTAAATGTTCAACCAATGACACAAACACACTTTTTTGATGCACAAGATTGGTTAAAAACCCTAATTCGATTAGAATAAGCCTAGGGAGGACGGAAATGACGTAAATTTTCAACCGATGACACAAAATCACTTATTGGATGCACAAGATTGGTTAAAAACCCTAATTGGATTAGAGTAGGCCGAGGGAAGACGAAAATGACCTAATTGTTCGACCAATGACACAAAACCACATATTGGATGCACAAGATTGGTTAAAACCCTAATTGGATTCGAATAAGCCTAGGGAGGACGAAAATGACCTAAATGTTCAACCAATAACACAAAATCACTTATTGGATGCACAAGATTGGTTAAAAACCCTAATTAAATTAAAATAAGCCTTGGGAGGACGAAAAATGACATAAATGTTCAACCAACGACACAAAATCACTTATTGGATGCACAAGATTGGTTAAAAACCCTAATTGGATTAGAATAAGCCAAGGGGGGCCAAAAATTACCTAAATGTTCAACCAATGACACAAAATCACTTATTGGATGCACAAGATTGGTTAAAAACCCTAATTGGATTAGAATAAGCCAAGGGGGGACGAAAATTAGCTAAATGTTCAACCAATGACACAAAATTACTTATTGGATGCAAAAGATTGGTTGAAAACCCTAATTGGATTAGAATAAGTCGAAGGATGACGAAAATGACCTAAATGTTAAACAAATGACACAAAATCACTTATTGGATGCACAAGATTGGTTAAAAACTCTCATTGGATTAGAATAAGCCTAAGGAGGACGAAAATGACCTAAATGTTCAACCAACGACACAAAATCACTTATTGGATGCAAAAGATTGGTTAAAAACCCTAATTGGATTAGAATAAGCCAAGGGGGGACGAAAATTACCTAAATGTTCAACCAATGACACAAACCCACTTTTTGGATGCACAAGATTGGTTAAAAACCCTAATTCGATTAGAATAAGCCTAGGGAGGACGGAAATGACATAAATGTTCAACCAATGACACAAAATCACTTATTGGATGCACAAGATTGGTTAAAAACCCTAATTGGATTAGAATAAGTCGAAGGATGACGAAAATGACCTAAATGTTCAACCAATGACACAAAATCACTTACTGGATGCACAAGATTGGTTAAAATCCCTAATTGGATTAGAATAGGCCATGGGAGTACGAAAATGACCTAAATGTTCAACCAATGACACAAAATCACTTATTGGATGCACAAGATTGGTTAAAAACCCTAATTGGATTAAAATTAGCCAAAGGAGGATGGAAATAATCTAAATGTTCAACCAATGACACAAAATTACCTGTTGGATGCACAAGATTGGTTAAAAACCCTAATTGGATTAGACTAAGTCGAAGGATGACGAAAAATGACCTATACGTTCAACCAATGACATAAAATCACTTATTGGATGCACAAGATTGGTTAAAAACCCTAATTGGATTAGAATAAGTCGAAGGATGACGAAAATGACCTAAATGTTCAACCAATGACACAAAATCACTTATTGGATGCACAAGATTGGTTAAAAACCCTAATTGGATTAGAAAAAGTCAAGGGGGGACGAAAATGACCTAAATGTTCAACCAATGACACAAAATCACTTACTGGATGCACAAGATTGGTTAAAAAGCCTAATTGGATTAGAATAAGTCGAAGGGAGGACGAAAATGACCTAAACGTTCGACAATTGACACAAAATCACATATTGGATGCACAAGATTGGTTAAAAACCCTAATTGGATTTGAATAAGCCAAGGGGGGACGAAAATGACCTAAGTGTTCAACCAATGACACAAACACACTTTTTTGATGCACAAGGTTGGTACAAAATCACTTATTGGATGCACAAGATTGGTTAAAAACCCTAATTGGATTAAAATTAGCCAAAGGAGGACGAAAATAATCTAAATGTTCAACCAATGACACAAAATTACCTGTTGGATGCACAAGATTGGTTAAAAACCCTAATTGGATTAGAGTAAGTCGAAGGATGACGAAAAATGACCTATACGTTCAACCAATGACACAAAATCACTTATTGGATGCACAAAATTGGTTAAAAACCCTAATTGGATTAGAATAAGTCGAAGGATGATGAAAATGACCTAAATGTTCAACCAATGACACAAAATCACTTATTGGATGCACAAGATTGGTTAAAAACCCTAATTGGATTAGAATAGGCCAAGGGAGGACGAAAATGACCTAAATTTCAACCAATGACACAAAATCACTTATTGGATACACAAGATTGGTTAAAAACCCTAATTGGATTAGAATAAGCCACGGGGGGACGAAAATGACCTAAATGTTCAACCAATGACACAAACACAGTTTTTTCATGCACAAGATTGGTTAAAAACCCTAATTCGATTAGAATAAGCCTAGGGAGGACAGAAATGACGTAAATGTTCAACCGATGACACAAAATCACTTATTGGATGCACAAGATTGGTTAAAAACCCTAATTGGATTAGACTAGGCCGAGGGAGGACGAAAATGACCTAAATGTTCGACCAATGACACAAAACCACGTATTGGATGCACAAGATTGGTTAAAAACCCTAATTGGATTAGAATAAGTCGAAGGATGACGAAAATGATCTAAATGTTCAACGAATGACACAAAATCACTTATTAGATGCACAAGAATTGTTAAAAACCCTAATTGGATTAGAATAAGTCGAAGGATGACGAAAATGACCTAAATGTTCAACCAATGACACAAAATCACTTATTGGATGCACAAGATTGGTTAAAAACCCTAATTGCATTAGAATA
>JBBPBQ010000004.1:29988914-30000906 GCA_037974755.1 Cicer yamashitae
AAAACCCTAATTGGATTAGAATAAGTCGAAGGATGACGAAAATGACCTAAATGTTGAACAAATGACACAAAATCACTTATTGGATGCACAAGATTGGTTAAAAACTCTCATTGGATTAGAATAAGCCTAAGGAGGACGAAAATGACCTAAATGTTCAACCAACGACACAAAATCACTTATTGGATGCAAAAGATTGGTTAAAAACCCTAATTGGATTAGAATAAGCCAAGGGGGGACGAAAATTACCTAAATGTTCAACCAATGACACAAACCCACTTTTTGGATGCACAAGATTGGTTAAAAACCCTAATTCGATTAGAATAAGCCTAGGGAGGACGGAAATGACATAAATGTTCAACCAATGACACAAAATCACTTATTGGATGCACAAGATTGGTTAAAAACCCTAATTGGATTAGAATAAGTCGAAGGATGACGAAAATGACCTAAATGTTCAACCAATGACACAAAATCACTTATTGGATGCACAACATTGGTTAAAAACCCTAATTGGATTAGAATAGGCCAAGGGGGGACGAAAATGACCTAAATGTTCAACCAATGACACAAACACACTTTTTTGATGCACAAGATTGGTTAAAAACCCTAATTCGATTAGAATAAGCCTAGGGAGGACGGAAATGACGTAAATGTTCAACCGATGACACAGAATCACTTATTGGATGCACAAGATTGGTTAAAAACCCTAATTGGATTAGAGTAGGCCAAGGGAGGACGAAAATGACCTAAATGTTCGACCAATGACACAAACACAGTTTTTTCATGCACAAGATTGGTTAAAAACCCTAATTCGATTAGAATAATCCTAGGGAGGACAGAAATGACGTAAATGTTCAACCGATGACACAAAATCACTTATTGGATGCACAACATTGGTTAAAAACCCTAATTGGATTAGACTAGGCCGAGGGAGGACGAAAATGACCTAAATGTTCGACCAATGACACAAAACCACGTATTGGATGCACAAGATTGGTTAAAAACCCTAATTGGATTAGAATAAGTCGAAGGATGACGAAAATGATCTAAATGTTCAACGAATGACACAAAATCACTTATTAGATGCACAAGAATTGTTAAAAACCCTAATTGGATTAGAATAAGTCGAAGGATGACGAAAATGACCTAAATGTTCAACCAATGACACAAAATCACTTATTGGATGCACAAGATTGGTTAAAAACCCTAATTGCATTAGAATAGGCCAAGGGAGGACGAAAATGACATAAATGTTCGACCAATGACACAAAATCACATATTGGATGCACAAGATTGGTTAAAAACACTAAATGGATTAGAATAAGCCTAGGGAGGACGAAAATGACCTAAATGTTCAACTAATGACACAAAATCACTTATTGGATGCACAAGATTGGTTAAAAACCCTAAATGGATTAGAATAAGCCTAGGGAGGACGAAATTGACCTAAATGTTTAACCAATGACACAAAATCACTTATTGGATGCACAAGATTGGTTAAAAACCCTAATTGGATTAGAATAGGCCGAGGGAGGACGAAAATGACCTAAATGTTCAACCTATGACACAAAATCACTTATTGGATGCACAAGATTGGTTAAAAACCCTACTTGGATTAGAATAAGTCGAAGGATGACGAAAATGATCTAAATGTTCAACAAATGACACAAAATCACTTATTGGATGCACAAGATTGGTTAAAAACCCTAATTGGATTAAAATTAGCCAAAGGAGGACGAAAATAATCTAAATGTTCAACCAATGACACAAAATTACCTGTTGGATGCACAAGATTGGTTAAAAACCCTAATTGGATTAGAATTAGCCAAAGGAGGACTAAAATAATCTAAATGTTCAACCAATGACACAAAATTACCTGTTGGATGCACAAGATTGGTTAAAAACCCTAATTGGATTAGAGTAAGTCGAAGGATGACGAAAAATGACCTATACGTTCAACCAATGACACAAAATCACTTATTGGATGCACAAGATTGGTTAAAAACCCTAATTGGATTAGAATTAGCCAAAGGAGGACTAAAATAATCTAAATGTTCAACCAATGACACAAAATTACCTGTTGGATGCACAAGATTGGTTAAAAACCCTAATTGGATTAGAGTAGGCCAAGGGAGGACGAAAATGACCTAAATTTCAACCAATGACACAAAATCACTTATTGGATGCACAAGATTGGTTAAAAACCCTAATTGGATTAGAGTAAGTCGAAGGATGACAAAAAATGACCTAAACGTTCAACCAATGACACAAAATCACTTATTGGATGCACAAGATTGGTTAAAAACCCTAATTGGATTAGAATAAGTCGAAGGATGACGAAAATGACCTAAATGTTCAACCAATGACACAAAATCACTTATTGGATGCACAACATTGGTTAAAAACCCTAATTGGATTAGAATAGGCCAAGGGGGGACGAAAATGACCTAAATGTTCAACCAATGACACAAACACACTTTTTTGATGCACAAGATTGGTTAAAAACCCTAATTCGATTAGAATAAGCCTAGGGAGGACGGAAATGACGTAAATGTTCAACCGATGACACAGAATCACTTATTGGATGCACAAGATTGGTTAAAAACCCTAATTGGATTAGAGTAGGCCGAGAGAGGACGAAAATGACCTAAATGTTCGACCAATGACACAAAATCACATATTGGATGCACAAGATTGGTTAAAAACCCTAAATGGATTAGAATAAGCCTAGGGAGGACGAAAATGACCTAAATGTTCAACCAATGACACAAAATCACTTATTGGATGCACAAGATTGGTTAAAAACCCTAATTAAATTAAAATAAGCCTTGGGAGGACGAAAAATGACATAAATGTTCAACCAACGACACAAAATCACTTATTGGATGCTCAAGATTGGTTAAAAACCCTAATTGGATTAGAATAAGCCAAGGGGGGCCAAAAATTACCTAAATGTTCAACCAATGACACAAAATCACTTATTGGATGCACAAGATTGGTTAAAAACCCTAATTGGATTAGAATAAGCCAAGGGGGGACGAAAATTAGCTAAATGTTCAACCAATGACACAAAATTACTTATTGGATGCAAAAGATTGGTTGAAAACCCTAATTGGATTAGAATAAGTCGAAGGATGACGAAAATGACCTAAATGTTGAACAAATGACACAAAATCACTTATTGGATGCACAAGATTGGTTAAAAACTCTCATTGGATTAGAATAAGCCTAAGGAGGACGAAAATGACCTAAATGTTCAACCAACGACACAAAATCACTTATTGGATGCAAAAGATTGGTTAAAAACCCTAATTGGATTAGAATAAGCCAAGGGGGGACGAAAATTACCTAAATGTTCAACCAATGACACAAACCCACTTTTTGGATGCACAAGATTGGTTAAAAACCCTAATTCGATTAGAATAAGCCTAGGGAGGACGGAAATGACATAAATGTTCAACCAATGACACAAAATCACTTATTGGATGCACAAGATTGGTTAAAAACCCTAATTGGATTAGAATAAGTCGAAGGATGACGAAAATGACCTAAATGTTCAACCAATGACACAAAATCACTTACTGGATGCACAAGATTGGTTAAAATCCCTAATTGGATTAGAATAGGCCATGGGAGTACGAAAATGACCTAAATGTTCAACCAATGACACAAAATCACTTATTGGATGCACAAGATTGGTTAAAAACCCTAATTGGATTAAAATTAGCCAAAGGAGGATGGAAATAATCTAAATGTTCAACCAATGACACAAAATTACCTGTTGGATGCACAAGATTGGTTAAAAACCCTAATTGGATTAGACTAAGTCGAAGGATGACGAAAAATGACCTATACGTTCAACCAATGACATAAAATCACTTATTGGATGCACAAGATTGGTTAAAAACCCTAATTGGATTAGAATAAGTCGAAGGATGACGAAAATGACCTAAATGTTCAACCAATGACACAAAATCACTTATTGGATGCACAAGATTGGTTAAAAACCCTAATTGGATTAGAATAAGTCAAGGGGGGACGAAAATGACCTAAATGTTCAACCAATGACACAAAATCACTTACTGGATGCACAAGATTGGTTAAAAAGCCTAATTGGATTAGAATAAGTCGAAGGGAGGACGAAAATGACCTAAACGTTCGACAATTGACACAAAATCACATATTGGATGCACAAGATTGGTTAAAAACCCTAATTGGATTAGAATAAGCCAAGGGGGGACGAAAATGACCTAACTGTTCAACCAATGACACAAACACACTTTTTTGATGCACAAGGTTGGTACAAAATCACTTATTGGATGCACAAGATTGGTTAAAAACCCTAATTGGATTAAAATTAGCCAAAGGAGGACGAAAATAATCTAAATGTTCAACCAATGACACAAAATTACCTGTTGGATGCACAAGATTGGTTAAAAACCCTAATTGGATTAGAGTAAGTCGAAGGATGACGAAAAATGACCTATACGTTCAACCAATGACACAAAATCACTTATTGGATGCACAAAATTGGTTAAAAACCCTAATTGGATTAGAATAAGTCGAAGGATGATGAAAATGACCTAAATGTTCAACCAATGACACAAAATCACTTATTGGATGCACAAGATTGGTTAAAAACCCTAATTGGATTAGAATAGGCCAAGGGAGGACGAAAATGACCTAAATGTTCAACCAATGACACAAAATCACTTATTGGATGCACAAGATTGGTTAAAAACCCTAATTGGATTAGAATAGGCCAAGGGAGGACGAAATGACCTAAATTTCAACCAATGACACAAAATCACTTATTGGATGCACAAGATTGGTTAAAAACCCTAATTGGATTAGAATAAGTCAAGGGGGGACGAAAATGACCTAAATGTTCAACCAATGACACAAAATCACTTACTGGATGCACAAGATTGGTTAAAAAGCCTAATTGGATTAGAATAAGTCGAAGGATGACGAAAATGACCTAAATGTTCAACCAACGACACAAAATCACTTATTGGATGCACAAGATTGGTTAAAAACCCTAATTGGATTAGAATAAGCCAAAGGGGGACGAAAATGACCTAAATGTTCAACCAATGACACAAACACACTTTTTTGATGCACAAGATTGGTTAAAAACCCTAATTCGATTAGAATAAGCCTAGGGAGGACGGAAATGACGTAAATTTTCAACCGATGACACAAAATCACTTATTGGATGCACAAGATTGGTTAAAAACCCTAATTGGATTAGAGTAGGCCGAGGGAAGACGAAAATGACCTAATTGTTCGACCAATGACACAAAACCACATATTGGATGCACAAGATTGGTTAAAACCCTAATTGGATTCGAATAAGCCTAGGGAGGACGAAAATGACCTAAATGTTCAACCAATAACACAAAATCACTTATTGGATGCACAAGATTGGTTAAAAACCCTAATTAAATTAAAATAAGCCTTGGGAGGACGAAAAATGACATAAATGTTCAACCAACGACACAAAATCACTTATTGGATGCACAAGATTGGTTAAAAACCCTAATTGGATTAGAATAAGCCAAGGGGGGCCAAAAATTACCTAAATGTTCAACCAATGACACAAAATCACTTATTGGATGCACAAGATTGGTTAAAAACCCTAATTGGATTAGAATAAGTCGAAGGATGACGAAAATGACCTAAATGTTCAACCAATGACACAAAATCACATATTGGATGCACAAGATTGGTTAAAAACCCTAATTGGATTAGAATAAGCCTAGGGAGGACGAAAATGACCTAAATGTTCAACCAATGACTCAAAATCACATATTGGATGCACAAGATTGGTTAAAAAGCCTAATTGGATTAGAATAAGCCTAGGGAGGACGAAAATGACCTAAATGTTCAACCAATGACACAAAATTACACAAAATCACATATTGGATGCACAAGATTGGTTAAAAACCCTAATTGGATTAGAATAAGCCTAGGGAGGACGAAAATGACCTAAATGTTCAACCAATGACACAAAATGATACAAAATCACATATTGGATGCACAAGATTGGTTAAAAACCCTAATTGGATTAGAATAAGCCTAGGGAGGACAAAAATGACCTAAATGTTCAACCAATGACACAAAATTACACAAAATCACATATTGGATGCACAAGATTGGTTAAAAACCCTAATTGGATTAGAATAAGCCTAGGGAGGACGAAAATGACCTAAATGTTCAACCAATGACACAAAATGAAACAAAATCACATATTGGATGCACAAGATTGGTTAAAAACCCTAATTGGATTAGAATAAGCCTAGGGAGGAAGAAAATGACCTAAATGTTCAACCAATGACACAAAATTACACAAAATCACATATTGGATGCACAAGATTGGTTAAAAACCCTAATTGGATTAGAATAAGCCTAGGGAGGACGAAAATGACCTAAATGTTCAACCGTGGACACAAAATGACACAAAATCACATATTGGATGCACAAGATTGGTTAAAAACCCTAATTGGATTAGAATAAGCCTAGGGAGGACGAAAATGACCTAAATGTTCAACCAATGACACAAAATCACATATTGGATGCAAAAGATTAGTTAAAAACCCTAATTGGATTAGAATAAGCCTTGGGAGGACGAAAATGACCTAAATGTTCAACCAATGACACAAAATCACTTATTGGATGCACAAGATTGGTTAAAAACCCTAATTGGATTAGAATAAGCCTAGGGAGGACGAAAATGACCTAAATGTTCAACAAATGACACAAAATCACTTATTGGATGCACAAGATTGGTTAAAAACCCTAATTGGATTAGAATAAGTCGAAGGATGACGAAAATGACCTAAATGTTCAACCAATGACACAAAATCACTTATTGGATGCACAAGATTGGTTAAAAATCCTAATTGGATTAGAATAGGCCAAGGGAGGACGAAAATGACCTAAATGTTCAACCAATGACACAAAAACACTTATTGGATGCACAAGATTGGTTAAAAATCCTAATTGGATTAGAATAAGTCGAAGAATGACGAAAATGACCTAAATGTTCAACCAATGACACAAACGCACTTTTTGGATGCACAAGATTGGTTTAAAACCCTAATTGGATTAGAATAAGTCGAAGGATGAGGAAAATGACAAAAATGTCCAACCAATGACACAAAATCACTTATTGGATGCACAAGGTTGGTTAAAAACCCTAATTGGATTAGAATAAGTCGAAGGATGACGAAAATGACCTAAATGTTCAACCAATGACACAAAATCACTTATTGGATGCACAAGATTGGTTAAAAACCCTAATTGGATTAGAATAGGCCAAGGGAGGACGAAAATGACCTAAATTTCAACCAATGACACAAAATCACTTATTGGATGCACAAGATTGGTTAAAAACCCTAATTGGATTAGAATAAGTCAAGGGGGGACGAAAATGACCTAAATGTTCAACCAATGACACAAAATCACTTATTGGATGCACAAGATTGGTTAAAAACTCTCATTGGATTACAATAAGCCTAAGGAGGACGAAAATGACCTAAATGTTCAACCAACGACACAAAATCACTTATTGGATGCACAAGATTGGTTAAAAACCCTAATTGGATTACAATAAGCCAAGGGGGACGAAAATTACCTAAATGTTCAACCAATGACACAAAATCACTTATTGGATGCACAAGATTGGTTAAAAACCCTAATTGGATTACAATAAGTCGAAGGATGACGAAAATGACCTAAATGTTCAACCAATGACACAAAATCACTTATTGGATGCACAAGATTGGTTAAAAACCCTAATTGGATTAGAATAGGCCGAGGGAGGACGAAAATGACCTAAATGTTCGACCAATGACACAAAATCACATATTGGATGCACAAGATTGGTTAAAAACTCTAAATGGATTAGAATAAGCCTAGGTAGGACGAAAATGACCTAAATGTTCAACCAATGACACAAAATCACTTACTGGATGCACAAGATTGGTTAAAAAGCCTAATTGGATTAGAATAAGTCGAAGGATGACGAAAATGACCTAAATGTTCAACCAACGACACAAAATCACTTATTGGATGCACAAGATTGGTTAAAAAGCCTAATTGGATTAGAATAAGTCGAAGGATGACGAAAATGACCTAAATGTTCAACCAACGACACAAAATCACTTATTGGATGCACAAGATTGGTTAAAAACCCTAATTGGATTAGAATAAGTCGAAGGATGATGAAAATGACCTAAATGTTCAACCAATGACACAAAATCACTTATTGGATGCACAAGATTGGTTAAAAACCCTAATTGGATTAGAATAGGCCAAGGGAGGACGAAAATGACCTAAATGTTCAACCAATGACACAAAATCACTTATTGGATGCACAAGATTGGTTAAAAACCCTAATTGGATTAGAATAAGCCAAGGGGGGACGAAAATGACCTAAATGTTCAACCAATGACACAAACACACTTTTTTGATGCACAAGATTGGTTAAAAACCCTAATTCGATTAGAATAAGCCTAGGGAGGACGGAATGACGTAAATGTTCAACCGATGACACAAAATCACTTATTGGATGCACAAGATTGGTTAAAAACCCTAATTGGATTAGAGTAGGCCGAGGGAAGACGAAAATGACCTAATTGTTCGACCAATGACACAAAACCACATATTGGATGCACAAGATTGGTTAAAAACCCTAAATGGATTAGAATAAGCCTAGGGAGGACGAAAATGACCTAAATGTTCAACCAATGACACAAAATCACTTATTGGATGCACAAGATTGGTTAAAAACCCTAATTAAATTAAAATAAGCCTTGGGAGGACGAAAAATGACATAAATGTTCAACCAACGACACAAAATCACTTATTGGATGCACAAGATTGGTTAAAAACCCTAATTGGATTAGAATAAGCCAAGGGGGGACGAAAATGACCTAAATGTTCAACCAATGACACAAACACACTTTTTTGATGCAAAAGATTGGTTAAAAACCCTAATTCGATTAGAATAAGCCTAGGGAGGACGGAAATGACGTAAATGTTCAACCGATGACACAAAATCACTTATTGGATGCACAAGATTGGTTAAAAACCCTAATTGGATTAGAGTAGGCCGAGGGAGGACGAAAATGACCTAAATGTTCGACCAATGACACAAAATCACATATTGGATGCACAAGATTGGTTAAAAACCCTAAATGGATTAGAATAAGCCTAGGGAGGACGAAAATGACCTAAATGTTCAACCAATGACACAAAATCACTTATTGGATGCACAAGATTGGTTAAAAACCCTAATTAAATTAAAATAAGCCTTGGGAGGACGAAAAATGACATAAATGTTCAACCAACGACACAAAATCACTTATTGGATGCTCAAGATTGGTTAAAAACCCTAATTGGATTAGAATAAGCCAAGGGGGGCCAAAAATTACCTAAATGTTCAACCAATGACACAAAATCACTTATTGGATGCACAAGATTGGTTAAAAACCCTAATTGGATTAGAATAAGTTGAAGGATGACGAAAATGACCTAAATGTTCAACCAAGGACACAAAATCACTTATTGGATGCACAAGATTGGTTAAAAACCCTAATTGGATTAGAATAAGCCAAGGGGGGACGAAAATTAGCTAAATGTTCAACCAATGACACAAAATTACTTATTGGATGCAAAAGATTGGTTGAAAACCCTAATTGGATTAGAATAAGTCGAAGGATGACGAAAATGACCTAAATGTTGAACAAATGACACAAAATCACTTATTGGATGCACAAGATTGGTTAAAAACTCTCATTGGATTAGAATAAGCCTAAGGAGGACGAAAATGACCTAAATGTTCAACCAACGACACAAAATCACTTATTGGATGCAAAAGATTGGTTAAAAACCCTAATTGGATTAGAATAAGCCAAGGGGGGACGAAAATTACCTAAATGTTCAACCAATGACACAAACCCACTTTTTGGATGCACAAGATTGGTTAAAAACCCTAATTCGATTAGAATAAGCCTAGGGTGGACAGAAATGACATAAATGTTCAACCAATGACACAAAATCACTTATTGGATGCACAAGATTGGTTAAAAACCCTAATTGGATTAGAATAAGTCGAAGGATGACGAAAATGACCTAAATGTTTAACCAATGACACAAAATCACTTACTGGATGCACAAGATTGGTTAAAATCCCTAATTGGATTAGAATAGGCCATGGGAGTACGAAAATGACCTAAATGTTCAACCAATGACACAAAATCACTTATTGGATGCACAAGATTGGTTAAAAACCCTAATTGGATTAAAATTAGCCAAAGGAGGATGGAAATAATCTAAATGTTCAACCAATGACACAAAATTACCTGTTGGATGCACAAGATTGGTTAAAAACCCTAATTGGATTAGACTAAGTCGAAGGATGACGAAAAATGACCTATACGTTCAACCAATGACATAAAATCACTTATTGGATGCACAAGATTGGTTAAAAACCCTAATTGGATTAGAATAAGTCGAAGGATGACGAAAATGACCTAAATGTTCAACCGATGACACAAAATCACTTATTGGATGCACAAGATTGGTTAAAAACCCTAATTGGATTAGAATAAGTCAAGGGGGGACGAAAATGACCTAAATGTTCAACCAATGACACAAAATCACTTACTGGATGCACAAGATTGGTTAAAAAGCCTAATTGGATTAGAATAAGTCGAAGGGAGGACGAAAATGACCTAAACGTTCGACAATTGACACAAAATCACATATTGGATGCACAAGATTGGTTAAAAACCCTAATTGGATTAGAATAAGCCAAGGGGGGACGAAAATGACCTAAGTGTTCAACCAATGACACAAACACACTTTTTTGATGCACAAGGTTGGTACAAAATCACTTATTGGATGCACAAGATTGGTTAAAAACCCTAATTGGATTAAAATTAGCCAAAGGAGGACGAAAATAATCTAAATGTTCAACCAATGACACAAAATTACCTGTTGGATGCACAAGATTGGTTAAAAACCCTAATTGGATTAGAGTAAGTCGAAGGATGACGAAAAATGACCTATACGTTCAACCAATGACACAAAATCACTTATTGGATGCACAAAATTGGTTAAAAACCCTAATTGGATTAGAATAAGTCGAAGGATGATGAAAATGACCTAAATGTTCAACCAATTACACAAAATCACTTATTGGATGCACAAGATTGGTTAAAAACCCTAATTGGATTAGAATAGGCCAAGGGAGGACGAAAATGACCTAAATGTTCAACCAATGACACAAAATCACTTATTGGATGCACAAGATTGGTTAAAAACCCTAATTGGATTAGAATAAGTCAAAGGATGACGAAAATGACCTAAATGTTCAACCAATGACACAAAATCACTTATTGGATGCACAAGATTGGTTAAAAACCCTAATTGGATTAGAATAAGTCGAAGGATGACCAAAATGACCTAAATGTTCAACCAAAGACACAAAATCACATATTGGATGCACAAGATTGGTTAAAAACCCTAATTGGATTAGAATAAGTCGAAGGATGACGAAAATGACCTAAATGTTCAACCAATGACACAAAATCACTTATTGGATGCACAAGATTGGTTAAAAACCCTAATTGGATTAGAATAAGCCAAAGGGGGACGAAAATGACCTAAATGTTCAACCAATGACACAAACACACTTTTTTGATGCACAAGATTGGTTAAAAACCCTAATTCGATTAGAATAAGCCTAGGGAGGACGGAAATGACGTAAATTTTCAACCGATGACACAAAATCACTTATTGGATGCACAAGATTGGTTAAAAACCCTAATTGGATTAGAGTAGGCCGAGGGAAGACGAAAATGACCTAATTGTTCGACCAATGACACAAAACCACATATTGGATGAACAAGATTGGTTAAAAACCCTAATTAAATTAAAATAAGCCTTGGGAGGACGAAAAATGACATAAATGTTCAACCAA
>JBBPBQ010000004.1:30001069-30030891 GCA_037974755.1 Cicer yamashitae
GCACAAGATTGGTTAAAAACCCTAATTGGATTAGAGTAGGCCGAGGGAAGACGAAAATGACCTAATTGTTCGACCAATGACACAAAACCACATATTGGATGAACAAGATTGGTTAAAAACCCTAATTAAATTAAAATAAGCCTTGGGAGGACGAAAAATGACATAAATGTTCAACCAACGACACAAAATCACTTATTGGATGCACAAGATTGGTTAAAAACCCTAATTGGATTAGAATAAGCCAAGGGGGGCCAAAAATTACCTAAATGTTCAACCAATGACACAAAATCACTTATTGGATGCACAAGATTGGTTAAAAACCCTAATTGGATTAGAATAAGCCAAGGGGGGACGAAAATTAGCTAAATGTTCAACCAATGACACAAAATTACTTATTGGATGCAAAAGATTGGTTGAAAACCCTAATTGGATTAGAATAAGTCGAAGGATGACGAAAATGACCTAAATGTTGAACAAATGACACAAAATCACTTATTGGATGCACAAGATTGGTTAAAAACTCTCATTGGATTAGAATAAGCCTAAGGAGGACGAAAATGACCTAAATGTTCAACCAACGACACAAAATCACTTATTGGATGCAAAAGATTGGTTAAAAACCCTAATTGGATTAGAATAAGCCAAGGGGGGACGAAAATTACCTAAATGTTCAACCAATGACACAAACCCACTTTTTGGATGCACAAGATTGGTTAAAAACCCTAATTCGATTAGAATAAGCCTAGGGAGGACGGAAATGACATAAATGTTCAACCAATGACACAAAATCACTTATTGGATGCACAAGATTGGTTAAAAACCCTAATTGGATTAGAATAAGTCGAAGGATGACGAAAATGACCTAAATGTTCAACCAATGACACAAAATCACTTACTGGATGCACAAGATTGGTTAAAATCCCTAATTGGATTAGAATAGGCCATGGGAGTACGAAAATGACCTAAATGTTCAACCAATGACACAAAATCACTTATTGGATGCACAAGATTGGTTAAAAACCCTAATTGGATTAAAATTAGCCAAAGGAGGATGGAAATAATCTAAATGTTCAACCAATGACACAAAATTACCTGTTGGATGCACAAGATTGGTTAAAAACCCTAATTGGATTAGACTAAGTCGAAGGATGACGAAAAATGACCTATACGTTCAACCAATGACATAAAATCACTTATTGGATGCACAAGATTGGTTAAAAACCCTAATTGGATTAGAATAAGTCGAAGGATGACGAAAATGACCTAAATGTTCAACCAATGACACAAAATCACTTATTGGATGCACAAGATTGGTTAAAAACCCTAATTGGATTAGAATAAGTCAAGGGGGGACGAAAATGACCTAAATGTTCAACCAATGACACAAAATCACTTACTGGATGCACAAGATTGGTTAAAAAGCCTAATTGGATTAGAATAAGTCGAAGGGAGGACGAAAATGACCTAAATGTTCGACAATTGACACAAAATCACATATTGGATGCACAAGATTGGTTAAAAACCCTAATTGGATTAGAATAAGCCAAGGGGGGACGAAAATGACCTAAGTGTTCAACCAATGACACAAACACACTTTTTTGATGCACAAGGTTGGTACAAAATCACTTATTGGATGCACAAGATTGGTTAAAAACCCTAATTGGATTAAAATTAGCCAAAGGAGGACGAAAATAATCTAAATGTTCAACCAATGACACAAAATTACCTGTTGGATGCACAAGATTGGTTAAAAACCCTAATTGGATTAGAGTAAGTCGAAGGATGACGAAAAATGACCTATACGTTCAACCAATGACACAAAATCACTTATTGGATGCACAAAATTGGTTAAAAACCCTAATTGGATTAGAATAAGTCGAAGGATGATGAAAATGACCTAAATGTTCAACCAATGACACAAAATCACTTATTGGATGCACAAGATTGGTTAAAAACCCTAATTGGATTAGAATAGGCCAAGGGAGGACGAAAATGACCTAAATGTTCAACCAATGACACAAAATCACTTATTGGATGCACAAGATTGGTTAAAAACCCTAATTGGATTAGAATAGGCCAAGGGAGGACGAAATGACCTAAATTTCAACCAATGACACAAAATCACTTATTGGATGCACAAGATTGGTTAAAAACCCTAATTGGATTAGAATAAGTCAAGGGGGGACGAAAATGACCTAAATGTTCAACCAATGACACAAAATCACTTATTGGATGCACAAGATTGGTTAAAAACCCTAATTGGATTAGAATTAGACAACGGAGGACGAAAATAATCTAAATGTTCAACCAATGACACAAACCCACTTTTTGGATGCACAAGATTGGTTAAAAACCCTAATTCGATTAGAATAAGCCTAGGGAGGACGGAAATGACATAAATGTTCAATCAATGACACAAAATCACTTATTGGATGCACAAGATTGGTTATAAACCCTAATTGGATGAGAATAGGCCGAGGGAGGACGAAAATGACCTAAATGTTCGACCAATGACACAAAATCACATATTGAATGAACAAGATTGGTTAAAAACCCTAATTGGATTAGAATAAGCCAAGGGGGGACGAAAATGACCTAAATGTTCAACCAATGACACAAACGCACTTTTTGGATGCACAAGATTGGTTAAAAACCCAAACTGGATTAGAATAAGCCAAGGGAGGATGAAAATAACCTAAATGTTCAACCAATGATAAAAAATCACTTGTTGGATGCACAAGATTGGTTAAAAACCCTAATTGGATTAGAATAGGCCGAGGGAGGACGAAAATGACCTAAATGTTCAACCAATGACACAAAATCACTTATTGGATGCACAAGATTGGTTAAAAACCCTAATTGGATTAGAATAAGTCGAAGGATGACGAAAATGATCTAAATGTTCAACAAATGACACAAAATCCCTTATTGGATGCACAAGATTGGTTAAAAACCCTAATTGGATTAGAATTAGACAAGGGAGGACGAAAATAATCTAAATGTTCAACCAATGACACAAAATCACTTATTGGATGCACAAGATTGGTTAAAAACCCTAATTGGATTAAGTCGAAGGATGACGAAAATGACCTAAATGTTCAATAAATGACACAAAATCTCTTATTGGATGCACAAGATTGGTTAAAAACCCTAATTGGATTAAAATTAGCCAAAGGAGGACGAAAATAATCTAAATGTTCAACCAATGACACAAAATTACCTGTTGGATGCACAAGATTGGTTAAAAACCCTAATTGGATTAGAGTAAGTCGAAGGATGACAAAAAATGACCTATACGTTCAACCAATGACACAAAATCGCTTATTGGATGCACAAAATTGGTTAAAAACCCTAATTGGATTAGAATAAGCCAAGGGGGGACGAAAATGACCTAAATGTTCAACCAATGACACAAAATCACTTACTGGATGCACAAGATTGGTTAAAAAGCCTAATTGGATTAGAATATGTCGAAGGATGACGAAAATGACCTAAATGTTCAACCAACGACACAAAATCACTTATTGGATGCACAAGATTGGTTAAAAACCCTAATTGGATTAGAATAAGCCAAGGGGGGACGAAAATGACCTAAATGTTCAACCAATGACACAAACACACTTTTTTGATGCACAAGATTGGTTAAAAACCCTAATTCGATTAGAATAAGCCTAGGGAGGACGGAATGACGTAAATGTTCAACCGATGACACAAAATCACTTATTGGATGCACAAGATTGGTTAAAAACCCTAATTGGATTAGAGTAGGCCGAGGGAAGACGAAAATGACCTAATTGTTCGACCAATGACACAAAACCACATATTGGATGCACAAGATTGGTTAAAAACCCTAAATGGATTAGAATAAGCCTAGGGAGGACGAAAATGACCTAAATGTTCAACCAATGACACAAAATCACTTATTGGATGCACAAGATTGGTTAAAAACCCTAATTAAATTAAAATAAGCCTTGGGAGGACGAAAAATGACATAAATGTTCAACCAACGACACAAAATCACTTATTGGATGCTCAAGATTGGTTAAAAACCCTAATTGGATTAGAATAAGCCAAGGGGGGCCAAAAATTACCTAAATGTTCAACCAATGACACAAAATCACTTATTGGATGCACAAGATTGGTTAAAAACCCTAATTGGATTAGAATAAGCCAAGGGGGGACGAAAATTAGCTAAATGTTCAACCAATGACACAAAATTACTTATTGGATGCAAAAGATTGGTTGAAAACCCTAATTGGATTAGAATAAGTCGAAGGATGACGAAAATGACCTAAATGTTGAACAAATGACACAAAATCACTTATTGGATGCACAAGATTGGTTAAAAACTCTCATCGGATTAGAATAAGCCTAAGGAGGACGAAAATGACCTAAATGTTCAACCAACGACACAAAATCACTTATTGGATGCAAAAGATTGGTTAAAAACCCTAATTGGATTAGAATAAGCCAAGGGGGGACGAAAATTACCTAAATGTTCAATCAATGACACAAACCCACTTTTTGGATGCACAAGATTGGTTAAAAACCCTAATTCGATTAGAATAAGCCTAGGGAGGACGGAAATGACATAAATGTTCAACCAATGACACAAAATCACTTATTGGATGCACAAGATTGGTTAAAAACCCTAATTGGATTAGAATAAGTCGAAGGATGACGAAAATGACCTAAATGTTCAACCAATGACACAAAATCACTTATTGGATGCACAAGATTGGTTAAAATCCCTAATTGGATTAGAATAGGTCATGGCAGTACGAAAATGACCTAAATGTTCAACCAATGACACAAAATCACTTATTGGATGCACAAGATTGGTTAAAAACCCTAATTGGATTAAAATTAGCCAAAGGAGGACGGAAATAATCTAAATGTTCAACCAATGACACAAAATTACCTGTTGGATGCACAAGATTGGTTAAAAACCCTAATAGGATTAGAGTAAGTCGAAGGATGACGAAAAATGACCTATACGTTCAACCAATGACATAAAATCACTTATTGGATGCACAAGATTGGTTAAAAACCCTAATTGGATTAGAATAAGTCGAAGGATGACGAAAATGACCTAAATGTTCAACCAATGAAACAAAATCACTTATTGGATGCACAAGATTGGTTAAAAACCGTAATTGGATTAGAATAGGCCAAGGGTGGACGAAAATGACCTAAATGTTCAACCAATGACACAAAATCACTTATTGGATGCACAAGATTGGTTATAAACCCTAATTGGATGAGAATAGGCCGAGGGAGGACGAAAATGACCTAAATGTTCGACCAATGACACAAAATCACATATTGAATGAACAAGATTGGTTAAAAACCCTAATTGGATTAGAATAAGCCAAGGGGGGACGAAAATGACCTAAATGTTCAACCAATGACACAAACGCACTTTTTGGATGCACAAGATTGGTTAAAAACCCTAACTGGATTTGAATAAGCCAAGGGAGGATGAAAATAACCTAAATGTTCAACCAATGATAAAAAATCACTTGCTGGATGCCCAAGATTGGTTAAAAACCCTAATTGGATTAGAATAGGCCGAGGGAGGACGAAAATGACCTAAATGTTCAACCAATGACACAAAATCACTTATTGGATGCACAAGATTGGTTAAAAACCCTAATTGGATTAGAATAAGTCGAAGGATGACGAAAATGATCTAAATGTTCAACAAATGACACAAAATCCCTTATTGGATGCACAAGATTGGTTAAAAACCCTAATTGGATTAGAATTAGACAAGGGAGGACGAAAATAATCTAAATGTTCAACCAATGACACAAAATCACTTATTGGATGCACAAGATTGGTTAAAAACCCTAATTGGATTAAGTCGAAGGATGACGAAAATGACCTAAATGTTCAATAAATGACACAAAATCTCTTATTGGATGCACAAGATTGGTTAAAAACCCTAATTGGATTAAAATTAGCCAAAGGAGGACGAAAATAATCTAAATGTTCAACCAATGACACAAAATTACCTGTTGGATGCACAAGATTGGTTAAAAACCCTAATTGGATTAGAGTAAGTCGAAGGATGACAAAAAATGACCTATACGTTCAACCAATGACACAAAATCGCTTATTGGATGCACAAAATTGGTTAAAAACCCTAATTGGATTAGAATAAGCCAAGGGGGGACGAAAATGACCTAAATGTTCAACCAATGACACAAAATCACTTACTGGATGCACAAGATTGGTTAAAAAGCCTAATTGGATTAGAATATGTCGAAGGATGACGAAAATGACCTAAATGTTCAACCAACGACACAAAATCACTTATTGGATGCACAAGATTGGTTAAAAACCCTAATTGGATTAGAATAAGCCAAGGGGGGACGAAAATGACCTAAATGTTCAACCAATGACACAAACACACTTTTTTGATGCAAAAGATTGGTTAAAAACCCTAATTCGATTAGAATAAGCCTAGGGAGGACGGAAATGACGTAAATGTTCAACCGATGACACAAAATCACTTATTGGATGCACAAGATTGGTTAAAAACCCTAATTGGATTAGAGTAGGCCGAGGGAGGACGAAAATGACCTAAATGTTCGACCAATGACACAAAATCACATATTGGATGCACAAGATTGGTTAAAAACCCTAAATGGATTAGAATAAGCCTAGGGAGGACGAAAATGACCTAAATGTTCAACCAATGACACAAAATCACTTATTGGATGCACAAGATTGGTTAAAAACCCTAATTAAATTAAAATAAGCCTTGGGAGGACGAAAAATGACATAAATGTTCAACCAACGACACAAAATCACTTATTGGATGCTCAAGATTGGTTAAAAACCCTAATTGGATTAGAATAAGCCAAGGGGGGCCAAAAATTACCTAAATGTTCAACCAATGACACAAAATCACTTATTGGATGCACAAGATTGGTTAAAAACCCTAATTGGATTAGAATAAGCCAAGGGGGGACGAAAATTAGCTAAATGTTCAACCAATGACACAAAATTACTTATTGGATGCAAAAGATTGGTTGAAAACCCTAATTGGATTAGAATAAGTCGAAGGATGACGAAAATGACCTAAATGTTGAACAAATGACACAAAATCACTTATTGGATGCACAAGATTGGTTAAAAACTCTCATTGGATTAGAATAAGCCTAAGGAGGACGAAAATGACCTAAATGTTCAACCAACGACACAAAATCACTTATTGGATGCAAAAGATTGGTTAAAAACCCTAATTGGATTAGAATAAGCCAAGGGGGGACGAAAATTACCTAAATGTTCAACCAATGACACAAACCCACTTTTTGGATGCACAAGATTGGTTAAAAACCCTAATTCGATTAGAATAAGCCTAGGGAGGACGGAAATGACATAAATGTTCAACCAATGACACAAAATCACTTATTGGATGCACAAGATTGGTTAAAAACCCTAATTGGATTAGAATAAGTCGAAGGATGACGAAAATGACCTAAATGTTCAACCAATGACACAAAATCACTTACTGGATGCACAAGATTGGTTAAAATCCCTAATTGGATTAGAATAGGCCATGGGAGTACGAAAATGACCTAAATGTTCAACCAATGACACAAAATCACTTATTGGATGCACAAGATTGGTTAAAAACCCTAATTGGATTAAAATTAGCCAAAGGAGGATGGAAATAATCTAAATGTTCAACCAATGACACAAAATTACCTGTTGGATGCACAAGATTGGTTAAAAACCCTAATTGGATTAGACTAAGTCGAAGGATGACGAAAAATGACCTATACGTTCAACCAATGACATAAAATCACTTATTGGATGCACAAGATTGGTTAAAAACCCTAATTGGATTAGAATAAGTCGAAGGATGACGAAAATGACCTAAATGTTCAACCAATGACACAAAATCACTTATTGGATGCACAAGATTGGTTAAAAACCCTAATTGGATTAGAATAAGTCAAGGGGGGACGAAAATGACCTAAATGTTCAACCAATGACACAAAATCACTTACTGGATGCACAAGATTGGTTAAAAAGCCTAATTGGATTAGAATAAGTCGAAGGGAGGACGAAAATGACCTAAACGTTCGACAATTGACACAAAATCACATATTGGATGCACAAGATTGGTTAAAAACCCTAATTGGATTAGAATAAGCCAAGGGGGGACGAAAATGACCTAACTGTTCAACCAATGACACAAACACACTTTTTTGATGCACAAGGTTGGTACAAAATCACTTATTGGATGCACAAGATTGGTTAAAAACCCTAATTGGATTAAAATTAGCCAAAGGAGGACGAAAATAATCTAAATGTTCAACCAATGACACAAAATTACCTGTTGGATGCACAAGATTGGTTAAAAACCCTAATTGGATTAGAGTAAGTCGAAGGATGACGAAAAATGACCTATACGTTCAACCAATGACACAAAATCACTTATTGGATGCACAAAATTGGTTAAAAACCCTAATTGGATTAGAATAAGTCGAAGGATGATGAAAATGACCTAAATGTTCAACCAATGACACAAAATCACTTATTGGATGCACAAGATTGGTTAAAAACCCTAATTGGATTAGAATAGGCCAAGGGAGGACGAAAATGACCTAAATGTTCAACCAATGACACAAAATCACTTATTGGATGCACAAGATTGGTTAAAAACCCTAATTGGATTAGAATAGGCCAAGGGAGGACGAAATGACCTAAATTTCAACCAATGACACAAAATCACTTATTGGATGCACAAGATTGGTTAAAAACCCTAATTGGATTAGAATAAGTCAAGGGGGGACGAAAATGACCTAAATGTTCAACCAATGACACAAAATCACTTACTGGATGCACAAGATTGGTTAAAAAGCCTAATTGGATTAGAATAAGTCGAAGGATGACGAAAATGACCTAAATGTTCAACCAACGACACAAAATCACTTATTGGATGCACAAGATTGGTTAAAAACCCTAATTGGATTAGAATAAGCCAAAGGGGGACGAAAATGACCTAAATGTTCAACCAATGACACAAACACACTTTTTTGATGCACAAGATTGGTTAAAAACCCTAATTCGATTAGAATAAGCCTAGGGAGGACGGAAATGACGTAAATTTTCAACCGATGACACAAAATCACTTATTGGATGCACAAGATTGGTTAAAAACCCTAATTGGATTAGAGTAGGCCGAGGGAAGACGAAAATGACCTAATTGTTCGACCAATGACACAAAACCACATATTGGATGCACAAGATTGGTTAAAACCCTAATTGGATTCGAATAAGCCTAGGGAGGACGAAAATGACCTAAATGTTCAACCAATAACACAAAATCACTTATTGGATGCACAAGATTGGTTAAAAACCCTAATTAAATTAAAATAAGCCTTGGGAGGACGAAAAATGACATAAATGTTCAACCAACGACACAAAATCACTTATTGGATGCACAAGATTGGTTAAAAACCCTAATTGGATTAGAATAAGCCAAGGGGGGCCAAAAATTACCTAAATGTTCAACCAATGACACAAAATCACTTATTGGATGCACAAGATTGGTTAAAAACCCTAATTGGATTAGAATAAGCCAAGGGGGGACGAAAATTAGCTAAATGTTCAACCAATGACACAAAATTACTTATTGGATGCAAAAGATTGGTTGAAAACCCTAATTGGATTAGAATAAGTCGAAGGATGACGAAAATGACCTAAATGTTAAACAAATGACACAAAATCACTTATTGGATGCACAAGATTGGTTAAAAACTCTCATTGGATTAGAATAAGCCTAAGGAGGACGAAAATGACCTAAATGTTCAACCAACGACACAAAATCACTTATTGGATGCAAAAGATTGGTTAAAAACCCTAATTGGATTAGAATAAGCCAAGGGGGGACGAAAATTACCTAAATGTTCAACCAATGACACAAACCCACTTTTTGGATGCACAAGATTGGTTAAAAACCCTAATTCGATTAGAATAAGCCTAGGGAGGACGGAAATGACATAAATGTTCAACCAATGACACAAAATCACTTATTGGATGCACAAGATTGGTTAAAAACCCTAATTGGATTAGAATAAGTCGAAGGATGACGAAAATGACCTAAATGTTCAACCAATGACACAAAATCACTTATTGGATGCACAAGATTGGTTAAAATCCCTAATTGGATTAGAATAGGTCATGGCAGTACGAAAATGACCTAAATGTTCAACCAATGACACAAAATCACTTATTGGATGCACAAGATTGGTTAAAAACCCTAATTGGATTAAAATTAGCCAAAGGAGGACGGAAATAATCTAAATGTTCAACCAATGACACAAAATTACCTGTTGGATGCACAAGATTGGTTAAAAACCCTAATAGGATTAGAGTAAGTCGAAGGATGACGAAAAATGACCTATACGTTCAACCAATGACATAAAATCACTTATTGGATGCACAAGATTGGTTAAAAACCCTAATTGGATTAGAATAAGTCGAAGGATGACGTAAATGACCTAAATGTTCAACCAATGACACAAAATCACTTATTGGATGCACAAGATTGGTTAAAAACCGTAATTGGATTAGAATAGGCCAAGGGTGGACGAAAATGACCTAAATGTTCAACCAATGACACAAAATCACTTATTGGATGCACAAGATTGGTTAAAAACCCTAATTGGATTAGAATAGGCCAAGGGAGGACGAAATGACCTAAATTTCAACCAATGACACAAAATCACTTATTGGATGCACAAGATTGGTTAAAAACCCTAATTGGATTAGAATAAGTCAAGGGGGGACGAAAATGACCTAAATGTTCAACCAATGACACAAAATCACTTATTGGATGCACAAGATTGGTTAAAAACCCTAATTGGATTAGAATTAGACAAGGGAGGACGACAATAATCTAAATGTTCAACCAATGACACAAACCCACTTTTTGGATGCACAAGATTGGTTAAAAACCCTAATTCGATTAGAATAAGCCTAGGGAGGACGGAAATGACATAAATGTTCAACCAATGACACAAAATCACTTATTGGATGCACAAGATTGGTTATAAACCCTAATTGGATGAGAATAGGCCGAGGGAGGACGAAAATGACCTAAATGTTCGACCAATGACACAAAATCACATATTGAATGAACAAGATTGGTTAAAAACCCTAATTGGATTAGAATAAGCCAAGGGGGGACGAAAATGACCTAAATGTTCAACCAATGACACAAACGCACTTTTTGGATGCACAAGATTGGTTAAAAACCCTAATTGGATTAGAATAATTCGAAGGATGACGAAAATGATCTAAATGTTCAACAAATGACACAAAATCCCTTATTGGATGCACAAGATTGGTTAAAAACCCTAATTGGATTAGAATTAGACAAGGGAGGACGAAAATAATCTAAATGTTCAACCAATGACACAAAATCACTTATTGGATGCACAAGATTGGTTAAAAACCCTAATTGGATTAAGTCGAAGGATGACGAAAATGACCTAAATGTTCAATAAATGACACAAAATCTCTTATTGGATGCACAAGATTGGTTAAAAACCCTAATTGGATGAAAATTAGCCAAAGGAGGACGAAAATAATCTAAATGTTCAACCAATGACACAAAATTACCTGTTGGATGCACAAGATTGGTTAAAAACCCTAATTGGATTAGAGTAAGTCGAAGGATGACAAAAAATGACCTATACGTTCAACCAATGACACAAAATCGCTTATTGGATGCACAAAATTGGTTAAAAACCCTAATTGGATTAGAATAAGCCAAGGGGGGACGAAAATGACCTAAATGTTCAACCAATGACACAAAATCACTTACTGGATGCACAAGATTGGTTAAAAAGCCTAATTGGATTAGAATATGTCGAAGGATGACGAAAATGACCTAAATGTTCAACCAACGACACAAAATCACTTATTGGATGCACAAGATTGGTTAAAAACCCTAATTGGATTAGAATAAGCCAAGGGGGGACGAAAATGACCTAAATGTTCAACCAATGACACAAACACACTTTTTTGATGCAAAAGATTGGTTAAAAACCCTAATTCGATTAGAATAAGCCTAGGGAGGACGGAAATGACGTAAATGTTCAACCGATGACACAAAATCACTTA
Organism: Cicer yamashitae; assembly: GCA_037974755.1. Taxonomy (NCBI): domain Eukaryota; kingdom Viridiplantae; phylum Streptophyta; class Magnoliopsida; order Fabales; family Fabaceae; genus Cicer; species Cicer yamashitae. The sequence goes on from JBBPBQ010000004.1 coordinate 30,013,220, forward strand.
TTGGATGCACAAGATTGGTTAAAAACCCTAATTGGATTAGAGTAGGCCGAGGGAGGACGAAAATGACCTAAATGTTCGACCAATGACACAAAATCACATATTGGATGCACAAGATTGGTTAAAAACCCTAAATGGATTAGAATAAGCCTAGGGAGGACGAAAATGACCTAAATGTTCAACTAATGACACAAAATCACTTATTGGATGCACAAGATTAGTTAAAAACCCTAATTGGATTAGAATAAGCCTTGGGAGGACGAAAAATGACATAAATGTTCAACCAATGACACAAAATCACTTATTGGATGCACAAGATTGGTTAAAAACCCTAATTGGATTAGAATAGGCCGAGGGAGGACGAAAATGACCTAAATGTTCAACCAATGACACAAAATCACTTATTGGATGCACAAGATTGGTTAAAAACCCTAATTGGATTAGAATAAGTCGAAGGATGACGAAAATGATCTAAATGTTCAACAAATGACACAAAATCACTTTTTGGATGCACAAGATTGGTTAAAAACCCTAATTGGATTAAAATTAGCCAAAGGAGGACGAAAATAATCTAAATGTTCAACCAATGACCCAAAATTACCTGTTGGATGCACAAGATTGGTTAAAAACCCTAATTGGATTAGAGTAAGTCGAAGGATGACAAAAAATGACCTATACGTTCAACCAATGACACAAAATCACTTAATGGATGCACAAGATTGGTTAAAAACCCTAATTGGATTACAATAAGTCGAAGGATGACGAAAATGACCTAAATGTTCAACCAATGACACAAAATCACATATTGGATGCACAAGATTGGTTAAAAACCCTAAATGGATTAGAATAAGCCTAGGGAGGACGAAAATGACCTAAATGTTTAACCAATGACACAAAATCACTTATTGGATGCACAAGATTGGTTAAAAACCCTAATTGGATTAGAATAAGCCTTGGGAGGACGAAAAATGACATAAATGTTCAACCAATGACACAAAATCACTTACTGGATGCACAAGATTGGTTAAAAACCCTAATTGGATTAGAGTAAGTCGAAGGATGACGAAAAATGACCTATACGTTCAACCAATGACACAAAATCACTTATTGGATGCACAAGATTGGTTAAAAACCCTAATTGGATTAGAATTAGCCAAAGGAGGACGAAAATAATCTAAATGTTCAACCAATGACACAAAATTACCTGTTGGATGCACAAGATTGGTTAAAAACCCTAATTGGATTAGAGTAAGTCGAAGGATGACGAAAAATGACCTATACGTTCAACCAATGACACAAAATCACTTATTGGATGCACAAAATTGGTTAAAAACCCTAATTGGATTAGAATAAGTCGAAGGATGATGAAAATGACCTAAATGTTCAACCAATGACACAAAATCACTTATTGGATGCACAAGATTGGTTAAAAACCCTAATTGGATTAGAATAGGCCAAGGGAGGACGAAAATGACCTAAATGTTCAACCAATGACACAAAATCACTTATTGGATGCACAAGATTGGTTAAAAACCCTAATTGGATTAGAATAGGCCAAGGGAGGACGAAATGACCTAAATTTCAACCAATGACACAAAATCACTTATTGGATGCACAAGATTGGTTAAAAACCCTAATTGGATTAGAATAAGTCAAGGGGGGACGAAAATGACCTAAATGTTCAACCAATGACACAAAATCACTTACTGGATGCACAAGATTGGTTAAAAAGCCTAATTGGATTAGAATAAGTCGAAGGATGACGAAAATGACCTAAATGTTCAACCAACGACACAAAATCACTTATTGGATGCACAAGATTGGTTAAAAACCCTAATTGGATTAGAATAGGCCAAGGGAGGACGAAAATGACCTAAATGTTCAACCAATGACACAAAATCACTTATTGGATGCACAAGATTGGTTAAAAACCCTAATTGGATTAGAATAAGTCGAAGGATGACGAAAATGACCTAAATGTTCAACAAATGACACAAAATCACTTATTGGATGCACAAGATTGGTTAAAAACCCTAATTGGATTAGAATTAGACAAGGGAGGACGAAAATAATCTAAATGTTCAACCAATGACACAAACCCACTTTTTGGATGCACAAGATTGGTTAAAAACCCTAATTCGATTAGAATAAGCCTAGGGAGGACGGAAATGACATAAATGTTCAACCAATGACACAAAATCACTTATTGGATGCACAAGATTGGTTAAAAACCCTAATTGGATTAGAATAAGTCGAAGGATGACGAAAATGACCTAAATGTTCAACCAATGACACAAAATCACTTATTGGATGCACAAGATTGGTTAAAAACTCTCATTGGATTAGAATAAGCCTAAGGAGGACGAAAATGACCTAAATGTTCAACCAACGACACAAAATCACTTATTGGATGCAAAAGATTGGTTAAAAACCCTAATTGGATTAGAATAAGCCAAGGGGGGACGAAAATTACCTAAATGTTCAACCAATGACACAAACCCACTTTTTGGATGCACAAGATTGGTTAAAAACCCTAATTCGATTAGAATAAGCCTAGGGAGGACGGAAATGACATAAATGTTCAACCAATGACACAAAATCACTTATTGGATGCACAAGATTGGTTAAAAACCCTAATTGGATTAGAATAAGTCGAAGGATGACGAAAATGACCTAAATGTTCAACCAATGACACAAAATCACTTACTGGATGCACAAGATTGGTTAAAATCCCTAATTGGATTAGAATAGGCCATGGGAGTACGAAAATGACCTAAATGTTCAACCAATGACACAAAATCACTTATTGGATGCACAAGATTGGTTAAAAACCCTAATTGGATTAAAATTAGCCAAAGGAGGATGGAAATAATCTAAATGTTCAACCAATGACACAAAATTACCTGTTGGATGCACAAGATTGGTTAAAAACCCTAATTGGATTAGACTAAGTCGAAGGATGACGAAAAATGACCTATACGTTCAACCAATGACATAAAATCACTTATTGGATGCACAAGATTGGTTAAAAACCCTAATTGGATTAGAATAAGTCGAAGGATGACGAAAATGACCTAAATGTTCAACCAATGACACAAAATCACTTATTGGATGCACAAGATTGGTTAAAAATCCTAATTGGATTAGAATAGGCCAAGGGAGGACGAAAATGACCTAAATGTTCAACCAATGACACAAAAACACTTATTGGATGCACAAGATTGGTTAAAAATCCTAATTGGATTAGAATAAGTCGAAGAATGACGAAAATGACCTAAATGTTCAACCAATGACACAAACGCACTTTTTGGATGCACAAGATTGGTTTAAAACCGTAATTGGATTAGAATAAGTCGAAGGATGACGAAAATGACAAAAATGTCCAACCAATGACACAAAATCACTTATTGGATGCACAAGATTGGTTAAAAACCCTAATTGGATTAGAATAAGTCGAAGGATGACGAAAATGACCTAAATGTTCAACCAATGACACAAAATCACTTATTGGATGCACAAGATTGGTTAAAAACCCTAATTGGATTAGAATAAGCCAAAGGGGGACGAAAATGACCTAAATGTTCAACCAATGACACAAACACACTTTTTTGATGCACAAGATTGGTTAAAAACCCTAATTCGATTAGAATAAGCCTAGGGAGGACGGAAATGACGTAAATTTTCAACCGATGACACAAAATCACTTATTGGATGCACAAGATTGGTTAAAAACCCTAATTGGATTAGAGTAGGCCGAGGGAAGACGAAAATGACCTAATTGTTCGACCAATGACACAAAACCACATATTGGATGCACAAGATTGGTTAAAAACCCTAAATGGATTAGAATAAGCCTAGGGAGGACGAAAATGACCTAAATGTTCAACCAATGACACAAAATCACTTATTGGATGCACAAGATTGGTTAAAAACCCTAATTAAATTAAAATAAGCCTTGGGAGGACGAAAAATGACATAAATGTTCAACCAACGACACAAAATCACTTATTGGATGCACAAGATTGGTTAAAAACCCTAATTGGATTAGAATAAGCCAAGGGGGGACGAAAATGACCTAAATGTTCAACCAATGACACAAACACACTTTTTTGATGCACAAGATTGGTTAAAAACCCTAATTCGATTAGAATAAGCCTAGGGAGGACGGAATGACGTAAATGTTCAACCGATGACACAAAATCACTTATTGGATGCACAAGATTGGTTAAAAACCCTAATTGGATTAGAGTAGGCCGAGGGAAGACGAAAATGACCTAATTGTTCGACCAATGACACAAAACCACATATTGGATGCACAAGATTGGTTAAAAACCCTAAATGGATAAGAATAAGCCTAGGGAGGACGAAAATGACCTAAATGTTCAACCAATGACACAAAATCACTTATTGGATGCACAAGATTGGTTAAAAACCCTAATTAAATTAAAATAAGCCTTTGGAGGACGAAAAATGACATAAATGTTCAACCAACGACACAAAATCACTTATTGGATGCACAAGATTGGTTAAAAACCCTAATTGGATTAGAAAAAGCCAAGGGGGGCCAAAAATTACCTAAATGTTCAACCAATGACCCAAAATCACTTATTGGATGCACAAGATTGGTTAAAAACCCTAATTGGATTAGAATAAGTTGAAGGATGACGAAAATGACCTAAATGTTCAACCAACGACACAAAATCACTTATTGGATGCACAAGATTGGTTAAAAACCCTAATTGGATTAGAATAAGCCAAGGGGGGACGAAAATGACCTAAATGTTCAACCAATGACACAAACACACTTTTTTGATGCAAAAGATTGGTTAAAAACCCTAATTCGATTAGAATAAGCCTAGGGAGGACGGAAATGACGTAAATGTTCAACCGATGACACAAAATCACTTATTGGATGCACAAGATTGGTTAAAAACCCTAATTGGATTAGAGTAGGCCGAGGGAGGACGAAAATGACCTAAATGTTCAACCGATGACACAAAATCACTTATTGGATGCACAAGATTGGTTAAAAACCCTAATTGGATTAGAGTAGGCCGAGGGAAGACGAAAATGACCTAATTGTTCGACCAATGACACAAAACCACATATTGGATGCACAAGATTGGTTAAAAACCCTAAATGCATTAGAATAAGCCTAGGGAGGACGAAAATGACCTAAATGTTCAACCAATGACACAAAATCACTTATTGGATGCACAAGATTGGTTAAAAACCCTAATTAAATTAAAATAAGCCTTGGGAGGACGAAAAATGACATAAATGTTCAACCAACGACACAAAATCACTTATTGGATGCACAAGATTGGTTAAAAACCCTAATTGGATTAGAATAAGCCCAGGGGGGCCAAAAATTACCTAAATGTTCAACCAATGACACAAAATTACTTATTGGATGCAAAAGATTGGTTAAAAACCCTAATTGGATTACAATAAGTCGAAGGATGACGAAAATGACCTAAATGTTCAACAAATGACACAGAATCACTTATTGGATGCACAAGATTGGTTAAAAACCCTAATTGGATTAGAATTAGACAAGGGAGGACGAAAATAATCTAAATGTTCAACCAATGACAGAAACCCACTTTTTGGATGCACAAGATTGGTTAAAAACCCTAATTCGATTAGAATAAGCCTAGGGAGGACGGAAATGACATAAATGTTCAACCAATGACACAAAATCACTTATTGGATGCACAAGATTGGTTAAAAACCCTAATTGGATTAGAATAAGCCAAGGGGGGACGAAAATGACCTAAATGTTCAACCAATGACACAAACACACTTTTTTGATGCACAAGATTGGTTAAAAACCCTAATTCGATTAGAATAAGCCTAGGGAGGACGGAATGACGTAAATGTTCAACCGATGACACAAAATCACTTATTGGATGCACAAGATTGGTTAAAAACCCTAATTGGATTAGAGTAGGCCGAGGGAAGACGAAAATGACCTAATTGTTCGACCAATGACACAAAACCACATATTGGATGCACAAGATTGGTTAAAAACCCTAAATGGATAAGAATAAGCCTAGGGAGGACGAAAATGACCTAAATGTTCAACCAATGACACAAAATCACTTATTGGATGCACAAGATTGGTTAAAAACCCTAATTAAATTAAAATAAGCCTTGGGAGGACGAAAAATGACATAAATGTTCAACCAACGACACAAAATCACTTATTGGATGCACAAGATTGGTTAAAAACCCTAATTGGATTAGAATAAGCCCAGGGGGGCCAAAAATTACCTAAATGTTCAACCAATGACACAAAATCACTTATTGGATGCACAAGATTGGTTAAAAACCCTAATTGGATTAGAATAAGTCGAAGGATGACGAAAATGATCTAAATGTTCAACAAATGACACAAAATCACTTATTGGATGCACAAGATTGGTTAAAAACCCTAATTGGATTAGAATTAGACAAGGGAGGACGAAAATAATCTAAATATTCAACCAATGACACAAAATCACTTATTGGATGCACAAGATTGGTTAAAAACCCTAATTGGATTAGAATAAGTCGAAGGATGACGAAAATGACCTAAATGTTCAATAAATGACACAAAATCTCTTATTGGATGCACAAGATTGGTTAAAAACCCTAATTGGATTAAAATTATCCAAAGGAGGACGAAAATAATCTAAATGTTCAACCAATGACACAAAATTACCTGTTGGATGCACAAGATTGGTTAAAAACCCTAATTGGATTAGAGTAAGTCGAAGGATGACAAAAAATGACCTATACGTTCAACCAATGACACAAAATCACTTATTGGATGCACAAAATTGGTTAAAAACCCTAATTGGATTAGAATAAGCCAAGGGGGGACGAAAATGACCTAAATGTTCAACCAATGACACAAACGCACTTTTTGGATGCACAAGATTGGTTAAAAACCCTAATTCGATTAGAATAAGCCTAGGGAGGACGGAAATGACGTAAATGTTCAACCAATGACACAAAATCACTTATTGGATGCAAAAGATTGGTTAAAAACCCTAAATGGATTAGAATAAGCCTAGGGACGACGAAAATGACCTAAATGTTCAACCAATGACACAAAATCACTTATTGGATGCACAAGATTGGTTAAAAACCCTAATTGGATTAGAATAAGCCAAGGGGGGACGAAAATGACCTAAATGTTCAACCAATGACACAAAATCACTTACTGGATGCACAAGATTGGTTAAAAAGCCTAATTGGATAACAATAAGTCGAAGGATGACGAAAATCACCTAAATGTTCCACCAACGACACAAAATGACTTATTGGATGCACAAGATTGGTTAAAAACCCTAATTGGATTAGAATAAGCCAAGGGGGGACGAAAATGACCTAAATGTTCAACCAATGACACAAAATCACTTATTGGATGCACAAGATTGGTTAAAAACCCTAATTGGATTAGAATAAGCCAAGGGGGGACGAAAATGACCTAAATGTTCAACCAATGACACAAACGCACTTATTGGATGCACAAGATTGGTTAAAAACCCTAATTGGATTAGAATAAGCCAAGGGAGGATGAAAATAACCAATATGTTCAACCAATGATAAAAAATCACTTATTGTATGCACAAGATTGGTTAAAAACCCTAATTGGATTAGAATAGGCCGAGGGAGGACGAAAATGACCTAAATGTTCAACCAATGACAAAAAATCACTTATTGGATGCACAAGATTGGTTAAAAACCCTAATTGGATTACAATAAGTCGAAGGATGACGAAAATGATCTAAATGTTCAACAAATGAAACAAAATCACTTATTGGATGCACAAGATTGGTTAAAATCCCTAATTGGATTAGAATCAGCCAAGGGGGGACGAAAATGACCTAAATGTTCAACCAATGACACAAACGCACTTTTTGGATGCACAAGATTGGTTAAAAACCCTAATCGGATTAGAATAAGCCAAGGGAGGATGAAAATAACCTAAATGTTCAACCAATGATAAAAAATCACTTATTGTATGCACAAGATTGGTTAAAAACCCTAATTGGATTTGAATAGGCCGAGGGAGGACGAAAATGACCTAAATGTTCAACCAATGACAAAAAATCACTTATTGGATGCACAAGATTGGTTAAAAACCCTAATTGGATTAGAATAAGTCGAAGGATGACGAAAATGATCTAAATGTTCAACAAATGAAACAAAATCACTTATTGAATGCACAAGATTGGTTAAAATCCCTAATTGGATTAGAATTAGCCAAGGGAGGACGAAAATAATCTAAATGTTCAACCAATGACACAAAATTACCTGTTGCATGCAAAAGATTGGTTAAAAACCCTAATTGGATTACAATAAGTCGAAGGATGCACAAAATGACCTAAATGTTCAACCAATGACACAAAATCACTTATTGGATGCACAAGATTGGTTAAAAACTCAAATTGGATTAGAATAAGCCTAAGGAGGACGAAAATGACCTAAATGTTCAACCAACGACACAAAATCACTTATTGGATGCACAAGATTGGTTAAAAACCCTAATTGGATTAGAATAGTCCAAGGGAGGACGAAAATGACCTAAATTTCAACCAATGACACAAAATCACTTATTGGATGCACAAGATTGGTTAAAAACCCTTATTGGATTAGAATAAGCCAAGGGGGGACAAAAATGACCTAAATGTTCAACCAATGACACAAAATCACTTATTGGATGCACAAGATTGGTTAAAATCCCTAATTGGATTCGAATAAGTCGAAGGATGACGAAAAATGACCTATACGTTCAACCGATGACATAAAATCACTTATTGGATGCACAAGATTGGTTAAAAGCCATAATTGGATTAGAATAAGCCAAGGGGGGACGAAAATGACCTAAATGTTCAACCAATGAAACAAACGCACTTTTTGGATGCACAAGATAGGTTAAAAACCCTAATTCGATTAGAATAAGCCTAGGAAGGACGGAAATGACGTAAATGTTCAACCAATGACACAAAATCACTTATTGGATGCACAAGATTGGTTAAAAACCCTAATTGGATTAGAATAGGCCGAGGGAGGTCGAAAATGACCTAAATGTTCGACCAATGACACAAAATCACATATTGGATGCACAAGATTGGTTAAAAACCCTAAATGGATTAGAATAAGCCTAGGGAGGACGAAAATGACCTAAATGTTCAACTAATGACACAAAATCACTTATTCGATGCACAAGATTAGTTAAAAACCCTAATTGGATTAGAATAAGCCTTAGGAGGACGAAAAATGACATAAATGTTCAACCAATGACACAAAATCACTTATTGGATGCACAAGATTGGTTAAAAACCCTAATTGGATTAGAATAAGCCAAGGGAGGACGAAAATGACCTAAATGTTCAACTAAAGAGACAAAATCACTTATCGGATGCACAAGATTGGTTAAAAACCCTAAATGGATTAGAATAGGCCAAGGGAGGACGAAAATGACCTAAATGTTCAACTAATGAGACAAAATCACTTATCGGATGCACAAGATTGGTTAAAAACCCTAATTGGATTACAATAAGTCGAAGGATGACGAAAATGATCTAAATGTTCAACAAATGAAACAAAATCACTTATTGGATGCACAAGATTGGTGAAAATCCCTAATTGGATTAGAATCAGCCAAGGGGGGACGAAAATGACCTAAATGTTCAACCAATGACACAAACGCACTTTTTGGATGCACAAGATTGGTTAAAAACCCTAATCGGATTAGAATAAGCCAAGGGAGGATGAAAATAACCTAAATGTTCAACCAATGATAAAAATCACTTATTGTATGCACAAGATTGGTTAAAAACCCTAATTGGATTAGAATAGGCCGAGGGAGGACGAAAATGACCTAAATGTTCAACCAATGACAAAAAATCACTTATTGAATGCACAAGATTGGTTAAAATCCCTAATTGGATTAGAATTAGCCAAGGGAGGACGAAAATAATCTAAATGTTCAACCAATGACACAAAATTACCTGTTGCATGCAAAAGATTGGTTAAAAACCCTAATTGGATTACAATAAGTCGAAGGATGCACAAAATGACTAAATGTTCAACCAATGACACAAAATCACTTATTGGATGCACAAGATTGGTTAAAAACTCAAATTGGATTAGAATAAGCCTAAGGAGGACGAAAATGACCTAAATGTTCAACCAACGACACAAAATCACTTATTGGATGCACAAGATTGGTTAAAAACCCTAATTGGATTAGAATAGGCCAAGGGAGGACGAAAATGACCTAAATTTCAACCAATGACACAAAATCACTTATTGGATGCACAAGATTGGTTAAAAACCCTTATTGGATTAGAATAAGCCAAGGGGGGACAAAAATGACCTAAATGTTCAACCAATGACACAAAATCACTTATTGGATGCACAAGATTGGTTAAAATCCCTAATTGGATTCGAATAAGTCGAAGGATGACGAAAAATGACCTATACGTTCAACCGATGCCACAAAATCACTTATTGGATGCACAAGATTGGTTAAAAGCCATAATTGGATTAGAATAAGCCAAGGGGGGACGAAAATGACCTAAATGTTCAACCAATGAAACAAACGCACTTTTTGGATGCACAAGATAGGTTAAAAACCCTAATTCGATTAGAATAAGCCTAGGAAGGACGGAAATGACGTAAATGTTCAACCAATGACACAAAATCACTTATTGGATGCACAAGATTGGTTAAAAACCCTAATTGGATTAGAATAGGCCGAGGGAGGACGAAAATGACCTAAATGTTCGACCAATGACACAAAATCACATATTGGATGCACAAGATTGGTTAAAAACCCTAAATGGATTAGAATAAGCCTAGGGAGGACGAAAATGACCTAAATGTTCAACTAATGACACAAAATCACTTATTGGATGCACAAGATTAGTTAAAAACCCTAATTGGATTAGAATAAGCCTTGGGAGGACGAAAAATGACATAAATGTTCAACCAATGACACAAAATCACTTATTGGATGCACAAGATTGGTTAAAAACCCTAATTGGATTAGAATAAGCCAAGGGAGGACGAAAATGACCTAAATGTTCAACTAATGAGACAAAATCACTTATCGGATGCACAAGATTGGTTAAAAACCCTAATTGGATTAGAATAAGCCAAGGGGGGACGAAAATGACCTAAATGTTCAACCAATGACACAAACGCACTTTTTGGATGCACAAGATTGGTTAAAAACCCTAATTGGATTAGAATAAGCCAAGGGAGGATGAAAATAACCTAAATGTTCAACCAATGATAACAAATCACTTATTTGATGCACAAGATTGGTTAAAAACCCTAATTGGATTAGAATAGGCCAAGGGAGGACGAAAATGACCTAAATTTCAACCAATGACACAAAATCACTTATTGGATGCACAAGATTGGTTAAAAACCCTAAATGGATTAGAATAAGCCTAGGGAGGACGAAAATGACCTAAATGTTCAACTAATGACACAAAATCACTTATTGGATGCACAAGATTGGTTAAAAACCCTAATTGGATTAGAATAAGCCTTGGGAGGACGAAAAATGACATAAATGTTCAACCAATGACACAAAATCACTTATTGGATGCACAAGATTGGTTAAAAACCCTAATTGGATTAGAATAGGCCGAGGGAGGACGAAAATGACCTAAATGTTCAACCAATGACACAAAATCACTTATTGGATGCACAAGATTGGTTAAAAACCCTAATTGGATTAGAATAAGTCGAAGGATGACGAAAATGATCTAAATGTTCAACAAATGACACAAAATCACTTTTTGGATGCACAAGATCGGTTAAAAACCCTAATTGGATTAAAATTAGCCAAAGGAGGACCAAAATAATCTAAATGTTCAACCAATGACCCAAAATTACCTGTTGGATGCACAAGATTGGTTAAAAACCCTAATTGGATTAGAGTAAGTCGAAGGATGACAAAAAATGACCTATACGTTCAACCAATGACACAAAATCACTTAATGGATGCACAAGATTGGTTAAAAACCCTAATTGGATTACAATAAGTCGAAGGATGACGAAAATGACCTAAATGTTCAACCAATGACACAAAATCACATATTGGATGCACAAGATTGGTTAAAAACCCTAAATGGATTAGAATAAGCATAGGGAGGACGAAAATGACCTAAATGTTTAACCAATGACACAAAATCACTTATTGGATGCACAAGATTGGTTAAAAACCCTAATTGGATTAGAATAAGCCTTGGGAGGACGAAAAATGACATAAATGTTCAACCAATGACACAAAATCACTTACTGGATGCACAAGATTGGTTAAAAACCCTAATTGGATTAGAGTAAGTCGAAGGATGACGAAAAATGACCTATACGTTCAACCAATGACACAAAATCACTTATTGGATGCACAAGATTGGTTAAAAACCCTAATTGGATTAGAATTAGCCAAAGGAGGACGAAAATAATCTAAATGTTCAACCAATGACACAAAATTACCTGTTGGATGCACAAGATTGGTTAAAAACCCTAATTGGATTAGAGTAAGTCGAAGGATGACGAAAAATGACCTATACGTTCAACCAATGACACAAAATCACTTATTGGATGCACAAAATTGGTTAAAAACCCTAATTGGATTAGAATAAGTCGAAGGATGATGAAAATGACCTAAATGTTCAACCAATGACACAAAATCACTTATTGGATGCACAAGATTGGTTAAAAACCCTAATTGGATTAGAATAGGCCAAGGGAGGACGAAAATGACCTAAATGTTCAACCAATGACACAAAATCACTTATTGGATGCACAAGATTGGTTAAAAACCCTAATTGGATTAGAATAGGCCAAGGGAGGACGAAATGACCTAAATTTCAACCAATGACACAAAATCACTTATTGGATGCACAAGATTGGTTAAAAACCCTAATTGGATTAGAATAAGTCAAGGGGGGACGAAAATGACCTAAATGTTCAACCAATGACACAAAATCACTTACTGGATGCACAAGATTGGTTAAAAAGCCTAATTGGATTAGAATAAGTCGAAGGATGACGAAAATGACCTAAATGTTCAACCAACGACACAAAATCACTTATTGGATGCACAAGATTGGTTAAAAACCCTAATTGGATTAGAATAGGCCAAGGGAGGACGAAAATGACCTAAATGTTCAACCAATGACACAAAATCACTTATTGGATGCACAAGATTGGTTAAAAACCCTAATTGGATTAGAATAAGCCAAGGGGGGACGAAAATGACCTAAATGTTCAACCAATGACACAAAATCACTTATTGGATGCACAAGATTGGTTAAAAACCCTAATTGGATTAGAATAAGCCTAGGGATGACCGAAAATGACCTATATGTTCAACCAATGACACAAAATCACTTATTGGATGCACAAGATTGGTTAAAAACCCTAATTGGATTAGAATAAGCCAAGGGAGGGCGAAAATGACCTAAATGTTCAACCATTGACACAAAATCACTTATTGGATGCACAAGATTGGTTAAAAACCCTAATTGGATTAGAATAAGCCAAGGGAGGGCGAAAATGACCTAAATGTTCAAGCAATGACACAAAATCACTTATTGGATGCACAAGATTGGTTAAAAACCCTAATTGGATTAGAATAAGCCAAGGGAGGGCGAAAATGACCTAAATGTTCAACCAATGATACAAAATTACCTATTGGATGCACAAGATTGGTTGAAAACCCTAATTGGATTAGAATAAGCCTAGGGAGGACGAAAAATGACATAAATGTTCAACCAATGACACAAAATCACTTATTGGATGCACAAGATTGGTTAAAAACCCTAATTGGATTAGAATAAGCCAAGGGAGGACGAAAATGACCTAAATGTTCAACTAATGAGACAAAATCACTTATCGGATGCACAAGATTGGTTAAAAACCCTAACTGGATTAGAATAGGCCAAGGGAGGACGAAAATGACCTAAATGTTCAACTAATGAGACAAAATCACTTATCGGATGCACAAGATTGGTTAAAAACCCTAACTGGATTAGAATAGGCCAAGGGAAGACGAAAATGACCTATACGTTTAACCGATGACACAAAATCACTTATTGGATGCACAAGATTGGTTAAAAACCCTAATTGGATTAGAATAGGCCAAGGGAGGACGAAAATGACCTAAATGTTCGACCAATGACACAAAATAACTTACTGGATGCACAAGATTGGTTAAAAACCCTAACTAGATTAGAATAGGCCAAGGGAGGACGAAAATGACCTAAATGTTCAACAAATGACACAAAATCACTTATTGGATGCACAAGATTGGTTAAAAACCGTAATTGGATTAGAATAAGCAAAGGGGGGACGAAAATGACCTAAATGTTCAACCAATGACACAAACGCACTTTTTGGATGCACAAGATTGGTTAAAAACCCTAATTGGATTAGAATAAGCCAAGGGAGGATGAAAATAACCTAAATGTTCAACCAATGATAAAAAATCACTTATTTGATGCACAAGATTGGTTAAAAACCCTAATTGGATTAGAATAGGCCAAGGGAGGACGAAAATGACCTAAATTTCAACCAATGACACAAAATCACTTATTGGATGCACAAGATTGGTTAAAAACCCTAAATGGATTAGAATAAGCCTAGGGAGGACGAAAATGACCTAAATGTTCAACTAATGACACAAAATCACTTATTGGATGCACAAGATTGGTTAAAAACCCTAATTGGATTAGAATAAGCCTTGGGAGGACGAAAAATGACATAAATGTTCAACCAATGACACAAAATCACTTATTGGATGCACAAGATTGGTTAAAAACCCTAATTGGATTAGAATAAGCCAAGGGAGGACGAAAATGACCTAAATGTTCAACTAATGAGACAAAATCACTTATCGGATGCACAAGATTGGTTAAAAACCCTAACTGGATTAGAATAGGCCAAGGGAAGACGAAAGTGACCTAAATGTTCAACCAACGACACAAAATCACTTATTGGATGCACAAGATTGGTTAAAAACCCTAATTGGATTAGAATAAGCCAAGGGGGGACGAAAATGACCTAAATGTTCAACCAATGACACAAAATCACTTATTGGAAGCACAAGATTGGTTAAAATCCCTAATTGGATTAGAATAAGTCGAAGGATGACGAAAAATGACCTATACGTTCAACCGATGACACAAAATCACTTATTGGATGCACAAGATTGGTTAAAATCCCTAATTGGATTAGAATAAGCCAAGGGGGGACGAAAATGACCTAAATGTTCAACCAATGACACAAACGCACTTTTTGGATGCACAAGACAGGTTAAAAACCCTAATTCGATTAGAATAAGCCTAGGGAGGACGAAAATGACGTAAATGTTCAACCAATGACACAAAATCACTTATTGGATGCACAAGATTGGTTAAAAACCCTAATTGGATTAGAATAGGCCGAGGGAGGACGAAAATGACCTAAATGTTCGACCAATGAGACAAAATCACATATTGGATGCACAAGATTGGTTAAAAACCCTAATTGGATTAGAATAAATCGAAGGATGACGAAAATGATCTAAATGTTCAACAAATGACACAAAATCACTTATTGGATGCACAAGATTGGTTAAAAACCCTAATTGGATTAGAATAAGCCAAGGGGGGACGAAAATGACCTAAATGTTCAACCAATGACACAAAATCACTTATTGGAAGCACAAGATTGGTTAAAATCCCTAATTGGACTAGAATAAGTCGAAGGATGACGAAAATGATCTAAATGTTCAACAAATGACACAAAATCACTTATTGGATGCACAAGATTGGTTAAAAACCCTAATTGGATTAGAATAGGCCGAGGGAGGACGAAAATGACCTAAATGTTCGACCAATGAGACAAAATCACATATTGGATGCACAAGATTGGTTAAAAACCCTAATTGGATTAGAATAAATCGAAGGATGACGAAAATGATCTAAATGTTCAACAAATGACACAAAATCACTTATTGGATGCAGAAGATTGGTTAAAAACCCTAATTGGATTAGAATAAGCAAAGGGGGGACGAAAATGACCTAAATGTTCAACCAATGACACAAACGCACTTTTTGGATGCACAAGATTGGTTAAAACCCCTAATTGGATTAGAATAAGCCAAGGG
Organism: Cicer yamashitae; assembly: GCA_037974755.1. Classification (NCBI taxonomy): domain Eukaryota; kingdom Viridiplantae; phylum Streptophyta; class Magnoliopsida; order Fabales; family Fabaceae; genus Cicer; species Cicer yamashitae. The sequence continues at coordinate 30,029,385 of JBBPBQ010000004.1, forward strand.
AGGATGAAAATAACCTAAATGTTCAACCAATGATAAAAAATCACTTATTTGATGCACAAGATTGGTTAAAAACCCTAATTGGATTAGAATAGGCCAAGGGAGGACGAAAATGACCTAAATTTCAACCAATGACACAAAATCACTTATTGGATGCACAAGATTGGTTAAAAACCCTAAATGGATTAGAATAAGCCTAGGGAGGACGAAAATGACCTAAATGTTCAACTAATGAGACAAAATCACTTATCGGATGCACAAGATTGGTTAAAAACCCTAACTGGATTAGAATAGGCCAAGGGAGGACGAAAATGACCTAAATGTTCAACTAATGAGACAAAATCACTTATCGGATGCACAAGATTGGTTAAAAACCCTAACTGGATTAGAATAGGCCAAGGGAAGACGAAAATGACCTATACGTTTAACCGATGACACAAAATCACTTATTGGATGCACAAGATTGGTTAAAAACCCTAATTGGATTAGAATAGGCCAAGGGAGGACGAAAATGACCTAAATGTTCGACCAATGACACAAAATAACTTACTGGATGCACAAGATTGGTTAAAAACCCTAACTAGATTAGAATAGGCCAAGGGAGGACGAAAATGACCTAAATGTTCAACAAATGACACAAAATCACTTATTGGATGCACAAGATTGGTTAAAAACCGTAATTGGATTAGAATAAGCAAAGGGGGGACGAAAATGACCTAAATGTTCAACCAATGACACAAACGCACTTTTTGGATGCACAAGATTGGTTAAAAACCCTAATTGGATTAGAATAAGCCAAGGGAGGATGAAAATAACCTAAATGTTCAACCAATGATAAAAAATCACTTATTTGATGCACAAGATTGGTTAAAAACCCTAATTGGATTAGAATAGGCCAAGGGAGGACGAAAATGACCTAAATTTCAACCAATGACACAAAATCACTTATTGGATGCACAAGATTGGTTAAAAACCCTAATTGGATTAGAATAAATCGAAGGATGACGAAAATGATCTAAATGTTCAACAAATGACACAAAATCACTTATTGGATGCACAAGATTGGTTAAAATCCCTAATTGGATTAGAATAAGTCGAAGGATGACGAAAAATGACCTATACGTTCAACCGATGACACAAAATCACTTATTGGATGCACAAGATTGGTTAAAAGCCCTAATTGGATTAGAATAAGTCGAAGGATGACGAAAATGACCTAAATGTTCAACCAAGGACACAAAATCACTTATTGGATGCACAAGATTGGTTAAAAACTCAAATTGCATTAGAATAAGCCTAAGGAGGACGAAAATGACCTAAATGTTCAACCAACGACACAAAATCACTTATTGGATGCACAAGATTGGTTAAAATCCCTAATTGGATTAAAATAAGCCAAGGGGGGACGAAAATGACCTAAATGTTCAACCAATGACACAAAATAACTTACTGGATGCACAAGATTGGTTAAAAACCCTAATTGGATTAGAATAGGCCGAGGGAGGACGAA
>JBBPBQ010000004.1:30043559-30060251 GCA_037974755.1 Cicer yamashitae
TGTTCAACAAATGACACAAAATCACTTACTGGATGCACAAGATTGGTTAAAAACCCTAATTGGATTAGAATAAGCAAAGGGGGTACGAAAATGACCTAAATGTTCAACCAATGACACAAACGCACTTTTTGGATGCACAAGATTGGTTAAAAACCCTAATTGGATTAGAATAAGCCAAGGGAGGATGAAAATAACCTAAATGTTCAACCAATGATAAAAAATCAGTTATTTGATGCAAAAGATTGGTTAAAAACCCTAATTGGATTAGAATAGGCCAAGGGAGGACGAAAATGACCTAAATTTCAACCAATGACACAAAATCACTTATTGGATGCACAAGATTGGTTAAAACCCCTAATTGGATTAGGATAAGCCTAGGGAGGACCAACATGACCTAAATGTTAAACCAATGACTTAAACGCACTTATTGGATGCACAAGATTGGTTAAAATCCCTAATTGGATTAAAATAAGCCAAGGGGGGACGAAAATGACATAAATGTTCAACCAATGACACAAATGCACTTTTTGGATGCACAAGATAGGTTAAAAACCCTAATTCGATTAGAATAAGCCTAGGGAGGACGGAAATGACGTAAATGTTCAACCAATGACACAAAATCAATTATTGGATGCACAAGATTGGTTAAAAACCCTAATTGGATTAGAATAGGCCGAGGGAGGACGAAAATGACCTAAATGTTCGACTAATGACACAAAATAACTTACTGGATGCACAAGATTGGTTAAAAACCCTAACTAGATTAGAATAGGCCAAGGGAGGACGAAAATGACCTAAATGTTCAACAAATGACACAAAATCACTTACTGGATGCACAAGATTGGTTAAAAACCGTAATTGGATTAGAATAAGCAAAGGGGGGACGAAAATGACCTAAATGTTCAACCAATGACACAAACACACTTTTTGGATGCACAAGATTGGTTAAAAACCCTAATTGGATTAGAATAAATCGAAGGATGACGAAAATGATCTAAATGTTCAACAAATGACACAAAATCACTTATTGGATGCACAAGATTGGTTAAAATCCCTAATTGGATTAGAACAACTCGAAGGATGACGAAAAATGACCTATACGTTCAACCGATGACACAAAATCACTTATTGGAAGCACAAGATTGGTTAAAAGTCCTAATTGGATTAGAATAAGTCGAAGGATGACGAAAATGACCTAAATGTTCAACCAACGACACAAAATCACTTATTGGATGCACAAGATTGGTTAAAAACTCAAATTGCATTAGAATAAGCCTAAGGAGGACGAAAATGACCTAAATGTTCAACCAACGACACAAAATCACTTATTGGATGCACAAGATTGGTTAAAAACCCTAATTGGATTAGAATAGGCCAAGGGAGGACGAAAATGACCTAAATGTTCAACCAATGACACAAAATCACTTATTGGATGCACAAGATTGGTTAAAAACTCAAATTGGATTAGAATAAGCCTAAGGAGGACGAAAATGACCTAAATGTTCAACCAACGACACAAAATCACTTATTGGATGCACAAGATTGGTTAAAAACTCAAATTGGATTAGAATAAGCCTAAGGAGGACGAAAATGACCTAAATGTTCAACCAACGACACAAAATCACTTATTGGATGCACAAGATTGGTTAAAAACCCTAATTTGATTAGAATAGGCCAAGGGAGGACGAAAATGACCTAAATTTCAACCAATGACACAAAATCACTTATTGGATGCACAAAATTGGTTAAAAACCCTAATTGGATTAGAATAAATCGAAGGATGACGAAAATGATCTAAATGTTCAACAAATGACACAAAAGCACTTATTGGATGCACAAGATTGGTTAAAATCCCTAATTGGATTAGAATAAGTCGAAGGATGACGAAAAATGACCTATACGTTCAACCGATGACACAAAATCACTTATTGGATGCACAAGATTGGTTAAAAGGCCTAATTGGATTAGAATAAGTCGAAGGATGATGAAAATGACCTAAATGTTCAACCAACGACACAAAATCACTTATTGGATGCACAAGATTGGTTAAAAACTCAAATTGCATTAGAATAAGCCTAAGGAGGAGGAAAATGACCTAAATGTTCAAGCAACGACACAAAATCACTTATTGGATGCACAAGATTGGTTAAAAACCCTAATTGGATTAGAATAGGCCAAGGGAGGACGAAAATGACCTAAATGTTCAACCAATGACACAAAATCACTTATTGGATGCACAAGATTGGTTAAAAACTCAAATTGGATTAGAATAAGCCTAAGGAGGACGAAAATGACCTAAATGTTCAACCAACGACACAAAATCACTTATTGGATGCACAAGATTGGTTAAAAACTCAAATTGGATTAGAATAAGCCTAAGGAGGACGAAAATGACCTAAATGTTCAACCAACGACACAAAATCACTTATTGGATGCACAAGATTGGTTAAAAACCCTAATTGGATTAGAATAGGCCAAGGGAGGACGAAAATGACCTAAATGTTCAACCAATGACACAAAATCACTTATTGGATGCACAAGATTGGTTAAAAACCCTAATTGGATTAGAATAAGCCAAGGGGGGACGAAAATGACCTAAATGTTCAACCAATGACACAAAATCACTTATTGGATGCACAAGATTGGTTAAAAACCCTAATTGGATTAGAATAGGCCAAGGGAGGACGAAAATGACCTAAATGTTCAACCAATGACACAAAATCACTTATTGGATGCACAAGATTGGTTAAAAACCCTAATTGCATTAGAATAAACCAAGAAAGAACGAAAATGACCTAAATGTTCAACCAATGACACAAAATCACTTATTGGATGCACAAGAATGGTTAAAAACCCTAATTGGATTAGAATAAGCCTTCGGAGGACGAAAATGACGTAAATGTTCAACCAATGACACAAAATCACTTATTGGATGCACAAGATTGGTTAAAAACCCTAATTAGATTAGAATAAGTCGAAGGATGACGAAAATGACCTAAATGTTCAACCAATGACACAAAATCACTTATTGGATGCACAAGATTGGTTAAAAACCCTAATTGGATTAGAATAGGCCAAGGGAGGACGAAAATGACCTAAATGTTCAACCAATGACACAAAATCACTTATTGGATGCACAAGATTGGTTAAAAACCCTAATTGGATTAGAATAAGTCGAAGGATGACGAAAAATGACCTAAATGTTCAACAAATGACACAAAATCACTTATTAAATGCACAAGATTAGTTAAAAACCCTAATTGGATTAGAATAGGCCTAGGGAGGACGAAAATGACGTAAATGTTCAACCAATGACACAAAATCACTTATTGGATGCACAAGATTGGTTAAAAACCCTAATTGGATTAGAATAAGTCGAAGGATGACGAAAATGACCTAAATGTTCAACCAATGACACAAAATCACTTATTGGATGCACAAGATTGGTTAAAAACCCTAATTGGATTAGAATAGGCCAAGGGAGGACGAAAATGACCTAAATGTTCAACCAATGACACAAAATCACTTATTGGATGCACAAGATTGGTTAAAAACCCTAATTGGATTAGAATAAGTTGAAGGATGACGAAATTGACCTAAATGTTCAACCAATGACACAAAATCACTTATTGGATGCACAAGATTGGTTAAAAACCCTAATTGGATTAGAATAAGTCGAAGGATGACCAAAATGACCTAAATGTTCAACCAAAGACACAAAATCACATATTGGATGCACAAGATTGGTTAAAAACCCTAATTGGATTAGAATAAGTCGAAGGATGACGAAAATGACCTAAATGTTCAACCAATGACACAAAATCACTTATTGGATGCACAAGATTGGTTAAAAACCCTAATTGGATTAGAATAGGCCGAGGGAGGACGAAAATGACCTAAATGTTCGACCAATGACACAAAATCACATATTGGATGCACAAGATTGGTTAAAAACCCTAAATGGATTAGAATAAGCCTAGGGAGGACGAAAATGACCTAAATGTTCAACTAATGACACAAAATCACTTATTCGATGCACAAGATTAGTTAAAAACCCTAATTGGATTAGAATAAGCCTTAGGAGGACGAAAAATGACATAAATGTTCAACCAATGACACAAAATCACTTATTGGATGCACAAGATTGGTTAAAAACCCTAATTGGATTAGAATAAGCCAAGGGAGGACGAAAATGACCTAAATGTTCAACTAATGAGACAAAATCACTTATCGGATGCACAAGATTGGTTAAAAACCCTAACTGGATTAGAATAGGCCAAGGGAAGACGAAAGTGACCTAAATGTTCAACCAACGACACAAAATCACTTATTGGATGCACAAGATTGGTTAAAAACCCTAATTGGATTAGAATAAGCCAAGGGGGGACGAAAATGACCTAAATGTTCAACCAATGACACAAAATCACTTATTGGAAGCACAAGATTGGTTAAAATCCCTAATTGGATTAGAATAAGTCGAAGGATGACGAAAAATGACCTATACGTTCAACCGATGACACAAAATCACTTATTGGATGCACAAGATTGGTTAAAATCCCTAATTGGATTAGAATAAGCCAAGGGGGGACGAAAATGACCTAAATGTTCAACCAATGACACAAACGCACTTTTTGGATGCACAAGATAGGTTAAAAACCCTAATTCGATTAGAATAAGCCTAGGGAGGAAGAAAATGACGTAAATGTTCAACCAATGACACAAAATCACTTATTGGATGCACAAGATTGGTTAAAAACCCTAATTGGATTAGAATAGGCCGAAGGAGGACGAAAATGACCTAAATGTTCGACCAATGACACAAAATCACATATTGGATGCACAAGATTGGTTAAAAACCCTAATTGGATTACAATAAGTCGAAGGATGACGAAAATGACCTAAATGTTCAACCAATGACACAAAATCACTTATTGGATGCACAAGATTGGATAAAAACCCTAATTGGATTAGAATAGGCCGAGGGAGGACGAAAATGACCTAAATGTTCGACCAATTACACAAAATCACATATTGGATGCACAAGATTGGTTAAAAACCCTAATTGGATTACAATAAGTCGGAGGATGACGAAAATGACCTAAATGTTCAACCAATGACACAAAATCACTTATTGGATGCACAAGATTGGTTAAAAACCCTAATTGGATTAGAATAAGCCAAGGGGGGACGAAAATGACCTAAATGTTCAACCAATGACACAAAATCACTTATTGGAAGCACAAGATTGGTTAAAATCCCTAATTGGATTAGAATAAGCCAAGGGGGGACGAAAATGACCTAAATGTTCAACCAATGACACAAACGCACTTATTGGATGCACAAGATTGGTTAAAAACCCTAATTGGATTAGAATAAGCCAAGGGAGGATGAAAATAACCTAAATGTTCAACCAATGATAAAAAATCACTTATTGTATGCACAAGATTGGTTAAAAACCCTAATTGGATTAGAATAGGCCGAGGGAGGACGAAAATGACCTAAATGTTCAACCAATGACAAAAAATCACTTATTGGATGCACAAGATTGGTTAAAAACCCTAATTGGATTAGAATTAGCCAAGGGAGGACGAAAATAATCTAAATGTTCAACCAATGACACAAAATTACCTGTTAAATGCAAAAGATTGGTTAAAAACCATAATTGGATTAGAATAAGTCGAAGGATGCACAAAACGACCTAAATGTTCAACCAATGACACAAAATCACTTATTGGATGCACAAGATTGGTTAAAAACTCAAATTGGATTAGAATAAACCTAAGGAGGACGAAAATGACCTAAATGTTCAACCAACGACACAAAATCACTTATTGGATGCACAAGATTGGTTAAAAACCCTAATTGGATTAGAATAGGCCAAGGGAGGACGAAAATGACCTATGTTTCAACCAATGACACAAAATCACTTATTGGATGCACAAGATTGGTTAAAAACCCTAATTGGATTAGAATAAGCCAAGGGGGGACGAAAATGACCTAAATGTTCAACCAATGACACAAAATCACTTATTGGATGCACAAGATTGGTTAAAAACCCTAATTGGATTAGAATAAGCCAAGGGGGGACGAAAATGACCTAAATGTTCAACCAATGACACAAAATCACCTATTGGAAGCACATGATTGGTTAAAATCCCTAATTGGATTAGAATAAGTCGAAGGATGACGAAAAATGACCTATACGTTCAACCGATGACACAAAATCACTTATTGGATGCACAAGATTGGTTAAAATCCCTAATTGGATTAGAATAAGCCAAGGGGGGACGAAAATGACCTAAATGTTCAACCAATGACACAAACGCACTTTTTGGATGCACAAGACAGGTTAAAAACCCTAATTCGATTAGAATAAGCCTAGGGAGGACGAAAATGACGTAAATGTTCAACCAATGACACAAAATCACTTATTGGATGCACAAGATTGGTTAAAAACCCTAATTGGATTAGAATAGGCCGAGGGAGGACGAAAATGACCTAAATGTTCGACCAATGAGACAAAATCACATATTGGATGCACAAGATTGGTTAAAAACCCTAAATGGATTAGAATAAGCCTAGGGAGGACGAAAATGACCTAAATGTTCAACTAATGACACAAAATCACTTATTGGATGCACAAGATTGGTTAAAAACCCTAATTGGATTAGAATAAGCCTTGGGAGGACGAAAAATGACATAAATGTTCAACCAATGACACAAAATCACTTATTGGATGCACAAGATTGGTTAAAAACCCTAATTGGATTAGAATAAGCCAAGGGAGGACGAAAATGACCTAAATGTTCAACTAATGAGACAAAATCACTTATCGGATGCACAAGATTGGTTAAAAACCCTAACTGGATTAGAATAGGCCAAGGGAAGACGAAAGTGACCTAAATGTTCAACCAACGACACAAAATCACTTATTGGATGCACAAGATTGGTTAAAAACCCTAATTGGATTAGAATAAGCCAAGGGGGGACGAAAATGACCTAAATGTTCAACCAATGACACAAAATCACTTATTGGAAGCACAAGATTGGTTAAAATCCCTAATTGGATTAGAATAAGTCGAAGGATGACGAAAAATGACCTATACGTTCAACCGATGACACAAAATCACTTATTGGATGCACAAGATTGGTTAAAATCCCTAATTGGATTAGAATAAGCCAAGGGGGGACGAAAATGACCTAAATGTTCAACCAATGACACAAACGCACTTTTTGGATGCACAAGACAGGTTAAAAACCCTAATTCGATTAGAATAAGCCTAGGGAGGACGAAAATGACGTAAATGTTCAACCAATGACACAAAATCACTTATTGGATACACAAGATTGGTTAAAAACCCTAATTGGATTAGAATAGGCCGAGGGAGGACGAAAATGACCTAAATGTTCGACCAATGAGACAAAATCACATATTGGATGCACAAGATTGGTTAAAAACCCTAATTGGATTAGAATAAATCGAAGGATGACGAAAATGATCTAAATGTTCAACAAATGACACAAAATCACTTATTGGATGCACAAGATTGGTTAAAAACCCTAATTGGATTAGAATAAGCCAAGGGGGGACGAAAATGACCTAAATGTTCAACCAATGACACAAACGCACTTTTTGGATGCACAAGATTGGTTAAAAACCCTAATTCGATTAGAATAAGTTTAGGGAGGACGGAAATGACGTAAATGTTCAACCAATGACACAAAATTACCTATTGGATGCACAATATTGGTTAAAAACCCTAATTGGATTAGAATAGGCCGAGGGAGGACGAAAATGACCTAAATGTTCGACCAATGACACAAAATCACATATTGGATGCACAAGATTGGTTAAAAACCCTAATTGGATTAGAATAAGCCTTGGGAGGACGAAAAATGACATAAATGTTCAACCAATGACACAAAATCACTTATTGGATGCACAAGATTGGTTAAAAACCCTAATTGGATTAGAATAGGCCGAGGGAGGACGAAAATGACCTAAATGTTCAACCAATGACACAAAATCACTTATTGGATGCACAAGATTGGTTAAAAACCCTAATTGGATTAGAATAAGCCAAGGGGGGACGAAAATGACCTAAATGTTCAACCAATGACACAAAATCACCTATTGGAAGCACATGATTGGTTAAAATCCCTAATTGGATTAGAATAAGTCGAAGGATGACGAAAAATGACCTATACGTTCAACCGATGACACAAAATCACTTATTGGATGCACAAGATTGGTTAAAATCCCTAATTGGATTAGAATAAGCCAAGGGGGGACGAAAATGACCTAAATGTTCAACCAATGACACAAACGCACTTTTTGGATGCACAAGACAGGTTAAAAACCCTAATTCGATTAGAATAAGCCTAGGGAGGACGAAAATGACGTAAATGTTCAACCAATGACACAAAATCACTTATTGGATGCACAAGATTGGTTAAAAACCCTAATTGGATTAGAATAGGCCGAGGGAGGACGAAAATGACCTAAATGTTCGACCAATGAGACAAAATCACATATTGGATGCACAAGATTGGTTAAAAACCCTAAATGGATTAGAATAAGCCTAGGGAGGACGAAAATGACCTAAATGTTCAACTAATGACACAAAATCACTTATTGGATGCAATAGATTGGTTAAAAACCCTAAATGGATTAGAATAAGCCTTGGGAGGACGAAAAATGACATAAATGTTCAACCAATGACACAAAATCACTTATTGGATGCACAAGATTGGTTAAAAACCCTAATTGGATTAGAATAGGCCAAGGGAGGACGAAAATGACCTATGTTTCAACCAATGACACAAAATCACTTATTGGATGCACAAGATTGGTTAAAAACCCTAATTGGATTAGAATAAGCCAAGGGGGGACGAAAATGACCTAAATGTTCAACCAATGACACAAAATTACTTATTGGATGCACAAGATTGGTTAAAATCCCTAATTGGATTCGAATAAGTCGAAGGATGACGAAAAATGACCTATACGTTCAACCGATGACACAAAATCACTTATTGGATGCACAAGATTGGTTAAAAGCCCTAATTGGTTTAGAATAAGCCAAGGGGGGACGAAAATGACCTAAATGTTCAACCAATGACACAAACGCACTTTTTGGATGCACAAGATAGGTTAAAAACCCTAATTCGATTAGAATAAGCCTAGGGAGGATGGAAATGACGTAAATGTTCAACCAATGACACAAAATCACTTATTGGATGCACAAGATTGGTTAAAAACCCTAATTGGATTAGAATAGGCCGAGGGAGGACGAAAATGACCTAAATGTTCGACCAATGAGACAAAATCACATATTGGATGCACAAGATTGGTTAAAAACCCTAAATGGATTAGAATAAGCCTAGGGAGGACGAAAATGACCTAAATGTTCAACTAATGACACAAAATCACTTATTGGATGCACAAGATTGGTTAAAAACCCTAATTGGATTAGAATAAGCCTTGGGAGGACGAAAAATGACATAAATGTTCAACCAATGACACAAAATCACTTATTGGATGCACAAGATTGGTTAAAAACCCTAATTGGATTAGAATAAGCCAAGGGAGGACGAAAAGGACCTAAATGTTCAACTAATGAGACAAAATCACTTATCGGATGCACAAGATTGGTTAAAAACCCTAATTGGATTAGAATAAGCCAAGGGGGGACGAAAATGACCTAAATGTTCAATCAATGACACAAACGCACTTTTTGGATGCACAAGATTGGTTAAAAACCCTAATTGGATTAGAATAAGCCAAGGGAGGATGAAAATAACCTAAATGTTCAACCAATGATAAAAAATCACTTATTTGATGCACAAGATTGGTTAAAAACCCTAATTGGATTAGAATAGGCCGAGGGAGGACGAAAATGACCTAAATGTTCAACCAATGACAATAAATCACTTATTGGATGCACAAGATTGGTTAAAAACCCTAATTGGATTAGAATAAATCGAAGGACGACGAAAATGATCTAAATGTTCAACAAATGACACAAAATCACTTATTGGATGCACAAGATTGGTTAAAATCCCTAATTGGATTAGAATAAGTCGAAGGATGACGAAAAATGACCTATACGTTCAACCGATGACACAAAATCACTTATTGGATGCACAAGATTGGTTAAAAGCCCTAATTGGATTAGAATAAGTCGAAGGATGACGAAAATGACCTAAATGTTCAACCAACGACACAAAATCACTTATTGGATGCACAAGATTGGTTAAAAACTCAAATTGCATTAGAATAAGCCTAAGGAGGACGAAAATGACCTAAATGTTCAACCAACGACACAAAATCACTTATTGGATGCACAAGATTGGTTAAAAACCCTAATTGGATTAGAATAGGCCAAGGGAGGACGAAAATGACCTAAATGTTCAACCAATGACACAAAATCACTTATTGGATGCACAAGATTGGTTAAAAACTCAAATTGGATTAGAATAAGCCTAAGGAGGACGAAAATGACCTAAATGTTCAACCAACGACACAAAATCACTTATTGGATGCACAAGATTGGTTAAAAACTCAAATTGGATTAGAATAAGCCTAAGGAGGACGAAAATGACCTAAATGTTCAACCAACGACACAAAATCACTTATTGGATGCACAAGATTGGTTAAAAACCCTAATTGGATTAGAATAAGCCAAGGGAGGACGAAAAATGACCTATATGTTCAACCAATGACACAAAATCACTTATTGGATGCACAAGATTGCTTAAAAACCTTAATTCGATTAGAATAAGCCTAGGGAGGACGGATATGACGTAAATGTTCACCCAATGACACAAAATCACTTATTGGATGCACAAGATTGGTTAGAAACCCTAATTGGATTAGAATAGACCAAGGGAGGACGAAAATGACCTAAAGGTTCAACCAATGACACAAAATCACTTATTGGATGCACAAGATTCGTTTAAAACCCTAATTGGATTAGAATAAGTCGAAGGATGACGAAAATGACCTAAATGTTTAACCAATGACACAAAATCACTTATTGGATGCACAAGATTGGTTAAAAACTCTAATTGGATTAGAATAAGCCTAAGGAGGACGAAAATGACCTAAATGTTCAACCAACGACACAAAATCACTTATTGGATGCACAAGATTGGTTAAAAACCCTAATTGGATTAGAATAAGCCAAGGGGGGACGAAAATGACCGAAATGTTCAACCAATGACACAAACGCACTTTTTGGATGCACAAGATTTGTTAAAAACCCTAATTGGATTAGAATAAGTCGAAGGATGACGAAAATGACCTAAATGTTCAACCAATGACACAAAATCACTTATTGGATGCACAAGATTGGTTAAAAACCCTAATTGGATTAGAATAGGCCAAGGGAGGACGAAAATGACCTAAATTTCAACCAATGACACAAAATCACTTATTGGATGCACAAGATTGGTTAAAAACCCTAATTGGATTAGAATAAGTCAAGGGGGGACGAAAATGACCTAAATGTTCAACCAATGACACAAAATCACTTACTGGATGCACAAGATTGGTTAAAAAGCCTAATTGGATTAGAATAAGTCGAAGGGAGGACGAAAATGACCTAAACGTTCGACAATTGACACAAAATCACATATTGGATGCACAAGATTGGTTAAAAACCCTAATTGGATTAGAATAAGCCAAGGGGGGACGAAAATGACCTAACTGTTCAACCAATGACACAAACACACTTTTTTGATGCACAAGGTTGGTACAAAATCACTTATTGGATGCACAAGATTGGTTAAAAACCCTAATTGGATTAAAATTAGCCAAAGGAGGACGAAAATAATCTAAATGTTCAACCAATGACACAAAATTACCTGTTGGATGCACAAGATTGGTTAAAAACCCTAATTGGATTAGAGTAAGTCGAAGGATGACGAAAAATGACCTATACGTTCAACCAATGACACAAAATCACTTATTGGATGCACAAAATTGGTTAAAAACCCTAATTGGATTAGAATAAGTCGAAGGATGATGAAAATGACCTAAATGTTCAACCAATGACACAAAATCACTTATTGGATGCACAAGATTGGTTAAAAACCCTAATTGGATTAGAATAGGCCAAGGGAGGACGAAAATGACCTAAATGTTCAACCAATGACACAAAATCACTTATTGGATGCACAAGATTGGTTAAAAACCCTAATTGGATTAGAATAGGCCAAGGGAGGACGAAATGACCTAAATTTCAACCAATGACACAAAATCACTTATTGGATGCACAAGATTGGTTAAAAACCCTAATTGGATTAGAATAAGTCAAGGGGGGACGAAAATGACCTAAATGTTCAACCAATGACACAAAATCACTTACTGGATGCACAAGATTGGTTAAAAAGCCTAATTGGATTAGAATAAGTCGAAGGATGACGAAAATGACCTAAATGTTCAACCAACGACACAAAATCACTTATTGGATGCACAAGATTGGTTAAAAACCCTAATTGGATTAGAATAGGCCAAGGGAGGACGAAAATGACCTAAATGTTCAACCAATGACACAAAATCACTTATTGGATGCACAAGATTGGTTAAAAACTCAAATTGGATTAGAATAAGCCTAAGGAGGACGAAAATGACCTAAATGTTCAACCAACGACACAAAATCACTTATTGGATGCACAAGATTGGTTAAAAACCCTAATTGGATTAGAATAGGCCAAGGGAGGACGAAAATGACCTAAATGTTCAACCAATGACACAAAATCACTTATTGGATGCACAAGATTGGTTAAAAACTCAAATTGGATTAGAATAAGCCTAAGGAGGACGAAAATGACCTAAATGTTCAACCAACGACACAAAATCACTTATTGGATGCACAAGATTGGTTAAAAACCCTAATTGGATTAGAATAGGCCAAGGGAGAACGAAAATGACCTAAGTTTCAACCAATGACACAAAATCACTTATTGGATGCACAAGATTGGTTAAAAACCCTAATTGGATTAGAATAAGCCAAAGGGGGACGAAAATGACCTAAATGTTCAACCAATGACACAAAATCACTTATTGGATGCACAAGATTGGTTAAAATCCCTAATTGGATTCGAATAAGTCGAAGGATGACGAAAAATGACCTATACGTTCAACGGATGACACAAAATCACTTTTTGGATGCACAAGATTGGTTAAAAACCCTAATTGGATTAGAATAAGTCGAAGGATGACGAAAATGACCTAAATGTTCAACCAACGACACAAAATCACTTACTGGATGCACAAGATTGGTTAAAAACTCAAATTGCATTAGAATAAGCCTAAGGAGGACGAAAATGACCTAAATGTTCAACCAACGACACAAAATCACTTATTGGATGCACAAGATTGGTTAAAAACCCTAAATGGATTAGAATAAGCTTAGGGAGGACGAAAATGACCTAAATGTTCAACCAATGACACAAAATCACTTATTGGATGCACAAGATTGGTTAAAAACCCTAATTGGATTAGAATAAGCCAAGGGGGGACGAAAATGACCTAAATGTTCAACCAATGACACAAAATCACATATTGGATGCACAAGATTGGTTAAAAACCCTAATTGGATTACAATAAGTCGAAGGATGACGAAAATGACCTAAATGTTCAACCAATGACACAAAATCACTTATTGGATGCACAAGATTGGTTAAAAACCCTAACTGGAATAGAATAGGCCAAGGGAGGACGAAAATGACCTAAGTGTTCAACAAATGACACAAAATCACTTACTGGATGCACAAGATTGGTTAAAAACCCTAATTGGATTAGAATAAGCAAAGGGGGTACGAAAATGACCTAAATGTTCAACCAATGACACAAACGCACTTTTTGGATGCACAAGATTGGTTAAAAACCCTAATTGGATTAGAATAAGCCAAGGGAGGATGAAAATAACCTAAATGTTCAACCAATGATAAAAAATCAGTTATTTGATGCAAAAGATTGGTTAAAAACCCTAATTGGATTAGAATAGGCCAAGGGAGGACGAAAATGACCTAAATTTCAACCAATGACACAAAATCACTTATTGGATGCACAAGATTGGTTAAAATCCCTAATTGGATTAGAATAAGTCGAAGGATGACGAAAAATGACCTATACGTTCAACCGATGACACAAAATCACTTATTGGATGCACAAGATTGGTTAAAATCCCTAATTGGATTAAAATAAGCCAAGGGGGGACGAAAATGACATAAATGTTCAACCAATGACACAAATGCACTTTTTGGATGCACAAGATAGGTTAAAAACCCTAATTCGATTAGAATAAGCCTAGGGAGGACGGAAATGACGTAAATGTTCAACCAATGACACAAAATCAATTATTGGATGCACAAGATTGGTTAAAAACCCTAATTGGATTAGAATAGGCCGAGGGAGGACGAAAATGACCTAAATGTTCGACCAATGACACAAAATAACTTACTGGATGCACAAGATTGGTTAAAAACCCTAATTGGATTAGAATAAGCCAAGGGAGGATGAAAATAACCTAAATGTTCAACCAATGATAAAAAATCACTTATTTGATGCACAAGATTGGTTAAAAACCCTAATTGGATTAGAATAGGCCAAGGGAGGACGAAAATGACCTAAATTTCAACCAATGACACAAAATCACTTATTGGATGCACAAGATTGGTTAAAAACCCTAAATGGATTAGAATAAGCCTAGGGAGGACGAAAATGACCTAAATGTTCAACTAATGAGACAAAATCACTTATCGGATGCACAAGATTGGTTAAAAACCCTAACTGGATTAGAATAGGCCAAGGGAGGACGAAAATGACCTAAATGTTCAACTAATGAGACAAAATCACTTATCGGATGCACAAGATTGGTTAAAAACCCTAACTGGATTAGAATAGGCCAAGGGAAGACGAAAATGACCTATACGTTTAACCGATGACACAAAATCACTTATTGGATGCACAAGATTGGTTAAAAACCCTAATTGGATTAGAATAGGCCAAGGGAGGACGAAAATGACCTAAATGTTCGACCAATGACACAAAATCACTTATTGGATGCACAAGATTGGTTAAAAACCCTAACTGGATTAGAATAGGCCAAGGGAGGACGAAAATGACCTAAATGTTCAACAAATGACACAAAATCACTTATTGGATGCACAAGATTGGTTAAAAACCGTAATTGGATTAGAATAAGCAAAGGGGGGACGAAAATGACCTAAATGTTCAACCAATGACACAAACGCACTTTTTGGATGCACAAGATTGGTTAAAAACCCTAATTGGATTAGAATAAGCCAAGGGAGGATGAAAATAACCTAAATGTTCAACCAATGATAAAAAATCACTTATTTGATGCACAAGATTGGTTAAAAACCCTAATTGGATTAGAATAGGCCAAGGGAGGATGAAAATGACCTAAATTTCAACCAATGACACAAAATCACTTAATGGATGCACAAGATTGGTTAAAAACCCTAATTGGATTAGAATAAATCGAAGGATGACGAAAATGATCTAAATGTTCAACAAATGACACAAAATCACTTATTGGATGCACAAGATTGGTTAAAATCCCTAATTGGATTAGAATAAGTCGAAGGATGACGAAAAATGACCTATACGTTCAACCGATGACACAAAATCACTTATTGGATGCACAAGATTGGTTAAAAGCCCTAACTGGATTAGAATAAGTCGAAGGATGACAAAAATGACCTAAATGTTCAACCAACGACACAAAATCACTTATTGGATGCACAAGATTGGTTAAAAACTCAAATTGCATTAGAATAAGCCTAAGGAGGACGAAAATGACCTAAATGTTCAACCAACGACACAAAATCACTTATTGGATGCACAAGATTGGTTAAAAACCCTAATTGGATTAGAATAGGCCAAGGGAGGACGAAAATGACCTAAATGTTCAACCAACGACACAAAATCACTTATTGGATGCACAAGATTGGTTAAAAACCCTAATTGGATTAGAATAGGCCAAGGGAGGACGAAAATGACCTAAATTTCAACCAATGACACAAAATCACTTATTGGATGCACAAGATTGGTTAAAAACCCTAAATGGATTAGAATAAGCCTAGGGAGGACGAAAATGACCTAAATGTTCAACTAATGACACAAAATCACTTATTGGATGCACAAGATTGGTTAAAATCCCTAATTGGATTAGAATAGGCCAAGGGAGGACGAAAATGACCTAAATGTTCAACTAATGAGACAAAATCACTTATCGGATGCACAAGATTGGTTAAAAACCCTAACTGGATTAGAATAGGCCAAGGGAAGACGAAAGTGACCTAAATGTTCAACCAATGACACAAACGCACTTTTTGGATGCACAAGATTGGTTAAAAACCCTGATTGGATTAGAATAAGCCAATGGAGGATGAAAATAACCTAAATGTTCAACCAATGATAAAAAATCACTTATTTGATGCACAAGATTGGTTAAAAACCCTAATTGGATTTGAATAGGCCGAGGGAGGACGAAAATGACCTAAATGTTCAACCAATGACAATAAATCACTTATTGGATGCACAAGATTGGTTAAAAACCCTAATTGGATTAGAATAAATCGAAGGATGACGAAAATGGTCTTAATGTTCAACAAATGACACAAAATCACTTATTGGATGCACAAGATTGGTTAAAA
>JBBPBQ010000004.1:30079365-30091735 GCA_037974755.1 Cicer yamashitae
AAAATAACCTAAATGTTCAACCAATGATAAAAAATCACTTATTTGATGCACAAGATTGGTTAAAAACCCTAATTGGATTAGAATAGGCCGAGGGAGGACGAAAATGACCTAAATGTTCGACCAATGACACAAAATCACATATTGGATGCACAAGATTGGTTAAAAACCCTAATTGGATTACAATAAGTCGAAGGATGACGAAAATGACCTAAATGTTTAACCAATGACACAAAATCACTTATTGGATGAACAAGATTGGTTAAAAACCCTAATTGGATTAGAATAAGCCAAGGGGGGACGAAAATGACCTAAATGTTCAACCAATGACACAAAATCACTTATTGGAAGCACAAGATTGGTTAAAATCCCTAATTGGATTAGAATAAGCCAAGGGGGGACGAAAATAACCTAAATGTTCAACCAATGACACAAACGCATTTATTGGATGCACAAGATTGGTTAAAAACCCTAATTGGATTAGAATAAGTCGAAGGATGACGAAAATGATCTAAATGTTCAACAAATGACAGAAAATCACTTATTGGATGCACAAGATTGGTTAAAATCCCTAATTGGATTAGAATTAGCCAAGGGAGGACGAAAATAATCTAAATGTTCAACCAATGACACAAAATTACCTGTTGGATGCAAAAGATTGGTTAAAAACCCTAATTGGATTAGAATAAGTCGAAGGATGCACAAAATGACCTAAATGTTCAACCAATGACACAAAATCACTTATTGGATGCACAAGATTGGTTAAAAACTCAAATTGGATTAGAATAAGCCTAAGGAGGACGAAAATGACCTAAATGTTCAACCAACGACACAAAACCACTTATTGGATGCACATGATTGGTTAAAAACCCTAATTGGATTAGAATAAGCCAAGGGGGGACGAAAATGACCTAAATGTTCAACCAATGACACAAAATCACTTATTGGAAGCACAAGATTGGTTAAAATCCTTAATTGGATTAGAATAAGTCGAAGGATGACGAAAAATGAGCTATACGTTCAACCGATGACACAAAATCACTTATTGGATGCACAAGATTGGTTAAAATCCCTAATTGGATTAGAATAAGCCAAGGGGGGACGAAAATGACCTAAATGTTCAACCAATGACACAAACGCACTTTTTGGATGCACAAGACAGGTTAAAAACCCTAATTCGATTAGAATAAGCCTAGGGAGGACGAAAATGACGTAAATGTTCAACCAATGACACAAAATCACTTATTGGATGCACAAGATTGGTTAAAAACCCTAATTGGATTAGAATAGGCCGAGGGAGGACGAAAATGACCTAAATGTTCGACCAATGAGACAAAATCACATATTGGATGCACAAGATTGGTTAAAAACCCTAAATGGATTAGAATAAGCCTAGGGAGGACGAAAATGACCTAAATGTTCAACTAATGACACAAAATCACTTATTGGATGCACAAGATTGGTTAAAAACCCTAATTGGATTAGAATAAGCCTTGGGAGGACGAAAAATGACATAAATGTTCAACCAATGACACAAAATCACTTATTGGATGCACAAGATTGGTTAAAAACCCTAATTGGATTAGAATAAGCCAAGGGAGGACGAAAATGACCTAAATGTTCAACTAATGAGACAAAATCACTTATCGGATGCACAAGATTGGTTAAAAACCCTAACTGGATTAGAATAGGCCAAGGGAAGACGAAAGTGACCTAAATGTTCAACCAACGACACAAAATCACTTATTGGATGCACAAGATTGGTTAAAAACCCTAATTGGATTAGAATAAGCCAAGGGGGGACGAAAATGACCTAAATGTTCAACCAATGACACAAAATCACTTATTGGAAGCACAAGATTGGTTAAAATCCCTAATTGGATTAGAATAAGTCGAAGGATGACGAAAAATGACCTATACGTTCAACCGATGACACAAAATCACTTATTGGATGCACAAGATTGGTTAAAATCCCTAATTGGATTAGAATAAGCCAAGGGGGGACGAAAATGACCTAAATGTTCAACCAATGACACAAACGCACTTTTTGGATGCATAAGATAGGTTAAAAACCCTAATTCGATTAGAATAAGCCTAGGGAGGACGAAAATGACGTAAATGTTCAACCAATGACACAAAATCACTTATTGGATGCACAAGATTGGTTAAAAACCCTAATTGGATTAGAATAGGCCGAGGGAGGATGAAAATGACCTAAATGTTCGACCAATGACACAAAATCACATATTGGATGCACAAGATTGGTTAAAAACCCTAATTGGATTACAATAAGTCGAAGGATGACGAAAATGACCTAAATGTTCAACAAATGACACAAAATCACTTACTGGATGCACAAGATTGGGTAAAAACCCTAATTGGATTAGAATAAGCCAACGGGGGACGAAAATGACCTAAATGTTCAACCAATGACACAAACGCACTTTTTGGATGCACAAGATTGGTTAAAAACCCTAATTGGATTAGAATAAGCCAACGGAGGATGAAAATAACCTAAATGTTCAACCAATGATAAAAAATCACTTATTGTATGCACAAGATTGGTTAAAAACCCTAATTGGATTAGAATAGGCCGAGGGAGGACGAAAATGACCTAAATGTTCAACCAATGACAAAAAATCACTTATTGGATGCACAAGATTGGTTAAAAACCCTAATTGGATTACAATAAGTCGAAGGATGACGAAAATGATCTAAATGTTCAACAAATGAAACAAAATCACTTATTGGATGCACAAGATTGGTTAAAATCCCTAATTGGATTAGAATAAGCCAAGGGGGGACGAAAATGACCTAAATGTTCAACCAATGACACAAACGCACTTTTTGGATGCACAAGATTGGTTAAAAACCCTAATCGGATTAGAATAAGCCAAGGGAGGATGAAAATAACCTAAATGTTCAACCAATGATAAAAAATCACTTATTGTATGCACAAGATTGGTTAAAAACCCTAATTGGATTAGAATAGGCCGAGGACGAAAATGACCTAAATTTCAACCAATGACACAAAATCACTTATTGGATGCACAAGATTGGTTAAAAACCCTAATTGGATTAGAATAAATCGAAGGATGACGAAAATGATCTAAATGTTCAACAAATGACACAAAATCACTTATTGGATGCACAAGATTGGTTAAAATCCCTAATTGGATTAGAATAAGTCGAAGGATGACGAAAAATGACCTATACGTTCAACCGATGACACAAAATCACTTATTGGATGCACAAGATTGGTTAAAAGCCTTAATTGGATTAGAATAAGTCGAAGGATGACGAAAATGACCTAAATGTTCAACCAAGGACACAAAATCACTTATTGGATGCACAAGATTGGTTAAAAACTCAAATTGCATTAGAATAAGCCTAAGGAGGACGAAAATGACCTAAATGTTCAACCAACGACACAAAATCACTTATTGGATGCACAAGATTGGTTAAAAACCCTAATTGGATTAGAATAGGCCAAGGGAGGACGAAAATGACCTAAATTTCAACCAATGACACAAAATCACTTATTGGATGCACAAGATTGGTTAAAAACCCTAATTGGATTAGAATAAGTCGAAGGATGACGAAAATGACCTAAATGTTCAACCAATGACACAAAATCGCTTATTGGATGCACAAGATTGGTTAAAAACCCTAATTGGATTAGAATAAATCGAAGGATGACTTAAATGACCTAAATGTTCAACCAATGACACAAAATCACTTATTGGATGCACAAGATTGGTTAAAAACCCTAATTGGATTAGAATAGGCCGAGGAAGGATGAAAATGACCTAAATGTTCGACCAATGACACAAACTCACATATTGGATGCACAAGATTGGTTAAAAACCCTAAATGGATTAGAATAAGCCTAGGGATGACGAAAATGACCTAAATTTTCAACTAATGACCCAAAATCACTTATTGGATGCACAAGATTGGTTAAAAACCCTAATTGGATTAGAATAAGCCTTGGGAGGACGAAAAATGACATAAATATTCAACCAATGACACAAAATCACTTATTGGATGCACAAGATTGGTTAAAAACCCTAATTGGATTAGAATAAGCCAAGGGAGGACGAAAATGACCTAAATGTTCAACTAATGAGACAAAATCACTTATCGGATGCACAAGATTGGTTAAAAACCCTAATTGGATTAGAATAAGCCAAGGGGGGACGAAAATGACCTTAATTTTCAACCAATGACACAAACGCACTTTTTGGATGCACAAGATTGGTTAAAAACCCTAATTGGATTAGAATAAGCCAAGGGAGGATGAAAATAACCTAAATGTTCAACCAATGATAAAAAATCACTTATTTGATGCACAAGATTGGTTAAAAACCCTAATTGGATTAGAATAGGCCGAGGGAGGACGAAAATGACCTAAATGTTCAACCAATGACAATAAATCACTTATTGGATGCACAAGATTGGTTAAAAACCCTAATTGGATTAGAATAAATCGAAGGACGACGAAAATGATCTAAATGTTCAACAAATGACACAAAATCACTTATTGGATGCACAAGATTGGTTAAAATCCCTAATTGGATTAGAATAAGTCGAAGGATGACGAAAAATGACCTATACGTTCAACCGATGACACAAAATCACTTATTGGATGCACAAGATTGGTTAAAAACTCAAATTGCATTAAAATAAGCCTAAGGAGGACGAAAATGACCTAAATGTTCAACCAACGACACAAAATCACTTATCGGATGCACAAGATTGGTTAAAAACCCTAACTGGATTAGAATAGGCCAAGGGAAGACGAAAGTGACCTAAATGTTCAACCAATGACACAAAATCACTTACTGGATGCACAAGATTGGTTAAAAACCCTAATTGGATTAGAATAAGTCGAAGGATGACTAAAATGACCTAAATGTTCATCCAATGACAATAAATCACTTATTGGATGCACAAGATTGGTTAAAAACCCTAATTGGATTAGAATAAATCGAAGGACGACGAAAATGATCTAAATGTTCAACAAATGACACAAAATCACTTATTGGATGCACAAGATTGGTTAAAATCCCTAATTGGATTAGAATAAGTCGAAGGATTTCGAAAAATGACCTATACGTTCAACCGATGACACAAAATCACTTATTGGATGCACAAGATTGGTTAAAAGCCCTAATTGGATTAGAATAAGTCGAAGGATGACGAAAATGACCTAAATGTTCAACCAACGACACAAAATCACTTATTGGATGCACAAGATTGGTTAAAAACTCAAATTGCATTAGAATAAGCCTAAGGAGGACGAAAATGACCTAAATGTTCAACCAACGACACAAAAT
Organism: Cicer yamashitae; assembly: GCA_037974755.1. Lineage (NCBI taxonomy): Eukaryota > Viridiplantae > Streptophyta > Magnoliopsida > Fabales > Fabaceae > Cicer > Cicer yamashitae. The sequence goes on from JBBPBQ010000004.1 coordinate 30,084,702, forward strand.
CACTTATCGGATGCACAAGATTGGTTAAAAACCCTAACTGGATTAGAATAGGCCAAGGGAAGACGAAAGTGACCTAAATGTTCAACCAATGACACAAAATCACTTACTGGATGCACAAGATTGGTTAAAAACCCTAATTGGATTAGAATAAGTCGAAGGATGACTAAAATGACCTAAATGTTCATCCAATGACACAAAATCACTTATTGGATGCACAACATTCGTTAAAAACCCTAATTGAATTAGAATAAGTCGAAGGATGACGAAAATGACCTAAATGTTCAACCAATGATACAAAATTACCTATTGGATGCACAAGATTGGTTCAAAACCCTAGTTGGATTAGAATAAGCCTAGGGGGGACGAAAAATGACACAAATGTTCAACCAACGACACAAAATCACTTATTGGATGCACAAGATTGGTTAAAAACCCTATTTGGATTACAATAAGCCAAGGGGGACGAAAATTACCTAAATGTTCAACCAATGACACAAAATCACTTATTGGATGCACAAGATTGGTTAAAAACCCTTATTGGATTACAATAAGTCGAAGGATGACGAAAATGACCTAAATGTTCAACCAATGACACAAAATCACTTATTGGATGCACAAGATTGGTTAAAAACCCTAATTGGATTAGAATAGGCCGAGGGAGGACGAAAATGACCTAAATGTTCGACCAATGACACAAAATCACATATTGGATGCACAAGATTGGTTAAAAACCCTAATTGGATTACAATAAGTCGAAGGATGACGAAAATGACCTAAATGTTTAACCAATGACACAAAATCACTTATTGGATGAACAAGATTGGTTAAAAACCCTAATTGGATTAGAATAAGCCAAGGGGGGACGAAAATGACCTAAATGTTCAACCAATGACACAAAATCACTTATTGGAAGCACAAGATTGGTTAAAATCCCTAATAGGATTAGAATAAGCCAAGGGGGGACGAAAATAACCTAAATGTTCAACCAATGACACAAACGCATTTATTGGATGCACAAGATTGGTTAAAAACCCTAATTGGATTAGAATAAGCCAACGGAGGATGAAAATAACCTAAATGTTCAACCAATGACAAAAAATCACTTATTGGATGCATAAGATTGGTTAAAAACCCTAATTGGATTAGAATAAGTCGAAGGATGACGAAAATGATCTAAATGTTCAACAAATGACACAAAATCACTTATTGGATGCACAAGATTGGTTAAAATCCCTAATTGGATTAGAATTAGCCAAGGGAGGACGAAAATAATCTAAATGTTCAACCAGTGACACAAAATTACCTGTTGGATGCAAAAGATTGGTTAAAAACCCTAATTGGATTAGAATAAGTCGAAGGATGCACAAAATGACCTAAATGTTCAACCAATGACACAAAATCACTTATTGGATGCATAAGATTGGTTAAAAACTCAAATTGGATTAGAATAAGCCTAAGGAGGACGAAAATGACCTAAATGTTCAACCAACGACACAAAATCACTTATTGGATGCACAAGATTGGTTAAAAACCCTAATTGGATTAGAATAGGCCAAGGGAGGACGAAAATGACCTATGTTTCAACCAATGGCACAAAATCACTTATTGGATGCACAAGATTGGTTAAAAACCCTAATTGGATTAGAATAAGCCAAGGGGAGACGAAAATGACCTAAATGTTCAACACATGACACAAACGCACTTTTTGGATGCACAAGATAGGTTAAAAACCCTAATTCGATTATAATAAGCCTAGGGAGGACGGAAATTACGTAAATGTTCAACCAATGACACAAAATCACTTATTGGATGCACAAGATTGGTTAAAAACCCTAATTGGATTAGAATAGGCCGAGGGAGGACGAAAATGACCTAAATGTTCGACCAATGAGACAAAATCACATATTGGATGCACAAGATTGGTTAAAAACCCTAAATGGATTAGAATAAGCCTAGGGAGGACGAAAATGACCTAAATGTTCAACTAATGACACAAAATCACTTACTGGATGCACAAGATTGGTTAAAAACCCTAATTGGATTAGAATAAGCCTTGGGAGGACGAAAAATGACATAAATGTTCAACCAATGACACAAAATCACTTATTGTTTGCACAAGATTGGTTAAAAACCCTAATTGGATTAGAATAAGCCAAGGGAGGACGAAAATGACCTAAATGTTCAACTAATGAGACAAAATCACTTATCGGATGCACAAGATTGGTTAAAAACCCTAACTGGATGAGAATAGGCCAAGGGAAGACGAAAGTGACCTAAATGTTCAACAAATGACACAAAATCACTTACTGGATGCACAAGATTGGTTAAAAACCCTAATTGGATTAGAATAAGCCAAGGGGGGACGAAAATGACCTAAATGTTCAACCAATGACACAAACGCACTTTTTGGATGCACAAGATTGGTTAAAAACCCTAATTGGATTAGAATAAGCCAAGGGAGGATGAAAATAACCTAAATGTTCAACCAATGATAAAAAATCACTTATTTGATGCACAAGATTGGTTAAAAACCCTAATTGGATTAGAATAGGCCAAGGGAGGATGAAAATGACCTAAATTTCAACCAATGACACAAAATCACTTAATGGATGCACAAGATTGGTTAAAAACCCTAATTGGATTAGAATAAATCGAAGGATGACGAAAATGATCTAAATGTTCAACAAATGACACAAAATCACTTATTGGATGCACAAGATTGGTTAAAATCCCTAATTGGATTAGAATAAGTCGAAGGATGACGAAAAATGACCTATACGTTCAACCGATGACACAAAATCACTTATTGGATGCACAAGATTGGTTAAAAGCCCTAACTGGATTAGAATAAGTCGAAGGATGACAAAAATGACCTAAATGTTCAACCAACGACACAAAATCACTTATTGGATGCACAAGATTGGTTAAAAACTCAAATTGCATTAGAATAAGCCTAAGGAGGACGAAAATGACCTAAATGTTCAACCAACGACACAAAATCACTTATTGGATGCACAAGATTGGTTAAAAACCCTAATTGGATTAGAATAGGCCAAGGGAGGATGAAAATGACCTAAATTTCAACCAATGACACAAAATCACTTATTGGATGCACAAGATTGGTTAAAAACCCTAATTGGATTAGAATAAGCCAAGGGGGGACGAAAATGACCTAAATGTTCAACCAATGACACAAAATCACCTATTGGAAGCACAAGATTGGTTAAAATCCCTAATTGGATTAGAATAAGTCGAAGGATGACGAAAAATGACCTATACGTTCAACCGATGACACAAAATCACTTATTGGATGCACAAGATTGGTTAAAATCCCTAATTGGATTAGAATAAGCCAAGGGGGGACGAAAATGACCTAAATGTTCAACCAATGACACAAACGCACTTTTTGGATGCATAAGATAGGTTAAAAACCCTAATTCGATTAGAATAATCTTAGGGAGGACGAAAATGACGTAAATGTTCAACCAATGACACAAAATCACTTATTGGATGCACTAGATTGGTTAAAAACCCTAATTTGATTAGAATAGGCCGAGGGAGGACGAAAATGACCTAAATGTTCGACCAATGACACAAAATCACATATTGGATGCACAAGATTGGTTAAAAACCCTAATTGGATTACAATAAGTCGAAGGATGACAAAATGACCTAAATGTTCAACCAATGACACAAAATCACTAATTGGATGCACAAGATTGGTTAAAAACCCTAATTGGATTAGAATAAGCCAAGGGGGGACGAAAATGACCTAAATGTTCAACCAATGACAAAAAATCACTTATTGGAAGCACAAGATTGGTTAAAATCCTTAATTGGATTAGAATAAGCCAAGGGGGGACGAAAATGACCTAAATGTTCAACCAATGACACAAACGCACTTTTTGGATGCATAAGATAGGTTAAAAACCCTAATTCGATTAGAATAAGCCTAGGGAGGACGAAAATGACGTAAATGTTCAACCAATGACACAAAATCACTTATTGGATGCACAAGATTGGTTAAAAACCCTAATTGGATTAGAATAGGCCGAGGGAGGACGAAAATGACCTAAATGTTCGACCAATGAGACAAAATCACATATTGGATGCACAAGATTGGTTAAAAACCCTAAATGGATTAGAATAAGCCTAGGGAGGACGAAAATGACCTAAATGTTCAACTAATGACACAAAATCACTTATTGGATGCACAAGATTGGATAAAAACCCTAATTGGATTAGAATAAGCCTTGGGAGGACGAAAAATGACATAAATGTTCAACCAATGACACAAAATCACATATTGGATGCACAAGATTGGTTAAAAACCCTAAATGGATTAGAATAAGCCTAGGGAGGACGAAAATGACCTAAATGTTCAACTAATGACACAAAATCACTTATTGGATGCACAAGATTGGTTAAAAACCCTAATTGGATTAGAATAAGCCTTGGGAGGACGAAAAATGACATAAATGTTCAACCAATGACATAAAATCACTTACTGGATGCACAAGATTGGTTAAAAACCCTAATTGGATTAGAATAAGTCGAAGGATGACTAAAATGACCTAAATGTTCATCCAATGACACAAAATCACTTATTGGATGCACAACATTCGTTAAAAACCCTAATTGAATTAGAATAAGTCGAAGGATGACGAAAATGACCTAAATGTTCAACCAATGATACAAAATTACCTATTGGATGCACAAGATTGGTTCAAAACCCTAGTTGGATTAGAATAAGCCTAGGGGGGACGAAAAATGACACAAATGTTCAACCAACGACACAAAATCACTTATTGGATGCACAAGATTGGTTAAAAACCCTAATTGGATTACAATAAGCCAAGGGGGACGAAAATTACCTAAATGTTCAACCAATGACACAAAATCACTTATTGGATGCACAAGATTGGTTAAAAACCCTAATTGGATTACAATAAGTCGAAGGATGACGAAAATGACCTAAATGTTCATCCAATGACACAAAATCACTTATTGGATGCACAAGATTGGTTAAAAACCCTAATTGGATTAGAATAGGCCGAGGGAGGACGAAAATGACCTAAATGTTCGACCAATGACACAAAATCACATATTGGATGCACAAGATTGGTTAAAAACCCTAATTGGATTACAATAAGTCGAAGGATGACAAAAATGACCTAAATGTTCAACCAATGACACAAAATCACTTATTGGAAGCACAAGATTGGTTAAAATCCCTAATTGGATTAGAATAAGCCAAGGGAGGACGAAAATGACCTAAATGTTCAACCAATGACACAAACGCACTTTTTGGATGCACAAGATTGGTTAAAAACCCTAATTGGATTAGAATAAGCCAAGGGAGGATGAAAATAACCTAAATGTTCAACCAATGATAAAAAATCACTTATTTGATGCACAAGATTGGTTAAAAACCCTAATTGGATTAGAATAGGCCGAGGGAGGACGAAAATGACCTAAATGTTCAACCAATGACAATAAATCACTTATTGGATGCACAAGATTGGTTAAAAACCCTAATTGGATTAGAATAAATCGAAGGACGACGAAAATGATCTAAATGTTCAACAAATGACACAAAATCACTTATTGGATGCACAAGATTGGTTAAAATCCCTAATTGGATTAGAATAAGTCGAAGGATGACGAAAAATGACCTATACGTTCAACCGATGACACAAAATCACTTATTGGATGCACAAGATTGGTTAAAAACTCAAATTGCATTAAAATAAGCCTAAGGAGGACGAAAATGACCTAAATGTTCAACCAACGACACAAAATCACTTATCGGATGCACAAGATTGGTTAAAAACCCTAACTGGATTAGAATAGGCCAAGGGAAGACGAAAGTGACCTAAATGTTCAACCAATGACACAAAATCACTTACTGGATGCACAAGATTGGTTAAAAACCCTAATTGGATTAGAATAAGCCAAGGGGGGACGAAAATGACCTAAATGTTCAACCAATGACACAAACGCACTTTTTGGATGCACAAGATTGGTTAAAAACCCTAATTGGATTAGAATAAGCCAAGGGAGGATGAAAATAACCTAAATGTTCAACCAATGATAAAAAATCACTTATTGGATGCACAAGATTGGTTAAAAACCCTAATTGGATTAGAATAAGTCGAAGGATGACGAAAATGACCTAAATGTTCAACCAATGACACAAAATCACTTATTGGATGCACAAGATTGGTTAAAAACTCAAATTGGATTAGAATAAGCCTAAGGAGGACGAAAATGACCTAAATGTTCAACCAACGACACAAAATCACTTATTGGATGCACAAGATTGGTTAAAAACCCTAATTGGATTAGAATAAGCCAAGGGAGGATGAAAATAACCTAAATGTTCAACCAATGATAAAAAATCACTTATTGTATGCACAAGATTGGTTAAAAACCCTAATTGGATTAGAATAGGCCGAGGTAGAATGAAAATGACCTAAATGTTCAACCAATGACAAAAAATCACTTATTGGATGCACAAGATTGGTTAAAAACCCTAATTGGATTAGAATAAGTCGAAGGATGACGAAAATGATCTAAATGTTCAACAAATGACACAAAATCACTTATTGGATGCACAAGATTGGTTAAAATCCCTAATTGGATTAGAATTAGCCAAGGGAGGACGAAAATAATCTAAATGTTCAACCAATGACACAAAATTACCTGTTGGATGCAAAAGATTGGTTAAAAACCCTAATTGGATTAGAATAAGTCGAAGGATGCCCAAAATGACCTAAATGTTCAACCAATGACACAAAATCACTTATTGGATGCACAAGATTGGTTAAAAACTCAAATTGGATTTGAATAAGCCTATGGAGGACGAAAATGACCTAAATGTTCAACCAATGACACAAAATCACTTATTGGATGCACAAGATTGGTTAAAAACCCTAATTGGATTAGAATAAGTCGAAGGATGACGAAAATGATCTAAATGTTCAACAAATGACACAAAATCACTTATTGGATGCACAAGATTGGTTAAAATC
>JBBPBQ010000004.1:30091921-30113238 GCA_037974755.1 Cicer yamashitae
TATTGGATGCACAAGATTGGTTAAAAACCCTAATTGGATTAGAATAAGTCGAAGGATGACGAAAATGATCTAAATGTTCAACAAATGACACAAAATCACTTATTGGAAGCACAAGATTGGTTAAAATCCTTAATTGGATTAGAATAAGCCAAGGGGGGACGAAAATGACCTAAATGTTCAACCAATGACACAAACGCACTTTTTGGATGCATAAGATAGGTTAAAAACCCTAATTCGATTAGAATAAGCCTAGGGAGGACGAAAATGACGTAAATGTTCAACCAATGACACAAAATCACTTATTGGATGCACTAGATTGGTTAAAAACCCTAATTGGATTAGAACAGGCCGAGGGAGGACGAAAATGACCTAAATGTTCGACCAATGACACAAAATCACATATTGGATGCACAAGATTGGTTAAAAACCCTCATTGGATTAGAATAGGCCGAGGGAGGACGAAAATGACCTAAATGTTCGACCAATGAGACAAAATCACATATTGGATGCACAAGATTAGTTAAAAACCCTAATTGGATTAGAATAAATCGAAGGATGACGAAAATGATCTAAATGTTCAACAAATGACACAAAATCACTTATTGGATGCACAAGATTGGTTAAAAACTCAAATTGGATTAGAATAAGCCTAAGGAGGACGAAAATGACCTAAATGTTCAACCAACGACACAAAATCACTTATTGGATGCACAAGATTGGTTAAAAACCCTAATTGGATTAGAATAAGCCAAGGGAGGATGAAAATAACCTAAATGTTCAACCAATGATAAAAAATCACTTATTGTATGCACAAGATTGGTTAAAAACCCTAATTGGATTAGAATAGGCCGAGGGAGGACGAAAATGACCTAAATGTTCAACCAATGACAAAAAATCACTTATTGGATGCACAAGATTGGTTAAAAACCCTAATTGGATTAGAATAAGTCGAAGGATGACGAAAATGATCTAAATGTTCAACAAATGACACAAAATCACTTATTGGATGCACAAGATTGGTTAAAATCCCTAATTGGATTAGAATTAGCCAAGGGAGGACGAAAATAATCTAAATGTTCAACCAATGACACAAAATTACCTGTTGGATGCAAAAGATTGGTTAAAAACCCTAATTGGATTAGAATAAGTCGAAGGATGCCCAAAATGACCTAAATGTTCAACCAATGACACAAAATCACTTATTGGATGCACAAGATTGGTTAAAAACTCAAATTGGATTTGAATAAGCCTATGGAGGACGAAAATGACCTAAATGTTCAACCAATGACACAAAATCACTTATTGGATGCACAAGATTGGTTAAAAACCCTAATTGGATTAGAATAAGTCGAAGGATGACGAAAATGATCTAAATGTTCAACAAATGACACAAAATCACTTATTGGATGCACAAGATTGGTTAAAATCTTTAATAGGATTAGAATTAGCCAAGGGAGGACGAAAATAATCTAAATGTTCAACCAATGACACAAAATTACCTGTTGGATGCAAAAGATTGGTTAAAAACCCTAATTGGATTAGAATAAGTCGAAGGATGCACAAAATGACCTAAATGTTCAACCAATGACACAAAATCACTTATTGGATGCACAAGATTGGTTAAAAACTCAAATTGGATTTGAATAAGCCTATGGAGGACGAAAATGACCTAAATGTTCAACCAATGACACAAAATCACTTATTGGATGCACAAGATTGGTTAAAAACCCTAATTGGATTAGAATAAGTCGAAGGATGACGAAAATGATCTAAATGTTCAACAAATGACACAAAATCACTTATTGGATGCACAAGATTGGTTAAAATCTTTAATAGGATTAGAATTAGCCAAGGGAGGACGAAAATAATCTAAATGTTCAACCAATGACACAAAATTACCTGTTGGATGCAAAAGATTGGTTAAAAACCCTAATTGGATTAGAATAAGTCGAAGGATGCACAAAATGACCTAAATGTTCAACCAATGACACAAAATCACTTATTGGATGCACAAGATTGGTTAAAAACTCAAATTGGATTTGAATAAGCCTATGGAGGACGAAAATGACCTAAATGTTCAACCAATGACACAAAATCACTTATTGGATGCACAAGATTGGTTAAAAACCCTAATTGGATTAGAATAAGTCGAAGGATGACGAAAATGATCTAAATGTTCAACAAATGACACAAAATCACTTATTGGAAGCACAAGATTGGTTAAAATCCTTAATTGGATTAGAATAAGCCAAGGGGGGACGAAAATGACCTAAATGTTCAACCAATGACACAAACGCACTTTTTGGATGCATAAGATAGGTTAAAAACCCTAATTCGATTAGAATAAGCCTAGGGAGGACGAAAATGACGTAAATGTTCAACCAATGACACAAAATCACTTATTGGATGCACTAGATTGGTTAAAAACCCTAATTGGATTAGAACAGGCCGAGGGAGGACGAAAATGACCTAAATGTTCGACCAATGACACAAAATCACATATTGGATGCACAAGATTGGTTAAAAACCCTCATTGGATTAGAATAGGCCGAGGGAGGACGAAAATGACCTAAATGTTCGACCAATGAGACAAAATCACATATTGGATGCACAAGATTAGTTAAAAACCCTAATTGGATTAGAATAAATCGAAGGATGACGAAAATGATCTAAATGTTCAACAAATGACACAAAATCACTTATTGGATGCACAAGATTGGTTAAAAACTCAAATTGGATTAGAATAAGCCTAAGGAGGACGAAAATGACCTAAATGTTCAACCAACGACACAAAATCACTTATTGGATGCACAAGATTGGTTAAAAACCCTAATTGGATTAGAATAAGCCAAGGGAGGATGAAAATAACCTAAATGTTCAACCAATGATAAAAAATCACTTATTGTATGCACAAGATTGGTTAAAAACCCTAATTGGATTAGAATAGGCCGAGGGAGAATGAAAATGACCTAAATGTTCAACCAATGACAAAAAATCACTTATTGGATGCACAAGATTGGTTAAAAACCCTAATTGGATTAGAATAAGTCGAAGGATGACGAAAATGATCTAAATGTTCAACAAATGACACAAAATCACTTATTGGATGCACAAGATTGGTTAAAATCTTTAATTGGATTAGAATTAGCCAAGGGAGGACGAAAATAATCTAAATGTTCAACCAATGACACAAAATTACCTGTTGGATGCAAAAGATTGGTTAAAAACCCTAATTGGATTAGAATAAGTCGAAGGATGCACAAAATGACCTAAATGTTCAACCAATGACACAAAATCACTTATTGGATGCACAAGATTGGTTAAAAACTCAAATTGGATTTGAATAAGCCTATGGAGGACGAAAATGACCTAAATGTTCAACCAATGACACAAAATCACTTATTGGATGCACAAGATTGGTTAAAAACCCTAATTGGATTAGAATAAGTCGAAGGATGACGAAAATGATCTAAATGTTCAACAAATGACACAAAATCACTTATTGGAAGCACAAGATTGGTTAAAATCCTTAATTGGATTAGAATAAGCCAAGGGGGGACGAAAATGACCTAAATGTTCAACCAATGACACAAACGCACTTTTTGGATGCATAAGATAGGTTAAAAACCCTAATTCGATTAGAATAAGCCTAGGGAGGACGAAAATGACGTAAATGTTCAACCAATGACACAAAATCACTTATTGGATGCACAAGATTGGTTAAAAACCCTAATTGGATTAGAATAGGCCGAGGGAGGACGAAAATGACCTAAATGTTCGACCAATGAGACAAAATCACATATTGGATGCACAAGATTGGTTAAAAACCCTAAATGGATTAGAATAAGCCTAGGGAGGACGAAAATGACCTAAATGTTCAACTAATGACACAAAATCACTTATTGGATGCACAAGATTGGTTAAAAACCCTAATTGGATTAGAATAAGCCTTGGGAGGACGAAAAATGACATAAATGTTCAACCAATGACACAAAATCACTTATTGGATGCACAAGATTGGTTAAAAACCCTAATTGGATTAGAATAAGCCAAGGGAGGACGAAAAGGACCTAAATGTTCAACTAATGAGACAAAATCACTTATCGGATGCACAAGATTGGTTAAAAACCCTAATTGGATTAGAATAAGCCAAGGGGGGACGAAAATGACCTAAATGTTCAATCAATGACACAAACGCACTTTTTGGATGCACAAGATTGGTTAAAAACCCTAATTGGATTAGAATAAGCCAAGGGAGGATGAAAATAACCTAAATGTTCAACCAATGATAAAAAATCACTTATTTGATGCACAAGATTGGTTAAAAACCCTAATTGGATTAGAATAGGCCGAGGGAGGACGAAAATGACCTAAATGTTCAACCAATGACAATAAATCACTTATTGGATGCACAAGATTGGTTAAAAACCCTAATTGGATTAGAATAAATCGAAGGACGACGAAAATGATCTAAATGTTCAACAAATGACACAAAATCACTTATTGGATGCACAAGATTGGTTAAAATCCCTAATTGGATTAGAATAAGTCGAAGGATGACGAAAAATGACCTATACGTTCAACCGATGACACAAAATCACTTATTGGATGCACAAGATTGGTTAAAAACTCAAATTGCATTAAAATAAGCCTAAGGAGGACGAAAATGACCTAAATGTTCAACCAACGACACAAAATCACTTATCGGATGCACAAGATTGGTTAAAAACCCTAACTGGATTAGAATAGGCCAAGGGAAGACGAAAGTGACCTAAATGTTCAACCAATGACACAAAATCACTTACTGGATGCACAAGATTGGTTAAAAACCCTAATTGGATTAGAATAAGCCAAGGGGGGACGAAAATGACCTAAATGTTCAACCAATGACACAAACGCACTTTTTGGATGCACAAGATTGGTTAAAAACCCTAATTGGATTAGAATAAGTCGAAGGATGACGAAAATGACCTAAATGTTCAACCAATGACACAAAATCACTTATTGGATGCACAAGATTGGTTAAAAATCCTAATTGGATTATAATAAGCCAAGGGGGGACGAAAATGACCGAAATGTTCAACCAATGACACAAACGCACTTTTTGGATGCACAAGATTGGTTAAAAACCCTAATTAGATAAGAATAAGCCAAGGGAGGACGAAAATGACCTAAATGTTCAACCAATGACACAAAATCTCTTATTGGATGCACAAGATTGGTTAAAAACTCTTATTGGATTAGAATAAGCCTAAGGAGGACGAAAACGACCTAAATGTTCAACCAATGACACAAAATCATATATTGGATGCACAAGATTGGTTAAAAACCCTAATTGGATTAGAATAAGTCGAAGGATGACGAAAATGACCTAAATGTTCAACCAATGACACAAAATCACTTATTTGATGCACAAGATTGGTTAAAAACCCTAATTGGATTAGAATAGGACAAGGGAGGACGAAAATGACCTAAATGTTCAACCAATGACACAAAATCACTTATTGGATGCACAAGATTGGTTAAAAACCCTAATTGGATTAGAATAAGTCGAAGGATGACGAAAATGATCTAAATGTTCAACAAATGACACAAAATCACTTATTGGATGCACAAGATTGGTTAAAATCCCTAATTGGATTAGAATTAGCCAAGGGAGGACGAAAATAATCTAAATGTTCAACCAATGACACAAAATTACCTGTTGGATGCAAAAGATTGGTTAAAAACCCTAATTGGATTAGAATAAGTCGAAGGATGCCCAAAATGACCTAAATGTTCAACCAATGACACAAAATCACTTATTGGATGCACAAGATTGGTTAAAAACTCAAATTGGATTTGAATAAGCCTATGGAGGACGAAAATGACCTAAATGTTCAACCAATGACACAAAATCACTTATTGGATGCACAAGATTGGTTAAAAACCCTAATTGGATTAGAATAAGTCGAAGGATGACGAAAATGATCTAAATGTTCAACAAATGACACAAAATCACTTATTGGATGCACAAGATTGGTTAAAATCTTTAATAGGATTAGAATTAGCCAAGGGAGGACGAAAATAATCTAAATGTTCAACCAATGACACAAAATTACCTGTTGGATGCAAAAGATTGGTTAAAAACCCTAATTGGATTAGAATAAGTCGAAGGATGCACAAAATGACCTAAATGTTCAACCAATGACACAAAATCACTTTGTTTGGATGCACAAGATTGGTTAAAAACTCAAATTGGATTAGAATAAGCCTAAGGAGGACGAAAATGACCTAAATGTTCAACCAACGACACAAAATCATTTATTGGATGCACAAGATTGGTTAAAAACCCTAATTGGATTAGAATAGGCCAAGGGAGGACGAAAATGACCTAAGTTTCAACCAATGACACAAAATCACTTATTGGATGCACAAGATTGGTTAAAAACACTAATTGGATTAGAATAAGCCAAGGGGGGACGAAAATGACCTAAATTTTCAACCGATGACATAGAATCACTTATTGGATGCACAAGATTGGTTAAAAGCCCTAATTGGTTTAGAATAAGCCAAGGGGGGACGAAAATGACCTAAATGTTCAACCAATGACACAAACGCACTTTTTGGATGCACAAGATTGGTTAAAAACCCTAATTCGATTAGAATAAGCCTAGGGAGGACGGAAATGACGTAAATGTTCAACCAATGACACAAAATCACTTATTGGATGCACAAGATTGGTTAAAAACCCTAATTGGATTAGAGTAGGCCGAGGGAGGACGAAAATGACCTAAATGTTCGACCAATGACACAAAATCACATATTGGATGCACAAGATTGGTTAAAAACCCTAAATGGATTAGAATAAGCCTAGGGAGGACGAAAATGACCTAAATGTTCAACTAATGACACAAAATCACTTATTGGATGCACAAGATTAGTTAAAAACCCTAATTGGATTAGAATAAGCCTTGGGAGGACGAAAAATGACATAAATGTTCAACCAATGACACAAAATCACTTATTGGATGCACAAGATTGGTTAAAAACCCTAATTGGATTAGAATAGGCCGAGGGAGGACGAAAATGACCTAAATGTTCATCCAATGACACAAAATCACTTATTGGATGCACAAGATTGGTTAAAAACCCTAATTGGATTAGAATAAGTCGAAGGATGACGAAAATGATCTAAATGTTCAACAAATGACACAAAATCACTTATTGGATGCACAAGATTGGTTAAAATCCCTAATTGGATTAGAATTAGCCAAGGGAGGACGAAAATAATCTAAATGTTCAACCAATGACACAAAATTACCTGTTGGATGCAAAAGATTGGTTAAAAACCCTAATTGGATTAGAATAAGTCGAAGGATGCCCAAAATGACCTAAATGTTCAACCAATGACACAAAATCACTTATTGGATGCACAAGATTGGTTAAAAACTCAAATTGGATTTGAATAAGCCTATGGAGGACGAAAATGACCTAAATGTTCAACCAATGACACAAAATCACTTATTGGATGCACAAGATTGGTTAAAAACCCTAATTGGATTAGAATAAGTCGAAGGATGACGAAAATGATCTAAATGTTCAACAAATGACACAAAATCACTTATTGGATGCACAAGATTGGTTAAAATCTTTAATTGGATTAGAATTAGCCAAGGGAGGACGAAAATAATCTAAATGTTCAACCAATGACACAAAATTACCTGTTGGATGCAAAAGATTGGTTAAAAACCCTAATTGGATTAGAATAAGTCGAAGGATGCACAAAATGACCTAAATGTTCAACCAATGACACAAAATCACTTATTGGATGCACAAGATTGGTTAAAAACTCAAATTGGATTTGAATAAGCCTATGGAGGACGAAAATGACCTAAATGTTCAACCAATGACACAAAATCACTTATTGGATGCACAAGATTGGTTAAAAACCCTAATTGGATTAGAATAAGTCGAAGGATGACGAAAATGATCTAAATGTTCAACAAATGACACAAAATCACTTATTGGAAGCACAAGATTGGTTAAAATCCTTAATTGGATTAGAATAAGCCAAGGGGGGACGAAAATGACCTAAATGTTCAACCAATGACACAAACGCACTTTTTGGATGCATAAGATAGGTTAAAAACCCTAATTCGATTAGAATAAGCCTAGGGAGGACGAAAATGACGTAAATGTTCAACCAATGACACAAAATCACTTATTGGATGCACAAGATTGGTTAAAAACCCTAATTGGATTAGAATAGGCCAAGGGAGGACGAAAATGACCTAAGTTTCAACCAATGACACAAAATCACTTATTGGATGCACAAGATTGGTTAAAAACACTAATTGGATTAGAATAAGCCAAGGGGGGACGAAAATGACCTAAATTTTCAACCGATGACATAGAATCACTTATTGGATGCACAAGATTGGTTAAAAGCCCTAATTGGTTTAGAATAAGCCAAGGGGGGACGAAAATGACCTAAATGTTCAACCAATGACACAAACGCACTTTTTGGATGCACAAGATTGGTTAAAAACCCTAATTCGATTAGAATAAGCCTAGGGAGGACGGAAATGACGTAAATGTTCAACCAATGACACAAAATCACTTATTGGATGCACAAGATTGGTTAAAAACCCTAATTGGATTAGAGTAGGCCGAGGGAGGACGAAAATGACCTAAATGTTCGACCAATGACACAAAATCACATATTGGATGCACAAGATTGGTTAAAAACCCTAAATGGATTAGAATAAGCCTAGGGAGGACGAAAATGACCTAAATGTTCAACTAATGACACAAAATCACTTATTGGATGCACAAGATTGGTTAAAAACACTAATTGGATTAGAATAAGCCTTGGGAGGACGAAAAATGACATAAATGTTCAACCAATGACACAAAATCACTTATTGGATGCACAAGATTGGTTAAAAACCCTAATTGGATTAGAATAAGCCAAGGGAGAACGAAAATGACCTAAATGTTCAACTAATGAGACCAAATCACTTATCGGATGCACAAGATTGGTTAAAAACCCTAACTGGATTAGAATAGGCCAAGGGAAGACGAAAGTGACCTAAATGTTCAACCAATGACACAAAATCACTTACTGGATGCACAAGATTGGTTAAAAACCCTAATTGGATTAGAATAAGCCAAGGGGGGACGAAAATGACCTAAATGTTCAACCAATGACACAAACGCACTTTTTGGATGCACAAGATTGGTTAAAAACCCTAATTGGATTAGAATAAGCCAAGGGAGGATGAAAATAACCTAAATGTTCAACCAATGATAAAAAATCACTTATTTGATGCACAAGATTGGTTAAAAACACTAATTGGATTAGAATAGGCCGAGGGAGGACGAAAATGACCTAAATGTTCAACCAATGACAATAAATCACTTATTGGATGCACAAGATTGGTTAAAAACCCTAATTGGATTAGAATAAATCGAAGGATGACAAAAATGATCTAAATGTTCAACAAATGACACAAAATCCCTTATTGGATGCACAAGATTGGTTAAAATCCCTAATTGGATTAGAATAAGTCGAAGGATGACGATAAATGACCTATACGTTCAACCGATGACACAAAATCACATATTGGATGCACAAGATTGGTTAAAAACCCTAAATGGATTAGAATAAGCCTAGGGAGGACGAAAATGACCTAAATGTTCAACTAATGACATAAAATCACTTATTGGATGCACAAGATTGGTTAAAAACCCTAATTGGATTAGAATAAGCCTTGGGAGGACGAAAAATGATATAAATGTTCAACCAATGACACAAAATCACTTATTGGATGCACAAGATTGGTTAAAAATCCTAATTGGATTAGAATAAGCTAAGGGAGGACGAAAATGACCTAAATGTTCAACTAATGAGACAAAATCACTTATCGGATGCACAAGATTGGTTCAAAACCCTAACTGGATTAGAATAGGCCAAGGGAATACGAAAGTGACCTAAATGTTCAACCAATGACACAAAATCACTTACTGGATGCACAAGATTGGTTAAAAACCCTAATTGGATTAGAATAAGCCAAGGGGGGACGAAAATGACCTAAATGTTCAACCAATGACACAAACGCACTTTTTGGATGCATAAGATAGGTTAAAAACCCTAATTCGATTAGAATAAGCCTAGGGAGGACGAAAATGACGTAAATGTTCAACCAATGACACAAAATCACTTATTGGATGCACAAGATTGGTTAAAAACCCTAATTGGATTAGAATAGGCCGAGGGAGGACGAAAATGACCTAAATGTTCGACCAATGACACAAAATCACATATTGGATGCACAAGATTGGTTAAAAACCCTAATTGGATTACAATAAGTCGAAGGATGACAAAAATGACCTAAATGTTCAACCAATGACACAAAATCACTTATTGGAAGCACAAGATTGGTTAAAATCCCTAATTGGATTAGAATAAGCCAAGGGAGGACGAAAATGACCTAAATGTTCAACCAATGACACAAACGCACTTTTTGGATGCACAAGATTGGTTAAAAACCCTAATTGGATTAGAATAAGCCAAGGGAGGATGAAAATAACCTAAATGTTCAACCAATGATAAAAAATCACTTATTTGATGCACAAGATTGGTTAAAAACCCTAATTGGATTAGAATAGGCCGAGGGAGGACGAAAATGACCTAAATGTTCAACCAATGACAATAAATCACTTATTGGATGCACAAGATTGGTTAAAAACCCTAATTGGATTAGAATAAATCGAAGGATGACAAAAATGATCTAAATGTTCAACAAATGACACAAAATCCCTTATTGGATGCACAAGATTGGTTAAAATCCCTAATTGGATTAGAATAAGTCGAAGGATGACGATAAATGACCTATACGTTCAACCGATGACACAAAATCACATATTGGATGCACAAGATTGGTTAAAAACCCTAAATGGATTAGAATAAGCCTAGGGAGGACGAAAATGACCTAAATGTTCAACTAATGACATAAAATCACTTATTGGATGCACAAGATTGGTTAAAAACCCTAATTGGATTAGAATAAGCCTTGGGAGGACGAAAAATGATATAAATGTTCAACCAATGACACAAAATCACTTATTGGATGCACAAGATTGGTTAAAAATCCTAATTGGATTAGAATAAGCTAAGGGAGGACGAAAATGACCTAAATGTTCAACTAATGAGACAAAATCACTTATCGGATGCACAAGATTGGTTCAAAACCCTAACTGGATTAGAATAGGCCAAGGGAATACGAAAGTGACCTAAATGTTCAACCAATGACACAAAATCACTTACTGGATGCACAAGATTGGTTAAAAACCCTAATTGGATTAGAATAAGCCAAGGGGGGACGAAAATGACCTAAATGTTCAACCAATGACACAAACGCACTTTTTGGATGCACAAGATTGGTTAAAAACCCTAATTGGATTAGAATAAGCCAAGGGAGGATGAAAATAACCTAAATGTTGAACCAATGATAAAAAATCACTTATTGTATGCACAAGATTGGTTAAAAACCCCAATTGGATTAGAATAGGCCGAGGGAGGACGAAAATGACCTAAATGTTCAACCAATGACAAAAAATCACTTATTGGATGCACAAGATTGGTTAAAAACCCTAATTGGATTAGAATAAGTCGAAGGATGACGAAAATGATCTAAATGTTCAACAAATGACACAAAATCACTTATTGGATGCACAAGATTGGTTAAAATCCCTAAAATCCCTAATTGGATTAGAATTAGCCAAGGGAGGACGAAAATAATCTAAATGTTCAACCAATGACACAAAATTACCTGTTGGATGCAAAAGATTGGTTAAAAACCCTAATTGGATTAGAATAAGTCGAAGGATGCACAAAATGACCTAAATGTTCAACCAATGACACAAAATCACTTATTGGATGCACAAGATTGGTTAAAAACTCAAATTAGAATAGAATAAGACTAAGGAGGGCGAAAATGACCTAAATGTTCAACCAACGACACAAAATCACTTATTGGATGCACAAGATTGGTTAAAAACCCTAATTGGATTACAATAGGCCAAGGGAGGACGAAAATGACCTAAGTTTCAACCAATGACACAAAATCACTTATTGGATGCACAAGATTGGTTAAAAACCCTAATTAAATTAGAATAAGCCAAGGGGGGACAAAAATGACCTAAATGTTCAACCAATGACACAAAATCACTTATTGGATGCACAAGATTGGTTAAAATCCCTAATTGGATTCGAATAAGTCGAAGGATGACGAAAAATGACCTATATGTTCGACCGATAACACAAAATCACTTATTGGATGCACAAGATTGGTTAAAAGCCCTAATTGGATTAGAATAAGCCAAGGGGGGACGAAAATGACCTAAATTTTCAACCAATGACACAAAATCACTAATTGGATGCACAAGATTGGTTAAAAACCCTAACTGGATTAGAATAGGCCGAGGGAGGCTAAAATGACCTAAATGTTCGTCCAATGACAAAAAATCACATATTGGATGCACAAGATTGGTTAAAAACCCTAAATGGATTAGAATAAGCCTAGGGAGGACGAAAATGACCTAAATGTTCAACTAGTGACACAAAATCACTTATTGGATGCACAAGATTGGTTAAAAACCCTAATTGGATTAGAATAAGCCTTGGGAGGATGAAAAATGACATAAATGTTCAACCAATGACACAAAATCACTTATTGGATGCACAAGATTGGTTAAAAACCCTAATTGGATTAGAATAAGCTAAGGGAGGACGAAAATGACCTAAATGTTCAACTAATGAGACAAAATCACTTATCGGATGCACAAGATTGGTTAAAAACCGTAACTGGATTAGAATAGGCCAAGGGAAGACGAAAGTGACCTAAATGTTCAACCAATGACACAAAATCACTTACTGGATGCACAAGATTGGTTAAAAACCCTAATTGGATTAGAATAAGCCAAGGGGGGACGAAAATGACCTAAATGTTCAACCAATGACACAAACGCACTTTTTGGATGCACAAGATTGGTTAAAAACCCTAATTGGATTAGAATAAGCCAACGGAGGATGAAAATAACCTAAATGTTCAACCAATGATAAAAAATCACTTATTTGATGCACAAGATTGGTTAAAAACCCTAATTGGATTAGAATAGGCCGAGCGAGGACGAAAATGACCAAAATGTTCAACCAATGACAATAAATCACTTATTGGATGCACAAGATTGGTTAAAAACCCTAATTGGATTAGAATAAGCCAAGGGGGGACGAAAATGACCTAAATGTTCAACCAATGACACAAAATCACTTATTGGAAGCACAAGATTGGTTAAAATCCCTAATTGGATTAGAATAAGTCGAAGGATGGTGAAAAATGACCTATACGTTCAACCGATGACACAAAATCACTTATTGGATGCACAAGATTGGTTAAAATCCCTAATTGGATTACATTAAGCCAAGGGGGGACGGAAATGACCTAAATGTTCAACCAATGACACAAACGCACTTTTTGAATGCACAAGATAGGTTAAAAACCCTAATTCGATTAGAATAAGCCTAGGGAGGACGGAAATGACGTTAATGTTCAACCAATGACACAAAATCACTTATTGGATGCACAAGATTGGTTAAAAACCCTAATTGGATTAGAATAGGCCGAGGGAGGATGAAAATGACCTAAATGTTCGACCAATGACACAAAATCACATATTGGATGCACAAGATTGGTTAAAAACCCTAAATGGATTAGAATAAGCCTAGGGAGGACGAAGATGACCTAAATGTTCAACTAATGACACAAAATCACTTATTGGATGCACAAGATTGGTTAAAAACCCTAATTGGATTAGAATAAGCCTCGGAGGACGAAAATGACCTAAATGTTCAACTAATGAGACAAAATCACTTATCGGATGCACAAGATTGGTTAAAAACCCTAACTGGATTAGAATAGGCTAAGGGAAGACGAAAGTGACCTAAATGTTCAACAATTGACACAAAATCACTTACTGGATGCACAAGATTGGTTAAAAACCCTAATTGGATTAGAATAAGCCAACGGGGGACGAAAATGACCTAAATGTTCAACCAATGACACTAACACACTTTTTTGATGCACAAGATTGGTTAAAAACCCTAATTCGATTAGAATAAGCCTAGGGAGGACGGAAATGACGTAAATGTTCAACCAATGACACAAAATCACTTATTGGATGCACAAGATTGGTTAAAAACCCTAATTGGATTAGAGTAGGCCGAGGGAGGACGAAAATGACCTAAATGTTCGACCAATGACACAAAATCACATATTGGATGCACAAGATTGGTTAAAAACCCTAAATGGATTAGAATAAGCCTAGGGAGGACGAAAATGACCTAAATGTTCAACCAATGACACAAAATCACTTATTGGATGCACAAGATTGGTTAAAAACCCTAATTAAATTAAAATAAGCCTTGGGAGGACGAAAAATGACATAAATGTTCAACCAACGACACAAAATCACTTATTGGATGCACAAGATTGGTTAAAAACCCTAATTGGATTAGAATAAGCCAAGGGGGGCCAAAAATTACCTAAATGTTCAACCAATGACACAAAATCACTTATTGGATGCACAATATTGGTTAAAAACCCTAATTGGATTAGAATAAGTCGAAGGATGACGAAAATGACCTAAATGTTCAACCAATGACACAAAATCACTGGTTGGATGCATAAGATTGGTTTAGAACCCTAATTGGATTAGAATAAGCCAAGGGGGGACGAAAATTAGCTAAATGTTCAACCAATGACACAAAATTACTTATTGGATGCAACAGATTGGTTAAAAACCCTAATTGGATTAGAATAAGTCGAAGGATGACGAAAATGACCTAAATGTTCAACAAATGAAACAAAATCTCTTATTGGATGCACAAGATTGGTTAAAATCTCTCATTGGATTAGAATAAGCCTAAGGAGGACGAAAATGACCTAAATGTTCAACCAACGACACAAAATCACTTATTGGATGCACAAGATTGGTTAAAAACCCTAATTGGATTACAATTAGCCAAGGGGGACGAAAATTACCTAACTGTTCAACCAATGACACAAAATCACTTATTGGATGCACAAGATTGGATAAAAACCCTAATTGGATTACAATAAGTCGAAGGATGACGAAAATGACCTAAATGTTCAACCAATGACACAAAATCACTTATTGGATGCACAGGATTGGTTAAAAACCCTAATTGGATTAGAATAGGCCGAGGGAGGACGAAAATGACCTAAATGTTCGACCAATGACACAAAATCACATATTGGATGCACAAGATTTGTTAAACACCCTAAATGGATTAGAATAAGCCTAGGGAGGACGAAAATGACCTAAATGTTCAACCAATGACACAAAATCACTTACTGGATGCACAAGATTGGTTAAAAAGCCTAATTGGATTAGAATAAGTCGAAGGATGACGAAAATGACCTAAATGTTCAACCAATGACACAAAATCACTTATTGGATGCACAAGATTGGTTAAAAAGCCTAATTGGATTAGAATAAGTCGAAGGATGACGAAAATGACCTAAATGTTCAACCAACGACACAAAATCACTTATTGGATGCACAAGATTGGTTAAAAACCCTAATTGGATTAGAATAAGTCGAAGGATGACGAAAATGACCTAAATGTTCAACCAATGACACAAAATCACTTATTGGATGCACAAGATTGGTTAAAAACCCTAATTGGATTAGAATAAGTCAAGGGGGGACGAAAATGACCTAAATGTTCAACCAATGACACAAAATCACTTATTGGATGCACAAGATTGGTTAAAAACCCTAATTGGATTAGAATTAGACAACGGAGGACGAAAATAATCTAAATGTTCAACCAATGACACAAACCCACTTTTTGGATGCACAAGATTGGTTAAAAACCCTAATTCGATTAGAATAAGCCTAGGGAGGACGGAAATGACATAAATGTTCAATCAATGACACAAAATCACTTATTGGATGCACAAGATTGGTTATAAACCCTAATTGGATGAGAATAGGCCGAGGGAGGACGAAAATGACCTAAATGTTCGACCAATGACACAAAATCACATATTGAATGAACAAGATTGGTTAAAAACCCTAATTGGATTAGAATAAGCCAAGGGGGGACGAAAATGACCTAAATGTTCAACCAATGACACAAACGCACTTTTTGGATGCACAAGATTGGTTAAAAACCCTAACTGGATTTGAATAAGCCAAGGGAGGATGAAAATAACCTAAATGTTCAACCAATGATAAAAAATCACTTGCTGGATGCCCAAGATTGGTTAAAAACCCTAATTGGATTAGAATAGGCCGAGGGAGGACGAAAATGACCTAAATGTTCAACCAATGACACAAAATCACTTATTGGATGCACAAGATTGGTTAAAAACCCTAATTGGATTAGAATAAGTCGAAGGATGACGAAAATGATCTAAATGTTCAACAAATGACACAAAATCACTTTTTGGATGCACAAGATTGGTTAAAAACCCTAATTGGATTAAAATTAGCCAAAGGAGGACGAAAATAATCTAAATGTTCAACCAATGACCCAAAATTACCTGTTGGATGCACAAGATTGGTTAAAAACCCTAATTGGATTAGAGTAAGTCGAAGGATGACAAAAAATGACCTATACGTTCAACCAATGACACAAAATCACTTAATGGATGCACAAGATTGGTTAAAAACCCTAATTGGATTACAATAAGTCGAAGGATGACGAAAATGACCTAAATGTTCAACCAATGACACAAAATCACATATTGGATGCACAAGATTGGTTAAAAACCCTAAATGGATTAGAATAAGCCTAGGGAGGACGAAAATGACCTAAATGTTTAACCAATGACACAAAATCACTTATTGGATGCACAAGATTGGTTAAAAACCCTAATTGGATTAGAATAAGCCTTGGGAGGACGAAAAATGACATAAATGTTCAACCAATGACACAAAATCACTTACTGGATGCACAAGATTGGTTAAAAACCCTAATTGGATTAGAGTAAGTCGAAGGATGACGAAAAATGACCTATACGTTCAACCAATGACACAAAATCACTTATTGGATGCACAAGATTGGTTAAAAACCCTAATTGGATTAGAATTAGCCAAAGGAGGACTAAAATAATCTAAATGTTCAACCAATGACACAAAATTACCTGTTGGATGCACAAGATTGGTTAAAAACCCTAATTGGATTAGAGTAGGCCAAGGGAGGACGAAAATCACTTATTGGATGCACAAGATTGGTTAAAAACCCTAATTGGATTAGAGTAAGTCGAAGGATGACAAAAAATGACCTAAACGTTCAACCAATGACACAAAATCACTTATTGGATGCACAAGATTGGTTAAAAACCCTAATTGGATTAGAATAAGTCGAAGGATGACGAAAATGACCTAAATGTTCAACCAATGACACAAAATCACTTATTGGATGCACAACATTGGTTAAAAACCCTAATTGGATTAGAATAGGCCAAGGGGGGACGAAAATGACCTAAATGTTCAACCAATGACACAAACACACTTTTTTGATGCACAAGATTGGTTAAAAACCCTAATTCGATTAGAATAAGCCTAGGGAGGACGGAAATGACGTAAATGTTCAACCGATGACACAGAATCACTTATTGGATGCACAAGATTGGTTAAAAACCCTAATTGGATTAGAGTAGGCCGAGAGAGGACGAAAATGACCTAAATGTTCGACCAATGACACAAAATCACATATTGGATGCACAAGATTGGTTAAAAACCCTAAATGGATTAGAATAAGCCTAGGGAGGACGAAAATGACCTAAATGTTCAACCAATGACACAAAATCACTTATTGGATGCACAAGATTGGTTAAAAACCCTAATTGGATTAGAATAAGCCTAGGGAGGACGAAAATGACCTAAATGTTCAACAAATGACACAAAATCACTTATTGGATGCACAAGATTGGTTAAAAACCCTAATTGGATTAGAATAAGTCGAAGGATGACGAAAATGACCTAAATGTTCAACCAATGACACAAAATCACTTATTGGATGCACAAGATTGGTTAAAAACCCTAATTGGATTAGAATAGGCCGAGGGAGGACGAAAATGACCTAAATGTTCGACCAATGACACAAAATCACATATTGGATGCACAAGATTGGTTAAAAACTCTAAATGGATTAGAATAAGCCTAGGTAGGACGAAAATGACCTAAATGTTCAACCAATGACACAAAATCACTTACTGGATGCACAAGATTGGTTAAAAAGCCTAATTGGATTAGAATAAGTCGAAGGATGACGAAAATGACCTAAATGTTCAACCAACGACACAAAATCACTTATTGGATGCACAAGATTGGTTAAAAAGCCTAATTGGATTAGAATAAGTCGAAGGATGACGAAAATGACCTAAATGTTCAACCAACGACACAAAATCACTTATTGGATGCACAAGATTGGTTAAAAACCCTAATTGGATTAGAATAAGTCGAAGGATGATGAAAATGACCTAAATGTTCAACCAATGACACAAAATCACTTATTGGATGCACAAGATTGGTTAAAAACCCTAATTGGATTAGAATAGGCCAAGGGAGGACGAAAATGACCTAAATTTCAACCAATGACACAAAATCACTTATTGGATGCACAAGATTGGTTAAAAACCCTAATTGGATTAGAATAAGTCAAGGGGGGACGAAAATGACCTAAATGTTCAACCAATGACACAAAATCACTTACTGGATGCACAAGATTGGTTAAAAAGCCTAATTGGATTAGAATAAGTCGAAGGGAGGACGAAAATGACCTAAATGTTCGACAATTGACACAAAATCACATATTGGATGCACAAGATTGGTTAAAAACCCTAATTGGATTAGAATAAGCCAAGGGGGGACGAAAATGACCTAAGTGTTCAACCAATGACACAAACACACTTTTTTGATGCACAAGGTTGGTACAAAATCACTTATTGGATGCACAAGATTGGTTAAAAACCCTAATTGGATTAAAATTAGCCAAAGGAGGACGAAAATAATCTAAATGTTCAACCAATGACACAAAATTACCTGTTGGATGCACAAGATTGGTTAAAAACCCTAATTGGATTAGAGTAAGTCGAAGGATGACGAAAAATGACCTATACGTTCAACCAATGACACAAAATCACTTATTGGATGCACAAAATTGGTTAAAAACCCTAATTGGATTAGAATAAGTCGAAGGATGATGAAAATGACCTAAATGTTCAACCAATGACACAAAATCACTTATTGGATGCACAAGATTGGTTAAAAACCCTAATTGGATTAGAATAGGCCAAGGGAGGACGAAAATGACCTAAATGTTCAACCAATGACACAAAATCACTTATTGGATGCACAAGATTGGTTAAAAACCCTAATTGGATTAGAATAGGCCAAGGGAGGACGAAATGACCTAAATTTCAACCAATGACACAAAATCACTTATTGGATGCACAAGATTGGTTAAAAACCCTAATTGGATTAGAATAAGTCAAGGGGGGACGAAAATGACCTAAATGTTCAACCAATGACACAAAATCACTTACTGGATGCACAAGATTGGTTAAAAAGCCTAATTGGATTAGAATAAGTCGAAGGATGACGAAAATGACCTAAATGTTCAACCAACGACACAAAATCACTTATTGGATGCACAAGATTGGTTAAAAACCCTAATTGGATTAGAATAAGCCAAAGGGGGACGAAAATGACCTAAATGTTCAACCAATGACACAAACACACTTTTTTGATGCACAAGATTGGTTAAAAACCCTAATTCGATTAGAATAAGCCTAGGGAGGACGGAAATGACGTAAATTTTCAACCGATGACACAAAATCACTTATTGGATGCACAAGATTGGTTAAAAACCCTAATTGGATTAGAGTAGGCCGAGGGAAGACGAAAATGACCTAATTGTTCGACCAATGACACAAAACCACATATTGGATGCACAAGATTGGTTAAAACCCTAATTGGATTCGAATAAGCCTAGGGAGGACGAAAATGACCTAAATGTTCAACCAATAACACAAAATCACTTATTGGATGCACAAGATTGGTTAAAAACCCTAATTAAATTAAAATAAGCCTTGGGAGGACGAAAAATGACATAAATGTTCAACCAACGACACAAAATCACTTATTGGATGCACAAGATTGGTTAAAAACCCTAATTGGATTAGAATAAGCCAAGGGGGGCCAAAAATTACCTAAATGTTCAACCAATGACACAAAATCACTTATTGGATGCACAAGATTGGTTAAAAACCCTAATTGGATTAGAATAAGTCGAAGGATGACGAAAATGACCTAAATGTTCAACCAATGACACAAAATCACTTGTTGGATGCACAAGATTGGTTTAGAACCCTAATTGGGTTAGAATAAGCCAAGGGGGGACGAAAATTAGCTAAATGTTCAACCGATGACACAAAATTACTTATTGGATGCAAAAGATTGGTTAAAAACCGTAATTGGATTAGAATAAGTCGAAGGATGACGAAAATGACCTAAATGTTCAACAAATGACACAAAATCACTTATTGGTTGCACAAGATTGGTTAAAAACTCTCATTGGATTACAATAAGCCTAAGGAGGACGAAAATGACCTAAATGTTCAACCAACGACACAAAATCACTTATTGGATGCACAAGATTGGTTAAAAACCCTAATTGGATTACAATAAGCCAAGGGGGACGAAAATTACCTAAATGTTCAACCAATGACACAAAATCACTTATTGGATGCACAAGATTGGATAAAAACCCTAATTGGATTACAATAAGTCGAAGGATGACGAAAATGACCTAAATGTTCAACCAATGACACAAAATCACTTATTGGATGCAAAGGATTGGTTAAAAACCCTAATTGGATTAGAATAGGCCGAGGGAGGACGAAAATGACCTAAATGTTCGACCAATGACACAAAATCACATATTGGATGCACAAGATTGGTTAAACACCCTAAATGGATTAGAATAAGCCTAGGGAGGACGAAAATGTCCTAGATGTTCAACCAATGACACAAACTCACTTACTGGATGCACAAGATTGGTTAAAAAGCATAATTGGATTAGAATAAGTCGAAGGATGACGAAAATGACCTAAATGTTCAACCAACGACACAAAATCACTTATTGGATGCACAAGATTGGTTAAAAAGCCTAATTGGATTACGATAAGTCGAAGGATGACGAAAATGACCTAAATGTTCAACCAATGACACAAAAT
>JBBPBQ010000004.1:30113739-30124553 GCA_037974755.1 Cicer yamashitae
GCAAAAGATTGGTTAAAAACCCTAATTGGATTAGAATAAGTCGAAGGATGACGAAAATGACCTAAATGTTCAACAAATGACACAAAATCTCTTATTGGATGCACAAGATTGGTTAAAAACTCTCATTGGATTAGAATAAGCCTAAGGAGGACGAAAATGACCTAAATGTTCAACCAACGACACAAAATCACTTATTGGATGCACAAGATTGGTTAAGAACCCTAATTGGATTACAATAAGCCAAGGGGGACGAAAATTACCTAAATGTTCAACCAATGACTCAAAATCACTTATTGGATGCACAAGATTGGATAAAAACCCTAATTGGATTACAATAAGTCGAAGGATGACGAAAATGACCTAAATGTTCAACCAATGACACAAAATCACTTATTGGATGCACAAGATTGGTTAAAAACCCTAATTGGATTAGAATAGGCCGAGGGAGGACGAAAATGACCTAAATGTTCGACCAATGACACAAAATCACATATTGGATGCACAAGATTGGTTCAACACCCTAAATGGATTAGAATAAGCCTAGGGAGGACGAAAATGTCCTAAATGTTCAACCAATGACACAAAATCACTTACTGGATGCACAAGATTGGTTAAAAAGCCTAATTGGATTAGAATAAGTCGAAGGATGACGAAAATGACCTAAATGTTCAACCAACGACACAAAATCACTTATTGGATGCACAAGATTGGTTAAAAAGCCTAATTGGATTACGATAAGTCGAAGGATGACGAAAATGACCTAAATGTTCAACCAATGACACAAAATAACTTATTGGATGCACAAGATTGGTTAAAAACCCTAATTGGAATAGAATAGGCCGAGGGAGGACGAAAATGACCTAAATGTTCGACCAATGACACAAAATCACATATTGGATGCACAAGATTGGTTAAAAACCCTAAATGGATTAGAATAAGCCTAGGGAGGACGAAAATGACCTAAATGTTCAACCAATGACACAAAATCACTTATTGGATGCACAAGATTGGTTAAAAACCCTAATTAAATTAAAATAAGCCTTGGGAGGACGAAAAATGACATAAATGTTCAACCAACGACACAAAATCACTTATTGGATGCACAAGATTGGTTAAAAACCCTAATTGGATTAGAATAAGCCAAGGGGGGCCAAAAATTACCTAAATGTTCAACCAATGACACAAAATCACTTATTGGATGCACAAGATTGGTTAAAAACCCTAATTGGATTAGAATAAGTCGAAGGATGACGAAAATGACCTAAATGTTCAACCAATGACACAAAATCACTTGTTGGATGCACAAGATTGGTTTAGAACCCTAATTGGATTAGAATAAGCCAAGGGGGGACGAAAATTAGCTAAATGTTCAACCAATGACACAAAATTACTTATTGGAGGCAAAAGATTGGTTAAAAACCCTAATTGGATTAGAATAAGTCGAAGGATGACGAAAATGACCTAAATGTTCAACAAATGACACAAAATCTCTTATTGGATGCACAAGATTGGTTAAAAACTCTCATTGGATTAGAATAAGCCTAAGGAGGACGAAAATGACCTAAATGTTCAACCAACGACACAAAATCACTTATTGGATGCACAAGATTGGTTAAAAACCCTAATTGGATTACAATAAGCCAAGGGGGACGAAAATTACCTAAATGTTCAACCAATGACTCAAAATCACTTATTGGATGCACAAGATTGGATAAAAACCCTAATTGGATTACAATAAGTCGAAGGATGACGAAAATGACCTAAATGTTCAACCAATGACACAAAATCACTTATTGGATGCACAAGATTGGTTAAAAACCCTAATTGGATTAGAATAGGCCGAGGGAGGACGAAAATGAACTAAATGTTTGCCAATGACACAAAATCATATATTGGATGCACAAGATTGGTTAAACACCCTAAATGGATTAGAATAAGCCTAGGGAGGACGAAAATGACCTAAATGTTCAACCAATGACACAAAGTCACTTACTGGATGCACAAGATTGGTTAAAAAGCCTAATTGGATTAGAATAAGTCGAAGGATGACGAAAATGACCTAAATGTTCAACCAACGACACAAAATCACTTATTGGATGCACAAGATTGGTTAAAAAGCCTAATTGGATTAGAATAAGTCGAAGGATGACGAAAATGACCTAAATGTTCAACCAACGACACAAAATCACTTATTGGATGCACAAGATTGGTTAAAAACCCTAATTGGATTAGAATAAGTCGAAGGATGATGAAAATGACCTAAATGTTCAACCAATGACACAAAATCACTTATTGGATGCACAAGATTGGTTAAAAACCCTAATTGGATTAGAATAGGCCAAGGGAGGACGAAAATGACCTAAATTTCAACCAATGACACAAAATCACTTATTGGATGCACAAGATTGGTTAAAAACCCTAATTGGATTAGAATAAGTCAAGGGGGGACGAAAATGACCTAAATGTTCAACCAATGACACAAAATCACTTATTGGATGCACAAGATTGGTTAAAAACCCTAATTGGATTTGAATAAGTCAAGGGGGGACGAAAATGACCTAAATGTTCAACCAATGACACTAACACACTTTTTTGATGCACAAGATTGGTTAAAAACCCTAATTCGATTAGAATAAGCCTAGGGAGGACGGAAATGACGTAAATGTTCAACCGATGACACAAAATCACGTATTGGATGCACAAGATTGGTTAAAAACCCTAATTGGATTAGAGTAGGCCGAGGGAGGACGAAAATGACCTAAATGTTCGACCAATGACACAAAATCACATATTGGATGCACAAGATTGGTTAAAAACCCTAAATGGATTAGAATAAAACCTAGGGAGGACGAAAATGACCTAAATGTTCAACCAATGACACAAAATCACTTATTGGATGCACAAGATTGGTTAAAAACCCTAATTAAATTAAAATAAGCCTTGGGAGGACGAAAAATGACATAAATGTTCAACCAACGACACAAAATCACTTATTGGATGCACAAGATTGGTTAAAAACCCTAATTGGATTAGAATAAGCCAAGGGGGGCCAAAAATTACCTAAATGTTCAACCAATGACACAAAATCACTTATTGGATGCACAAGATTGGTTAAAAACCCTAATTGGATTAGAATAAGTCGAAGGATGACGAAAATGACCTAAATGTTCAACCAATGACACAAAATCACTTGTTGGATGCACAAGATTGGTTTAGAACCCTAATTGGATTAGAATAAGCCAAGGGGGGACGAAAATTACCTAAATGTTCAACCAATGACACAAAATTACTTATTGGATGCAAAAGATTGGTTAAAAACCCTAATTGGATTAAAATAAGTCGAAGGATGACGAAAATGACCTAAATGTTCAACAAATGACACAAAATCTCTTATTGGATGCACAAGATTGGTTAAAAACTCTCATTGCATTAGAATAAGCCTAAGGAGGACGAAAATGACCTAAATGTTCAACCAACGACACAAAATCACTTACTGGATGCACAAGATTGGTTAAAAAGCCTAATTGGATTAGAATAAGTCGAAGGATGACGAAAATGACCTAAATGTTCAACCAACGACACAAAATCACTTATTGGATGCACAAGATTGGTTAAAAAGCCTAATTGGATTAGAATAAGTCGAAGGATGACGAAAATGACCTAAATGTTCAACCAACGACACAAAATCACTTATTGGATGCACAAGATTGGTTAAAAACCCTAATTGGATTAGAATAAGTCGAAGGATGACGAAAATGACCTAAATGTTCAACCAATGACACAAAATCACTTATTGGATGCACAAGATTGGTTAAAAACCCTAATTGGATTAGAATAGGCCAAGGGAGGACGAAAATGACCTAAATGTTCAACCAATGACACAAAATCACTTATTGGATGCACAAGATTGGTTAAAAACCCTAATTGGATTAGAATAAGTTGAAGGATGACGAAATTGACCTAAATGTTCAACCAATGACACAAAATCACTTATTGGATGCACAAGATTGGTTAAAAACCCTAATTGGATTAGAATAAGTCGAAGGATGACCAAAATGACCTAAATGTTCAACCAAAGACACAAAATCACATATT
Source organism: Cicer yamashitae (assembly GCA_037974755.1). Taxonomy (NCBI): domain Eukaryota; kingdom Viridiplantae; phylum Streptophyta; class Magnoliopsida; order Fabales; family Fabaceae; genus Cicer; species Cicer yamashitae. Next base: position 30,117,835 of record JBBPBQ010000004.1, read on the forward strand.
GGATGCACAAGATTGGTTAAAAACCCTAATTGGATTAGAATAAGTCGAAGGATGACGAAAATGACCTAAATGTTCAACCAATGACACAAAATCACTTATTGGATGCACAAGATTGGTTAAAAACCCTAATTGGATTAGAATAGGCCAAGGGAGGACGAAAATGACCTAAATTTCAACCAATGACACAAAATCACTTATTGGATGCACAAGATTGGTTAAAAACCCTAATTGGATTAGAATAAGTCAAGGGGGGACGAAAATGACCTAAATGTTCAACCAATGACACAAAATCACTTATTGGATGCACAAGATTGGTTAAAAACTCTCATTGGATTACAATAAGCCTAAGGAGGACGAAAATGACCTAAATGTTCAACCAACGACACAAAATCACTTATTGGATGCACAAGATTGGTTAAAAACCCTAATTGGATTACAATAAGCCAAGGGGGACGAAAATTACCTAAATGTTCAACCAATGACACAAAATCACTTATTGGATGCACAAGATTGGATAAAAACCCTAATTGGATTACAATAAGTCGAAGGATGACGAAAATGACCTAAATGTTCAACCAATGACACAAAATCACTTATTGGATGCACAAGATTGGTTAAAAACCCTAATTGGATTAGAATAGGCCAAGGGAGGACGAAAATGACCTAAATTTCAACCAATGACACAAAATCACTTATTGGATGCACAAGATTGGTTAAAAACCCTAATTGGATTAGAATAAGCCAAGGGGGGACGAAAATGACCTAAATGTTCAACCAATGACACAAAATCACTTACTGGATGCACAAGATTGGTTAAAAACCCTAATTGGATTAGAATAAGTCGAAGGATGACGAAAATGACCTAAATGTTCAACCAATGACACAAAATCACTTATTGGATGCACAAGATTGGTTAAAAACCCTAATTGGATAAGAATAAGTCAAAGGATGACGAAAATGACCTAAATGTTCAACCAATGACACAAAATCACTTATTGGATGCACAAGATTGGTTAAAAACTCTAATTGGATTAGAATAAGCCTAAGGAGGACGAAAATGACCTAAATGTTCAACCAACGACACAAAATCACTTATTGGATGCACAAGATTGGTTAAAAACCCTAATTGGATTAGAATAAGCCAAGGGGGGACGAAAATGACCTAAATGTTCAACCAATGACACAAACACACTTTTTTGATGCAAAAGATTGGTTAAAAACCCTAATTCGATTAGAATAAGCCTAGGGAGGACGGAAATGACGTAAATGTTCAACCGATGACACAAAATCACTTATTGGATGCACAAGATTGGTTAAAAACCCTAATTGGATTAGAGTAGGCCGAGGGAGGACGAAAATGACCTAAATGTTCGACCAATGACACAAAATCACATATTGGATGCACAAGATTGGTTAAAAACCCTAAATGGATTAGAATAAGCCTAGGGAGGACGAAAATGACCTAAATGTTCAACCAATGACACAAAATCACTTATTGGATGCACAAGATTGGTTAAAAACCCTAATTAAATTAAAATAAGCCTTGGGAGGACGAAAAATGACATAAATGTTCAACCAACGACACAAAATCACTTATTGGATACACAAGATTGGTTAAAAACCCTAATTGGATTAGAATAAGCCAAGGGGGGCCAAAAATTACCTAAATGTTCAACCAATGACACAAAATCACTTATTGGATGCACAAGATTGGTTAAAAACCCTAATTGGATTAGAATAAGTCGAAGGATGACGAAAATGACCTAAATGTTCAACCAATGACACAAAATCACTTATTGGATGCACAAGATTGGTTAAAAACCCTAATTGGATTAGAATAGGCCAAGGGAGGACAAAATTGACCTAAATGTTCAACCAATGACACAAAATCACTTATTGGATGCACAAGATTGGTTAAAAACCCTAATTGGATTAGAATAAGTCGAAGGATGACAAAAATGACCTAAATGTTCAACCAATGACACAAAATCACATATTGGATGCACAAGATTGGTTAAAAACCATAATTGGATTAGAATAGGTCAAGGGAGGACGAAAATGACCTAAATGTTCAACCAATGACACAAAATCACTTGTTGGATGCACAACATTGGTTATAAACCGTAATTGGATTAGAATAAGCCTAGGTAGGACGAAAATGACCTAAATGTTCAACCAATGACACAAAATCACTTATTGGATGCACAAGATTGGTTAAAAACCCTAATTGGATTAGAATAAGTCGAAGGATGACAAAAATGACCTAAATGTTCAACCAATGACACAAAATCACATATTGGATGCACAAGATTGGTTAAAAATCCTAATTAGATTAGAATAAGCCTAGGGAGGAGGAAAAATGACCTATATGTTGAACCAATGACACAAAATCACTTATTGGATGCACAAGATTGGTTAAAAACCCTAATTGCATTAGAATAAACCAAGAAAGAACGAAAATGACCTAAATGTTCAACCAATGACACAAAATCACTTATTGGATGCACAAGAATGGTTAAAAACCCTAATTGGATTAGAATAAGCCTTCGGAGGACGAAAATGACGTAAATGTTCAACCAATGACACAAAATCACTTATTGGATGCACAAGATTGGTTAAAAACCCTAATTGGATTAGAATAAGTCGAAGGATGACGAAAATGACCTAAATGTTCAACCAATGACACAAAATCACTTATTGGATGCACAAGATTGGTTAAAAACCCTAATTGGATTAGAATAGGCCAAGGGAGGACGAAAATGACCTAAATTTCAACCAATGACACAAAATCACTTATTGGATGGCAGGCAGAAGGACGCAAAAAGCCAAATGATGCACAAGATTGGTTAAAAACCCTAATTGGATTAGAATAAGTCAAGGGGGGACGAAAATGACCTAAATGTTCAACCAATGACACAAAATCACTTATTGGATGCACAAGATTGGTTAAAAACTCTCATTGGATTACAATAAGCCTAAGGAGGACGAAAATGACCTAAATGTTCAACCAACGACACAAAATCACTTATTGGATGCACAAGATTGGTTAAAAACCCTAATTGGATTACAATAAGCCAAGGGGGACGAAAATTACCTAAATGTTCAACCAATGACACAAAATCACTTATTGGATGCACAAGATTGGATAAAAACCCTAATTGGATTACAATAAGTCGAAGGATGACGAAAATGACCTAAATGTTCAACCAATGACACAAAATCACTTATTGGATGCACAAGATTGGTTAAAAACCCTAATTGGATTAGAATAGGCCAAGGGAGGACGAAAATGACCTAAATTTCAACCAATGACACAAAATCACTTATTGGATGCACAAGATTGGTTAAAAACCCTAATTGGATTAGAATAAGCCAAGGGGGGACGAAAATGACCTAAATGTTCAACCAATGACACAAAATCACTTACTGGATGCACAAGATTGGTTAAAAACCCTAATTGGATTAGAATAAGTCGAAGGATGACGAAAATGACCTAAATGTTCAACCAATGACACAAAATCACTTATTGGATGCACAAGATTGGTTAAAAACCCTAATTGGATTAGAATAAGCCTAGGGACGACGAAAATGACATAAATGTTCAACCAATGACACAAACGCACTTTTTGGATGCACAAGATTGGTTAAAAACCCTAATTGGATTAGAATAAGCCAAGGGAGGATGAAAATGACCTAAATGTTCAACCAATGACACAAAATTACCTATTGGATGCACAAGATTGGTTAAAAACCCTAATTGGATTAGAATAATCCTAAGGAGGACGAAAATGACCTAAATGTTCAACAAATGACACAAAATCACTTGTTGTATGCACAAGATTGGTTAAAAACCCTAATTGGATTAGAATAAGTCGAAGGATGACGAAAATGACCTAAATGTTCAACCAATGACACAAAATCACTTATTGGATGCACAAGATTGGTTAAAAACCCTAATTGGATTAGAATAAGTCGAAGGATGACGAAAATGACCTAAATGTTCAACCAATGACACAAAATCACATATTGAATGCACAAGATTGGTTAAAAACCCTAATTGGATTAGAATAAGCCTAGGGACGACGAAAATGACATAAATGTTCAACCAATGACACAAACGCACTTTTTGGATGCACAAGATTTGTTAAAAACCCTAATTGGATTAGAATAAGCCAAGGGAGGATGAAAATGACCTAAATGTTCAACCAATGACACAAAATTACCTATTGGATGCACAAGATTGGTTAAAAACCCTAATTGGATTAGAATAATCCTAAGGAGGACGAAAATGACCTAAATATTCAACCAATGACACAAAATCACTTATTGGATGCACAAGATTGGTTAAAAACCCTAATTGGATTAGAATAAGTCGAAGGATGCCGAAAGTGACCTAAATGTTCAACCAATGACACAAAATCACTTATTGGATGCACAAGATTGGTTAAAAACCCTAATTGGATTAGAATAAGTCGAAGGATGACGAAAATGACCTAAATGTTCAACCAATGACACAAAATCACATATTGGATGCACAAGATTGGTTAAAAACCCTAATTGGATTAGAATAAGTCGAAGGATGACGAAAATGACCTAAATGTTCAACCAATGACACAAAATCACTTATTGGATGCACAAGATTGGTTAAAAACCCTAATTGGATTAGAATAGGCCAAGGGAGGACGAAAATGACCTAAATGTTCAACCAATGACACAAAATCACTTATTGGATGCACAAGATTGGTTAAAAACCCTAATTGGATTAGAATAAGTTGAAGGATGACGAAATTGACCTAAATGTTCAACCAATGACACAAAATCACTTATTGGATGCACAAGATTGGTTAAAAACCCTAATTGGATTAGAATAAGTCGAAGGATGACCAAAATGACCTAAATGTTCAACCAAAGACACAAAATCACATATTGGATGCACAAGATTGGTTAAAAACCCTAATTGGATTAGAATAAGTCGAAGGATGACGAAAATGACCTAAATGTTCAACCAATGACACAAAATCACTTATTGGATGCACAAGATTGGTTAAAAACCCTAATTGGATTAGAATAGGCCAAGGGAGGACGAAAATGACCTAAATTTCAACCAATGACACAAAATCACTTATTGGATGCACAAGATTGGTTAAAAACCCTAAATGGATTAGAATAAGCCTAGGGAGGACGAAAATGACCTAAATGTTCAACTAATGACACAAAATCACTTATTGGATGCACAAGATTGGTTAAAATCCCTAATTGGATTAGAATAGGCCAAGGGAGGACGAAAATGACCTAAATGTTCAACTAATGAGACAAAATCACTTATCGGATGCACAAGATTGGTTAAAAACCCTAACTGGATTAGAATAGGCCAAGGGAAGACGAAAGTGACCTAAATGTTCAACCAATGACACAAAATCACTTACTGGATGCACAAGATTGGTTAAAAACCCTAATTGGATTAGAATAAGCCAACGGGGGACGAAAATGACCTAAATGTTCAACCAATGACACAAAATCACTTATTGGATGCACAAGATTGGTTAAAAACCCTAATTAAATTAAAATAAGCCTTGGGAGGACGAAAAATGACATAAATGTTCAACCAACGACACAAAATCACTTATTGGATGCACAAGATTGGTTAAAAACCCTAATTGGATTAGAATAAGCCAAGGGGGGCCAAAAATTACCTAAATGTTCAACCAATGACACAAAATCACTTATTGGATGCACAAGATTGGTTAAAAACCCTAATTGGATTAGAATAAGTCGAAGGATGACGAAAATGACCTAAATGTTCAACCAATGACACAAAATCACTTGTTGGATGCACAAGATTGGTTTAGAACCCTAATTGGATTAGAATAAGCCAAGGGGGGACGAAAATTAGCTAAATGTTCAACCAATGACACAAAATTACTTATTGGATGCAAAAGATTGGTTAAAAACCCTAATTGGATTAGAATAAGTCGAAGGATGACGAAAATGACCTAAATGTTCAACAAATGACACAAAATCTCTTATTGGATGCACAAGATTGGTTAAAAACTCTCATTGGATTAGAATAAGCCTAAGGAGGACGAAAATGACCTAAATGTTCAACCAACGACACAAAATCACTTATTGGATGCACAAGATTGGTTAAAAACCCTAATTGGATTACAATAAGCCAAGGGGGACGAAAATTACCTAAATGTTCAACCAATGACTCAAAATCACTTATTGGATGCACAAGATTGGATAAAAACCCTAATTGGATTACAATAAGTCGAAGGATGACGAAAATGACCTAAATGTTCAACCAATGACACAAAATCACTTATTGGATGCACAAGATTGGTTAAAAACCCTAATTGGATTAGAATAGGCCGAGGGAGGACGAAAATGACCTAAATGTTCGACCAATGACACAAAGTCACATATTGGATGCACAAGATTGGTTAAACACCCTAAATGGATTAGAATAAGCCTAGGGAGGACGAAAATGTCCTAAATGTTCAACCAATGACACAAAATCACTTACTGGATGCACAAGATTGGTTAAAAAGCTTAATTGGATTAGAATAAGTCGAAGGATGACGAAAATGACCTAAATGTTCAACCAACGACACAAAATCACTTATTGGATGCACAAGATTGGTTAAAAGGCCTAATTGGATTACGATAAGTCGAAGGATGACGAAAATGACCTAAATGTTCAACCAATGACACAAAAT
>JBBPBQ010000004.1:30124606-30138406 GCA_037974755.1 Cicer yamashitae
AACCCTAATTGGAATAGAATAGGCCGAGGGAGGACGAAAATGACCTAAATGTTCGACCAATGACACAAAATCACATATTGGATGCACAAGATTGGTTAAAAACCCTAAATGGATTAGAATAAGCCTATGGAGGACGAAAATGACCTAAATGTTCAACCAATGACACAAAATTACCTGTTGGATGCACAAGATTGGTTAAAAACCCTAATTGGATTAGAGTAAGTCAAGGGGGGACGAAAATGACCTAAATGTTCAACCAATGACACAAAATCACTTATTAGATGCACAAGATTGGTTAAAAACCCTAATTGGATTTGAATAAGTCAAGGGGGGACGAAAATGACCTAAATGTTCAACCAATGACACTAACACACTTTTTTGATGCACAAGATTGGTTAAAAACCCTAATTCGATTAGAATAAGCCTAGGGAGGACGGAAATGACGTAAATGTTCAACCGATGACACAAAATCACTTATTGGATGCACAAGATTGGTTAAAAACCCTAATTGGATTAGAGTAGGCCGAGGGAGGACGAAAATGACCTAAATGTTCGACCAATGACACAAAATCACATATTGGATGCACAAGATTGGTTAAAAACCCTAAATGGATTAGAATAAGCCTAGGGAGGACGAAAATGACCTAAATGTTCAACCAATGACACAAAATCACTTATTGGATGCACAAGATTGGTTAAAAACCCTAATTAAATTAAAATAAGCCTTGGGAGGACGAAAAATGACATAAATGTTCAACCAACGACACAAAATCACTTATTGGATGCACAAGATTGGTTAAAAACCCTAATTGGATTAGAATAAGCCAAGGGGGGCCAAAAATTACCTAAATGTTCAACCAATGACACAAAATCACTTATTGGATGCACAAGATTGGTTAAAAACCCTAATTGGATTAGAATAAGTCGAAGGATGACGAAAATGACCTAAATGTTCAACCAATGACACAAAATCACTTGTTGGATGCACAAGATTGGTTTAGAACCCTAATTGGATTAGAATAAGCCAAGGGGGGACGAAAATTAGCTAAATGTTCAACCAATGACACAAAATTACTTATTGGATGCAAAAGATTGGTTAAAAACCCTAATTGGATTAGAATAAGTCGAAGGATGACGAAAATGACCTAAATGTTCAACAAATGACACAAAATCTCTTATTGGATGCACAAGATTGGTTAAAAACTCTCATTGGATTAGAATAAGCCTAAGGAGGACGAAAATGACCTAAATGTTCAACCAACGACACAAAATCACTTATTGGATGCACAAGATTGGTTAAAAACCCTAATTGGATTACAATAAGCCAAGGGGGACGAAAATTACCTAAATGTTCAACCAATGACACAAAATCACTTATTGGATGCACAAGATTGGATAAAAACCCTAATTGGATTACAATAAGTCGAAGGATGACGAAAATGACCTAAATGTTCAACCAATGACACAAAATCACTTATTGGATGCACAAGATTGGTTAAAAACCCTAATTGGATTAGAATAGGCCGAGGGAGGACGAAAATGACCTAAATGTTCGACCAATGACACAAAATCACATATTGGATGCACAAGATTGGTTAAAAACTCTAAATGGATTAGAATAAGCCTAGGTAGGACGAAAATGACCTAAATGTTCAACCAATGACACAAAATCACTTACTGGATGCACAAGATTGGTTAAAAAGCCTAATTGGATTAGAATAAGTCGAAGGATGACGAAAATGACCTAAATGTTCAACCAACGACACAAAATCACTTATTGGATGCACAAGATTGGTTAAAAAGCCTAATTGGATTAGAATAAGTCGAAGGATGACGAAAATGACCTAAATGTTCAACCAACGACACAAAATCACTTATTGGATGCACAAGATTGGTTAAAAACCCTAATTGGATTAGAATAAGTCGAAGGATGACGAAAATGACCTAAATGTTCAACCAATGACACAAAATCACTTATTGGATGCACAAGATTGGTTAAAAACCCTAATTGGATTAGAATAAGTCGAAGGATGACGAAAATGACATAAATGTCCAACCAATGACACAAAATCACTTATTGGATGCACAAGGTTGGTTAAAAACCCTAATTGGATTAGAATAAGTCGAAGGATGACGAAAATGACCTAAATGTTCAACCAATGACACAAAATCACTTATTGGATGCACAAGATTGGTTAAAAACCCTAATTGGATTAGAATAGGCCAAGGGAGGACGAAAATGACCTAAATTTCAACCAATGACACAAAATCACTTATTGGATGCACAAGATTGGTTAAAAACCCTAATTGGATTAGAATAAGTCAAGGGGGGACGAAAATGACCTAAATGTTCAACCAATGACACAAAATCACTTATTGGATGCACAAGATTGGTTAAAAACTCTCATTGGATTACAATAAGCCTAAGGAGGACGAAAATGACCTAAATGTTCAACCAACGACACAAAATCACTTATTGGATGCACAAGATTGGTTAAAAACCCTAATTGGATTAGAATAAGTCGAAGGATGACGAAAATGACCTAAATGTTCAACCAATGACACAAAATCACTTATTGGATGCACAAGATTGGTTAAAAACCCTAATTGGATTAGAATAGGCCAAGGGAGGACGAAAATGACCTAAATGTTCAACCAATGACACAAAATCACTTATTGGATGCACAAGATTGGTTAAAAACCCTAATTGGATTAGAATAAGTTGAAGGATGACGAAATTGACCTAAATGTTCAACCAATGACACAAAATCACTTATTGGATGCACAAGATTGGTTAAAAACCCTAATTGGATTAGAATAAGTCGAAGGATGACCAAAATGACCTAAATGTTCAACCAAAGACACAAAATCACATATTGGATGCACAAGATTGGTTAAAAACCCTAATTGGATTAGAATAAGTCGAAGGATGACGAAAATGACCTAAATGTTCAACCAATGACACAAAATCACTTATTGGATGCACAAGATTGGTTAAAAACCCTAATTGGATTAGAATAAGCCAAAGGGGGACGAAAATGACCTAAATGTTCAACCAATGACACAAACACACTTTTTTGATGCACAAGATTGGTTAAAAACCCTAATTCGATTAGAATAAGCCTAGGGAGGACGGAAATGACGTAAATTTTCAACCGATGACACAAAATCACTTATTGGATGCACAAGATTGGTTAAAAACCCTAATTGGATTAGAGTAGGCCGAGGGAAGACGAAAATGACCTAATTGTTCGACCAATGACACAAAACCACATATTGGATGCACAAGATTGGTTAAAACCCTAATTGGATTCGAATAAGCCTAGGGAGGACGAAAATGACCTAAATGTTCAACCAATAACACAAAATCACTTATTGGATGCACAAGATTGGTTAAAAACCCTAATTGGATTAGAATAAGCCAAGGGGGGCCAAAAATTACCTAAATGTTCAACCAATGACACAAAATCACTTATTGGATGCACAAGATTGGTTAAAAACCCTAATTGGATTAGAATAAGCCAAGGGGGGACGAAAATTAGCTAAATGTTCAACCAATGACACAAAATTACTTATTGGATGCAAAAGATTGGTTAAAAACCCTAATTGGATTAGAATAAGTCGAAGGATGACGAAAATGACCTAAATGTTCAACAAATGACACAAAATCACTTATTGGATGCACAAGATTGGTTAAAAACTCTCATTCGATTTGAATAAGTCAAGGGGGGACAAAATGACCTAAATGTTCAACCAATGACACAAACGCACTTTTTGGATGCACAAGATTGGTTAAAAACCCTAATTGGATTAGAATAAGCCAAGGGAGGATGAAAATAACTTAAATGTTCAACCAATGATAAAAAATCACTTATTTGATGCACAAGATTGGTTAAAAACCCTATTGGATTAGAATAGGCCGAGGGAGGACGAAAATGACCTAACTGTTCAACCAATGACAATAAATCACTTATTGGATGCACAAGATTGGTTAAAAACCCTAATTGGATTACAATAAATCGAAGGATGACGAATATGATCTAAATGTTCAACAAATGACACAAAATCACTTATTGGATGCACAAGATTGGTTAAAAACCCTAATTGGATTAGAATAAGTCGAAGGATGACGAAAATGACCTAAATGATCAACCAACGACACAAAATCACTTATTGGATGCACAAGATTGGTTAAAAATCCTAATTGGATTACAATAAGCCAAGGGGGACGAAAATTACCTAAATGTTCAACCAATGACACAAAATCAATTATTGGATGCACAAGATTGGATAAAAACCCTAATTGGATTACGATAAGTCGAAGGATGACGAAAATGACCTAAATGTTCAACCAATGACACAAAATAACTTATTGGATGCACAAGATTGGTTAAAAACCCTAATTGAAATAGAATAGGCCGAGGGAGGACGAAAATGACCTAAATGTTCGACCAATGACACAAAATCACATATTGGATGCACAAGATTGGTTAAAAACCCTAAATGGATTAGAATAAGCCTAGGGAGGACGAAAATGACCTAAATGTTCAACCAATGACACAAAATTACCTGTTGGATGCACAAGAATTGTTAAAAACCCTAATTGGATTAGAGTAAGTCGAAGGATGACGAAAATGACCTAAATGTTCAACCAATGACACAAAATCACTTATTGGATGCACAAGATTGGTTAAAAACCCTAAATGGATTAGAATAAGCCTAGGGAGGACGAAAATGACCTAAATGTTCAACCAATGACACAAAATCACATATTGGATGCACAAGATTGGTTAAAAACCCTAAATGGATTAGAATAAGCCTAGGGAGGACGAAGATGACCTAAATGTTCAACTAATGACACAAAATTACTTATTGGATGCACAAGATTGGTTAAAAACCCTAATTGGATTAGAATAAGCCTTGGAGGACGAAAATGACCTAAATGTTCAACTAATGAGACAAAATCACTTATCGGATGCACAAGATTGGTTAAAAACCCTAACTGGATTAGAATAGGCCAAGGGAAGACGAAAGTGACCTAAATGTTCAACCAATGACACAAAATCACTTACTGGATGCACAAGATTGGTTAAAAACCCTAATTGGATTAGAATAAGCCAACGGGGGACGAAAATGACCTAAATGTTCAACCAATGACACAAAATCACTTATTGGATGCACAAGATTGGTTAAAAACCCTAATTAAATTAAAATAAGCCTTGGGAGGACGAAAAATGACATAAATGTTCAACCAACGACACAAAATCACTTATTGGATGCACAAGATTGGTTAAAAACCCTAATTGGATTAGAATAAGCCAAGGGGGGCCAAAAATTACCTAAATGTTCAACCAATGACACAAAATCACTTATTGGATGCACAAGATTGGTTAAAAACCCTAATTGGATTAGAATAAGTCGAAGGATGACGAAAATGACCTAAATGTTCAACCAATGACACAAAATCACTTGTTGGATGCACAAGATTGGTTTAGAACCCTAATTGGATTAGAATAAGCCAAGGGGGGACGAAAATTAGCTAAATGTTCAACCAATGACACAAAATTACTTATTGGATGCAAAAGATTGGTTAAAAACCCTAATTGGATTAGAATAAGTCGAAGGATGACGAAAATGACCTAAATGTTCAACAAATGACACAAAATCTCTTATTGGATGCACAAGATTGGTTAAAAACTCTCATTGGATTAGAATAAGCCTAAGGAGGACGAAAATGACCTAAATGTTCAACCAACGACACAAAATCACTTATTGGATGCACAAGATTGGTTAAAAACCCTAATTGGATTAGAATAAGCCAAGGGGGGCCAAAAATTACCTAAATGTTCAACCAATGACACAAAATCACTTATTGGATGCACAAGATTGGTTAAAAACCCTAATTGGATTAGAATAAGTCGAAGGATGACGAAAATGACCTAAATGTTCAACCAATGACACAAAATCACTTGTTGGATGCACAAGATTGGTTAAGAACCCTAATTGGATAAGAATAAGCCAAGGGGGGACGAAAATTAGCTAAATGTTCAACCAATGACACAAAATTACTTATTGGATGCAAAAGATTGGTTAAAAACCCTAATTGGATTAGAATAAGTCGAAGGATGACGAAAATGACCTAAATGTTCAACAAATGACACAAAATCACTTATTGGATGCACAAGATTGGTTAAAAACTCTAATTGGATTACAATAAGCCTAAGGAGGACGAAAATGACCTAAATGTTCAACCAACGACACAAAATCACTTATTGGATGCACAAGATTGGTTAAAAACCCTAATTGGATTACAATAAGCCAAGGGGGACGAAAATGACCTAAATGTTCAACCAATGACACAAAATCACTTATTGGATGCACAAGATTGGATAAAAACCCTAATTGGATTACAATAAGTCGAAGGATGCCGAAAATGACCTAAATGTTCAACCAATGACACAAAATCACTTATTGGATGCACAAGATTGGTTAAAAACCCTAATTGGATTAGAATAGGCCGAGGGAGGACGAAAATGACCTAAATGTTCGACCAATGACACAAAATCACATATTGGATGCACAAGATTGGTTAAAAACTCTAAATGGATTAGAATAAGCCTAGGTAGGACGAAAATGACCTAAATGTTCAACCAATGACACAAAATCACTTACTGGATGCACAAGATTGGTTAAAAAGCCTAATTGGATTAGAATAAGTCGAAGGATGACGAAAATGACCTAAATGTTCAACCAACGACACAAAATCACTTATTGGATGCACAAGATTGGTTAAAAAGCCTAATTGGATTAGAATAAGTCGAAGGATGACGAAAATGACCTAAATGTTCAACCAACGACACAAAATCACTTATTGGATGCACAAGATTGGTTAAAAACCCTAATTGGATTAGAATAAGTCGAAGGATGACGAAAATGACCTAAATGTTCAACCAATGACACAAAATCACTTATTGGATGCACAAGATTGGTTAAAAACCCTAATTGGATTAGAATAAGTCGAAGGATGACGAAAATGACATAAATGTCCAACCAATGACACAAAATCACTTATTGGATGCACAAGGTTGGTTAAAAACCCTAATTGGATTAGAATAAGTCGAAGGATGACGAAAATGACCTAAATGTTCAACCAATGACACAAAATCACTTATTGGATGCACAAGATTGGTTAAAAACCCTAATTGGATTAGAATAGGCCAAGGGAGGACGAAAATGACCTAAATTTCAACCAATGACACAAAATCACTTATTGGATGCACAAGATTGGTTAAAAACCCTAATTGGATTAGAATAAGTCAAGGGGGGACGAAAATGACCTAAATGTTCAACCAATGACACAAACGCACTTTTTGGATGCACAAGATTGGTTAAAAACCCTAATTGGATTAGAATAGGCCGACGGAGGACGAAAATGACCTAAATGTTCAACCAATGACACAACATCACTTATTGGATGCACAAGATTGGTTAAAAACCCTAATTGGATTAGAATAAGTCAAGGGGGGATGAAAATGACCTAAATGTTCAACCAATGACACAAACGCACTTTTTGGATGCACAAGATTGGTTAAAAACCCTAATTGGATTAGAATAAGCCAAGGGAGGATGAAAATAACTTAAATGTTCAACCAATGATAAAAAATCACTTATTTGATGCACAAGATTGGTTAAAAAGCCTATTGGATTAGAATAGGCCGAGGGAGGACGAAAATGACCTAACTGTTCAACCAATGACAATAAATCACTTATTGGATGCACAAGATTGGTTAAAAACCCTAATTGGATTACAATAAATCGAAGGATGACGAATATGATCTAAATGTTCAACAAATGACACAAAATCACTTATTGGATGCACAAGATTGGTTAAAATCCCTAATTGGGTTAGAATAAGTCGAAGGATGACGAAAATTGACCTAAATGTTCAACCAACGACACAAAATCACTTATTGGATGCACAAGATTGGTTAGAAACCCTAATTGGATTAAAATAAGCCAAGGGGGACAAAAATTACCTAAATGTTCAACCAATGACACAAAATCAATTATTGGATGCACAAGATTGGATAAAAACCCTAATTGGATTAGAATAAGCCAAGGGGGGCCAAAAATTACCTAAATGTTCAACCAATGACACAAAATCACTTATTGGATGCACAAGATTGGTTAAAAACCCTAATTGGATTAGAATAAGTCGAAGGATGACGAAAATGACCTAAATGTTCAACCAATGACACAAAATCACTTATTGGATGCACAAGATTGGTTAAAAACCCTAATTGGATTAGAATAGGCCAAGGGAGGACGAAAATGACCTAAATTTCAACCAATGACACAAAATCACTTATTGGATGCACAAGATTGGTTAAAAACCCTAATTGGATTAGAATAAGTCAAGGGGGGACGAAAATGACCTAAATGTTCAACCAATGACACAAAATCACTTACTGGATGCACAAGATTGGTTAAAAAGCCTAATTGGATTAGAATAAGTCGAAGGGAGGACGAAAATGACCTAAATGTTCGACAATTGACACAAAATCACATATTGGATGCACAAGATTGGTTAAAAACCCTAATTGGATTAGAATAAGCCAAGGGGGGACGAAAATGACCTAAGTGTTCAACCAATGACACAAACACACTTTTTTGATGCACAAGGTTGGTACAAAATCACTTATTGGATGCACAAGATTGGTTAAAAACCCTAATTGGATTAAAATTAGCCAAAGGAGGACGAAAATAATCTAAATGTTCAACCAATGACACAAAATTACCTGTTGGATGCACAAGATTGGTTAAAAACCCTAATTGGATTAGAGTAAGTCGAAGGATGACGAAAAATGACCTATACGTTCAACCAATGACACAAAATCACTTATTGGATGCACAAAATTGGTTAAAAACCCTAATTGGATTAGAATAAGTCGAAGGATGATGAAAATGACCTAAATGTTCAACCAATGACACAAAATCACTTATTGGATGCACAAGATTGGTTAAAAACCCTAATTGGATTAGAATAGGCCAAGGGAGGACGAAAATGACCTAAATGTTCAACCAATGACACAAAATCACTTATTGGATGCACAAGATTGGTTAAAAACCCTAATTGGATTAGAATAGGCCAAGGGAGGACGAAATGACCTAAATTTCAACCAATGACACAAAATCACTTATTGGATGCACAAGATTGGTTAAAAACCCTAATTGGATTAGAATAAGTCAAGGGGGGACGAAAATGACCTAAATGTTCAACCAATGACACAAAATCACTTACTGGATGCACAAGATTGGTTAAAAAGCCTAATTGGATTAGAATAAGTCGAAGGATGACGAAAATGACCTAAATGTTCAACCAACGACACAAAATCACTTATTGGATGCACAAGATTGGTTAAAAACCCTAATTGGATTAGAATAAGCCAAAGGGGGACGAAAATGACCTAAATGTTCAACCAATGACACAAACACACTTTTTTGATGCACAAGATTGGTTAAAAACCCTAATTCGATTAGAATAAGCCTAGGGAGGACGGAAATGACGTAAATTTTCAACCGATGACACAAAATCACTTATTGGATGCACAAGATTGGTTAAAAACCCTAATTGGATTAGAGTAGGCCGAGGGAAGACGAAAATGACCTAATTGTTCGACCAATGACACAAAACCACATATTGGATGCACAAGATTGGTTAAAACCCTAATTGGATTCGAATAAGCCTAGGGAGGACGAAAATGACCTAAATGTTCAACCAATAACACAAAATCACTTATTGGATGCACAAGATTGGTTAAAAACCCTAATTAAATTAAAATAAGCCTTGGGAGGACGAAAAATGACATAAATGTTCAACCAACGACACAAAATCACTTATTGGATGCACAAGATTGGTTAAAAACCCTAATTGGATTAGAATAAGCCAAGGGGGGCCAAAAATTACCTAAATGTTCAACCAATGACACAAAATCACTTATTGGATGCACAAGATTGGTTAAAAACCCTAATTGGATTAGAATAAGTCGAAGGATGACGAAAATGACCTAAATGTTCAACCAATGACACAAAATCACTTGTTGGATGCACAAGATTGGTTAAGAACCCTAATTGGATAAGAATAAGCCAAGGGGGGACGAAAATTAGCTAAATGTTCAACCAATGACACAAAATTACTTATTGGATGCAAAAGATTGGTTAAAAACCCTAATTGGATTAGAATAAGTCGAAGGATGACGAAAATGACCTAAATGTTCAACAAATGACACAAAATCACTTATTGGATGCACAAGATTGGTTAAAAACTCTAATTGGATTACAATAAGCCTAAGGAGGACGAAAATGACCTAAATGTTCAACCAACGACACAAAATCACTTATTGGATGCACAAGATTGGTTAAAAACCCTAATTGGATTACAATAAGCCAAGGGGGACGAAAATGACCTAAATGTTCAACCAATGACACAAAATCACTTATTGGATGCACAAGATTGGATAAAAACCCTAATTGGATTACAATAAGTCGAAGGATGCCGAAAATGACCTAAATGTTCAACCAATGACACAAAATCACTTATTGGATGCACAAGATTGGTTAAAAACCCTAATTGGATTAGAATAGGCCGAGGGAGGACGAAAATGACCTAAATGTTCGACCAATGA
The DNA here is from genome assembly GCA_037974755.1 of Cicer yamashitae. NCBI lineage: Eukaryota > Viridiplantae > Streptophyta > Magnoliopsida > Fabales > Fabaceae > Cicer > Cicer yamashitae. The sequence goes on from JBBPBQ010000004.1 coordinate 30,135,292, forward strand.
CACAAAATCACATATTGGATGCACAAGATTGGTTAAAAACTCTAAATGGATTAGAATAAGCCTAGGTAGGACGAAAATGACCTAAATGTTCAACCAATGACACAAAATCACTTACTGGATGCACAAGATTGGTTAAAAAGCCTAATTGGATTAGAATAAGTCGAAGGATGACGAAAATGACCTAAATGTTCAACCAACGACACAAAATCACTTATTGGATGCACAAGATTGGTTAAAAAGCCTAATTGGATTAGAATAAGTCGAAGGATGACGAAAATGACCTAAATGTTCAACCAACGACACAAAATCACTTATTGGATGCACAAGATTGGTTAAAAACCCTAATTGGATTACAATAAGCCAAGGGGGACGAAAATTACCTAAATGTTCAACCAATGACACAAAATCACTTATTGGATGCACAAGATTGGTTAAAAACCCTAATTGGATTACAATAAGTCGAAGGATGACGAAAATGACCTAAATGTTCATCCAATGACACAAAATCACTTATTGGATGCACAAGATTGGTTAAAAACCCTAATTGGATTAGAATAGGCCGAGGGAGGACGAAAATGACCTAAATGTTCGACCAATGACACAAAATCACATATTGGATGCACAAGATTGGTTAAAAACCCTAATTGGATTACAATAAGTCGAAGGATGACAAAAATGACCTAAATGTTCAACCAATGACACAAAATCACTTATTGGAAGCACAAGATTGGTTAAAATCCCTAATTGGATTAGAATAAGCCAAGGGAGGACGAAAATGACCTAAATGTTCAACCAATGACACAAACGCACTTTTTGGATGCACAAGATTGGTTAAAAACCCTAATTGGATTAGAATAAGCCAAGGGAGGATGAAAATAACCTAAATGTTCAACCAATGATAAAAAATCACTTATTTGATGCACAAGATTGGTTAAAAACCCTAATTGGATTAGAATAGGCCGAGGGAGGACGAAAATGACCTAAATGTTCAACCAATGACAATAAATCACTTATTGGATGCACAAGATTGGTTAAAAACCCTAATTGGATTAGAATAAGTCGAAGGATGACTTAAATGACCTAAATGTTCAACCAATGACACAAAATCACTTATTGGATGCACAAGATTGGTTAAAAACCCTAATTGGATTAGAATAGGCCGAGGGAGGACGAAAATGACCTAAATATTCGACCAATGACACAAAATCACATATTGGATGCACAAGATTGGTTAAAAACCCTAAATGGATTAGAATAAGCCTAGGGAGGACGAAAATGACCTAAATGTTCAACTAATGACACAAAATCACTTATTGGATGCACAAGATTAGTTAAAAACCCTAATTGGATTAGAATAAGCCTTGGGAGGACGAAAAATGACATAAATGTTCAACCAATGACACAAAATCACTTATTGGATGCACAAGATTGGTTAAAAACCCTAATTGGATTAGAATAAGCCAAGGGAGGACGAAAATGACCTAAATGTTCAACTAATTAGACAAAATCACTTATCGGATGCACAAGATTGGTTAAAAACCTTAACTGGATTAGAATAGGCCAAGGGAAGACGAAAGTGACCTAAATGTTCAACCAATGACACAAAATCACTTACAGGATGCACAAGATTGCTTAAAAACCCTAATTGGATTAGAATAAGCCAAGGGGGGACGAAAATGACCTAAATGTTCAACCAATGACACAAACGCACTTTTTGGATGCACAAGATTGGTTAAAAACCCTAATGGGATTAGAATAAGCCAAGGGAGGATGAAAATAACCTAAATGTTCAACCAATGATAAAAAATCACTTATTTGATGCACAAGATTGGTTAAAAACCCTAATTGGATTAGAATAAATCGAAGGATGACGAAAATGATCTATACGTTCAACCGATGACACAAAATCACTTATTGGATGCATAAGATTGGTTAAAAGCCCTAATTGGATTAGAATAAGTCGAAGGATGACGAAAATGACCTAAATGTTCAACCAACGAAACAAAATCACTTATTGGATGCACAAGATTGGTTAAAAACTCAAATTGCATTAAAATAAGCCTAAGGAGGACGAAAATGACCTAAATGTTCAACCAACGACACAAAATCACTTATCGGATGCACAAGATTGGTTAAAAACCCTAACTGGATTAGAATAGGCCAAGGGAAGACGAAAGTGACCTAAATGTTCAACCAATGACACAAAATCACTTACTGGATGCACAAGATTGGTTAAAAACCCTAATTGGATTAGAATAAGTCGAAGGATGACTAAAATGACCTAAATGTTCATCCAATGACACAAAATCACTTATTGGATGCACAAGATTCGTTAAAAACCCTAATTGAATTAGAATAAGTCGAAGGATGACGAAAAAGACCTAAATGTTCAACCAAGGATACAAAATTACCTATTGGATGCACAAGATTGGTTCAAAATCCTAGTTGGATTAGAATAAGCCTAGGGGGGACGAAAATGACCTAAATGTTCAACCAATGACACAAACGCACTTTTTGGATGCACAAGATTGGTTAAAAACCCTAATTGGATTAGAATAAGCCAAGGGAGGATGAAAATAACCTAAATGTTAAACCAATGATAAAAAATCACTTATTTGATGCACAAGATTGGTTAAAAACCCTAATTGGATTAGAATAGGCCGAGGGAGGACGAAAATGACCTAAATGTTCAACCAATGACAATAAATCACTTATTGGATGCACAAGATTGGTTAAAAACCCTAATTGGATTAGAATAAATCGAAGGATGACGAAAATGATCTAAATGTTCAACAAATGACACAAAATCACTTATTGGATGCACAAGATTGGTTAAAATCCCTAATTGGGTTACAATAAGTCGAAGGATGACGAAAAATGACCTATACGTTCAACCGATGACACAAAATCACTTATTGGATGCACAAGATTGGTTAAAAGTCCTAATTGGATTAAAATAAGTCGAAGGATGACGAAAATGACCTAAATGTTCAACCAACGAAACAAAATCACTTATTGGATGCACAAGATTGGTTAAAAACTCAAATTGCATTAAAATAAGCCTAAGGAGGACGAAAATGACCTAAATGTTCAACCAACGACACAAAATCACTTA
>JBBPBQ010000004.1:30156081-30171922 GCA_037974755.1 Cicer yamashitae
AAGTCGAAGGATGACGAAAATGACCTAAATGTTCAACCAATGACACAAAATCACTTATTGGATGCACAAGATTGGTTAAAAACTCAAATTGGATTAGAATAAGCCTAAGGAGGACGAAAATGACCTAAATGTTCAACAAACAACACAAAATCACTTATTGGATGCACAAGATTGGTTAAAAACCCTAACTGGATTAGAATAGGCCAAGGGAGGACGAAAATGACCTAAACGTTCAACCAATGACACAAAATCACTTACTAGATGCACAAGATTGGTTAATAACCCTAATTGGATTAGAATAAGCCAAGGGGGGACGAAAATGACCTAAATGTTCAACCAATGACACAAACGCACTTTTTGGATGCACAAGATTGGTTAAAAACCCTAATTGGATTAGAATAAGCCAAGGGAGGATGAAAATAACCTAAATGTTCAACCAATGATAAAAAATCACTTATTGGATGCACAAGATTGGTTAAAAACCCTAATTGGATTAGAATAAGTCGAAGGATGACGAAAATGACCTAAATGTTCAACCAATGATACAAAATTACCTAATGGATGCACAAGATTGGTTAAAAACCCTAGTTGGATTAGAATAAGCCTAGGGAGGACGAAAAATGACATAAATGTTCAACCAACGACACAAAATCACTTATTGGATGCACAAGATTGGTTAAAAACCCAAATTGGATTAGAATAGGACGAGGGAGGACGAAAATGACCTAAATGTTCAACCAATGACAAAAAATCACTTATTGGATGCACAACATTGGTTAAAAACCCTAATTGGATTAGAATAAGTCCAAGGATGACGAAAATTATCTAAATGTTCAACAAATGACACAAAATCACTTACTGGATGCACAAGATTGGTTAAAATCCGTAATTGGATTAGAATTAGCCAAGGGAGGACGAAAATAATCTAAATGTTCAACCAATGACACAAAATTACCAGTTGGATGCACAAGATTGATTAAAAACCCTAATTGGATTAGAATAAGTCCAAGGAGGACGAAAATGACCTAAATGTTCAACCAATGACAAAAAATCACTTATTGGATGCACAACATTGGTTAAAAACCCTAATTGGATTAAAATAAGTCCAAGGATGACGAAAATTATCTAAATTTTCAACAAATGACACAAAATCACTTACTGGATGCACAAGATTGGTTAAAATCCCTAATTGGATTAGAATTAGCCAAGGGAGGACGAAAATAATCTAAATGTTCAACCAATGACTCAAAATTACATGTTGGATGCACAAGATTGGTTAAAAACCCTAATTGGATTAGCATAAGTCCAAGGACGACGAAAATGACCTAAATGTTCAACCAACGACACAAAATCACTTATTGGATGCACAAGATTGGTTAAAAACCCTAATTGAATTAGAATAGGCCAAGGGAGGACGAAAATGACCTAAATGTTCAACCAACGACACAAAATCACTTAATGGATGCACAAGATTGGTTAAAAACCCTAATTGGATTAGAATAGGCCAAGGGAGGACGAAAATGACCTAAATTTCAACCAATGACACAAACGCACTTTTTGGATGCACAAGATTGGTTAAAAACCCTAATTGGATTAGAATAAGCCAAGGGAGGATGAAAATAACCTAAATGTTCAACCAATGATAAGAAATCACTTATTGGATGCACAAGATTGGTTCAAAACCCTAATTGGATTAGAATAAGTCGAAGGATGACGAAAATGACCTAAATGTTCAACCAATGACAAAAAATCACTTATTGGATGCACAAGATTGGTTAAAAACCGTAATTGGATTAGAATAAGTCCAAGGATGACGAAAATGATCTAAATGTTCAACAAATGACACAAAATCACTTACTGGATGCACAAGATTGGTTAAAATCCCTAATTGGATTAGAATTAGCCAAGGGAGGACGAAAATAATCTAAATGTTCAACCAATGACACAAAATTACCTGTTGGATGCACAAGATTGGTTAAAAACCCTAATTGGATTAGAATAAGTCGAAGGATGACGAAAAATGACCTATATGTTCAACCAATGACACAAAATCACTTATTGGATGCACAAGATTGGTTAAAAACCCTAATTGGATTAGAAGAAGTCGAAGGATGACGAAAATGACCTAAATGTTCAACCAATGACACAAAATCACTTATTGGATGCACAAGATTGGTTAAAAACTCAAATTGGATTAGAATAAGCCTAAGGAGGACGAAAATGACCTAAATGTTCAACAAACAACACAAAATCACTTATTGGATGCACAAGATTGGTTAAAAACCCTAACTGGATTAGAATAGGCCAAGGGAGGACGAAAATGACCTAAACGTTCAACCAATGACACAAAATCACTTACTAGATGCACAAGATTGGTTAATAACCCTAATTGGATTAGAATAAGCCAAGGGGGGACGAAAATGACCTAAATGTTCAACCAATGACACAAACGCACTTTTTGGATGCACAAGATTGGTTAAAAACCCTAATTGGATTAGAATAAGCCAAGGGAGGATGAAAATAACCTAAATGTTCAACCAATGATAAAAAATCACTTATTGGATGCACAAGATTGGTTAAAAACCCTAATTGGATTAGAATAAGTCGAAGGATGACGAAAATGACCTAAATGTTCAACCAATGATACAAAATTACCTATTGGATGCACAAGATTGGTTAAAAACCCTAGTTGGATTAGAATAAGCCTAGGGAGGACGAAAAATGACATAAATGTTCAACCAACGACACAAAATCACTTATTGAATGCACAAGATTAGTTAAAAACCCTAATTGTATTAGAATAAGCTAAGGGGGGACGAAAATTACCTAAATGTTCAACCAACGACACAAAATCACTTATTGGATGTACAAGATTGGTTAAAAACCCTAATTGGATTAGAATAAGTCGAAGGATGACGAAAATGACCTAAATGTTCAAACAATGACACAAAGTCTCTTATTGGATGCACAAGATTGGTTAAAAACCCTAACTGGATTAGAATAGGCCAAGGGAGGACGAAAATGACCTAAACGTTCAACCAATGACACAAAATCACTTACTGGATGCACAAGATTGGTTAAAAACCCTAATTGGATTAGAATAAGCCAAGGGGGGACGAAAATGACCTAAATGTTCAACCAATGACACAAACGCACTTTTTGGATGCACAAGATTGGTTAAAAACCCTAATTGGATTAGAATAAGCCAAGGGAGGATGAAAATAACCTAAATGTTCAACCAATGATAAAAAATCACTTATTGGATGCACAAGATTGGTTAAAAACCCTAATTGGATTAGAATAAGTCGAAGGATGACGAAAATGACCTAAATGTTCAACCAATGATACAAAATTACCTAATGGATGCACAAGATTGTTTAAAAACCCTAGTTGGATTAGAATAAGCCTAGGGAGGACGAAAAATGACATAAATGTTCAACCAACGACACAAAATCACTTATTGGATGCACAAGATTGGTTAAAAACCCAAATTGGATTAGAATAGGACGAGGGAGGACGAAAATGACCTAAATGTTCAACCAATGACAAAAAATCACTTATTGGATGCACAACATTGGTTAAAAACCCTAATTGGATTAGAATAAGTCCAAGGATGACGAAAATTATCTAAATGTTCAACAAATGACACAAAATCACTTACTGGATGCACAAGATTGGTTAAAATCCGTAATTGGATTAGAATTAGCCAAGGGAGGACGAAAATAATCTAAATGTTCAACCAATGACACAAAATTACCAGTTGGATGCACAAGATTGATTAAAAACCCTAATTGGATTAGAATAAGTCCAAGGAGGACGAAAATGACCTAAATGTTCAACCAATGACAAAAAATCACTTATTGGATGCACAACATTGGTTAAAAACCCTAATTGGATTAAAATAAGTCGAAGGATGACGAAAATTATCTAAATTTTCAACAAATGACAGAAAATCACTTACTGGATGCACAAGATTGGTTAAAATCCCTAATTGGATTAGAATTAGCCAAGGGAGGACGAAAATAATCTAAATGTTCAACCAATGACACAAAATTACATGTTGGATGCACAAGATTGGTTAAAAACCCTAATTGGATTAGCATAAGTCCAAGGACGACGAAAATGACCTAAATGTTCAACCAACGACACAAAATCACTTATTGGATGCACAAGATTGGTTAAAAACCCTAATTGAATTAGAATAGGCCAAGGGAGGACGAAAATGACCTAAATGTTCAACCAACGACACAAAATCACTTAATGGATGCACAAGATTGGTTAAAAACCCTAATTGGATTAGAATAGGCCAAGGGAGGACGAAAATGACCTAAATTTCAACCAATGACACAAAATCACTAATTGGATGCACAAGAATGGTTAAAAACCCTAATTGGATTAGAATAAGCCAAGGGGGGACGAAAATGACCTAAATGTTCAACCAATGACACAAAATCACTTACTGGATGCACAAGATTGGTTAAAAACCCTAATTGGATTAGAATAAGTCGAAGGATGACGAAAATGACCTAAATGTTCAACCAACGACACAAAATCACTTATTGAATGCACAAGATTGGTTAAAAACCTTATTGGACTAGAATAAGCCAAGGGGGGACGAAAATGACCTAAATGTTCAACCAATGACACAAACGCACTTTTTGGATGCACAAGATTGGTTAAAAACCCTAATTCGATTTGAATAAGCCTAGGGAGGACGGAAATGACGTAAATGTTCAACCAATGACACAAAATCACTTATTGGATGCACAAGATTGGTTAAAAACCCTAATTGGATTAGAATAGGCCGAAAGAGGGCGAAAATGACCTCAATGTTCGACCAATGACACAAAATCACTTATTGGATGCACAAGTTTGGTTAAAAACCCTAATTGGATTAGAATAAGTCGAAGGATGACGAAAATGACCTAAATGTTCAACCAATGACACAAAATCACTTATTGGAGGAACAAGATTGGTTAAAAACCCTAACTGGATTACAATAGGCCAAGGGTGGACGAAAATGACCTAAACGTTCAACCAATGACACAAAATCACTTACTGGATGCACAAGATTGGTTAAAAACCCTAATTGGATTAGAATAAGTCCAAGGAGGACGAAAATGACCTAAATGTTCAACCAATGACACAAAATCACTTATTGGAGGCACAAGATTGGTTAAAAACCCTAACTGGATTACAATAGGCCAAGGGAGGACGAAAATGACCTAAACGTTCAACCAATGACACAAAATCACTTACTGGATGCACAAGATTTGTTAAAAACCCTAATTGGATTAGAATAAGCCAAGGGGGGACGAAAATGACCTAAATGTTCAACCAAATGACACAAACGCACTTTTTGGATGCACAAGATTGGTTAAAAACCCTAATTGGATTAGAATAAGCCAAGGGAGGATGAAAATAACCTAAATGTTCAACCAATGATAAAAAATCACTTATTGGATGCACAAGATTGGTTAAAAACCCTAATTGGATTAGAATAAGTCGAAGGATGACGAAAATGACCTAAATGTTCAACCAATGATACAAAATTACCTATTGGATGCACAAGATTGGTTAAAAACCCTAGTTGGATTAGAATAAGCCTAGGGAGGACGAAAAATGACATAAATGTTCAACCAACGACACAAAATCACTTATTGAATGCACAAGATTAGTTAAAAACCCTAATTGTATTAGAATAAGCTAAGGGGGGACGAAAATTACCTAAATGTTCAACCAACGACACAAAATCACTTATTGGATGTACAAGATTGGTTAAAAACCCTAATTGGATTAGAATAAGTCGAAGGATGACGAAAATGACCTAAATGTTCAAACAATGACACAAAGTCTCTTATTGGATGCACAAGATTGGTTAAAAACCCTAACTGGATTAGAATAGGCTAAGGGAGGACGAAAATGACCTAAACGTTCAACCAATGACACAAAATCACTTACTGGATGCACAAGATTGGTTAAAAACCCTAATTGGATTAGAATAAGCCAAGGGGGGACGAAAATGACCTAAATGTTCAACCAATGACACAAACGCACTTTTTGGATGCACAAGATTGGTTAAAAACCCTAATTGGATTAGAATAAGCCAAGGGAGGATGAAAATAACCTAAATGTTCAACCAATGATAAAAAATCACTTATTGGATGCACAAGATTGGTTAAAAACCCTAATTGGATTAGAATAAGTCGAAGGATGACGAAAATGACCTAAATGTTCAACCAATGACACAAAATCACTTATTGGATGCACAAGATAGGTTAAGAACCCTAATTGGATTAGAATAAGCCAAGGGAGGACGAAAATGACCTAAATATTCAACCAATGAGACAAAATCACTTATCGGATGCACAAGATTGGTTAAAAACCCTAATTGGATTAGAATAAGTCGAAGGATGACGAAAATGACCTAAATGTTCATCCAATGACACAAAATCACTTATTAGATGCACAAGATTGGTTAATAACCCTAATTGGATTAGAATAAGCCAAGGGGGGACGAAAATGACCTAAATGTTCAACCAATGACACAAACGCACTTTTTGGATGCACAAGATTGGTTAAAAACCCTAATTGGATTAGAATAAGCCAAGGGAGGATGAAAATAACCTAAATGTTCAACCAATGATAAAAAATCACTTATTGGATGCACAAGATTGGTTAAAAACCCTAATTGGATTAGAATAAGTCGAAGGATGACGAAAATGACCTAAATGTTCAACCAATGATACAAAATTACCTATTGGATGCACAAGATTGGTTAAAAACTCTAGTTGGATTAGAATAAGCCTAGGGAGGACGAAAAATGTCATAAATGTTCAACCAACGACACAAAATCACTTATTGGAGGCTCAAGATAAGTTAAAAACCCTAACTGGATTACAATAGGCCAAGGGAGGACGAAAATGACCTAAACGTTCAACCAATGACACAAAATCACTTACTGGATGCACAAGATTGGTTAAAAACCCTAATTGGATTAGAATAAGCCAAGGGGGGACGAAAACGACCTAAATGTTCAACCAATGACACAAACGCACTTTTTGGATGCACAAGATTGGTTAAAAACCCTAATTGGATTAGAATAAGCCAAGGGAGGATGAAAATAACCTAAATGTTCAACCAATGATAAAAAATCACTTATTGGATGCACAAGATTGGTTAAAAACCCTAATTGGATTAGAATAAGTCGAAGGATGACGAAAATGACCTAAATGTTCAACCAATGATACAAAATTACCTATTGGATGCACAAGATTGGTTAAAAACCCTAGTTGGATTAGAATAAGCCTAGGGAGGACGAAAAATGACATAAATGTTCAACCAACGACACAAAATCACTTATTGGAGGCTCAAGATAAGTTAAAAACCATAACTGGATTACAATAGGCCAAGGGAGGACGAAAATGACCTAAACGTTCAACCAATGACACAAAATCACTTACTGGATGCACAAGATTGGTTAAAAACCCTAATTGGATTAGAATAAGCCAAGGGGGGACGAAAATGACCTAAATGTTCAACCAATGACACAAACGCACTTATTGGATGCACAAGATTGGTTAAAAACCCTAATTGGATTAGAATAAGCCAAGGGAGGATGAAAATAACCTAAATGTTCAACCAATGATAAAAAATCACTTATTGGATGCACAAGATTGGTTAAAAACCCTAATTGGATTAGAATAAGTCGAAGGATGACGAAAATGACCTAAATGTTCAACCAATGATACAAAATTACCTATTGGATGCACAAGATTGGTTAAAAACTCTAGTTGGATTAGAATAAGCCTAGGGAGGACGAAAAATGACATAAATGTTCAACCAACGACACAAAATCACTTATTGGAGGCTCAAGATAAGTTAAAAACCCTAACTGGATTACAATAGGCCAAGGGAGGACGAAAATGACCTAAACGTTCAACCAATGACACAAAATCACTTACTGGATGCACAAGATTGGTTAAAAACCCTAATTGGATTAGAATAAGCCAAGGGGGGACGAAAATGACCTAAATGTTCAACCAATGACACAAACGCACTTTTTGGATGCACAAGATTGGTTAAAAACCCTAATTGGATTAGAATAAGCCAAGGGAGGATGAAAATAACCTAAATGTTCAACCAATGATAAAAAATCACTTATTTGATGCACAAGATTGGTTAAAAACCCTAATTGGATTAGAATAGGCCAAGGGAGGACGAAAATGACCTAAATTTCAACCAATGACACAAAATCACTTATTGGATGCACAAGATTGGTTAAAAACCCTAAATGGATTAGAATAAGCCTAGGGAGGACGAAAATGACCTAAATGTTCAACTAATGACACAAAATCACTTATTGGATGCACAAGATTGGTTAAAAACCCTAATTGGATTAGAATAAGCCTTGGGAGGACGAAAAATGACATAAATGTTCAACCAATGACACAAAATCACTTATTGGATGCACAAGATTGGTTAAAAACCCTAATTGGATTAGAATAAGCCAAGGGAGGACGAAAATGACCTAAATGTTCAACTAATGAGACAAAATCACTTATCGGATGCACAAGATTGGTTAAAAACCCTAACTGGATTAGAATAGGCCAAGGGAAGACGAAAGTGACCTAAATGTTCAACCAATGACACAAAATCACTTACTGGATGCACAAGATTGGTTAAAAACCCTAATTGGATTAGAATAAGCCAAGGGGGGACGAAAATGACCTAAATGTTCAACCAATGACACAAACCCACTTTTTGGATGCACAAGATTGGTTAAAAACCCTAATTGGATTAGAATAAGCCAAGGGAGGATGAAAATAACCTAAATGTTCAACCAATGACACAAAATCACTTATTGGATGCACAAGATTGGTTAAAAACTCAAATTGGATTAGAATAAGCCTAAGGAGGACGAAAATGACCTAAATGTTCAACCAACGACACAAAATCACTTATTGGATGCACCAGATTGGTTAAAAACCCTAATTGGATTAGAATAGGCCAAGGGAGGACGAAAATGACCTAAATTTCAACCAATGACACAAAATCACTTATTGGATGCACAAGATTGGTTAAAAACCCTAATTGGATTAGAATAAGCCAAGGGGGGACGAAAATGACCTAAATGTTCAACCAATGACACAAAATCACTTACTAGATGCAAAAGATTGGTTAAAAACCCTAATTGGATTAGAATAAGCCGAAGGATGACGAAAATGACCTAAATGTTCAACCAACGACACAAAATCACTTATTGAATGCACAAGATTGGTTAAAAACCTTATTGGATTAGAATAAGCCAAGGGGGGACGAAAATGACCTAAACGTTCAACCAATGACACAAACGCACTTTTTGGATGCACAAGATTGGTTAAAAACCCTAATTCGATTAGAATAAGCCTAGGGAGGACGGAAATGACCTAAATGTTCAACCAATGACACAAACGCACTTTTTGGATGCACAAGATTGGTTAAAAACCCTAATTGGATTAGAATAAGCCAAGGGAGGATGAAAATAACCTAAATGTTCAACCATTGACACAAAATCACTTATTGGATGCACAGGATTGGTTAAAAGCCCTAATTGGATTAGAATAAGTCGAAGGATGACGAAAATGACCTAAATGTTCAACCAATGACACAAAATAACTTATTGGATGCACAAGATTGGTTAAAAACTCAAATTGGATTAGAATAAGCCTAAGGAGGACGAAAATGACCTAAATGTTCAACCAACGACTCAAAATCACTTATTGGATGCACAAGATTGGTTAAAAACCCTAATTGGATTAGAATAGGCCAAGGGAGGACGAAAATGACCTAAATTTCAACCAATGACACAAAATCACTTATTGGATGCACAAGATTGGTTAAAAACCCTAATTGGATTAGAATAAGCCAAGGGGGGACGAAAATGACCTAAATGTTCAACCAATGACACAAAATCACTTACTAGATGCACAAGATTGGTTAAAAACCCTAATTGGATTAGAATAAGCCAAGGGGGGACGAAAATGACCTAAATGTTCAACCAATGACACAATCGCACTTTTTGGATGCACAAGATTGGTTAAAAACCCTAATTGGATTAGAATAAGCCAAGGGAGGATGAAAATAACCTAAATGTTCAACCAATGATAATAAATCACTTATTGGATGCACAAGATTGGTTAAAAACCCTAATTGGATTAGAATAGGCCAAGGGAGGACGAAAATAACCTAAATTTCAACCAATGACACAAAATCACTTATTGGATGCACAAGATTGGTTAAAAACCCTTATTGGATTAGAATAAGCCAAGGGGGGACGAAAATGACCTAAATGTTCAACCAATGACACAAAATCACTTACTGGATGCACAAGATTGGTTAAAAACCCTAATTGGATTAGAATAAGTCGAAGGATGACGAAAATGACCTAAATGTTCAACCAACGACACAAAATCACTTATTGAATGCACAAGATTGGTTAAAAACCTTATTGGACTAGAATAAGCCAAGGGGGGACGAAAATGACCTAAATGTTCAACCAATGACACAAACGCACTTTTTGGATGCACAAGATTGGTTAAAAACCCTAATTCGATTTGAATAAGCCTAGGGAGGACGGAAATGACGTAAATGTTCAACCAATGACACAAAATCACTTATTGGATGCACAAGATTGGTTAAAAACCCTAATTGGATTAGAATAGGCCGAGGGAGGGCGAAAATGACCTAAATGTTCGACCAATGACACAAAATCACATATTGGATGCAAAAGATTGGTTAAAAACCCTAACTGGATTAGAATAGGCCAAGGGAAGACGAAAGTGACCTAAATGTTCAACCAATGACACAAAATCACTTACTGGATGCACAAGATTGGTTAAAAACCCTAATTGGATTAGAATAAGCCAAGGGGGGACGAAAATGACCTAAATGTTCAACCAATGACACAAACCCACTTTTTGGATGCACAAAATTGGTTAAAAACCCTAATTGGATTAGAATAAGCCAAGGGAGGATGAAAATAACCTAAATGTTCAACCATTGACACAAAATCACTTATTGGATGCACAAGATTGGTTAAAAGCCCTAATTGGATTAGAATAAGTCGAAGGATGACGAAAATGACCTAAATGTTCAACCAATGACACAAAATCACTTATTGGATGCACAAGATTGGTTAAAAACTCAAATTGGATTAGAATAAGCCTAAGGAGGACGAAAATGACCTAAATGTTCAACCAACGACACAAAATCACTTATTGGATGCACCAGATTGGTTAAAAACCCTAATTGGATTAGAATAGGCCAAGGGAGGACGAAAATGACCTAAATTTCAACCAATGACACAAAATCACTTATTGGATGCACAAGATTGGTTAAAAACCCTAATTGGATTAGAATAAGCCAAGGGGGGACGAAAATGACCTAAATGTTCAACCAATGACACAAAATCACTTACTGGATGCACAAGATTGGTTAAAAACCCTAATTGGATTAGAATAAGTCGAAGGATGACGAAAATGACCCAAATGTTCAACCAACGACACAAAATCACTTATTGAATGCACAAGATTGGTTAAAAACCTTATTGGATTAGAATAAGCCAAGGGGGGACGAAAATGACCTAAACGTTCAACCAATGACACAAACGCACTTTTTGGATGCACAAGATTGGTTAAAAACCCTAATTCGATTAGAATAAGCCTAGGGAGGACGGAAATGACCTAAATGTTCAACCAATGACACAAACGCACTTTTTGGATGCACAAGATTGGTTAAAAACCCTAATTGGATTAGAATAAGCCAAGGGAGGATGAAAATAACCTAAATGTTCAACCATTGACACAAAATCACTTATTGGATGCACAGGATTGGTTAAAAGCCCTAATTGGATTAGAATAAGTCGAAGGATGACGAAAATGACCTAAATGTTCAACCAATGACACAAAATAACTTATTGGATGCACAAGATTGGTTAAAAACTCAAATTGGATTAGAATAACCCTAAGGAGGACGAAAATAACCTAAATGTTCAACCAACGACACAAAATCACTTATTGGATGCACAAGATTGGTTAAAAACCCTAATTGAATTAGAATAGGCCAAGGGAGGACGAAAATGACCTAAATTTCAACCAATGACACAAAATCACTTATTGGATGCACAAGATTGGTTAAAAACCCTAATTGGATTAGAATAAGCCAAGGGGGGACGAAAATGACCTAAATGTTCAACCAATGACACAAAATCACTTACTGGATGCACAAGATTGGTTAAAAACCCTAATTGGATTAGAATAAGTCGAAGGATGACGAAAATGACCTAAATGTTCAACCAATGACACAAAATCACTTATTGGATGCACAAGATTGGTTAAAAACCCTAACTGGATTACAATAAGTCGAAGAGTGACGAAAATGACCTAAATGTTCAACCAATGACACAAAATTACTTATTGGATGCACAAGATTGGTTAAAAACCCTAATTGGATTAGAATAAGTCGAAGGATGGCGAAAATTACCTAAATGTTCAACCAATGACACAAAATCACATATTGGATGCACAAGATTGGTTAAAAACCCTAATTGGATTAGAATAAGCCTTGGGAGGACGAAAAATGACATAAATGTTCAACCAATGACACAAAATCACTTATTGGATGCACAAGATTGGTTAAAAACCCTAATTGGATTAGAATAAGCCAAGGGAGGACGAAAATGACCTAAATGTTCAACTAATGAGACAAAATCACTTATCGGATGCACAAGATTGGTTAAAAACCCTAATTGGATTAGAATAAGCCAAGGGGGGACGAAAATGACCTAAATGTTCAACCAATGACACAAACGCACTTTTTGGATGCACAAGATTGGTTAAAAACCCTAATTGGATTAGAATAAGCCAAGGGAGGATGAAAATAACCTAAATGTTCAACCAATGATAAAAAATCACTTATTGGATGCACAAGATTGGTTAAAAACCCTAATTGGATTAGAATAGGCCGAGGGAGGGCGAAAATGACCTAAATGTTCAACCAATGACAAAAAATCACTTATTGGATGCACAAGATTGGTTAAAAACCCTAATTGGATTAGAATAAGTCGAAGGATGACGAAAATGATCTAAATGTTCAACAAATGACACAAAATTACTTACTGGATGCACAAGATTGGTTAAAATCCCTAATTGGATTAGAATTAGCCAAGGGAGGACGAAAATAATCTAAATGTTCAACCAATGGCACAAAATTACCTGTTTGATGCACAAGATTGGTTAAAAACCCTAATTGGATTAGAATAAGTCGAAGGATGACGAAAAATGACCTATACATTCAACCAACGACACAAAATCACTTATTGGATGCACAGGATTGGTTAAAAGCCCTAATTGGATTAGAATAAGTCGAAGGATGACGAAAATGACCTAAATGTTCAACCAATGACACAAAATAACTTATTGGATGCACAAGATTGGTTAAAAACTCAAATTGGATTAGAATAAGCCTAAGGAGGACGAAAATGACCTAAATGTTCAACCAACGACACAAAATCACTTATTGGATGCACAAGATTGGTTAAAAACCCTAATTGGATTAGAATAGGCCAAGGGAGGACGAAAATGACCTAAATTTCAACCAATGACACAAAATCACTTATTGGATGCACAAGATTGGTTAAAAACCCTAATTGGATTAGAATAAGCCAAGGGGGGACGAAAATGACCTAACTGTTCAACCAATGACACAAAATCACTCACTGGATGCACAAGATTGGTTAAAAACCCTAATTGGATTAGAATAAGTCGAAGGATGACGAAAGTGACCTAAATGTTCAACCAATGACACAAAATCACTTACTGGATGCACAAGATTGGTTAAAAACCCTAATTGGATTAGAATAAGCCATGGGGGGACGAAAATGACCTAAATGTTCAACCAATGACACAAACCCACTTTTTGGATGCACAAGATTGGTTAAAAACCCTAATTGGATTAGAATAAGCCAAGGGAGGATGAAAATAACCTAAATGTTCAACCAATGACACAAAATCACTTATTGGATGCACAAGATTGGTTAAAAACTCAAATTGGATTAGAATAAGCCTAAGGAGGACGAAAATGACCTAAATGTTCAACCAACGACACAAAATCACTTATTGGATGCACCAGATTGGTTAAAAACCCTAATTGGATTAGAATAGGCCAAGGGAGGACGAAAATGACCTAAATTTCAACCAATGACACAAAATCACTTATTGGATGCACAAGATTGGTTAAAAACCCTAACTGGATTACAATAGGCCAAGGGAGGACGAAAATGACCTAAACGTTCAACCAATGACACAAAATCACTTACTGGATGCACAAGATTGGTTAAAAACCCTAACTGTATTAGAATAAGCCAAGGGAGGACGAAAATGACCTAAATGTTCAACCAATGAGACAAAATCACTTATCGGATGCACAAGATAGGTTAAAAACCCTAATTGGATTAGAATAAGTCGAAGGATGACGAAAATGACCTAAATGTTCATCCAATGACACAAAATCACTTATTGGATGCACAAGATTCGTTAAAAACTCTAATTGAATTAGAATAAGTCGAAGGATGACGAAAATGACCTAAATGTTCAACCAATGATACAAAATTACCTATTGGATGCACAAGATTGGTTAAAAACCCTAGTTGGATTAGAATAAGCCTAGGGAGGACGAAAAATGACATAAATGTTCAACCAACGACACAAAATCACTTATTGGATGCACAAGATTGGTTAAAAACCCTAA
Source organism: Cicer yamashitae (assembly GCA_037974755.1). NCBI lineage: Eukaryota > Viridiplantae > Streptophyta > Magnoliopsida > Fabales > Fabaceae > Cicer > Cicer yamashitae. The sequence continues at coordinate 30,170,869 of JBBPBQ010000004.1, forward strand.
TTGGATTAGAATAGGCCAAGGGAGGACGAAAATGACCTAAATGTTCAACCAACGACACAAAATCACTTATTGGATGCACAAGATTGGTTAAAAACCCTAATTGGATTAGAATAGGCCAAGGGAGGACGAAAATGACCTAAATTTCAACCAATGACACAAAATCAATAATTGGATGCACAACATTGGTTAAAAACCCTAATTGGATTAGAATAAGCCAAGGGGGGACGAAAATAAACTAAATGTTCAACCAATGTCACAAAATCACTTACTGGATGCACAAGATTGGTTAAAAACCCTAATTGGATTAGAATAAGTCGAAGGATGATTAAAATGACCTAAATGTTCAACCAACGACACAAAATCACTTATTGAATGCACAAGATTGGTTTAAAACGTTATTGGACTAGAATAAGCCAAGGGGGGACGAAATGACCTAAATGTTCAACCAATGACACAAACACACTTTTTGGATGCACAAGATTGGTTAAAAACCCTAATTCGATTTGAATAAGCCTAGGGAGGACGGAAATGACGTAAATGTTCAACCAATGACACAAAATCACTTATTGGATGCACAAGATTGGTTAAAAACCCTAATTGGATTAGAATAGGCCGAAAGAGGGCGAAAATGACCTCAATGTTCGACCAATGACACAAAATCACTTATTGGATGCACAAGTTTGGTTAAAAACCCTAATTGGATTAGAATAAGTCGAAGGATGACGAAAATGACCTAAATGTTCAACCAATGACACAAAATCACTTATTGGAGGAACAAGATTGGTTAAAAACCCTAACTGGATTACAATAGGCCAAGGGAGGACGAAAATGACCTAAACGTTCAACCAATGACACAAAATCACTTACTGGATGCACAAGATTGGTTAAAAACCCTAATTGGATTAGAATAAGCCAAGGGAGGATGAAAATAACCTAAATGTTCAACCAATGATAAGAAATCACTTATTGGATGCACAAGATTGGTTCAAAACCCTAATTGGATTAGAATAAGTCGAAGGATGACGAAAATGACCTAAATGTTCAACCAATGACA
>JBBPBQ010000004.1:30171932-30220321 GCA_037974755.1 Cicer yamashitae
TAAAAACCCTAATTGGATTAGAATAGGCCGAAAGAGGGCGAAAATGACCTCAATGTTCGACCAATGACACAAAATCACTTATTGGATGCACAAGTTTGGTTAAAAACCCTAATTGGATTAGAATAAGTCGAAGGATGACGAAAATGACCTAAATGTTCAACCAATGACACAAAATCACTTATTGGAGGAACAAGATTGGTTAAAAACCCTAACTGGATTACAATAGGCCAAGGGTGGACGAAAATGACCTAAACGTTCAACCAATGACACAAAATCACTTACTGGATGCACAAGATTGGTTAAAAACCCTAATTGGATTAGAATAAGTCCAAGGAGGACGAAAATGACCTAAATGTTCAACCAATGACACAAAATCACTTATTGGAGGCACAAGATTGGTTAAAAACCCTAACTGGATTACAATAGGCCAAGGGAGGACGAAAATGACCTAAACGTTCAACCAATGACACAAAATCACTTACTGGATGCACAAGATTTGTTAAAAACCCTAATTGGATTAGAATAAGCCAAGGGGGGACGAAAATGACCTAAATGTTCAACCAAATGACACAAACGCACTTTTTGGATGCACAAGATTGGTTAAAAACCCTAATTGGATTAGAATAAGCCAAGGGAGGATGAAAATAACCTAAATGTTCAACCAATGATAAAAAATCACTTATTGGATGCACAAGATTGGTTAAAAACCCTAATTGGATTAGAATAAGTCGAAGGATGACCAAAATTACCTAAATGTTCAACCAATGACACAAAATCACTTATTGGATGCACAAGATTGGTTAAAAACCCTAACTGTATTAGAATAAGCCAACGGAGGACGAAAATGACCTAAATGTTCAACCAATGAGACAAAATCACTTATCGGATGCACAAGATTGGTTAAAAACCCTTATTGGATTAGAATAAGTCGAAGGATGACGAAAATGACCTAAATGTTCATCCAATGACACAAAATCACTTATTGGATGCACAAGATTCGTTAAAAACTCTAATTGAATTAGAATAAGTCGAAGGATGACGAAAATGACCTAAATGTTCAACCAATGATACAAAATTACCTATTGGATGCACAAGATTGGTTAAAAACCCTAGTTGGATTAGAATAAGCCTAGGGAGGACGAAAAATGACATAAATGTTCAACCAACGACACAAAATCACTTATTGGATGCACAAGATTGGTTAAAAACCCTAATTGGATTAGAATAGGACGAGGGAGGACGAAAATGACCTAAATGTTCAACCAATGACAAAAAATCACTTATTGGATGCACAACATTGGTTAAAAACCCTAATTGGATTAGAATAAGTCCAAGGATGACGAAAATTATCTAAATTTTCAACAAATGACACAAAATCACTTACTGGATCCACAAGATTGGTTAAAATCCCTAATTGGATTAGAATTAGCCAAGGGAGGACGAAAATAATCTAAATGTTCAACCAATGACACAAAATTACCTGTTGGATGCACAAGATTGGTTAAAAACCCTAATTGGATTAGAATAAGTCCAAGGAGGACGAAAATGACCTAAATGTTCAACCAACGACACAAAATCACTTATTGGATGCACAAGATTGGTTAAAAACCCTAATTGGATTAGAATAGGCCAAGGGAGGACGAAAATGACCTAAATGTTCAACCAACGACACAAAATCACTTATTGGATGCACAAGATTGGTTAAAAACCCTAATTGGATTAGAATAGGCTATGGGAGGACGAAAATGACCTAAATTTCAACCAATGACACAAAATCACTAATTGGATGCACAAGATTGGTTAAAAACCCTAATTGGATTAGAATAAGCCAAGGGGGGACGAAAATGACCTAAATGTTCAACCAATGACACAAAATCACTTACTGGATGCACAAGATTGGTTAAAAACCCTAATTGGATTAGAATAAGTCGAAGGATGACGAAAATGACCTAAATGTTCAACCAACGACACAAAATCAGTTATTGAATGCACAAGATTGGTTAAAAACCTTATCGGACTAGAATAAGCCAAGGGGGGACGAAAATGACCTAAATGTTCAACCAATGACACAAACGCACTTTTTGGATGCACAAGATTGGTTAAAAACCCTAATTCGAATTGAATAAGCCTAGGGAGGACGGAAATGACGTAAATGTTCAACCAATGACACAAAATCACTTATTGGATGCACAAGATTGGTTAAAAACCCTAATTGGATTAGAATAGGCCGAGGGAGGGCGAAAATGACCTAAATGTTCGACCAATGACACAAAATCACATATTGGATGCAAAAGATTGGTAAAAAACCCTAACTGGATTAGAATAGGCCAAGGGAAGACGAAAGTGACCTAAATGTTCAACCAATGACACAAAATCACTTACTGGATGCACAAGATTGGTTAAAAACCCTAATTGGATTAGAATAAGCCAAGGGGGGACGAAAATGACCTAAATGTTCAACCAATGACACAAACCCACTTTTTGGATGCACAAGATTGGTTAAAAACCCTAATTGGATTAGAATAAGCCAAGGGAGGATGAAAATAACCTAGATGTTCAACCATTGACACAAAATCACTTATTGGATGCACAGGATTGGTTAAAAGCCCTAATTGGATTAGAATAAGTCGAAGGATGACGAAAATGACCTAAATGTTCAACCAATGACACAAAATAACTTATTGGATGCACAAGATTGGTTAAAAACTCAAATTGGATTAGAATAAGCCTAAGGAGGACGAAAATGACCTAAATGTTCAACCAACGACACAAAATCACTTATTGGATGCACAAGATTGGTTAAAAACCCTAATTGGATTAGAATAGGCCAAGGGAGGACGAAAATGACCTAAATTTCAACCAATGACACAAAATCACTTATTGGAAGCACAAGATTGGTTAAAAACCCTAATTGGATTAGAATAAGCCAAGGGGGGACGAAAATGACCTAAATGTTCAACCAATGACACAAAATCACTTACTGGATGCACAAGATTGGTTAAAAACCCTAATTGGATTAGAATAAGTCGAAGGATGACGAAAATGACCTAAATGTTCAACCAATGACACAAAATCACTTACTGGATGCACAAGATTGGTTAAAAACCCTAATTGGATTAGAATAAGCCAAGGGGGGACGAAAATGACCTAAATGTTCAACCAATGACACAAACCCACTTTTTGGATGCACAAGATTGGTTAAAAACCCTAATTGGATTAGAATAAGCCAAGGGAGGATGAAAATAACCTAAATGTTCAACCAATGACACAAAATCACTTATTGGATGCACAAGATTGGTTAAAAACTCAAATTGGATTAGAATAAGCCTAAGGAGGACGAAAATGACCTAAATGTTCAACCAACGACACAAAATCACTTATTGGATGCACCAGATTGGTTAAAAACCCTAATTGGATTAGAATAGGCCAAGGGAGGACGAAAATGACCTAAATTTCAACCAATGACACAAAATCACTTATTGGATGCACAAGATTGGTTAAAAACCCTAATTGGATTAGAATAAGCCAAGGGGGGACGAAAATGACCTAAATGTTCAACCAATGACACAAAATCACTTACTAGATGCAAAAGATTGGTTAAAAACCCTAATTGGATTAGAATAAGCCGAAGGATGACGAAAATGACCTAAATGTTCAACCAACGACACAAAATCACTTATTGAATGCACAAGATTGGTTAAAAACCTTATTGGATTAGAATAAGCCAAGGGGGGACGAAAATGACCTAAACATTCAACCAATGACACAAACGCACTTTTTGGATGCACAAGATTGGTTAAAAACCCTAATTCGATTAGAATAAGCATAGGGAGGACGGAAATGACCTAAATGTTCAACCAATGACACAAACGCACTTTTTGGATGCACAAGATTGGTTAAAAACCCTAATTGGATTAGAATAAGCCAAGGGAGGATGAAAATAACCTAAATGTTCAACCATTGACACAAAATCACTTATTGGATGCACAGGATTGGTTAAAAGCCCTAATTGGATTAGAATAAGTCGAAGGATGACGAAAATGACCTAAATGTTCAACCAATGACACAAAATAACTTATTGGATGCACAAGATTGGTTAAAAACTCAAATTGGATTAGAATAACCCTAAGGAGGACGAAAATAACCTAAATGTTCAACCAACGACACAAAATCACTTATTGGATGCACAAGATTGGTTAAAAACCCTAATTGAATTAGAATAGGCCAAGGGAGGACGAAAATGACCTAAATTTCAACCAATGACACAAAATCACTTATTGGATGCACAAGATTGGTTAAAAACCCTAATTGGATTAGAATAAGCCAAGGGGGGACGAAAATGACCTAAATGTTCAACCAATGACACAAAATCACTTACTGGATGCACAAGATTGGTTAAAAACCCTAATTGGATTAGAATAAGTCGAAGGATGACGAAAATGACCCAAATGTTCAACCAACGACACAAAATCACTTATTGAATGCACAAGATTGGTTAAAAACCTTATTGGATTAGAATAAGCCAAGGGGGGACGAAAATGACCTAAACGTTCAACCAATGACACAAACGCACTTTTTGGATGCACAAGATTGGTTAAAAACCCTAATTCGATTAGAATAAGCCTAGGGAGGACGGAAATGACCTAAATGTTCAACCAATGACTCAAACGCACTTTTTGGATGCACAAGATTGGTTCAAAACCCTAATTGGATTAGAATAAGCCAAGGGAGGATGAAAATAACCTAAATGTTCAACCAATGATAAAAAATCACTTATTGGATGCACAAGATTGGTTAAAAACCCTAATTGGATTAGAATAGGCCGAGGGAGGGCGAAAATGACCTAAATGTTCAACCAATGACAAAAAATCACTTATTGGATGCACAAGATTGGTTAAAAACCCTAATTGGATTAGAATAAGTCGAAGGATGACGAAAATGATCTAAATGTTCAACAAATGACACAAAATCACTTACTGGATCCACAAGATTGGTTAAAAACCCTAATTGGATTAGAATAAGCCAAGGGGGGACGAAAATGACCTAAATGTTCAACCAATGACACAAACCCACTTTTTGGATGCACAAGATTGGTTAAAAACCCTAATTGGATTAGAATAAGCCATGGGAGGATGAAAATAACCTAAATGTTCAACCAATGACACAAAATCACTTATTGGATGCACAAGATTGGTTAAAAACTCAAATTGGATTAGAATAAGCCTAAGGAGGACGAAAATGACCTAAATGTTCAACCAACGACACAAAATCACTTATTGGATGCACCAGATTGGTTAAAAACCCTAATTGGATTAGAATAGGCCAAGGGAGGACGAAAATGACCTAAATTTCAACCAATGACACAAAATCACTTATTGGATGCACAAGATTGGTTAAAAACCCTAATTGGATTAGAATAAGCCAAGGGGGGACGAAAATGACCTAAATGTTCAACCAATGACACAAAATCACTTACTGGATACACAAGATTGGTTAAAAACCCTAATTGGATTAGAATAAGTCGAAGGATGACGAAAATGACCTAAATGTTCAACCAATGACACAAAATCACTTACTGGATCCACAAGATTGGTTAAAAACCCTAATTGGATTAGAATAAGCCAAGGGGGGACGAAAATGACCTAAATGTTCAACCAATGACACAAACCCACTTTTTGGATGCACAAGATTGGTTAAAAACCCTAATTGGATTAGAATAAGCCAAGGGAGGATGAAAATAACCTAAATGTTCAACCAATGACACAAAATCACTTATTGGATGCACAAGATTGGTTAAAAACTCAAATTGGATTAGAATAAGCCTAAGGAGGACGAAAATGACCTAAATGTTCAACCAACGACACAAAATCACTTATTGGATGCACCAGATTGGTTAAAAACCCTAATTGGATTGGAATAGGCCAAGGGAGGACGAAAATGACCTAAATTTCAACCAATGACACAAAATCACTTATTGGATGCACAAGATTGGTTAAAAACCCTAATTGGATTAGAATAAGCCAAGGGGGGACGAAAATGACCTAAATGTTCAACCAATGACACAAAATCACTTACTGGATGCACAAGATTGGTTAAAAACCCTAATTGGATTAGAATAAGTCGAAGGATGACGAAAATGACCCAAATGTTCAACCAACGACACAAAATCACTTATTGAATGCACAAGATTGGTTAAAAACCTTATTGGATTAGAATAAGCCAAGGGGGGACGAAAATGACCTAAACGTTCAACCAATGACACAAACGCACTTTTTGGATGCACAAGATTGGTTAAAAACCCTAATTCGATTAGAATAAGCCTAGGGAGGACGGAAATGACCTAAATGTTCAACCAATGACACAAACGCACTTTTTGGATGCACAAGATTGGTTAAAAACCCTAATTGGATTAGAATAAGCCAAGGGAGGATGAAAATAACCTAAATGTTCAACCATTGACACAAAATCACTTATTGGATGCACAGGATTGGTTAAAAGCCCTAATTGGATTAGAATAAGTCGAAGGATGACGAAAATGACCTAAATGTTCAACCAATGACACAAAATAACTTATTGGATGCACAAGATTGGTTAAAAACTCAAATTGGATTAGAATAAGCCTAAGGAGGACGAAAATGACCTAAATGTTCAACCAACGACTCAAAATCACTTATTGGATGCACAAGATTGGTTAAAAACCCTAATTGGATTAGAATAGGCCAAGGGAGGACGAAAATGACCTAAATTTCAACCAATGACACAAAATCACTTATTGGATGCACAAGATTGGTTAAAAACCCTAATTGGATTAGAATAAGCCAAGGGGGGACGAAAATGACCTAAATGTTCAACCAATGACACAAAATCACTTACTGGATGCACAAGATTGGTTAAAAACCCTAATTGGATTAGAATAAGTCGAAGGATGACGAAAATGACCTAAATGTTCAACCAATGACACAAAATCACTTACTGGATCCACAAGATTGGTTAAAAACCCTAATTGGATTAGAATAAGCCAAGGGGGGACGAAAATGACCTAAATGTTCAACCAATGACACAAACCCACTTTTTGGATGCACAAGATTGGTTAAAAACCCTAATTGGATTAGAATAAGCCAAGGGAGGATGAAAATAACCTAAATGTTCAACCAATGACACAAAATCACTTATTGGATGCACAAGATTGGTTAAAAACTCAAATTGGATTAGAATAAGCCTAAGGAGGACGAAAATGACCTAAATGTTCAACCAACGACACAAAATCACTTATTGGATGCACTAGATTGGTTAAAAACCCTAATTGGATTAGAATAGGCCAAGGGAGGACGAAAATGACCTAAATTTCAACCAATGACACAAAATCACTTATTTGATGCACAAGATTGGTTAAAAACCCTAATTGGATTAGAATAAGCCAAGGGGGGACGAAAATGACCTAAATGTTCAACCAATGACACAAAATCACTTACTGGATGCACAAGATTGGTTAAAAACCCTAATTGGATTAGAATAAGTCGAAGGATGACGAAAATGACCTAAATGTTCAACCAACGACACAAAATCACTTATTGAATGCACAAGATTGGTTAAAAACCTTATTGGATTAGAATAAGCCAAGGGGGGACGAAAATGACCTAAACGTTCAACCAATGACACAAACGCACTTTTTGGATGCACAAGATTGGTTAAAAACCCTAATTCGATTAGAATAAGCCTAGGGAGGACGGAAATGACCTAAATGTTCAACCAATGACACAAACGCACTTTTTGGATGCACAAGATTGGTTAAAAACCCTAATTGGATTAGAATAAGCCAAGGGAGGATGAAAATAACCTAAATGTTCAACCATTGACACAAAATCACTTATTGGATGCACAGGATTGGTTAAAAGCCCTAATTGGATTAGAATAAGTCGAAGGATGACGAAAATGACCTAAATGTTCAACCAATGACACAAAATAACTTATTGGATGCACAAGATTGGTTAAAAACTCAAATTGGATTAGAATAAGCCTAAGGAGGACGAAAATGACCTAAATGTTCAACCAACGACTCAAAATCACTTATTGGATGCACAAGATTGGTTAAAAACCCTAATTGGATTAGAATAGGCCAAGGGAGGACGAAAATGACCTAAATTTCAACCAATGACACAAAATCACTTATTGGATGCACAAGATTGGTTAAAAACCCTAATTGGATTAGAATAAGCCAAGGGGGGACGAAAATGACCTAAATGTTCAACCAATGACACAAACCCACTTTTTGGATGCACAAGATTGGTTAAAAACCCTAATTGGATTAGAATAAGCCAAGGGAGGATGAAAATAACCTAAATGTTCAACCAATGACACAAAATCACTTATTGGATGCACAAGATTGGTTAAAAACTCAAATTGGATTAGAATAAGCCTAAGGAGGACGAAAATGACCTAAATGTTCAACCAACGACACAAAATCACTTATTGGATGCACCAGATTGGTTAAAAACCCTAATTGGATTAGAATAGGCCAAGGGAGGACGAAAATGACCTAAATTTCAACCAATGACACAAAATCACTTATTTGATGCACAAGATTGGTTAAAAACCCTAATTGGATTAGAATAAGCCAAGGGGGGACGAAAATGACCTAAATGTTCAACCAATGACACAAAATCACTTACTGGATGCACAAGATTGGTTAAAAACCCTAATTGGATTAGAATAAGTCGAAGGATGACGAAAATGACCTAAATGTTCAACCAACGACACAAAATCACTTATTGAATGCACAAGATTGGTTAAAAACCTTATTGGATTAGAATAAGCCAAGGGGGGACGAAAATGACCTAAACGTTCAACCAATGACACAAATGCACTTTTTGGATGCACAAGATTGGTTAAAAACCCTAATTCGATTAGAATAAGCCTAGGGAGGACGGAAATGACCTAAATGTTCAACCAATGACTCAAACGCACTTTTTGGATGCACAAGATTGGTTCAAAACCCTAATTGGATTAGAATAAGCCAAGGGAGGATGAAAATAACCTAAATGTTCAACCAATGATAAAAAATCACTTATTGGATGCACAAGATTGGTTAAAAACCCTAATTGGATTAGAATAGGCCGAGGGAGGGCGAAAATGACCTAAATGTTCAACCAATGACAAAAAATCACTTATTGGATGCACAAGATTGGTTAAAAACCCTAATTGGATTAGAATAAGTCGAAGGATGACGAAAATGATCTAAATGTTCAACAAATGACACAAAATTACTTACTGGATGCACAAGATTGGTTAAAATCCCTAATTGGATTAGAATTAGCCAAGGGAGGACGAAAATAATCTAAATGTTCAACCAATGGCACAAAATTACCTGTTTGATGCACAAGATTGGTTAAAAACCCTAATTGGATTAGAATAAGTCGAAGGATGACGAAAAATGACCTATACATTCAACCAACGAGACAAAATCACTTATTGGATGCACAGGATTGGTTAAAAGCCCTAATTGGATTAGAATAAGTCGAAGGATGACGAAAATGACCTAAATGTTCAACCAATGACACAAAATAACTTATTGGATGCACAAGATTGGTTAAAAACTCAAATTGGATTAGAATAAGCCTAAGGAGGACTAAAATGACCTAAATGTTCAACCAACGACACAAAATCACTTATTGGATGCACAAGATTGGTTAAAAACCCTAATTGGATTAGAATAGGCCAAGGGAGGACGAAAATGACCTAAATTTCAACCAATGACACAAAATCACTTATTGGATGCACAAGATTGGTTAAAAACCCTAATTGGATTAGAATAAGTCGAAGGATGACGAAAATGACCTAAATGTTCAACCAATGACACAAAATCGCTTATTGGATGCACAAGATTGGTTAAAAACCCTAATTGGATTAGAATAAATCGAAGGATGGCTTAAATGACCTAAATGTTCAACCAATGACACAAAATCACTTATTGGATGCACAAGATTGGTTAAAAACCCTAATTGGATTAGAATAGGCCGAGGGAGGACGAAAATGACCTAAATATTCGACCAATGACACAAAATCACATATTGGATGCACAAGATTGGTTAAAAACCCTAAATGGATTAGAATAAGCCTAGGGAGGACGAAAATGACCTAAATGTTCAACTAATGACACAAAATCACTTATTGGATGCACAAGATTAGTTAAAAACCCTAATTGGATTAGAATAAGCCTTGGGAGGACGAAAAATGACATAAATGTTCAACCAATGACACAAAATCACTTATTGGATGCACAAGATTGGTTAAAAACCCTAATTGGATTAGAATAAGCCAAGGGAGAACGAAAATGACCTAAATGTTCAACTAATGAGACCAAATCACTTATCGGATGCACAAGATTGGTTAAAAACCCTAACTGGATTAGAATAGGCCAAGGGAAGACGAAAGTGACCTAAATGTTCAACCAATGACACAAAATCACTTACTGGATGCACAAGATTGGTTAAAAACCCTAATTGGATTAGAATAAGCCAAGGGGGGACGAAAATGACCTAAATGTTCAACCAATGACACAAACGCACTTTTTGGATGCACAAGATTGGTTAAAAACCCTAATTGGATTAGAATAAGCCAAGGGAGGATGAAAATAACCTAAATGTTCAACCAATGATAAAAAATCACTTATTTGATGCACAAGATTGGTTAAAAACCCTAATTGGATTAGAATAGGCCGAGGGAGGACGAAAATGACCTAAATGTTCAACCAATGACAATAAATCACTTATTGGATGCTCAAGATTGGTTAAAAACCCTAATTGGATTAGAATAGGTCGAGGGAGGACGAAAATGACCTAAATGTTCGACCAATGACACAAAATCACATATTGGATGCACAAGATTGGTTAAAAACCCTAAATGGATTAGAATAAGCCTAGGGATGACGAAAATGACCTAAATGTTCAACCAACGACACAAAATCACTTATTGGATGCACAAGATTGGTTAAAAACTCAAATTGCATTAGAATAAGCCTAAGGAGGACGAAAATGACCTAAATGTTCAACCAACGACACAAAATCACTTATCGGATGCACAAGATTGGTTAAAAACCCTAACTGGATTAGAATAGGCCAAGGGAAGACGAAAGTGACCTAAATGTTCAACCAATGACACAAAATCACTTACTGGATGCACAAGATTGGTTAAAAACCCTAATTGGATTAGAATACGCCAAGGGGGGACGAAAATGACCTAAATGTTCAACCAATGACACAAACCCACTTTTTGGATGCACAAGGTTGGTTAAAAACCCTAATTGGATTAGAATAAGCCAAGGGAGGATGAAAATAACCTAAATGTTCAACCAATGACACAAAATCACTTACTGGATGCACAAGATTGGTTAAAAACACAAATTGGATTAGAATAAGCCTAAGGAGGACGAAAATGACCTAAATGTTCAACCAATGACACAAAATCACTTACTGGATGCACAAGATTGGTTAAAAACCCTAATTGGATTAGAATAAGTCGAAGGATGACGAAAATGACCTAAATGTTCAACCAACGACACAAAATCACTTATTGAATGCACAAGATTGGTTAAAAACCTTATTGGATTAGAATAAGCCAAGGGGGGACGAAAATGACATAAACGTTCAACCAATGACACAAACGCACTTTTTGGATGCACAAGATTGGTTAAAAACCCTAATTCGATTAGAATAAGCCTAGGGAGGACGGAAATGACCTAAATGTTCAACCAATGACTCAAACGCACTTTTTGGATGCACAAGATTGGTTCAAAACCCTAATTGGATTAGAATAAGCCAAGGGAGGATGAAAATAACCTAAATGTTCAACCAATGATAAAAAATCACTTATTGGATGCACAAGATTGGTTAAAAACCCTAATTGGATTAGAATAGGCCGAGGGAGGGCGAAAATGACCTAAATGTTCAACCAATGACAAAAAATCACTTATTGGATGCACAAGATTGGTTAAAAACCCTAATTGGATTAGAATAAGTCGAAGGATGACGAAAATGATCTAAATGTTCAACAAATGACACAAAATCACTTACTGGATCCACAAGATTGGTTAAAAACCCTAATTGGATTAGAATAAGCCAAGGGGGGACGAAAATGACCTAAATGTTCAACCAATGACACAAACCCACTTTTTGGATGCACAAGATTGGTTAAAAACCCTAATTGGATTAGAATAAGCCATGGGAGGATGAAAATAACCTAAATGTTCAACCAATGACACAAAATCACTTATTGGATGCACAAGATTGGTTAAAAACTCAAATTGGATTAGAATAAGCCTAAGGAGGACGAAAATGACCTAAATGTTCAACCAACGACACAAAATCACTTATTGGATGCACCAGATTGGTTAAAAACCCTAATTGGATTAGAATAGGCCAAGGGAGGACGAAAATGACCTAAATTTCAACCAATGACACAAAATCACTTATTGGATGCACAAGATTGGTTAAAAACCCTAATTGGATTAGAATAAGCCAAGGGGGGACGAAAATGACCTAAATGTTCAACCAATGACACAAAATCACTTACTGGATGCACAAGATTGGTTAAAAACCCTAATTGGATTAGAATAAGTCGAAGGATGACGAAAATGACCCAAATGTTCAACCAACGACACAAAATCACTTACTGGATGCACAAGATTGGTTAAAAACCCTAATTGGATTAGAATAAGTCGAAGGATGACGAAAATGACCTAAATGTTCAACCAACGACACAAAATCACTTATTGAATGCACAAGATTGGTTAAAAACCTTATTGGATTAGAATAAGCCAAGGGGGGACGAAAATGACCTAAACGTTCAACCAATGACACAAACGCACTTTTTGGATGCACAAGATTGGTTAAAAACCCTAATTCGATTAGAATAAGCCTAGGGAGGACGGAAATGACCTAAATGTTCAACCAATGACACAAACGCACTTTTTGGATGCACAAGATTGGTTAAAAACCCTAATTGGATTAGAATAAGCCAAGGGAGGATGAAAATAACCTAAATGTTCAACCATTGACACAAAATCACTTATTGGATGCACAGGATTGGTTAAAAGCCCTAATTGGATTAGAATAAGTCGAAGGATGACGAAAATGACCTAAATGTTCAACCAATGACACAAAATAACTTATTGGATGCACAAGATTGGTTAAAAACTCAAATTGGATTAGAATAACCCTAAGGAGGACGAAAATGACCTAAATGTTCAACCAACGACACAAAATCACTTATTGGATGCACAAGATTGGTTAAAAACCCTAATTGGATTAGAATAGGCCAAGGGAGGACGAAAATGACCTAAATTTCAACCAATGACACAAAATCACTTATTGGATGCACAAGATTGGTTAAAAACCCTAATTGGATTAGAATAAATCGAAGGATGACGAAAATGATCTAAATGTTCAACAAATGACACAAAATCACTTATTGGATGCACAAGATTGGTTAAAATCCCTAATTGGATTAGAATAAGTCGAAGGATGACGAAAAATGACCTATACGTTCAACCGATGACACAAAATCACTTATTGGATGCACAAGATTGGTTAAAAACTCAAATTGCATTAAAATAAGCCTAAGGAGGACGAAAATGACCTAAATGTTCAACCAACGACACAAAATCACTTATCGGATGCACAAGATTGGTTAAAAACCCTAACTGGATTAGAATAGGCCAAGGGAAGACGAAAGTGACCTAAATGTTCAACCAATGACACAAAATCACTTACTGGATGCACAAGATTGGTTAAAAACCCTAATTGGATTAGAATAAGCCAAGGGGGGACGAAAATGACCTAAATGTTCAACCAATGACACAAACCCACTTTTTGGATGCACAAGATTGGTTAAAAACCCTAATTGGATTAGAATAAGCCAAGGGAGGATGAAAATAACCTAAATGTTCAACCAATGACACAAAATCACTTATTGGATGCACAAGATTGGTTAAAAACTCAAATTGGATTAGAATAAGCCTAAGGAGGACGAAAATGACCTAAATGTTCAACCAACGACACAAAATCACTTATTGGATGCACCAGATTGGTTAAAAACCCTAATTGGATTAGAATAGGCCAAGGGAGGACGAAAATGACCTAAATTTCAACCAATGACACAAAATCACTTATTGGATGCACAAGATTGGTTAAAAACCCTAATTGGATTAGAATAAGCCAAGGGGGGACGAAAATGACCTAAATGTTCAACCAATGACACAAAATCACTTACTAGATGCAAAAGATTGGTTAAAAACCCTAATTGGATTAGAATAAGTCGAAGGATGACGAAAATGACCTAAATGTTCAACCAACGACACAAAATCACTTATTGAATGCACAAGATTGGTTAAAAACCTTATTGGATTAGAATAAGCCAAGGGGGGACGAAAATGACCTAAACGTTCAACCAATGACACAAACGCACTTTTTGGATGCACAAGATTGGTTAAAAACCCTAATTCGATTAGAATAAGCCTAGGGAGGACGGAAATGACCTAAATGTTCAACCAATGACACAAACGCACTTTTTGGATGCACAAGATTGGTTAAAAACCCTAATTGGATTAGAATAAGCCAAGGGAGGATGAAAATAACCTAAATGTTCAACCATTGACACAAAATCACTTATTGGATGCACAGGATTGGTTAAAAGCCCTAATTGGATTAGAATAAGTCGAAGGATGACGAAAATGACCTAAATGTTCAACCAATGACACAAAATAACTTATTGGATGCACAAGATTGGTTAAAAACTCAAATTGGATTAGAATAAGCCTAAGGAGGACGAAAATGACCTAAATGTTCAACCAACGACACAAAATCACTTATTGGATGCACAAGATTGGTTAAAAACCCTAATTGGATTAGAATAGGCCAAGGGAGGACGAAAATGACCTAAATGTTCAACCAATGACACAAAATCACTTATTGGATGCACAAGATTGGTTAAAAACTCAAATTGGATTAGAATAAGCCTAAGGAGGACGAAAATGACCTAAATGTTCAACCAACGACACAAAATCACTTATTGGATGCACCAGATTGGTTAAAAACCCTAATTGGATTAGAATAGGCCAAGGGAGGACGAAAATGACCTAAATTTCAACCAATGACACAAAATCACTTATTGGATGCACAAGATTGGTTAAAAACCCTAATTGGATTAGAATAAGCCAAGGGGGGACGAAAATGACCTAAATGTTCAACCAATGACACAAAATCACTTACTGGATGCACAAGATTGGTTAAAAACCCTAATTGGATTAGAATAAGTCGAAGGATGACGAAAATGACCCAAATGTTCAACCAACGACACAAAATCACTTACTGGATGCACAAGATTGGTTAAAAACCCTAATTGGATTAGAATAAGTCGAAGGATGACGAAAATGACCTAAATGTTCAACCAACGACACAAAATCACTTATTGAATGCACAAGATTGGTTAAAAACCTTATTGGATTAGAATAAGCCAAGGGGGGACGAAAATGACATAAACGTTCAACCAATGACACAAACGCACTTTTTGGATGCACAAGATTGGTTAAAAACCCTAATTCGATTAGAATAAGCCTAGGGAGGACGGAAATGACCTAAATGTTCAACCAATGACTCAAACGCACTTTTTGGATGCACAAGATTGGTTCAAAACCCTAATTGGATTAGAATAAGCCAAGGGAGGATGAAAATAACCTAAATGTTCAACCAATGATAAAAAATCACTTATTGGATGCACAAGATTGGTTAAAAACCCTAATTGGATTAGAATAGGCCGAGGGAGGGCGAAAATGACCTAAATGTTCAACCAATGACAAAAAATCACTTATTGGATGCACAAGATTGGTTAAAAACCCTAATTGGATTAGAATAAGTCGAAGGATGACGAAAATGATCTAAATGTTCAACAAATGACACAAAATTACTTACTGGATGCACAAGATTGGTTAAAATCCCTAATTGGATTAGAATTAGCCAAGGGAGGACGAAAATAATCTAAATGTTCAACCAATGGCACAAAATTACCTGTTTGATGCACAAGATTGGTTAAAAACCCTAATTGGATTAGAATAAGTCGAAGGATGACGAAAAATGACCTATACATTCAACCAACGACACAAAATCACTTATTGGATGCACAGGATTGGTTAAAAGCCCTAATTGGATTAGAATAAGTCGAAGGATGACGAAAATGACCTAAATGTTCAACCAATGACACAAAATAACTTATTGGATGCACAAGATTGGTTAAAAACTCAAATTGGATTAGAATAAGCCTAAGGAGGACGAAAATGACCTAAATGTTCAACCAACGACACAAAATCACTTATTGGATGCACAAGATTGGTTAAAAACCCTAATTGGATTAGAAAAGGCCAAGGGAGGACGAAAATGACCTAAATTTCAACCAATGACACAAAATCACTTATTGGATGCA
This sequence comes from Cicer yamashitae, assembly GCA_037974755.1. Lineage (NCBI taxonomy): Eukaryota > Viridiplantae > Streptophyta > Magnoliopsida > Fabales > Fabaceae > Cicer > Cicer yamashitae. The sequence goes on from JBBPBQ010000004.1 coordinate 30,188,403, forward strand.
CAAGATTGGTTAAAAACCCTAATTGGATTAGAATAAGCCAAGGGGGGACGAAAATGACCTAAATGTTCAACCAATGACACAAAATCACTTACTGGATGCACAAGATTGGTTAAAAACCCTAATTGGATTAGAATAAGTCGAAGGATGACGAAAATGACCTAAATGTTCAACCAATGACACAAAATCACTTACTGGATCCACAAGATTGGTTAAAAACCCTAATTGGATTAGAATAAGCCAAGGGGGGACGAAAATGACCTAAATGTTCAACCAATGACACAAACCCACTTTTTGGATGCACAAGATTGGTTAAAAACCCTAATTGGATTAGAATAAGCCAAGGGAGGATGAAAATAACCTAAATGTTCAACCAATGACACAAAATCACTTATTGGATGCACAAGATTGGTTAAAAACTCAAATTGGATTAGAATAAGCCTAAGGAGGACGAAAATGACCTAAATGTTCAACCAACGACACAAAATCACTTATTGGATGCACCAGATTGGTTAAAAACCCTAATTGGATTAGAATAGGCCAAGGGAGGACGAAAATGACCTAAATTTCAACCAATGACACAAAATCACTTATTTGATGCACAAGATTGGTTAAAAACCCTAATTGGATTAGAATAAGCCAAGGGGGGACGAAAATGACCTAAATGTTCAACCAATGACACAAAATCACTTACTGGATGCACAAGATTGGTTAAAAACCCTAATTGGATTAGAATAAGTCGAAGGATGACGAAAATGACCTAAATGTTCAACCAACGACACAAAATCACTTATTGAATGCACAAGATTGGTTAAAAACCTTATTGGATTAGAATAAGCCAAGGGGGGACGAAAATGACCTAAACGTTCAACCAATGACACAAATGCACTTTTTGGATGCACAAGATTGGTTAAAAACCCTAATTCGATTAGAATAAGCCTAGGGAGGACGGAAATGACCTAAATGTTCAACCAATGACTCAAACGCACTTTTTGGATGCACAAGATTGGTTCAAAACCCTAATTGGATTAGAATAAGCCAAGGGAGGATGAAAATAACCTAAATGTTCAACCAATGATAAAAAATCACTTATTGGATGCACAAGATTGGTTAAAAACCCTAATTGGATTAGAATAGGCCGAGGGAGGGCGAAAATGACCTAAATGTTCAACCAATGACAAAAAATCACTTATTGGATGCACAAGATTGGTTAAAAACCCTAATTGGATTAGAATAAGTCGAAGGATGACGAAAATGATCTAAATGTTCAACAAATGACACAAAATTACTTACTGGATGCACAAGATTGGTTAAAATCCCTAATTGGATTAGAATTAGCCAAGGGAGGACGAAAATAATCTAAATGTTCAACCAATGGCACAAAATTACCTGTTTGATGCACAAGATTGGTTAAAAACCCTAATTGGATTAGAATAAGTCGAAGGATGACGAAAAATGACCTATACATTCAACCAACGACACAAAATCACTTATTGGATGCACAGGATTGGTTAAAAGCCCTAATTGGATTAGAATAAGTCGAAGGATGACGAAAATGACCTAAATGTTCAACCAATGACACAAAATAACTTATTGGATGCACAAGATTGGTTAAAAACTCAAATTGGATTAGAATAAGCCTAAGGAGGACGAAAATGACCTAAATGTTCAACCAACGACACAAAATCACTTATTGGATGCACAAGATTGGTTAAAAACCCTAATTGGATTAGAATAGGCCAAGGGAGGACGAAAATGACCTAAATTTCAACCAATGACACAAAATCACTTATTGGATGCACAAGATTGGTTAAAAACCCTAATTGGATTAGAATAGGCCAAGGGAGGACGAAAATGACCTAAATTTCAACCAATGACACAAAATCACTTACTGGATGCACAAGATTGGTTAAAAACCCTAATTGGATTAGAATAAGCCAAGGGGGGACGAAAATGACCTAAATGTTCAACCAATGACACAAACCCACTTTTTGGATGCACAAGATTGGTTAAAAACCCTAATTGGATTAGAATAAGCCAAGGGAGGATGAAAATAACCTAAATGTTCAACCAATGACACAAAATCACTTATTGGATGCACAAGATTGGTTAAAAACTCAAATTGGATTAGAATAAGCCTAAGGAGGACGAAAATGACCTAAATGTTCAACCAACGACACAAAATCACTTATTGGATGCACCAGATTGGTTAAAAACCCTAATTGGATTAGAATAGGCCAAGGGAGGACGAAAATGACCTAAATTTCAACCAATGACACAAAATCACTTATTGGATGCACAAGATTGGTTAAAAACCCTAATTGGATTAGAATAAGCCAAGGGGGGACGAAAATGACCTAAATGTTCAACCAATGACACAAAATCACTTACTAGATGCAAAAGATTGGTTAAAAACCCTAATTGGATTAGAATAAGTCGAAGGATGACGAAAATGACCTAAATGTTCAACCAACGACACAAAATCACTTATTGAATGCACAAGATTGGTTAAAAACCTTATTGGATTAGAATAAGCCAAGGGGGGACGAAAATGACCTAAACGTTCAACCAATGACACAAACGCACTTTTTGGATGCACAAGATTGGTTAAAAACCCTAATTCGATTAGAATAAGCCTAGGGAGGACGGAAATGACCTAAATGTTCAACCAATGACACAAACGCACTTTTTGGATGCACAAGATTGGTTAAAAACCCTAATTGGATTAGAATAAGCCAAGGGAGGATGAAAATAACCTAAATGTTCAACCATTGACACAAAATCACTTATTGGATGCACAGGATTGGTTAAAAGCCCTAATTGGATTAGAATAAGTCGAAGGATGACGAAAATGACCTAAATGTTCAACCAATGACACAAAATAACTTATTGGATGCACAAGATTGGTTAAAAACTCAAATTGGATTAGAATAACCCTAAGGAGGACGAAAATGACCTAAATGTTCAACCAACGACACAAAATCACTTATTGGATGCACAAGATTGGTTAAAAACCCTAATTGGATTAGAATAGGCCAAGGGAGGACGAAAATGACCTAAATTTCAACCAATGACACAAAATCACTTATTGGATGCACAAGATTGGTTAAAAACCCTAATTAGATTAGAATAAGCCAAGGGGGGACGAAAATGACCTAAATGTTCAACCAATGACACAAAATCACTTACTGGATGCACAAGATTGGTTAAAAACCCTAATTGGATTAGAATAAGTCGAAGGATGACGAAAATGACCTAAATGTTCAACCAACGACACAAAATCACTTATTGAATGCACAAGATTGGTTAAAAACCTTATTGGATTAGAATAAGCCAAGGGGGGACGAAAATGACCTAAACGTTCAACCAATGACACAAATGCACTTTTTGGATGCACAAGATTGGTTAAAAACCCTAATTCGATTAGAATAAGCCTAGGGAGGACGGAAATGACCTAAATGTTCAACCAATGACTCAAACGCACTTTTTGGATGCACAAGATTGGTTCAAAACCCTAATTGGATTAGAATAAGCCAAGGTAGGATGAAAATAACCTAAATGTTCAACCAATGATAAAAAATCACTTATTGGATGCACAAGATTGGTTAAAAACCCTAATTGGATTAGAATAGGCCGAGGGAGGGCGAAAATGACCTAAATGTTCAACCAATGACAAAAAATCACTTATTGGATGCACAAGATTGGTTAAAAACCCTAATTGGATTAGAATAAGTCGAAGGATGACGAAAATGATCTAAATGTTCAACAAATGACACAAAATTACTTACTGGATGCACAAGATTGGTTAAAATCCCTAATTGGATTAGAATTAGCCAAGGGAGGACGAAAATAATCTAAATGTTCAACCAATGGCACAAAATTACCTGTTTGATGCACAAGATTGGTTAAAAACCCTAATTGGATTAGAATAAGTCGAAGGATGACGAAAAATGACCTATACATTCAACCAACGACACAAAATCACTTATTGGATGCACAGGATTGGTTAAAAGCCCTAATTGGATTAGAATAAGTCGAAGGATGACGAAAATGACCTAAATGTTCAACCAATGACACAAAATAACTTATTGGATGCACAAGATTGGTTAAAAACTCAAATTGGATTAGAATAAGCCTAAGGAGGACGAAAATGACCTAAATGTTCAACCAACGACACAAAATCACTTATTGGATGCACAAGATTGGTTAAAAACCCTAATTGGATTAGAATAGGCCAAGGGAGGACGAAAATGACCTAAATTTCAACCAATGACACAAAATCACTTATTGGAAGCACAAGATTGGTTAAAAACCCTAATTGGATTAGAATAAGCCAAGGGGGGACGAAAATGACCTAAATGTTCAACCAATGACACAAAATCACTTACTGGATGCACAAGATTGGTTAAAAACCCTAATTGGATTAGAATAAGTCGAAGGATGACGAAAATGACCTAAATGTTCAACCAATGACACAAAATCACTTATTGGATGCACAAGATTGGTTAAAAACCCTAATTGGATTAGAATAGGCCAAGGGAGGACGAAAATGACCTAAATTTCAACCAATGACACAAAATCACTTATTGGATGCACAAGATTGGTTAAAAACCCTAATTGGATTAGAATAAGCCAAGGGGGGACGAAAATGACCTAAATGTTCAACCAATGACACAAACCCACTTTTTGGATGCACAAGATTGGTTAAAAACCCTAATTGGATTAGAATAAGCCAAGGGAGGATGAAAATAACCTAAATGTTCAACCAATGACACAAAATCACTTATTGGATGCACAAGATTGGTTAAAAACTCAAATTGGATTAGAATAAGCCTAAGGAGGACGAAAATGACCTAAATGTTCAACCAACGACACAAAATCACTTATTGGATGCACCAGATTGGTTAAAAACCCTAATTGGATTAGAATAGGCCAAGGGAGGACGAAAATGACCTAAATTTCAACCAATGACACAAAATCACTTATTGGATGCACAAGATTGGTTAAAAACCCTAATTGGATTAGAATAAGCCAAGGGGGGACGAAAATGACCTAAATGTTCAACCAATGACACAAAATCACTTACTAGATGCAAAAGATTGGTTAAAAACCCTAATTGGATTAGAATAAGTCGAAGGATGACGAAAATGACCTAAATGTTCAACAAACGACACAAAATCACTTATTGAATGCACAAGATTGGTTAAAAACCTTATTGGGTTAGAATAAGCCAAGGGGGGACGAAAATGACCTAAACGTTCAACCAATGACACAAACGCACTTTTTGGATGCACAAGATTGGTTAAAAACCCTAATTCGATTAGAATAAGCCTAGGGAGGACGGAAATGACCTAAATGTTCAACCAATGACACAAACGCACTTTTTGGATGCACAAGATTGGTTAAAAACCCTAATTGGATTAGAATAAGCCAAGGGAGGATGAAAATAACCTAAATGTTCAACCATTGACACAAAATCACTTATTGGATGCACAGGATTGGTTAAAAGCCCTAATTGGATTAGAATAAGTCGAAGGATGACGAAAATGACCTAAATGTTCAACCAATGACACAAAATAACTTATTGGATGCACAAGATTGGTTAAAAACTCAAATTGGATTAGAATAACCCTAAGGAGGACGAAAATAACCTAAATGTTCAACCAACGACACAAAATCACTTATTGGATGCACAAGATTGGTTAAAAACCCTAATTGAATTAGAATAGGCCAAGGGAGGACGAAAATGACCTAAATTTCAACCAATGACACAAAATCACTTATTGGATGCACAAGATTGGTTAAAAACCCTAATTGGATTAGAATAAGCCAAGGGGGGACGAAAATGACCTAAATGTTCAACCAATGACACAAAATCACTTACTGGATGCACAAGATTGGTTAAAAACCCTAATTGGATTAGAATAAGTCGAAGGATGACGAAAATGACCTAAATGTTCAACCAACGACACAAAATCACTTATTGAATGCACAAGATTGGTTAAAAACGTTATTGGATTAGAATAAGCCAAGGGGGGACGAAAATGACCTAAACGTTCAACCAATGACACAAACGCACTTTTTGGATGCACAAGATTGGTTAAAAACCCTAATTCGATTAGAATAAGCCTAGGGAGGACGGAAATGACGTAAATGTTCAACCAATGACACAAACGCACTTTTTGGATGCACAAGATTGGTTAAAAACCCTAATTGGATTAGAATAAGCCAAGGGACGATGAAAATAACCTAAATGTTCAACCAATGATAAAAAATCACTTATTGGATGCACAAGATTGGTTAAAAACCCTAATTGGATTAGAATAGGCCGAGGGAGGGCGAAAATGACCTAAATGTTCAACCAATGACAAAAAATCACTTATTGGATGCACAAGATTGGTTAAAAACCCTAATTGGATTAGAATAAGTCGAAGGATGACGAAAATGATCTAAATGTTCAACAAATGACACAAAATTACTTACTGGATGCACAAGATTGGTTAAAATCCCTAATTGGATTAGAATTAGCCAAAGGAGGACGAAAATAATCTAAATGTTCAACCAATGACACAAAATTACCTGTTTGATGCACAAGATTGGTTAAAAACCCTAATTGGATTAGAATAAGTCGAAGGATGACGAAAAATGACCTATACATTCAACCAACGACACAAAATCACTTATTGGATGCACAAGATTGGTTAAAAACCCTAATTGGATTAGAATAAGTCGAAGGATGACGAAAACGACCTAAATGTTCAACCAATGACACAAAATCACTTATTGGATGCAGAAGATTGGTTAAAAACTCAAATTGGATTAGAATAAGCCTAAGGAGGACGAAAATGACCTAAATGTTCAACCAACGACACAAAATCACTTATTGGATGCACAAGATTGGTTAAAAACCCTAATTGGATTAGAATAGGCCAAGGGAGGACGAAAATGTCCTAAATTTCAACCAATGACACAAAATCACTTATTGGATGCACAAGATTGGTTAAAAACCCTAACTGGATTAGAATAGGCCAAGGGAAGACGAAAGTGACCTAAATGTTCAACCAATGACACAAAATCACTTACTGGATGCACAAGATTGGTTAAAAACCCTAATTGGATTAGAATACGCCAAGGGGGGACGAAAATGACCTAAATGTTCAACCAATGACACAAACCCACTTTTTGGATGCACAAGGTTGGTTAAAAACCCTAATTGGATTAGAATAAGCCAAGGGAGGATGAAAATAACCTAAATGTTCAACCAATGACACAAAATCACTTACTGGATGCACAAGATTGGTTAAAAACACAAATTGGATTAGAATAAGCCTAAGGAGGACGAAAATGACCTAAATGTTCAACCAACGACACAAAATCACTTAATGGATGCACCAGATTGGTTAAAAACCCTAATTGGATTAGAATAGGCCAAGGGAGGACGAAAATGACCTAAATTTCAACCAATGACACAAAATCACTTATTGGATGCACAAGATTGGTTTAAAACCCTAATTGGATTAGAATAAGCCAAGGGGGGACGAAAATGACCTAAATGTTCAACCAATGACACAAAATCACTTACTGGATGCACAAGATTGGTTAAAAACCCTAATTGGATTAGAATAAGTCGAAGGATGACGAAAATGACCTAAATGTTCAACCAACGACACAAAATCACTTATTGAATGCACAAGATTGGTTAAAAACCTTATTGGATTAGAATAAGCCAAGGGGGGACGAAAATGACCTAAACGTTCAACCAATGACACAAATGCACTTTTTGGATGCACAAGATTGGTTAAAAACCCTAATTCGATTAGAATAAGCCTAGGGAGGACGGAAATGACCTAAATGTTCAACCAATGACTCAAACGCACTTTTTGGATGCACAAGATTGGTTCAAAACCCTAATTGGATTAGAATAAGCCAAGGGAGGATGAAAATAACCTAAATGTTCAACCAATGATAAAAAATCACTTATTGGATGCACAAGATTGGTTAAAAACCCTAATTGGATTAGAATAGGCCGAGGGAGGGCGAAAATGACCTAAATGTTCAACCAATGACAAAAAATCACTTATTGGATGCACAAGATTGGTTAAAAACCCTAATTGGATTAGAATAAGTCGAAGGATGACGAAAATGATCTAAATGTTCAACAAATGACACAAAATTACTTACTGGATGCACAAGATTGGTTAAAATCCCTAATTGGATTAGAATTAGCCAAAGGAGGACGAAAATAATCTAAATGTTCAACCAATGACACAAAATTACCTGTTTGATGCACAAGATTGGTTAAAAACCCTAATTGGATTAGAATAAGTCGAAGGATGACGAAAAATGACCTATACATTCAACCAACGACACAAAATCACTTATTAGATGCACAAGATTGGTTAAAAACCCTAATTGGATTAGAATAAGTCGAAGGATGACGAAAACGACCTAAATGTTCAACCAATGACACAAAATCACTTATTGGATGCAGAAGATTGGTTAAAAACTCAAATTGGATTAGAATAAGCCTAAGGAGGACGAAAATGACCTAAATGTTCAACCAACGACACAAAATCACTTATTGGATGCACAAGATTGGTTAAAAACCCTAATTGGATTAGAATAGGCCAAGGGAGGACGAAAATGTCCTAAATTTCAACCAATGACACAAAATCACTTATTGGATGCACAAGATTGGTTAAAAACCCTAACTGGATTAGAATAGGCCAAGGGAAGACGAAAGTGACCTAAATGTTCAACCAATGACACAAAATCACTTACTGGATGCACAAGATTGGTTAAAAACCCTAATTGGATTAGAATACGCCAAGGGGGGACGAAAATGACCTAAATGTTCAACCAATGACACAAACCCACTTTTTGGATGCACAAGATTGGTTAAAAACCCTAATTGGATTAGAATAAGCCAAGGGAGGATGAAAATAACCTAAATGTTCAACCAATGACACAAAATCACTTACTGGATGCACAAGATTGGTTAAAAACACAAATTGGATTAGAATAAGCCTAAGGAGGACGAAAATGACCTAAATGTTCAACCAACGACACAAAATCACTTAATGGATGCACCAGATTGGTTAAAAACCCTAATTGGATTAGAATAGGCCAAGGGAGGACGAAAATGACCTAAATTTCAACCAATGACACAAAATCACTTATTGGATGCACAAGATTGGTTTAAAACCCTAATTGGATTAGAATAAGCCAAGGGGGGACGAAAATGACCTAAATGTTCAACCAATGACACAAAATCACTTACTGGATGCACAAGATTGGTTAAAAACCCTAATTGGATTAGAATAAGTCGAAGGATGACGAAAATGACCTAAATGTTCAACCAACGACACAAAATCACTTATTGAATGCACAAGATTGGTTAAAAACCTTATTGGATTAGAATAAGCCAAGGGGGGACGAAAATGACCTAAATGTTCAACCAATGACACAAACGCACTTTTTGGATGCACAAGATTGGTTAAAAACCCTAATTCGATTAGAATAAGCCTAGGGAGGACGAAAATGACGTAAATGTTCAACCAATGACACCAAATCACTTATTGGATACACAAGATTGGTTGAAAACCCTAATTGGATTAGAATAGGCCAAGGGAGGACGAAAATGACCTAAATTTCAACCAATGACACAAAATCACTTATTGGATGCACAAGATTGGTTAAAAACCCTAATTGGATTAGAATAAGCCAAGGGGGGACGAAAATGACCTAAATGTTCAACCAATGACACAAAATCACTTACTGGATGCACAAGATTGGTTAAAAACCCTTATTGGATTAGAATAAGTCGAAGGATGACGAAAATGACCTAAATGGTCAACCAACGACACAAAATCACTTATTGAATGCACAAGATTGGTTAAAAACCTTATTGGATTAGAATAAGCCAAGGGGGGACGAAAATGACCTAAATGTTCAACCAATGACACAAACGCACTTTTTGGATGCACAAGATTGGTTAAAAACCCTAATTCGATTAGAATAAGCCTAGGGAGGACGAAAATGACGTAAATGTTCAACCAATGACACAAAATCACTTATTGATGCACAAGATTGGTTAAAAAGCCTAATTGGATTAGAATAGGCCAAGGGAGGACGAAAATGACCTAAATTTCAACCAATGAGACAAAATCACTTATTTAATGCACAAGATTGGTTAAAAACCCTAATTGGATTAGAATAAGCCAAGGGGGGACGAAAATGACCTAAATGTTCAACCAATGACACAAAATCACTTACTAGATGCACAAGATTGGTTAAAAACCCTAATTGGATTAGAATAAGCCAAGGGGGGACGAAAATGACCTAAATGTTCAACCAATGACACAATCGCACTTTTTGGATGCACAAGATTGGTTAAAAACCCTAATTGGATTAGAATAAGCCAAGGGAGGATGAAAATAACCTAAATGTTCAACCAATGATAATAAATCACTTATTGGATGCACAAGATTGGTTAAAAACCCTAATTGGATTAGAATAGGCCAAGGGAGGACGAAAATAACCTAAATTTCAACCAATGACACAAAATCACTTATTGGATGCACAAGATTGGTTAAAAACCCTTATTGGATTAGAATAAGCCAAGGGGGGACGAAAATGACCTAAATGTTCAACCAATGACACAAAATCACTTACTGGATGCACAAGATTGGTTAAAAACCCTAATTGGATTAGAATAAGTCGAAGGATGACCAAAATGACCTAAATGTTCATCCAATGACACAAAATCACTTATTGGATGCACAAGATTGGTTAAAAACCCTAATTGGATTAGAATAAGTTGAAGGATGACGAAAATGACCTAAATGTTCAACCAATGACACAAAATCACTTATTGGATGCAGAAGATTGGTTAAAAACTCAAATTGGATTAGAATAAGCCTAAGGAGGACGAAAAGGACCTAAATGTTCAACCAACGACACAAAATCACTTATTGGATGCACAAGATTGGTTAAAAACCCTAATTGGATTAGAATAGGCCAAGGGAGGACGAAAATGACCTAAATTTCAACCAATGACACAAAATCACTTATTGGATGCCCAAGATTGGTTAAAAACCCTAATTGGATTAGAATAAGCCAAGAGGGGACGAAAATGACCTAAATGTTCAACAAATGACACAAAATCACTTACTGGATGCACAAGATTGGTTAAAAACCCTAATTGGATTAGAATAAGTCGAACGATGACGAAAATGACCTAAATGTTCAACCAACGACACAAAATCACTTATTGAATGCACAAGATTGGTTAAAAACCTTATTGGATTAGAATAAGCCAAGGGGGGACGAAAATGACCTAAACGTTCAACCAATGACACAAACGCACTTTTTGAATGCACAAGATTGGTTAAAAACCATAATTGGATTAGAATAAGCCAAGGCAGGATGAAAATAACCTAAATGTTCAACCAATGATAAAAAATCACTTATTGGATGCACAAGATTGGTTAAAAACCCTAATTGGATTAGAATAAGTCGAAGGATGACGAAAATGATCTAAATGTTCAACAAATGACACAAAATCACTTACTGGATGCACAAGATTGGTTAAAATCCCAAATTGGATTAGAATTAGCCAAGGGAGGACGAAAATAATCTAAATGTTCAACCAATGACACAAAATTACCTGTTTGATGCACAAGATTGGTTAAAAACCCTAATTGGATTAGAATAAGTCGAAGGATGACGAAAAATGACCTATACATTCAACCAACGACACAAATTCACTTATTGGATGCACAAGATTGGTTAAAAACCCTAATTGGATTAGAATAAGTCGAAGGATGACGAAAACGACCTAAATGTTCAACCAATGACACAAAATCACTTATTGGATGCACAAGATTGGTTAAAAACCCTAATTGGATTAGAATAGGCCAAGGGAGGACGAAAATGACCTAAATTTCAACCAATGACACAAAATCACTTATTGGATGCACAAGATTGGTTAAAAACCCTAATTGGATTAGAATAAGCCAAGGGGGGACGAAAATGACCTAAATGTTCAACCAATGACACAAAATCACTTACTGGATGCACAAGATTGGTTAAAAACCCTAATTGGATTAGAATAAGTCGAAGGATGACGAAAATGACCCAAATGTTCAACCAACGACACAAAATCACTTACTGGATGCACAAGATTGGTTAAAAACCCTAATTGGATTAGAATAAGTCGAAGGATGACGAAAATGACCTAAATGTTCAACCAACGACACAAAATCACTTATTGAATGCACAAGATTGGTTAAAAACCTTATTGGATTAGAATAAGCCAAGGGGGGACGAAAATGACCTAAATGTTCAACCAATGACACAAACGCACTTTTTGGATGCACAAGATTGGTTAAAAACGCTAATTCGATTAGAATAAGCCTAGGGAGGACGGAAATGACGTAAATGTTCAACCAATGACACAAAATCACTTATTGGATGCACAAGATTCCTTAAAAACCCTAATTGGATTAGAATAGGCCGAGGGAGGGCGAAAATGACCTAAATGTTCGACCAATGACACAAACGCACTTTTTGGATGCACAAGATTGGTTAAAAACCCTAATTGGATAAGAATAAGCCAAGGGAGAACGAAAATGACCTAAATGTTCAACCAATGATACAAAATCACTTATTGGATGCACAAGATTGGTTAAAAACCCTAATTGGATTACAATAAGCCTAAGGAGGACGAAAATGACCTAAATGTTCAACCAACGAAACAAAATTACTTATTGGATGCACAAGATTGGTTAAAAACCCTAATTGGATTAGAATAAGTCGAAGGATGGCGAAAATTACCTAAATGTTCAACCAATGACACAAAATCACATATTGGATGCACAAGATTGGTTAAAAACCCTAATTCGATTAGAATATGCCAAGGGGGGACGAAAATGACCTAAATTTTAAACCAATGACACAAAATCACTTATTGGATTCACAAGATTGGTTAAAAACCCTAATTGGATTAGAATAGGCCAAGGGAGGACGAAAATGACCTAAATGTTCAACCAATGACACAAAATCACTTACTGGATGCACAATATTGGTTAAAAACCCTAATTGGATTAGAATAAGTCGAAGGATGACGAAAATGACCTAAATGTTCAACCAACGACACAAAATCACTTATTGAATGCACAAGATTGGTTAAAAACCTTATTGGATTAGAATAAGCCAAGGGGGGACGAAAATGACCTAAATGTTCAACCAATGACACAAACGCACTTTTTGGATGCACAAGATTGGTTAAAAACGCTAATTCGATTAGAATAAGCCTAGGGAGGACGGAAATGACGTAAATGTTCAACCAATGACACAAAATCACTTATTGGATGCACAAGATTCCTTAAAAACCCTAATTGGATTAGAATAGGCCGAGGGAGGGCGAAAATGACCTAAATGTTCGACCAATGACACAAACGCACTTTTTGGATGCACAAGATTGGTTAAAAACCCTAATTGGATAAGAATAAGCCAAGGGAGAACGAAAATGACCTAAATGTTCAACCAATGATACAAAATCACTTATTGGATGCACAAGATTGGTTAAAAACCCTAATTGGATTACAATAAGCCTAAGGAGGACGAAAATGACCTAAATGTTCAACCAACGAAACAAAATTACTTATTGGATGCACAAGATTGGTTAAAAACCCTAATTGGATTAGAATAAGTCGAAGGATGGCGAAAATTACCTAAATGTTCAACCAATGACACAAAATCACATATTGGATGCACAAGATTGGTTAAAAACCCTAATTCGATTAGAATATGCCAAGGGGGGACGAAAATGACCTAAATTTTAAACCAATGACACAAAATCACTTATTGGATTCACAAGATTGGTTAAAAACCCTAATTGGATTAGAATAGGCCAAGGGAGGACGAAAATGACCTAAATGTTCAACCAATGACACAAAATCACTTACTGGATGCACAATATTGGTTAAAAACCCTAATTGGATTAGAATAAGTCGATGGATGACGAAAATGACCTAAATGTTCAACCAATGACACAAAATCACTTCTTGGATGCACAAGATTGGTTAAAAACACTAATTGGATTACAATAAGTCAAAGAATGACGAAAATGACCTAAATGTTCAACCAATGACACAAAATTACTTATTGGATGCACAAGATTGGTTAAAAACCCTAATTGGATTAGAATAAGTCGAAGGATGGCGAAAATTACCTAAATGTTCAACCAATGACACAAAATCACATATTGGATTCACAAGATTGGTTAAAAACCCTAATTGGATTAGAATAAGCCTTGGGAGGACGAAAAATGACATAAATGTTCAACCAATGACACAAAATCACTTATTGGATGCCCTAGATTGGTTAAAAACCCTAATTGGATTAGAATAAGCCAAGGGAGGATGAAAATAACCTAAATGTTCAACCAATGATAAAAAATCACTTATTGGATACACAAGATTGATTAAAAACCCTAGTTGGATTAGAATAAGCCTACGGAGGACGAAAAATGACCTATATGTTCAACCAATGACACAAAATCACTTATTGGATGCACAAGATTGGTTAAAAACCCTAATTCGATTAGAATAAGCCTAGGAGGACGGAAATGACGTAAATGTTCAACCAATGACACAATATCACTTATTGGATGCACAAGATTGGTTAAAAACCCTAATTGGATTAGAATAAGTCGAAGGATGACGAAAATGTCGTAAATGTTCAATCAATGACACAAAATCACTTATTGGATGCACAAGATTGGTTAAAAACCCTAATTGGATTAAAATAAGCCTAGGGACGACGAAAATGACATAAATGTTCAACCAATGACACAAACGCACTTTTTGGATGCACAAGATTGGTTAAAAATCCTAATTGGAATAGAATAAGCCAAGGGAGGATGAAAATGACCTAAATGTTCAACCAATGACACAAAATTACCTATTGGATGCACAAGATTGGTTAAAAACCCTAATTGGATTAGAATAATCCTAAGGAGGACGAAAATGACCTAAATGTTCAACCAATGACACAAAATCACTTATTGGATACACAAGATTGGTTAAAAACCCTAATTGGTTAAGAATAAGTCGAAGGATGACGAAAGTATCCTAAATGTTCAACCAATGACACAAAATCACTTATTGGATGCACAAGATTGCTTAAAAACCATAATTGGATTAGAATAAGTCGAAGGATGACGAAAATAACCTAAATGTTCAACCAATGACACAAAATCACATATTGGATGCACAAGATTGGTTAAAAACCCTAATTGGATTAGAATAAGCCTAGGGATGACGAAAATGACATAAATGTTCAACCAATGAGACAAACGTACTTTTTGGATGCACAAGATTGGTTAAAAACCCTAATTGGATTAGAATAAGCCAAGGGAGGACGAAAATAATCTAAATTTTCAACCAATGATACAAAATTACCTATTGGATGCACAAGACTGGTTAAAAACCCTAATTGGATTAGAATAAACCTAGGGAGGACGAAAAATGACCTATATGTTCAACCAATGACACAAAATCACTTATTTGATGCACAAGATTGGTTAAAAACCCTAATTCGATTAGAATAAGCCTATGGAGGACGGAAATGACGTAAATGTTCAACCAATGACACAAAATCACATATTGGAAGCACAAGATTGGTTAAAAACCCTAATTGGATTAGAATAAGTCAAAGGATGACGAAAATGTCGTAAATGTTCAATCAATGACACAAAATCCCTTATTGGATGCACAAGATTGGTTAAAAACCCTAATTCGATTAGAATAAGCCTTGGGAGGACGGAAATGACGTAAATGTTCAACCAATGACACAAAATCACTTATTGGATTCACAAGATTGGTTAAAAACCCTAATTGGATTAGAATAAGCCTTGGGAGGACGAAAAATGACATAAATTTTCAACAAATGACATAAAATCACTTATTGGATGCCCAAGATTGGTTAAAAACCCTAATTGGATTAGAATAAACCAAGGGAGGATGAAAATAACCTAAATGTTCAACCAATGACACAAAATTACCTATTGGATGCACAAGATTGGTTAAAAACCCTAATTGGATTAGAATAATCCTAAGGAGGACGAAAATGACCGAAATGTTCAACCAATGACACAAAATTACTTATTGGATGGACAAGATAGGTTAAAAACCCTAATTGGATTAGAATAAGCCTTGGGAGGACGAAAAATGAGATAAATGTTCAACAAATGACACAAAATCACTTATTAGATGCCCAAGATTGGTTAAAAACCCTAATTGGATTAGAATAAGCCAAGGGAGGATGAAAATAACCTAAATGTTCAACAAATGACACAAAATTACGTATTGGATGCACAAGATTGGTTAAAAACCCTAATTGGATTAGAATAATCCTAAGGAGGACGAAAATGACCTAAATATTCAACCAATGACACAAAATCACTTATTGTATGCACAAGATTGGTTTAAAACCCTAATTGGATTAGAATAAGTCGAAGGATGACGAAAATGACCTAAATGTTCAACCAACGACACAAAATCACTTATTGGATGCACAAGATTGGTTAAAAACCCTAATTGGATTAGAATAAGTCGAAGGATGACGAAAATGACCTAAATGTTCAACCAATGACACAAAATCACATATTGGATGCACAAGATTGGTTAAAAACCCTAATTGGATTAGAATAAGCCTAGGGACGACGAAAATGACATAAATGTTCAACCAATGACACAAACGCACTTTTTGGATGCACAAGATTTGTTAAAAACCCTAATTGGATTAGAATAAGCCAAGGGAGGATGAAAATGACCTAAATGTTCAACCAATGACATAAAATTACCTATTGGATGCACAAGATTGGTTAAAAACCCTAATTGGATTAGAATAATCCTAAGGAGGATGAAAATGACCTAAATGTTCAAACAATGACACAAAATCACTTATTGGATGCACAAGATTGGTTAAAAACCCTAATTGGATTAGAATAAGTCGAAGGATGACGAAAATGACCTAAATGTTCAACCAATGACACAAAATCACATATTGGATGCACAAGATTTGTTAAAAACCCTAATTGGATTAGAATAAGCCTAGGGACGACGAAAATGACATAAATGTTCAACCAATGACACAAACGCACTTTTTGGTTGCACAAGATTTGTTAAAAACCCTAATTGGATTAGAATAAGCCAAGGGAGGATGAAAATGACCTAAATGTTCAACCAATGACATAAAATTACCTATTGGATGCACAAGATTGGTTAAAAACCCTAATTGGATTAGAATAATCCTAAGGAGGACGAAAATGACCTAAATGTTCAAACAATGACACAAAATCACTTATTGGATGCACAAGATTGGTTAAAAACCCTAATTGGATTAGAATAAGTCGAAGGATGACGAAAATGACCTAAATGTTCAACCAATGACACAAAATCACATATTGGATGCACAAGATTTGTTAAAAACCCTAATTGGATTAGAATAAGCCTAGGGACGATGAAAATGACATAAATGTTCAACCAATGACACAAAATCACTTATTGGATGCACAAGATTGGTTAAAAACCCTAATTGGATTAGAATAAGGCAAGGGAGGACGAAAGTGACGTAAATGTTCAACCAATGAGACAAAATCACTTATTGGATGCACAAGATTGGTTAAAAACCCTAATTGGATTAGAATAAGTCGAAGGATGACGAAAATGACCTAAATGTTCATCCAATGACACAAAATCACTTATTGGATGCACAAGATTCGTTAAAAACCCTAATTGAATTAGAATAAGTCGAAGGATGACGAAAATGATCTAAATGTTCAACCAATGATACAAAATTACCTATTGGATGCACAAGATTGGTTAAAAACCTTAGTTGGATAAGAATAAGCCTAGGGAGGACAAAAAATGACCTAAATGTTCAACCAATGACACAAAATCACTTATTGGATGCACAAGATTGGTTAAAAACCCTAATTGGATTAGAATAGGCCAAGGGAGGACGAAAATGACCTAAATGTTCAACCAATGACACAAAATCACTTACTGGATGCACAAGATTGGTTAAAAACCAAAATTGGATTAGAATAAGTCGAAGGATGACGAAAATGACCTAAATGTTCAACCAATGACACAAAATCACTTATTGGATGCACAAGATTGGTTAAAAACCCTAATTGGATTAGAATATTTCGAAGGATGACGAAAATGACCTAAATGTTCAACCAATGACACAAAATTACTTATTGGATGCACAAGATTGGTTAAAAACCCTAATTGGATTAGAATAAGTCGAAGGATGGCGAAAATTACCTAAATGTTCAACCAATGACACAAAATCACATATGGGATGCACAAGATTGATTAAAAACCCTAATTGGATTAGAAAAGCCTTGGGAGGACGAAAAATGACATAAATGTTCAACCAATGACACAAAATCACATATTGGAAGCACAAGATTGGTTAAAAACCCTAATTGGATTAGAATAAGTCGAAGGATGACGAAAATGTCGTAAATGTTCAATCAATGACACAAAATCACTTATTGGATGCACAAGATTGGTTAAAAACCCTAATTCGATTAGAATAAGCCTAGGGAGGACGGAAATGACGTAAATGTTCAACCAATGACACAAAATCACTTATTGGATGCACAAGATTGGTTAAAAACCCTAATTGGATTAGAATAAGCCTTGGGAGGACGAAAAATGACATAAATGTTCAACAAATGACACAAAATCACTTATTGGATGCCCAAGATTGGTTAAAAACCCTAATTGGATTAGAATAAGCCAAGGGAGGATGAAAATAACCTAAATGTTCAACAAATGACACAAAATTACCTATTGGATGCACAAGATTGGTTAAAAACCCTAATTGGATTAGAATAATCCTAAGGAGGACGAAAATGACCTAAATGTTCAACCAATGACACAAAATCACTTATTGTATGCACAAGATTGGTTAAAAACCCTAATTGGATTAGAATAAGTCGAAGGATGACGAAAATGACCTAAATGTTCTACCAATGACACAAAATCACTTATTGGATGCAAAAGATTGGTTAAAAACCCTAATTGGATTAGAATAAGTCGAAGGATGACGAAAATTACCTAAATGTTCAACCAATGACACAAAATCACATATTGGATGCACAAGATTGGTTAAAAACCCTAATTGGATTAGAATAAGCCTAGGGACGACGAAAATGACATAAATATTCAACCAATGACACAAACGCACTTTTTGGTTGCACAAGATTTGTTAAAAACCCTAATTGGATTAGAATAAACCAAGGGAGGATGAAAATGACCTAAATGTTTAACCAATGACATAAAATTACCTATTGGATGCACAAGATTGGTTAAAAACCCTAATGGGATTAGAATAATCCTAAGGAGGACGAAAATGACCTAAATGTTCAAACAATGACACAAAATCACTTATTGGATGCACAAGATTGGTTAAAAACCCTAATTGGATTAGAATAAGTCGAAGGATGACGAAAATGACCTAAATGTTCAACCAATGACACAAAATCACATATTGGATGCACAAGATTTGTTAAAAACCCTAATTGGATTAGAATAAGGCAAGGGAGGACGAAAGTGACGTAAATGTTCAACCAATGAGACAGAATCACTTATTGGATGCACAAGATTGGTTAAAAACCCTAATTGGATTAGAATATTTCGAAGGATGACGAAAATGACCTAAATGTTCAACCAATGACACAAAATTACTTATTGGATGCACAAGATTGGTTAAAAACCCTAATTGGATTAGAATAAGTCGAAGGATGGCGAAAATTACCTAAATGTTCAACCAATGACACAAAATCACATATGGGATGCACAAGATTGATTAAAAACCCTAATTGGATTAGAAAAGCCTTGGGAGGACGAAAAATGACATAAACGTTCAACCAATGACACAAAATCACATATTGGAAGCACAAGATTGGTTAAAAACCCTAATTGGATTAGAATAAGTCGAAGGATGACGAAAATGTCGTAAATGTTCAATCAATGACACAAAATCACTTATTGGATGCACAAGAATTGTTAAAAACCCTAATTCGATTAGAATAAGCCTAGGGAGGACGGAAATGACGTAAATGTTCAACCAATGACACAAAATCACTTATTGGATGCACAAGATTGGTTAAAAACCCTAATTGGATTAGAATAAGCCTTGGGAGGACGAAAAATGACATAAATGTTTAACAAATGACACAAAATCACTTATTGGATGCCCAAGATTGGTTAAAAACCCTAATTGGATTAGAATAAGCCAAGGGAGGATGAAAATAACCTAAATGTTCAACCAATAATAAAAAATCACATATTGGATGCACAAGATTGATTAAAAACCCTAGTTGGATTAGAATAAGCCTAGGGAGGACGAAAAATGACCTATATGTTCAACGAATGACACAAAATCACTTATTGGATGCACAAGATTGGTTAAAAACCCTAATTCGATTAGAATATGCCTAGGGAGGACAGAAATGACGTAAATGTTCAACCAATAACACAAAATCACTTATTGGATGCACAAGATTGGTTAAAAACCTTAATTGGATTAGAATAAGTTGAAGGATGACGAAAATGACCTAAATGTTCAACCAATGACACAAAATCACATATTGGATGCACCAGATTGGTTAAAAACCCTAATTGGATTAGATTAAGCCTAGGGACGATGAAAATGACATAAATGTTCAACCAATGACACAAACGCACTTTTTGGATGCACAAGATTGGTTAAAAACCCTAATGGGATTAGAATAAGCCAAGGGAGGATGAAAATGACCTAAGTGTTCAACCAATGACACAAAATTACCTATTGGATGCACAAGATTGGTTAAAAACCCTAATTGGATTATAATAATCCTAAGGAGGACGAAAATGACCTAAATGTTCAACCAATGACACAAAATCACTTATTGTATGCACAAGATTGGTTAAAAACCCTAATTGGATTAGAATAAGTCGAAGGATGACGAAAATGACCTAAATGTTCAACCAATGACACAAAATCACTTATTGGATGCACAAGATTGGTTAAAAACCTTAATTGGATTAGAATAAGTCGAAGGATGACGAAAATGACCTAAATGTTCAACCAATGACACAAAATCACATATTGGATGCACAAGATTGGTTAAAAACGCTAATTGGATTAGAATAAGCCTAGGGACGACGAAAATGACATAAATGTTCAACCAATGACACAAACGCACTTTTTGGATGCACAAGATTTGTTAAAAACCCTAATTGGATTAGAATACGCCAAGGGAGGATGAAAATGACCTAAATGTTCAACCAATGACACAAAATTACCTATTGGATGCACAAGATTGGTTAAAAACCCTAATTGGATTAGAATAATCCTAAGGAGGACAAAAATGACCTAAATGTTCAACCAATGACACAAAATCACTTATTGGATACACAAGATTGGTTAAAAACCCTAATTGGAATAGAATAAGTCGAAGGATGACGAAAGTATCCTAAATGTTCAACCAATGACACAAAATCACTTATTGGATGCACAAGATTGCTTAAAAACCATAATTGGATTAGAATAAGTTGAAGGATGACGAAAATGACCTAAATGTTCAACCAATGACACAAAATCACATATTGGATGCACAAGATTGGTTAAAAACCCTAATTGGATTAGAATAAGCCTAGGGATGACGAAAATGACATAAATGTTCAACCAATGAGACAAACGTACTTTTTGGATGCACAAGATTGGTTAAAAACCCTAATTGGATTAGAATAAGCCAAGGGAGGACGAAAATAATCTAAATGTTCAACCAATGATACAAAATTACCTATTGGATGCACAAGATTGGTTAAAAACCCTAATTGGATTAGAATAAGCCTAGGGAGGAAGAAAAATGACCTATATGTTCAACCAATGACACAAAATCACTTATTTGATGCACAAGATTGGTTAAAAACCCTAATTCGATTAGAATAAGCCTATGGAGGACGGAAATGACGTAAATATTCAACCAATGACACAAAATCACATATTGGAAGCACAAGATTGGTTAAAAACCCTAATTGGATTAGAATAAGTCAAAGGATGACGAAAATGTCGTAAATGTTCAATCAATGACACAAAATCACTTATTGGATGCACAAGATTGGTTAAAAACCCTAATTGGATTAGAATAAGCCTTGGGAGGACGAAAAATGACATAAATGTTCAACAAATGACACAAAATCACTTATTGGATGCCCAAGATTGGTTAAAAACCCTAATTGGATTAGAATAAGCCAAGGGAGGATGAAAATAACCTAAATGTTCAACCAATGACACAAAATTACCTATTGGATGCACAAGATTGGTTAAAAACCCTAATTGGATTAGAATAATCCTAAGAAGGACGAAAATGACCTAAATGTTCAACCAATGACACAAAATCACTTATTGGATGCACAAGATTGGTTAAAAACCCTAATTGGATTAGAATAAGCCTTGGGAGGACGAAAAATGACATAAATGTTCAACAAATGACACAAAATCACTTATTGGATGCCCAAGATTGGTTAAAAACCCTAATTGGATTAGAATAAGCCAAGGGAGGATGAAAATAACCTAAATGTTCAACAAATGACACAAAATTACCTATTGGATGCACAAGATTGGTTAAAAACCCTAATTGGATTAGAATAATCCTAAGGAGGACGAAAATGACCTAAATGTTCAACCAATGACACAAAATCACTTATTGTATGCACAAGATTGGTTAAAAACCCTAATTGGATTAGAATAAGTCGAAGGATGACGAAAATGACCTAAATGTTCTACCAATGACACAAAATCACTTATTGGATGCAAAAGATTGGTTAAAAACCCTAATTGGATTAGAATAAGTCGAAGGATGACGAAAATTACCTAAATGTTCAACCAATGACACAAAATCACATATTGGATGCACAAGATTGGTTAAAAACCCTAATTGGATTAGAATAAGCCTAGGGACGACGAAAATGACATAAATATTCAACCAATGACACAAACGCACTTTTTGGTTGCACAAGATTTGTTAAAAACCCTAATTGGATTAGAATAAACCAAGGGAGGATGAAAATGACCTAAATGTTTAACCAATGACATAAAATTACCTATTGGATGCACAAGATTGGTTAAAAACCCTAATGGGATTAGAATAATCCTAAGGAGGACGAAAATGACCTAAATGTTCAAACAATGACACAAAATCACTTATTGGATGCACAAGATTGGTTAAAAACCCTAATTGGATTAGAATAAGTCGAAGGATGACGAAAATGACCTAAATGTTCAACCAATGACACAAAATCACATATTGGATGCACAAGATTTGTTAAAAACCCTAATTGGATTAGAATAAGCCTAGGGACGACGAAAATGACATAAATGTTCAACCAATGACACAAACGCACTTTTTGGTTGCACAAGATTTGTTAAAAACCCTAATTGGATTAGAATAAGCCAAGGGAGGATGAAAATGACCTAAATGTTCAACCAATGACATAAAATTACCTATTGGATGCACAAGATTGGTTAAAAACCCTAATTGGATTAGAATAATCCTAAGGAGGACGAAAATGACCTAAATGTTCAAACAATGACACAAAATCACTTATTGGATGCACAAGATTGGTTAAAAACCCTAATTGGATTAGAATAAGTCGAAGGATGACGAAAATGACCTAAATGTTCAACCAATGACACAAAATCACATATTGGATGCACAAGATTTGTTAAAAACCCTAATTGGATTAGAATAAGCCTAGGGACGATGAAAATGACATAAATGTTCAACCAATGACACAAAATCACTTATTGGATGCACAAGATTGGTTAAAAACCCTAATTGGATTAGAATAAGGCAAGGGAGGACGAAAGTGACGTAAATGTTCAACCAATGAGACAAAATCACTTATTGGATGCACAAGATTGGTTAAAAACCCTAATTGGATTAGAATAAGTCGAAGGATGACGAAAATGACCTAAATGTTCATCCAATGACACAAAATCACTTATTGGATGCACAAGATTCGTTAAAAACCCTAATTGAATTAGAATAAGTCGAAGGATGACGAAAATGATCTAAATGTTCAACCAATGATACAAAATTACCTATTGGATGCACAAGATTGGTTAAAAACCTTAGTTGGATAAGAATAAGCCTAGGGAGGACAAAAAATGACCTAAATGTTCAACCAATGACACAAAATCACTTATTGGATGCACAAGATTGGTTAAAAACCCTAATTGGATTAGAATAGGCCAAGGGAGGACGAAAATGACCTAAATGTTCAACCAATGACACAAAATCACTTACTGGATGCACAAGATTGGTTAAAAACCAAAATTGGATTAGAATAAGTCGAAGGATGACGAAAATGACCTAAATGTTCAACCAATGACACAAAATCACTTATTGGATGCACAAGATTGGTTAAAAACCCTAATTGGATTAGAATATTTCGAAGGATGACGAAAATGACCTAAATGTTCAACCAATGACACAAAATTACTTATTGGATGCACAAGATTGGTTAAAAACCCTAATTGGATTAGAATAAGTCGAAGGATGGCGAAAATTACCTAAATGTTCAACCAATGACACAAAATCACATATGGGATGCACAAGATTGATTAAAAACCCTAATTGGATTAGAAAAGCCTTGGGAGGACGAAAAATGACATAAATGTTCAACCAATGACACAAAATCACATATTGGAAGCACAAGATTGGTTAAAAACCCTAATTGGATTAGAATAAGTCGAAGGATGACAAAAATGTCGTAAATGTTCAATCAATGACACAAAATCACTTATTGGATGCACAAGATTGGTTAAAAACCCTAATTCGATTAGAATAAGCCTAGGGAGGACGGAAATGACGTAAATGTTCAACCAATGACACAAAATCACTTATTGGATGCACAAGATTGGTTAAAAACCCTAATTGGATTAGAATAAGCCTTGGGAGGACGAAAAATGACATAAATGTTCAACAAATGACACAAAATCACTTATTGGATGCCCAAGATTGGTTAAAAACCCTAATTTGATTAGAATAAGCCAAGGGAGGATGAAAATAACCTAAATGTTCAACCAATGACACAAAATTACCTATTGGATGCACAAGATTGGTTAAAAACCCTAATTGGATTAGAATAATCCTAAGGAGGACGAAAATGACCTAAATGTTCAACCAATGACACAAAATCACTTATTGTATGCACAAGATTGGTTAAAAACCCTAATTGGATTAGAATAAGTCGAAGGATGACGAAAATGACCTAAATGTTCAACCAATGACACAAAATCACTTATTGGATTCAAAAGATTGGTTAAAAACCCTAATTGGATTAGAATAAGTCGAAGGATGACGAAAATGACCTAAATGTTCAACCAATGACACAAAATCACATATTGGATGCACAAGATTGGTTAAAAACCCTAATTGGATTAGAATAAGCCTAGGGACGACGAAAATGACATAAATATTCAACCAATGACACAAACGCACTTTTTGGTTGCACAAGATTTGTTAAAAACCCTAATTGGATTAGAATAAACCAAGGGAGGATGAAAATGACCTAAATGTTTAACCAATGACATAAAATTACCTATTGGATGCACAAGATTGGTTAAAAACCCTAATGGGATTAGAATAATCCTAAGGAGGACGAAAATGACCTAAATGTTCAAACAATGACACAAAATCACTTATTGGATGCACAAGATTGGTTAAAAACCCTAATTGGATTAGAATAAGTCGAAGGATGACGAAAATGACCTAAATGTTCAACCAATGACACAAAATCACATATTGGATGCACAAGATTTGTTAAAAACCCTAATTGGATTAGAATAAGCCTAGGGACGACGAAAATGACATAAATGTTCAACCAATGACACAAACGCACTTTTTGGTTGCACAAGATTTGTTAAAAACCCTAATTGGATTAGAATAAGCCAAGGGAGGATGAAAATGACCTAAATGTTCAACCAATGACATAAAATTACCTATTGGATGCACAAGATTGGTTAAAAACCCTAATTGGATTAGAATAATCCTAAGGAGGACGAAAATGACCTAAATGTTCAAACAATGACACAAAATCACTTATTGGATGCACAAGATTGGTTAAAAACCCTAATTGGATTAGAATAAGTCGAAGGATGACGAAAATGACCTAAATGTTCAACCAATGACACAAAATCACATATTGGATGCACAAGATTTGTTAAAAACCCTAATTGGATTAGAATAAGCCTAGGGACGATGAAAATGACATAAATGTTCAACCAATGACACAAAATCACTTATTGGATGCACAAGATTGGTTAAAAACCCTAATTGGATTAGAATAAGGCAAGGGAGGACGAAAGTGACGTAAATGTTCAACCAATGAGACAAAATCACTTATTGGATGCACAAGATTGGTTAAAAACCCTAATTGGATTAGAATAAGTCGAAGGATGACGAAAATGACCTAAATGTTCATCCAATGACACAAAATCACTTATTGGATGCACAAGATTCGTTAAAAACCCTAATTGAATTAGAATAAGTCGAAGGATGACGAAAATGATCTAAATGTTCAACCAATGATACAAAATTACCTATTGGATGCACAAGATTGGTTAAAAACCTTAGTTGGATAAGAATAAGCCTAGGGAGGACAAAAAATGACCTAAATGTTCAACCAATGACACAAAATCACTTATTGGATGCACAAGATTGGTTAAAAACCCTAATTGGATTAGAATAGGCCAAGGGAGGACGAAAATGACCTAAATGTTCAACCAATGACACAAAATCACTTACTGGATGCACAAGATTGGTTAAAAACCAAAATTGGATTAGAATAAGTCGAAGGATGACGAAAATGACCTAAATGTTCAACCAATGACACAAAATCACTTATTGGATGCACAAGATTGGTTAAAAACCCTAATTGGATTAGAATATTTCGAAGGATGACGAAAATGACCTAAATGTTCAACCAATGACACAAAATTACTTATTGGATGCACAAGATTGGTTAAAAACCCTAATTGGATTAGAATAAGTCGAAGGATGGCGAAAATTACCTAAATGTTCAACCAATGACACAAAATCACATATGGGATGCACAAGATTGATTAAAAACCCTAATTGGATTAGAAAAGCCTTGGGAGGACGAAAAATGACATAAATGTTCAACCAATGACACAAAATCAGATATTGGAAGCACAAGATTGGTTAAAAACACTAATTAGATTAGAATAAGTCGAAGGATGACGAAAATGTCGTAAATGTTCAATCAATGACACAAAATCACTTATTGGATGCACAAGATTGGTTAAAAACCCTTATTCGATTAAAATAAGCCTAGGGAGGACGGAAATGACGTAAATGTTCAACCAATGACACAAAATCACTTATTGGATGCACAAGATTGGTTAAAAACCCTAATTGGATTAGAATTAGCCTTGGGAGGACGAAAAATGACATAAATGTTCAACAAATGACACAAAATCACTTATTGGATGCCCAAGATTGGTTAAAAACCCTAATTGGATTAGAATAAGCCAAGGGAGGATGAAAATAACCTAAATGTTCAACCAATGACACAAAATTACCTATTGGATGCACAAGATTGGTTAAAAACCCTAATTGGATTAGAATAATCCTAAGGAGGACGAAAATGACCTAAATGTTCAACCAATGACACAAAATCACTTATTCTATGCACAAGATTAGTTAAAAACCCTAATTGGATTAGAATAAGTCGAAGGATGACGAAAATGACCTAAATGTTCAACCAATGACACAAAATCACTTATTGGATGCAAAAGATTGGTTAAAAACCCTAATTGGATTAGAATAAGTCGAAGGATGACGAAAATGACCTAAATGTTCAACCAATGACACAAAATCACTTATTGGATGCACAAGATTGGTTAAAAACCCTAATTGGATTAGAATAAGTCGAAGGATGACGAAAATGACGTAAATGTTCAATCAATGACACAAAATCACTTATTGGATGCACAAGATTGGTTAAAAACCCTAATTGGATTAGAATAAGTCGAAGGATGACGAAAATGACCTAAATGTTCAACCAATGACACAAAATCACATATTGGATGCACAAGATTGGTTAAAAACCCTAATTGGATTAGAATAATCCTAAGGAGGACGAAAATGACCTAAATGTTCAACCAATGACACAAAATCACTTTTTGGATGCACAAGATTGGTTAAAAAACCTAATTGGATTAGAATAAGCCAAGGGAGAACGAAAATGACCTAAATGTTCAACCAATGATACAAAATCACTTATTGGATGCACAAGATTGGTTAAAAACCCTAATTGGATTAGAATAATCCTAAGGAGGACGAAAATGACCTAAATGTTCAACCAATGACACAAAATCACATATTGGATGCACAAGATTGGTTAAAAACCCTAATTGGATTAGAATAATCCTAAGGAGGACGAAAATGACCTAAATGTTCAACCAATGACACAAAATCACTTTTTGGATGCACAAGATTGGTTAAAAACCCTAATTGGATTAGAATTAGCCAAGGGAGAACGAAAATGACCTAAATGTTCAACCAATGACACAAAATCACATATTGGATGCACAAGATTGGTTAAAAACCCTAATTGGATTAGAATAATCCTAAGGAGGACGAAAATGACCTAAATGTTCAACCAATGACACAAAATCACTTATTGGATGCACAAGATTGGTTAAAAACCCTAATTGGGTTAGAATAAGTCGAAGGATGACGAAAATGACCTAAATGTTCAACCAATGACACAAAATCACTTATTGGATACACAAGATTGGTTAAAAACCCTAATTGGATTACAATAAGTCGAAGAATAACGAAAATGACTTAAATGTTCAACCAATGACACAAAATTACTTATTGGATGCACAAGATTGGTTAAAAACCCTAATTGGATTAGAATAAGTCGAAGGATGGCGAAAATTACCTAAATGTTCAACCAATGACACAAAATCACATATTGGATGCACAAGATTGGTTAAAAACCCAAATTGGATTAGAATAAGCCTTGGGAGGACGAAAAATGACCTAAATGTTCAACCAATGACACAAAATCACTTATTGGATGCCCTAGATTAGTTAAAAACCCTAATTGGATTAGAATAAGCCAAGGGAGGATGAAAATAACCTAAATGTTCAACCAATGATAAAAAATCACTTATTGGATGCACAAGATTGATTCAAAACCCTAGTTGGATTAGAATAAGCCTACGGAGGACGAAAAATGACCTATATGTTCAACCAATGACACAAAATCACTTATTGGATGCACAAGATTGGTTAAAAACCCTAATTCGATTAGAATAAGCCTAGGGTGGACGGAAATGACGTAAATGTTCAACCAATGACACAAAATCACTTATTGGATGCATAAGATTGGTTAAAAACCCTAATTGGATTAGAATAAGTCGAAGGATGACGAAAATGTCGTAAATGTTCAATCAATGACACAAAATCACTTATTGGATGCACAAGAATTGTTAAAAACCCTAATTGGATTAGAATAAGTCGAAGGATGACGAAAATGACCTAAATGTTCAACCAATGACACAAAATCACTTATTGGATGCAAAAGATTGGTTAAAAACCCTAATTGGATTAGAATAAGTCGAAGGATGACGAAAATGACCTAAATGTTCAACCAATGACACAAAATCACTTATTGGATGCAAAAGATTGGTTAAAAACCCTAATTGGATTAGAATAAGTCGAAGGATGACGAAAATGACCTAAATGTTCAACCAATGACACAAAATCACATATTGGATGCACAAGATTGGTTAAAAACCCTAATTGGATTAGAATAAGCCTAGGGACGACGAAAATGACATAAATGTTCAACCAATGACACAAACGCACTTTTTGGTTGCACAAGATTTGTTAAAAACCATAATTGGATTAGAATATGCCAAGGGAGGATGAAAATGACCTAAATGTTCAACCAATGATATAAAATTACCTATTGGATGCACAAGATTGGTTAAAAACCCTAATTGGATTAGAATAATCCTAAGGAGGACGAAAATGACCTAAATGTTCAAACAATGACACAAAATCACTTATTGGATGCACAAGATTGGTTAAAAACCCTAATTGGATTAGAATAAGTCGAAGGATGACGAAAATGACCTAAATGTTCAACCAATGACACAAAATCACATATTGGATGCACAAGATTTGTTAAAAACCCTAATTGGATTAGAATAAGCCTAGGGACGATGAAAATGACATACATGTTCAACCAATGACACAAAATCACTTATTGGATGCACAAGATTGGTTAAAAACCCTAATTGGATTAGAATAAGGCAAGGGAGGACGAAAGTGACGTAAATGTTCAACCAATGACACAAAATCACTTATTGGATGCACAAGATTGGTTAAAAACCCTAATTGGATTAGAATAAGTCGAAGGATGACGAAAATCACCTAAATGTTCATCCAATGACACAAAATCACTTATTGGATGCACAAGATTCGTTAAAAACCCTAATTGAATTAGAATAAGTCGAAGGATGACGAAAATGATCTAAACGTTCAACCAATGATACAAAATTACCTATTGGATGCACAAGATTGGTTAAAAACCTTAGTTGGATAAGAATAAGCCTAGGGAGGACAAAAAATGACCTAAATGTTCAACCAATGACACAAAATCACTTATTGGATGCACAAGATTGGTTAAAAACCCTAATTGGATTAGAATAGGCCAAGGGAGGACGAAAATGACCTAAATGTTCAACCAATGACACAAAATCACTTACTGGATGCACAAGATTGGTTAAAAACCAAAATTGGATTAGAATAAGTCGAAGGCTGACGAAAATGACCTAAATGTTCAACCAATGACACAAAATCACTTATTGGATGCACAAGATTGGTTAAAAACCCTAATTGGATTAGAATATTTCGAAGGATGACGAAAATGACCTAAATGTTCAACCAATGACACAAAATTACTTATTGGATGCACAAGATTGGTTAAAAACCCTAATTGGATTAGAATAAGTCGAAGGATGGCGAAAATTACCTAAATGTTCAACCAATGACACAAAATCACATATGGGATGCACAAGATTGATTAAAAACCCTAATTGGATTAGAAAAGCCTTGGGAGGACGAAAAATGACATAAATGTTCAACCAATGACACAAAATCACATATTGGAAGCACAAGATTGGTTAAAAACACTAATTGGATTAGAATAAGTCGAAGGATGACGAAAATGTCAAAAATGTTCAATCAATGACACAAAATCACTTATTGGATGCACAAGATTGGTTAAAAACCCTAATTCGATTAAAATAAGCCTAGGGAGGACGGAAATGACGTAAATGTTCAACCAATGACACAAAATCACTTATTGGATGCACAAGATTGGTTAAAAACCCTAATTGGATTAGAATTAGCCTTGGGAGGACGAAAAATGACATAAATGTTCAACAAATGACACAAAATCACTTATTGGATGCCCAAGATTGGTTAAAAACCCTAATTGGATTAGAATAAGCCAAGGGAGGATGAAAATAACCTAAATGTTCAACCAATGACACAAAATTACCTATTGGATGCACAAGATTGGTTAAAAACCCTAATTGGATTAGAATAATCCTAAGAAGGACGAAAATGACCTAAATGTTCAACCAATGACACAAAATCACTTATTGGATGCACAAGATTGGTTAAAAACCCTAATTGGATTAGAATAAGCCTTGGGAGGACGAAAAATGACATAAATGTTCAACAAATGACACAAAATCACTTATTGGATGCCCAAGATTGGTTAAAAACCCTAATT
>JBBPBQ010000004.1:30220405-30272220 GCA_037974755.1 Cicer yamashitae
TGGATTAGAATAAGTCGAAGGATGACGAAAATGTCGTAAATGTTCAATCAATGACACAAAATCACTTATTGGATGCACAAGATTGGTTAAAAACCCTAA
Source organism: Cicer yamashitae (assembly GCA_037974755.1). Taxonomy (NCBI): domain Eukaryota; kingdom Viridiplantae; phylum Streptophyta; class Magnoliopsida; order Fabales; family Fabaceae; genus Cicer; species Cicer yamashitae. The sequence continues at coordinate 30,220,505 of JBBPBQ010000004.1, forward strand.
TTCGATTAGAATAAGCCTAGGGAGGACGGAAATGACGTAAATGTTCAACCAATGACACAAAATCACTTATTGGATGCACAAGATTGGTTAAAAACCCTAATTGGATTAGAATAAGCCTGGGGAGGACGAAAAATGACATAAATGTTCAACAAATGACACAAAATCACTTATTGGATGCCCAAGATTGGTTAAAAACCCTAATTGGATTAGAATAAGCCAAGGGAGGATGAAAATAACCTAAATGTTCAACCAATGACACAAAATTACCTATTGGATGCACAAGATTGGTTAAAAACCCTAATTGGATTAGAATAATCCTAAGGAGGACGAAAATGACCTAAATGTTCAACAAATGACACAAAATCACTTATTGGATGCACAAGATTGGTTAAAAACCCTAATTGGATTAGAATAAGCCTTGGGAGGACGAAAAATGACATAAATGTTCAACAAATGACAAAAAATCACTTATTGGATGCCCAAGATTGGTTAAAAACCCTAATTGGATTAGAATAAGCCAAGGGAGGATGAAAATAACCTAAATGTTCAACAAATGACACAAAATTACCTATTGGATGCACAAGATTGGTTAAAAACCCTAATTGGATTAGAATAATCCTAAGGAGGACGAAAATGACCTAAATGTTCAACCAATGACACAAAATCACTTATTGTATGCACAAGATTGGTTAAAAACCCTAATTGGATTAGAATAAGTCGAAGGATGACGAAAATGACCTAAATGTTCAACCAATGACACAAAATCACTTATTGGATGCACAAGATTGGTTAAAAACCCTAATTGGATTAGAATAAGCCTAGGGACGACGAAAATGACATAAATGTTCAACCAATGACACAAACGCACTTTTTGGATGCACAAGATTGGTTAAAAACCCTAATTGGATTAGAATAAGCCAAGGGAGGATGAAAATGACCTAAATGTTCAACCAATGACACAAAATTACCTATTGGATGCACAAGATTGGTTAAAAACCCTAATTGGATTAGAATAATCCTAAGGAGGACGAAAATGACCTAAATATTCAACCAATGACACAAAATCACTTATTGGATGCACAAGATTGGTTAAAAACCCTAATTGGATTAGAATAAGTCGAAGGATGCCGAAAGTGACCTAAATGTTCAACCAATGACACAAAATCACTTATTGGATGCACAAGATTGGTTAAAAACCCTAATTGGATTAGAATAAGTCGAAGGATGACGAAAATGACCTAAATGTTCAACCAATGACACAAAATCACATATTGGATGCACAAGATTGGTTAAAAACCCTAATTAGATTAGAATAAGCCTAGGGAGGAGGAAAAATGACCTATATGTTCAACCAATGACACAAAATCACTTATTGGATGCACAAGATTGGTTAAAAACCCTAATTGCATTAGAATAAACCAAGAAAGAACGAAAATGACCTAAATGTTCAACCAATGACACAAAATCACTTATTGGATGCACAAGAATGGTTAAAAACCCTAATTGGATTAGAATAAGCCTTCGGAGGACGAAAATGACGTAAATGTTCAACCAATGACACAAAATCACTTATTGGATGCACAAGATTGGTTAAAAACCCTAATTAGATTAGAATAAGTCGAAGGATGACGAAAATGACCTAAATGTTCAACCAATGACACAAAATCACTTATTGGATGCACAAGATTGGTTAAAAACCCTAATTGGATTAGAATAGGCCAAGGGAGGACGAAAATGACCTAAATGTTCAACCAATGACACAAAATCACTTATTGGATGCACAAGATTGGTTAAAAACCCTAATTGGATTAGAATAAGTCGAAGGATGACGAAAATGACCTAAATGTTCAACCAATGAAACAAAATCACTTATTGGTTGCACAAGATTGGTTAAAAACCCTAATTGGATTAGAATACGTCGAAGGATGACGAAAATGACCTAAATGTTCAACCATTGACACAAAATCACTTATTGGACGCACAAGATTGGTTAAAAACCCTAATTGGATTAGAATAAGTCGAAGGATGACGAAAATGACCTAAATGTTCAACCAATGACACAAAATCACTTATTGGATGCACAAGATTGGTTAAAAACCCTAATTGGATTAGAATAAGTCGAAGGATGGCGAAAATTACCTAAATGTTCAACCAATGACACAAAATCACATATGGGATGCACAAGATTGATTAAAAACCCTAATTGGATTAGAAAAGCCTTGGGAGGACGAAAAATGACATAAATGTTCAACCAATGACACAAAATCACATATTGGAAGCACAAGATTGGTTAAAAACCCTAATTGGATTAGAATAAGTCGAAGGATGACAAAAATGTCGTAAATGTTCAATCAATGACACAAAATCACTTATTGGATGCACAAGATTGGTTAAAAACCCTAATTCGATTAGAATAAGCCTAGGGAGGACGGAAATGACGTAAATGTTCAACCAATGACACAAAATCACTTATTGGATGCACAAGATTGGTTAAAAACCCTAATTGGATTAGAATAAGCCTTGGGAGGACGAAAAATGACATAAATGTTCAACAAATGACACAAAATCACTTATTGGATGCCCAAGATTGGTTAAAAACCCTAATTTGATTAGAATAAGCGAAGGGAGGATGAAAATAACCTAAATGTTCAACCAATGACACAAAATTACCTATTGGATGCACAAGATTGGTTAAAAACCCTAATTGGATTAGAATAATCCTAAGGAAGACGAAAATGACCTAAATGTTCAACCAATGACACAAAATCACTTATTGTATGCACAAGATTAGTTAAAAACCCTAATTGGATTAGAATAAGTCGAAGGATGACGAAAATGACCTAAATGTTCAACCAATGACACAAAATCACTTATTGGATGCAAAAGATTGGTTAAAAACCCTAATTGGATTAGTATAAGTCGAAGGATGACGAAAATGACCTAAATGTTCAACCAATGACACAAAATCACATATTGGATGCACAAGATTGGTTAAAAACCCTAATTGGATTAGAATAAGCCTAGGGACGACGAAAATGACATAAATGTTCAACCAATGACACAAAATCACTTATTGGATGCACAAGATTGGTTAAAAATCCTAATTGGATTAGAATAAGGCAAGGGAGGACGAAAGTGACGTAAATGTTCAACCAATGAGACAAAATCACTTATTGGATGCACAAGATTGGTTAAAAACCCTAATTGGATTAGAATAAGTCGAAGGATGACGAAAATGACCTAAATGTTCATCCAATGACACAAAATCACTTATTGGATGCACAAGATTCGCTAAAAACCCTAATTGAATTAGAATAAGTCGAAGGATGACGAAAATGATCTAAATGTTCAACCAATGATACAAAATTACCTATTGGATGCACAAGATTGGTTAAAAACCTTAGTTGGATAAGAATAAGCCTAGGGAGGACAAAAAATGACCTAAATGTTCAACCAATGACACTAAATCACTTATTGGATGCACAAGATTGGTTAAAAACCCTAATTGGATTAGAATAGGCCAAGGGAGGACGAAAATGACCTAAATGTTCAACCAATGACACAAAATCACTTACTGGATGCACAAGATTGGTTAAAAACCAAAATTGGATTAGAATAAGTCGAAGGATGACGAAAATGACCTAAATGTTCAACCAATGACACAAAATCACTTATTGGATGCACAAGATTGGTTAAAAACCCTAATTGGATTAGAATATTTCGAAGGATGACGAAAATGACCTAAATGTTCAACCAATGACACAAAATTACTTATTGGATGCACAAGATTGGTTAAAAACCCTAATTGGATTAGAATAAGTCGAAGGATGGCGAAAATTACCTAAATGTTCAACCAATGACACAAAATCACATATGGGATGCACAAGATTGATTAAAAACCCTAATTGGATTAGAAAAGCCTTGGGAGGACGAAAAATGACATAAATGTTCAACCAATGACACAAAATCACATATTGGAAGCACAAGATTGGTTAAAAACCCTAATTGGATTAGAATAAGTCGAAGGATGACGAAAATGTCGTAAATGTTCAATCAATGACACAAAATCACTTATTGGATGCACAAGATTGGTTAAAAACCCTAATTCGATTAGAATAAGCCTAGGGAGGACGGAAATGACGTAAATGTTCAACCAATGACACAAAATCACTTATTGGATGCACAAGATTGGTTAAAAACCCTAATTGGATTAGAATAAGCCTTGGGAGGACGAAAAATGACATAAATGTTCAACAAATGACACAAAATCACTTATTGGATGCCCAAGATTGGTTAAAAACCCTAATTGGATTAGAATAAGCCAAGGGAGGATGAAAATAACCTAAATGTTAAACCAATGACACAAAATTACCTATTGGATGCACAAGATTGGTTAAAAACCCTAATTGGATTAGAATAATCCTAAGGAGGACGAAAATGACCTAAATGTTCAACCAATGACACAAAATCACTTATTGGATGCACAAGATTGGTTAAAAACCCTAATTGGATTAGAATAAGCCTTGGGAGGACGAAAAATGACATAAATGTTCAACAAATGACACAAAATCACTTATTGGATGCCCAAGATTGGTTAAAAACCCTAATTGGATTAGAATAAGCCAAGGGAGGATGAAAATAACCTAAATGTTCAACAAATGACACAAAATTACCTATTGGATGCACAAGATTGGTTAAAAACCCTAATTGGATTAGAATAATCCTAAGGAGGACGAAAATGACCTAAATGTTCAACCAATGACACAAAATCACTTATTGTATGCACAAGATTGGTTAAAAACCCTAATTGGATTAGAATAAGTCGAAGGATGACGAAAATGACTTAAATGTTCAACCAATGACACAAAATCACTTCTTGGATGCAAAAGATTGGTTAAAAACCCTAATTGGATTAGAATAAGTCGAAGGATGACGAAAATGACCTAAATGTTCAACCAATGACACAAAATCACATATTGGATGCACAAGATTGGTTAAAAACCCTAATTGGATTAGAATAAGCCTAGGGACGACGAAAATGACATAAATATTCAACCAATGACACAAACGCACTTTTTGGTTGCACAAGATTTGTTAAAAACCCTAATTGGATTAGATTAAACCAAGGGAGGATGAAAATGACCTAAATGTTTAACCAATGACATAAAATTACCTATTGGATGCACAAGATTGGTTAAAAACTCTAATTGGATTAGAATAATCCTAAGGAGGACGAAAATGACCTAAATGTTCAAACAATGACACAAAATCACTTATTGGATGCACAAGATTGGTTAAAAACCCTAATTGGATTAGAATAAGTCGAAGGATGACGAAAATGACCTAAATGTTCAACCATTGACACAAAATCACATATTGGATGCACAAGATTCGTTAAAAACCCTAATTGGATTAGAATAAGCCTAGGGACGATGAAAATGACATAAATGTTCAACCAATGACACAAAATCACTTATTGGATGCACAAGATTGGTTAAAAACCCTAATTGGATTAGAATAAGGCAAGGGAGGACGAAAGTGACGTAAATGTTCAACCAATGAGACAAAATCACTTATTGGATGCACAAGATTGGTTAAAAACCCTAATTGGATTAGAATAAGTCGAAGGATGACGAAAATGACCTAAATGTTCATCCAATGACACAAAATCACTTATTGGATGCACAAGATTCGTTAAAAACCCTAATTGAATTAGAATAAGTCGAAGGATGACGAAAATGATCTAAATGTTCAACCAATGATACAAAATTACCTATTGGATGCACAAGATTGGTTAAAAACCTTAGTTGGATAAGAATAAGCCTAGGGAGGACAAAAAATGACCTAAATGTTCAACCAATGACACAAAATCACTTATTGGATGCACAAGATTGGTTAAAAACCCTAATTGGATTAGAATAGGCCAAGGGAGGACGAAAATGACCTAAATGTTCAACCAATGACACAAAATCACTTACTGGATGCACAAGATTGGTTAAAAACCAAAATTGGATTAGAATAAGTCGAAGGATGACGAAAATGACCTAAATGTTCAACCAATGACACAAAATCACTTATTGGATGCACAAGATTGGTTAAAAACCCTAATTGGATTAGAATATTTCGAAGGATGACGAAAATGACCTAAATGTTCAACCAATGACACAAAATTACTTATTGGATGCACAAGATTGGTTAAAAACCCTAATTGGATTAGAATAAGTCGAAGGATGGCGAAAATTACCTAAATGTTCAACCAATGACACAAAATCACATATGGGATGCACAAGATTGATTAAAAACCCTAATTGGATTAGAAAAGCCTTGGGAGGACGAAAAATGACATAAATGTTCAACCAATGACACAAAATCAGATATTGGAAGCACAAGATTGGTTAAAAACACTAATTAGATTAGAATAAGTCGAAGGATGACGAAAATGTCGTAAATGTTCAATCAATGACACAAAATCACTTATTGGATGCACAAGATTGGTTAAAAACCCTTATTCGATTAAAATAAGCCTAGGGAGGACGGAAATGACGTAAATGTTCAACCAATGACACAAAATCACTTATTGGATGCACAAGATTGGTTAAAAACCCTAATTGGATTAGAATTAGCCTTGGGAGGACGAAAAATGACATAAATGTTCAACAAATGACACAAAATCACTTATTGGATGCCCAAGATTGGTTAAAAACCCTAATTGGATTAGAATAAGCCAAGGGAGGATGAAAATAACCTAAATGTTCAACCAATGACACAAAATTACCTATTGGATGCACAAGATTGGTTAAAAACCCTAATTGGATTAGAATAATCCTAAGGAGGACGAAAATGACCTAAATGTTCAACCAATGACACAAAATCACTTATTCTATGCACAAGATTAGTTAAAAACCCTAATTGGATTAGAATAAGTCGAAGGATGACGAAAATGACCTAAATGTTCAACCAATGACACAAAATCACTTATTGGATGCAAAAGATTGGTTAAAAACCCTAATTGGATTAGAATAAGTCGAAGGATGACGAAAATGACCTAAATGTTCAACCAATGACACAAAATCACTTATTGGATGCACAAGATTGGTTAAAAACCCTAATTGGATTAGAATAAGCCTAGGGACGACGAAAATGACATAAATGTTCAACCAATGACACAAACGCACTTTTTGGTTGCACAAGATTTGTTAAAAACCCTAATTGGATTAGAATATGCCAAGGGAGGATGAAAATGACCTAAATGTTCAACCAATGACATAAAATTACCTATTGGATGCACAAGATTGGTTAAAAACCCTAATTGGATTAGAATAATCCTAAGGAGGACGAAAATGACCTAAATGTTCAAACAATGACACAAAATCACTTATTGGATGCACAAGATTGGTTAAAAACCCTAATTGGATTAGAATAAGTCGAAGGATGACGAAAATGACCTAAATGTTCAACCAATGACACAAAATCACATATTGGATGCACAAGATTTGTTAAAAACCCTAATTGGATTAGAATAAGCCTAGGGACGATGAAAATGACATAAATGTTCAACCAATGACACAAAATCACTTATTGGATGCACAAGATTGGTTAAAAACCCTAATTGGATTAGAATAAGGCAAGGGAGGACGAAAGTGACGTAAATGTTCAACCAATGAGACAAAATCACTTATTGGATGCACAAGATTGGTTAAAAACCCTAATTGGATTAGAATAAGTCGAAGGATGACGAAAATGACCTAAATGTTCAACCAATGACACAAAATCACTTATTGGATGCACAAGATTGGTTAAAAACCCTAATTGGATTAGAATAGGCCAAGGGAGGACGAAAATGACCTAAATGTTCAACCAATGACACAAAATCACTTATTGGATGCACAAGATTGGTTAAAAACCCTAATTGGATTAGAATAAGTTGAAGGATGACGAAATTGACCTAAATGTTCAACCAATGACACAAAATCACTTATTGGATGCACAAGATTGGTTAAAAACCCTAATTGGATTAGAATAAGTCGAAGGATGACCAAAATGACCTAAATGTTCAACCAAAGACACAAAATCACATATTGGATGCACAAGATTGGTTAAAAACCCTAATTGGATTAGAATAAGTCGAAGGATGACGAAAATGACCTAAATGTTCAACCAATGACACAAAATCACTTATTGGATGCACAAGATTGGTTAAAAACCCTAATTGGATTAGAATAGGCCAAGGGAGGACGAAAATGACCTAAATGTTCAACCAATGACACAAAATCACTTGTTGGATGCACAAGATTGGTTAAAAACCCTAATTGGATTAGAATAAGCCTAGGGAGGACGAAAATGACGTAAATGTTCAACCAATGACACAAAATCACTTATTGGATGCACAAGATTGGTTAAAAACCCTAATTGGATTAGAATAAGTCGAAGGATGACGAAAATGACCTAAATGTTCAACCAATGACACAAAATCACATATTGGATGCACAAGATTGGTTAAAAACCCTAATTGGATTAGAATAAGCCTAGGGACGACGAAAATGACATAAATGTTCAACCAATGACACAAACGCACTTTTTGGATGCACAAGATTTGTTAAAATCCCTAATTGGATTAGAATAAGCCAAGGGAGGATGAAAATGACCTAAATGTTCAACCAATGACATAAAGTTACCTATTGGATGCACAAGATTGGTTAAAAACCCTAATTGGATTAGAATAATCCTAAGGAGGACGAAAATGACCTAAATGTTCAACCAATGACACAAAATCACTTATTGGATGCACAAGATTGGTTAAAAACCCTAATTGGATTAGAATAAGTCGAAGGATGACGAAAATGACCTAAATATTCAACAAATGATACAAAATTATCTATTGGATGCACAAGATGGGTTAAAAACCTTAGTTGGATAAGAAAAAGCCTAGGGAGGACAAAAAATGACCTAAATGTTCAACCAATGACACAAAATCACTTATTGGATGCACAAGATTGGTTAAAAACCCTAATTCGATTAGAATAGGCCAAGGGAGGAAGAAAATGACCTAAATGTTCAACCAACGACACAAAATCACTTACTGGATGCACAAGATTGGTTAAAAACCAAAATTGGATTAGAATAAGTCGAAGAATGACGAAAATGACCTAAATGTTCAACCAATGACACAAAATCACTTATTGGATGCACAAGATTGGTTAAAAACCCTAATTGGATTAGAATATTTCGAAGGATGACGAAAATGACCTAAATGTTCAACCAATGACACAAAATTACTTATTGGATGCACAAGATTGGTTAAAAACCCTAATTGGATTAGAATAAGTCGAAGGATGGCGAAAATTACCTAAATGTTCAACCAATGACACAAAATCACATATGGGATGCACAAGATTGATTAAAAACCCTAATTGGATTAGAAAAGCCTTGGGAGGACGAAAAATGACATAAATGTTCAACCAATGACACAAAATCACATATTGGAAGCACAAGATTGGTTAAAAACCCTAATTGGATTAGAATAAGTCGAAGGATGACGAAAATGTCGTAAATGTTCAATCAATGACACAAAATCACTTATTGGATGCACAAGATTGGTTAAAAACCCTAATTCGATTAGAATAAGCCTAGGGAGGACGGAAATGACGTAAATGTTCAACCAATGACACAAAATCACTTATTGGATGCACAAGATTGGTTAAAAACCCTAATTGGATTAGAATAAGCCTTGGGAGGACGAAAAATGACATAAATGTTCAACAAATGACACAAAATCACTTATTGGATGCCCAAGATTGGTTAAAAACCCTAATTGGATTAGAATAAGCCAAGGGAGGATGAAAATAACCTAAATGTTCAACAAATGACACAAAATTACCTATTGGATGCACAAGATTGGTTAAAAACCCTAATTGGATTAGAATAATCCTAAGGAGGACGAAAATGACCTAAATGTTCAAGCAATGACACAAAATCACTTATTGTATGCACAAGATTGGTTAAAAACCCTAATTGGATTAGAATAAGTCGAAGGATGACGAAAATGACCTAAATGTTCTACCAATGACACAAAATCACTTATTGGATGCAAAAGATTGGTTAAAAACCCTAATTGGATTAGAATAAGTCGAAGGATGACGAAAATTACCTAAATGTTCAACCAATGACACAAAATCACATATTGGATGCACAAGATTGGTTAAAAACCCTAATTGGATTAGAATAAGCCTAGGGACGACGAAAATGACATAAATATTCAACCAATGACACAAACGCACTTTTTGGTTGCACAAGATTTGTTAAAAACCCTAATTGGATTAGAATAAACCAAGGGAGGATGAAAATGACCTAAATGTTTAACCAATGACATAAAATTACCTATTGCATGCACAAGATTGGTTAAAAACCCTAATGGGATTAGAATAATCCTAAGGAGGACGAAAATGACCTAAATGTTCAAACAATGACACAAAATCACTTATTGGATGCACAAGATTGGTTAAAAACCCTAATTGGATTAGAATAAGTCGAAGGATGACGAAAATGACCTAAATGTTCAACCAATGACACAAAATCACATATTGGATGCACAAGATTTGTTAAAAACCCTAATTGGATTAGAATAAGCCTAGGGACGACGAAAATGACATAAATGTTCAACCAATGACACAAACGCACTTTTTGGTTGCACAAGATTTGTTAAAAACCCTAATTGGATTAGAATAAGCCAAGGGAGGATGAAAATGACCTAAATGTTCAACCAATGACATAAAATTACCTATTGGATGCACAAGATTGGTTAAAAACCCTAATTGGATTAGAATAATCCTAAGGAGGACGAAAATGACCTAAATGTTCAAACAATGACACAAAATCACTTATTGGATGCACAAGATTGGTTAAAAACCCTAATTGGATTAGAATAAGTCGAAGGATGACGAAAATGACCTAAATGTTCAACCAATGACACAAAATCACATATTGGATGCACAAGATTTGTTAAAAACCCTAATTGGATTAGAATAAGCCTAGGGACGATGAAAATGACATAAATGTTCAACCAATGACACAAAATCACTTATTGGATGCACAAGATTGGTTAAAAACCCTAATTGGATTAGAATAAGGCAAGGGAGGACGAAAGTGACGTAAATGTTCAACCAATGAGACAAAATCACTTATTGGATGCACAAGATTGGTTAAAAACCCTAATTGGATTAGAATAAGTCGAAGGATGACGAAAATGACCTAAATGTTCATCCAATGACACAAAATCACTTATTGGATGCACAAGATTCGTTAAAAACCCTAATTGAATTAGAATAAGTCGAAGGATGACGAAAATGATCTAAATGTTCAACCAATGATACAAAATTACCTATTGGATGCACAAGATTGGTTAAAAATCTTAGTTGGATAAGAATAAGCCTAGGGAGGACAAAAAATGACCTAAATGTTCAACCAATGACACAAAATCACTTATTGGATGCACAAGATTGGTTAAAAACCCTAATTGGATTAGAATAGGCCAAGGGAGCACGAAAATGACCTAAATGTTCAACCATTGACACAAAATCACTTACTGGATGTACAAGATTGGTTAAAAACCAAAATTGGATTAGAATAAGTCGAAGGATGACGAAAATGACCTAAATGTTCAACCAATGACACAAAATCACTTATTGGATGCACAAGATTGGTTAAAAACCCTAATTGGATTAGAATATTTCGAAGGATGACGAAAATGACCTAAATGTTCAACCAATGACACAAAATTACTTATTGGATGCACAAGATTGGTTAAAAACCCTAATTGGATTAGAATAAGTCGAAGGATGGCGAAAATTACCTAAATGTTCAACCAATGACACAAAATCACATATGGGATGCACAAGATTGATTAAAAACCCTAATTGGATTAGAAAAGCCTTGGGAGGACGAAAAATGACATAAATGTTCAACCAATGACACAAAATCAGATATTGGAAGCACAAGATTGGTTAAAAACACTAATTAGATTAGAATAAGTCGAAGGATGACGAAAATGTCGTAAATGTTCAATCAATGACACAAAATCACTTATTGGATGCACAAGATTGGTTAAAAACCCTTATTCGATTAAAATAAGCCTAGGGAGGACGGAAATGACGTAAATGTTCAACCAATGACACAAAATCACTTATTGGATGCACAAGATTGGTTAAAAACCCTAATTGGATTAGAATTAGCCTTGGGAGGACGAAAAATGACATAAATGTTCAACAAATGACACAAAATCACTTATTGGATGCCCAAGATTGGTTAAAAACCCTAATTGGATTAGAATAAGCCAAGGGAGGATGAAAATAACCTAAATGTTCAACCAATGACACAAAATTACCTATTGGATGCACAAGATTGGTTAAAAACCCTAATTGGATTAGAATAATCCTAAGGAGGACGAAAATGACCTAAATGTTCAACCAATGACACAAAATCACTTATTCTATGCACAAGATTAGTTAAAAACCCTAATTGGATTAGAATAAGTCGAAGGATGACGAAAATGACCTAAATGTTCAACCAATGACACAAAATCACTTATTGGATGCAAAAGATTGGTTAAAAACCCTAATTGGATTAGAATAAGTCGAAGGATGACGAAAATGACCTAAATGTTCAACCAATGACACAAAATCACTTATTGGATGCACAAGATTGGTTAAAAACCCTAATTGGATTAGAATAAGTCGAAGGATGACGAAAATGACCTAAATGTTCAACCAATGACACAAAATCACATATTGGATGCACAAGATTGGTTAAAAACCCTAATTGGATTAGAATAAGCCAAGGGAGGACGAAAATGACCTAAATGTTCAACCAATGACACAAAATCACATATTGGATGCACAAGATTGGTTAAAAACCCTAATTGGATTAGAATAAGCCTAGGGAGGACGAAAATGACCTAAATGTTCAACCAATGACACAAAATGACACAAAATCACATATTGGATGCACAAGATTGGTTAAAAACCCTAATTGGATTAGAATAAGCCTAGGGAGAACAAAAATGACCTAAATATTCAACCAATGACAAAAAATCACATATTGGATGCACAAGATTGGTTAAAAACCCTAATTGGATTAGAATAAGCCTAGGGAGGACGAAAATGACCTAAATGTTCAACCAATGACACAAAATCACATATTGGATGCACAAGATTAGTTAAAAACCCTAATTGGATTAGAATAAGCCTTGGGAGGACGAAAATGACCTAAATGTTCAACCAATGACACAAAATAACTAATTGGATGCACAAGATTGGTTAAAAACCCTAATTGGATTAGAATAAGTCGAAGGATGACGAAAATGACCTAAATGTTCAACCAATGACACAAAATCACATATTGGATGCACAAGATTGGTTAAAAACCCTAATTGGATTAGAATAAGCCTAGGGACGACGAAAATGACATAAATGTTCAACCAATGACACAAAATCACTTATTGGATGCACAAGATTGGTTAAAAATCCTAATTGGATTAGAATAAGGCAAGGGAGGACGAAAGTGACGTAAATGTTCAACCAATGAGACAAAATCACTTATTGGATGCACAAGATTGGTTAAAAACCCTAATTGGATTAGAATAAGTCGAAGGATGACGAAAATGACCTAAATGTTCATCCAATGACACAAAATCACTTATTGGATGCACAAGATTCGCTAAAAACCCTAATTGAATTAGAATAAGTCGAAGGATGACGAAAATGATCTAAATGTTCAACCAATGATACAAAATTACCTATTGGATGCACAAGATTGGTTAAAAACCTTAGTTGGATAAGAATAAGCCTAGGGAGGACAAAAAATGACCTAAATGTTCAACCAATGACACTAAATCACTTATTGGATGCACAAGATTGGTTAAAAACCCTAATTGGATTAGAATAGGCCAAGGGAGGACGAAAATGACCTAAATGTTCAACCAATGACACAAAATCACTTACTGGATGCACAAGATTGGTTAAAAACCAAAATTGGATTAGAATAAGTCGAAGGATGACGAAAATGACCTAAATGTTCAACCAATGACACAAAATCACTTATTGGATGCACAAGATTGGTTAAAAACCCTAATTGGATTAGAATATTTCGAAGGATGACGAAAATGACCTAAATGTTCAACCAATGACACAAAATTACTTATTGGATGCACAAGATTGGTTAAAAACCCTAATTGGATTAGAATAAGTCGAAGGATGGCGAAAATTACCTAAATGTTCAACCAATGACACAAAATCACATATGGGATGCACAAGATTGATTAAAAACCCTAATTGGATTAGAAAAGCCTTGGGAGGACGAAAAATGACATAAATGTTCAACCAATGACACAAAATCACATATTGGAAGCACAAGATTGGTTAAAAACCCTAATTGGATTAGAATAAGTCGAAGGATGACAAAAATGTCGTAAATGTTCAATCAATGACACAAAATCACTTATTGGATGCACAAGATTGGTTAAAAACCCTAATTCGATTAGAATAAGCCTAGGGAGGACGGAAATGACGTAAATGTTCAACCAATGACACAAAATCACTTATTGGATGCACAAGATTGGTTAAAAACCCTAATTGGATTAGAATAAGCCTTGGGAGGACGAAAAATGACATAAATGTTCAACAAATGACACAAAATCACTTATTGGATGCCCAAGATTGGTTAAAAACCCTAATTTGATTAGAATAAGCGAAGGGAGGATGAAAATAACCTAAATGTTCAACCAATGACACAAAATTACCTATTGGATGCACAAGATTGGTTAAAAACCCTAATTGGATTAGAATAATCCTAAGGAAGACGAAAATGACCTAAATGTTCAACCAATGACACAAAATCACTTATTGTATGCACAAGATTAGTTAAAAACCCTAATTGGATTAGAATAAGTCGAAGGATGACGAAAATGACCTAAATGTTCAACCAATGACACAAAATCACTTATTGGATGCAAAAGATTGGTTAAAAACCCTAATTGGATTAGAATAAGTCGAAGGATGACGAAAATGACCTAAATGTTCAACCAATGACACAAAATCACTTATTGGATGCACAAGATTGGTTAAAAACCCTAATTGGATTAGAATAGGACAAGGGAGGACGAAAATGACCTAAATGTTCAACCAATGACACAAAATCACTTATTGGATGCACAAGATTGGTTAAAAACCCTAATTGGATAAGAATAAGTCAAAGGATGACGAAAATGACCTAAATGTTCAACCAATGACACAAACGCACTTTTTGGATGCACAAGATTGGTTAAAAACCCTAATTGGATTAGAATAAGTCGAAGGATGACGAAAATGACATAAATGTCCAACCAATGACACAAAATCACTTATTGGATGCACAAGATTGGTTAAAAACCCTAATTGGATTAGAATAAGTCGAAGGATGACGAAAATGACCTAAATGTTCAACCAATGACACAAAATCACTTATTGGATGCACAAGATTCGTTAAAAACCCTAATTGAATTAGAATAAGTCGAAGGATGACGAAAATGATCTAAATGTTCAACCAATGATACAAAATTACCTATTGGATGCACAAGATTGGTTAAAAACCTTAGTTGGATAAGAATAAGCCTAGGGAGGACAAAAAATGACCTAAATGTTCAACCAATGACACAAAATCACTTATTGGATGCACAAGATTGGTTAAAAACCCTAATTGGATTAGAATAGGCCAAGGGAAGACGAAAATGACCTAAATGTTCAACCAATGACACAAAATCACTTACTGGATGCACAAGATTGGTTAAAAACCAAAATTGGATTAGAATAAGTCGAAGGATGACGAAAATGACCTAAATGTTCAACCAATGACACAAAATCACTTATTGGATGCACAAGATTGGTTAAAAACCCTAATTGGATTAGAATATTTCGAAGGATGACGAAAATGACCTAAATGTTCAACCAATGACACAAAATTACTTATTGGATGCACAAGATTGGTTAAAAACCCTAATTGGATTAGAATAAGTCGAAGGATGGCGAAAATTACCTAAATGTTCAACCAATGACACAAAATCACATATGGGATGCACAAGATTGATTAAAAACCCTAATTGGATTAGAAAAGCCTTGGGAGGACGAAAAATGACATAAATGTTCAACCAATGACACAAAATCAGATATTGGAAGCACAAGATTGGTTAAAAACACTAATTAGATTAGAATAAGTCGAAGGATGACGAAAATGTCGTAAATGTTCAATCAATGACACAAAATCACTTATTGGATGCACAAGATTGGTTAAAAACCCTTATTCGATTAAAATAAGCCTAGGGAGGACGGAAATGACGTAAATGTTCAACCAATGACACAAAATCACTTATTGGATGCACAAGATTGGTTAAAAACCCTAATTGGATTAGAATTAGCCTTGGGAGGACGAAAAATGACATAAATGTTCAACAAATGACACAAAATCACTTATTGGATGCCCAAGATTGGTTAAAAACCCTAATTGGATTAGAATAAGCCAAGGGAGGATGAAAATAACCTAAATGTTCAACCAATGACACAAAATTACCTATTGGATGCACAAGATTGGTTAAAAACCCTAATTGGATTAGAATAATCCTAAGGAGGACGAAAATGACCTAAATGTTCAACCAATGACACAAAATCACTTATTCTATGCACAAGATTAGTTAAAAACCCTAATTGGATTAGAATAAGTCGAAGGATGACGAAAATGACCTAAATGTTCAACCAATGACACAAAATCACTTATTGGATGCAAAAGATTGGTTAAAAACCCTAATTGGATTAGAATAAGTCGAAGGATGACGAAAATGACCTAAATGTTCAACCAATGACACAAAATCACTTATTGGATGCACAAGATTGGTTAAAAACCCTAATTGGATTAGAATAAGCCTAGGGACGACGAAAATGACATAAATGTTCAACCAATGACACAAACGCACTTTTTGGTTGCACAAGATTTGTTAAAAACCCTAATTGGATTAGAATATGCCAAGGGAGGATGAAAATGACCTAAATGTTCAACCAATGACATAAAATTACCTATTGGATGCACAAGATTGGTTAAAAACCCTAATTGGATTAGAATAATCCTAAGGAGGACGAAAATGACCTAAATGTTCAAACAATGACACAAAATCACTTATTGGATGCACAAGATTGGTTAAAAACCCTAATTGGATTAGAATAAGTCGAAGGATGACGAAAATGACCTAAATGTTCAACCAATGACACAAAATCACATATTGGATGCACAAGATTTGTTAAAAACCCTAATTGGATTAGAATAAGCCTAGGGACGATGAAAATGACATAAATGTTCAACCAATGACACAAAATCACTTATTGGATGCACAAGATTGGTTAAAAACCCTAATTGGATTAGAATAAGGCAAGGGAGGACGAAAGTGACGTAAATGTTCAACCAATGAGACAAAATCACTTATTGGATGCACAAGATTGGTTAAAAACCCTAATTGGATTAGAATAAGTCGAAGGATGACGAAAATGACCTAAATGTTCATCCAATGACACAAAATCACTTATTGGATGCACAAGATTCGTTAAAAACCCTAATTGAATTAGAATAAGTCGAAGGATGACGAAAATGATCTAAATGTTCAACCAATGATACAAAATTACCTATTGGATGCACAAGATTGGTTAAAAACCTTAGTTGGATAAGAATAAGCCTAGGGAGGACAAAAAATGACCTAAATGTTCAACCAATGACACAAAATCACTTATTGGATGCACAAGATTGGTTAAAAACCCTAATTGGATTAGAATAGGCCAAGGGAGGACGAAAATGACCTAAATGTTCAACCAATGACACAAAATCACTTATTGGATGCACAAGATTGGTTAAAAACCCTAATTGGATTAGAATAAGTCGAAGGATGACGAAAATGACCTAAATGTTCAACCAATGACACAAAATCACTTATTGGATGCAAAAGATTGGTTAAAAACCCTAATTGGATTAGAATAAGTCGAAGGATGACGAAAATGACCTAAATGTTCAACCAATGACACAAAATCACATATTGGATGCACAAGATTGGTTAAAAACCCTAATTGGATTAGAATAAGCCTAGGGACGACGAAAATGACATAAATGTTCAACCAATGACACAAAATCACTTATTGGATGCACAAGATTGGTTAAAAATCCTAATTGGATTAGAATAAGGCAAGGGAGGACGAAAGTGACGTAAATGTTCAACCAATGAGACAAAATCACTTATTGGATGCACAAGATTGGTTAAAAACCCTAATTGGATTAGAATAAGTCGAAGGATGACGAAAATGACCTAAATGTTCATCCAATGACACAAAATCACTTATTGGATGCACAAGATTCGCTAAAAACCCTAATTGAATTAGAATAAGTCGAAGGATGACGAAAATGATCTAAATGTTCAACCAATGATACAAAATTACCTATTGGATGCACAAGATTGGTTAAAAACCTTAGTTGGATAAGAATAAGCCTAGGGAGGACAAAAAATGACCTAAATGTTCAACCAATGACACTAAATCACTTATTGGATGCACAAGATTGGTTAAAAACCCTAATTGGATTAGAATAGGCCAAGGGAGGACGAAAATGACCTAAATGTTCAACCAATGACACAAAATCACTTACTGGATGCACAAGATTGGTTAAAAACCAAAATTGGATTAGAATAAGTCGAAGGATGACGAAAATGACCTAAATGTTCAACCAATGACACAAAATCACTTATTGGATGCACAAGATTGGTTAAAAACCCTAATTGGATTAGAATATTTCGAAGGATGACGAAAATGACCTAAATGTTCAACCAATGACACAAAATTACTTATTGGATGCACAAGATTGGTTAAAAACCCTAATTGGATTAGAATAAGTCGAAGGATGGCGAAAATTACCTAAATGTTCAACCAATGACACAAAATCACATATGGGATGCACAAGATTGATTAAAAACCCTAATTGGATTAGAAAAGCCTTGGGAGGACGAAAAATGACATAAATGTTCAACCAATGACACAAAATCACATATTGGAAGCACAAGATTGGTTAAAAACACTAATTGGATTAGAATAAGTCGAAGGATGACGAAAATGTCAAAAATGTTCAATCAATGACACAAAATCACTTATTGGATGCACAAGATTGGTTAAAAACCCTAATTCGATTAAAATAAGCCTAGGGAGGACGGAAATGACGTAAATGTTCAACCAATGACACAAAATCACTTATTGGATGCACAAGATTGGTTAAAAACCCTAATTGGATTAGAATTAGCCTTGGGAGGACGAAAAATGACATAAATGTTCAACAAATGACACAAAATCACTTATTGGATGCCCAAGATTGGTTAAAAACCCTAATTGGATTAGAATAAGCCAAGGGAGGATGAAAATAACCTAAATGTTCAACCAATGACACAAAATTACCTATTGGATGCACAAGATTGGTTAAAAACCCTAATTGGATTAGAATAATCCTAAGGAGGACGAAAATGACCTAAATGTTCAACCAATGACACAAAATCACTTATTCTATGCACAAGATTAGTTAAAAACCCTAATTGGATTAGAATAAGTCGAAGGATGACGAAAATGACCTAAATGTTCAACCAATGACACAAAATCACTTATTGGATGCAAAAGATTGGTTAAAAACCCTAATTGGATTAGAATAAGTCGAAGGATGACGAAAATGACCTAAATGTTCAACCAATGACACAAAATCACTTATTGGATGCACAAGATTGGTTAAAAACCCTAATTGGATTAGAATAAGTCGAAGGATGACGAAAATGACCTAAATGTTCAACCAATGACACAAAATCACATATTGGATGCACCAAATTGGTTAAAAACCCTAATTGGATTAGAATAAGCCTAGGGACGACGAAAATGACATAAATGTTCAACCAATGACACAAACGCACTTTTTGGATGCACAAGATTGGTTAAAAACCCTAATTGGATTAGAATAAGCCAAGGGAGGATGAAAATGACCTAAATGTTCAACCAATGACACAAAATTACCTATTGGGTGCACAAGATTGGTTAAAAACCCTAATTGGATTAGAATAAGTCGAAGGATGACGAAAATGACCTAAATGTTCAACCAATGACACAAAATCACTTATTGGATGCACAAGATTGGTTAAAAACCCTAATTGGATTAGAATAAGTCGAAGGATGACGAAAATGACCTAAATGTTCAACCAATGACACAAAATCACATATTGGATGCACAAGATTGGTTAAAAACCCTAATTGGATTAGAATAAGCCTAGGGACGACGAAAATGACATAAATATTCAACCAATGACACAAACGCACTTTTTGGTTGCACAAGATTTGTTAAAAACCCTAATTGGATTAGAATAAACCAAGGGAGGATGAAAATGACCTAAATGTTTAACCAATGACATAAAATTACCTATTGGATGCACAAGATTGGTTAAAAACCCTAATGGGATTAGAATAATCCTAAGGAGGACGAAAATGACCTAAATGTTCAAACAATGACACAAAATCACTTATTGGATGCACAAGATTGGTTAAAAACCCTAATTGGATTAGAATAAGTCGAAGGATGACGAAAATGACCTAAATGTTCAACCAATGACACAAAATCACATATTGGATGCACAAGATTTGTTAAAAACCCTAATTGGATTAGAATAAGCCTAGGGACGACGAAAATGACATAAATGTTCAACCAATGACACAAACGCACTTTTTGGTTGCACAAGATTTGTTAAAAACCCTAATTGGATTAGAATAAGCCAAGGGAGGATGAAAATGACCTAAATGTTCAACCAATGACATAAAATTACCTATTGGATGCACAAGATTGGTTAAAAACCCTAATTGGATTAGAATAATCCTAAGGAGGACGAAAATGACCTAAATGTTCAAACAATGACACAAAATCACTTATTGGATGCACAAGATTGGTTAAAAACCCTAATTGGATTAGAATAAGTCGAAGGATGACGAAAATGACCTAAATGTTCAACCAATGACACAAAATCACATATTGGATGCACAAGATTTGTTAAAAACCCTAATTGGATTAGAATAAGCCTAGGGACGATGAAAATGACATAAATGTTCAACCAATGACACAAAATCACTTATTGGATGCACAAGATTGGTTAAAAACCCTAATTGGATTAGAATAAGGCAAGGGAGGACGAAAGTGACGTAAATGTTCAACCAATGAGACAAAATCACTTATTGGATGCACAAGATTGGTTAAAAACCCTAATTGGATTAGAATAAGTCGAAGGATGACGAAAATGACCTAAATGTTCATCCAATGACACAAAATCACTTATTGGATGCACAAGATTCGTTAAAAACCCTAATTGAATTAGAATAAGTCGAAGGATGACGAAAATGATCTAAATGTTCAACCAATGATACAAAATTACCTATTGGATGCACAAGATTGGTTAAAAATCTTAGTTGGATAAGAATAAGCCTAGGGAGGACAAAAAATGACCTAAATGTTCAACCAATGACACAAAATCACTTATTGGATGCACAAGATTGGTTAAAAACCCTAATTGGATTAGAATAGGCCAAGGGAGCACGAAAATGACCTAAATGTTCAACCATTGACACAAAATCACTTACTGGATGTACAAGATTGGTTAAAAACCAAAATTGGATTAGAATAAGTCGAAGGATGACGAAAATGACCTAAATGTTCAACCAATGACACAAAATCACTTATTGGATGCACAAGATTGGTTAAAAACCCTAATTGGATTAGAATATTTCGAAGGATGACGAAAATGACCTAAATGTTCAACCAATGACACAAAATTACTTATTGGATGCACAAGATTGGTTAAAAACCCTAATTGGATTAGAATAAGTCGAAGGATGGCGAAAATTACCTAAATGTTCAACCAATGACACAAAATCACATATGGGATGCACAAGATTGATTAAAAACCCTAATTGGATTAGAAAAGCCTTGGGAGGACGAAAAATGACATAAATGTTCAACCAATGACACAAAATCACATATTGGAAGCACAAGATTGGTTAAAAACCCTAATTGGATTAGAATAAGTCGAAGGATGACAAAAATGTCGTAAATGTTCAATCAATGACACAAAATCACTTATTGGATGCACAAGATTGGTTAAAAACCCTAATTCGATTAGAATAAGCCTAGGGAGGACGGAAATGACGTAAATGTTCAACCAATGACACAAAATCACTTATTGGATGCACAAGATTGGTTAAAAACCCTAATTGGATTAGAATAAGCCTTGGGAGGACGAAAAATGACATAAATGTTCAACAAATGACACAAAATCACTTATTGGATGCCCAAGATTGGTTAAAAACCCTAATTTGATTAGAATAAGCGAAGGGAGGATGAAAATAACCTAAATGTTCAACCAATGACACAAAATTACCTATTGGATGCACAAGATTGGTTAAAAACCCTAATTGGATTAGAATAATCCTAAGGAAGACGAAAATGACCTAAATGTTCAACCAATGACACAAAATCACTTATTGTATGCACAAGATTAGTTAAAAACCCTAATTGGATTAGAATAAGTCGAAGGATGACGAAAATGACCTAAATGTTCAACCAATGACACAAAATCACTTATTGGATGCAAAAGATTGGTTAAAAACCCTAATTGGATTAGAATAAGTCGAAGGATGACGAAAATGACCTAAATGTTCAACCAATGACACAAAATCACTTATTGGATGCACAAGATTGGTTAAAAACCCTAATTGGATTAGAATAAGCCTAGGGACGACGAAAATGACATAAATGTTCAACCAATGACACAAAATCACATATTGGAAGCACAAGATTGGTTAAAAACCCTAATTGGATTAGAATATTTCGAAGGATGACGAAAATGACCTAAATGTTCAACCAATGACACAAAATTACTTATTGGATGCAAAAGATTGGTTAAAAACCCTAATTGGATTAGAATAAGTCGAAGGATGGCGAAAATTACCTAAATGTTCAACCAATGACACAAAATCACATATGGGATGCACAAGATTGATTAAAAACCCTAAT
This sequence comes from Cicer yamashitae, assembly GCA_037974755.1. Lineage (NCBI taxonomy): Eukaryota > Viridiplantae > Streptophyta > Magnoliopsida > Fabales > Fabaceae > Cicer > Cicer yamashitae. The sequence continues at coordinate 30,243,638 of JBBPBQ010000004.1, forward strand.
TGGATTAGAAAAGCCTTGGGAGGACGAAAAATGACATAAATGTTCAACCAATGACACAAAATCACATATTGGAAGCACAAGATTGGTTAAAAACCTTAATTGGATTAGAATAAGTCGAAGGATGACAAAAATGTCGTAAATGTTCAATCAATGACACAAAATCACTTATTGGATGCACAAGATTGGTTAAAAACCCTAATTCGATTAGAATAAGCCTAGGGAGGACGGAAATGACGTAAATGTTCAACCAATGACACAAAATCACTTATTGGATGCACAAGATTGGTTAAAAACCCTAATTGGATTAGAATAAGCCTTGGGAGGACGAAAAATGACATAAATGTTCAACAAATGACACAAAATCACTTATTGGATGCCCAAGATTGGTTAAAAACCCTAATTTGATTAGAATAAGCGAAGGGAGGATGAAAATAACCTAAATGTTCAACCAATGACACAAAATTACCTATTGGATGCACAAGATTGGTTAAAAACCCTAATTGGATTAGAATAATCCTAAGGAAGACGAAAATGACCTAAATGTTCAACCAATGACACAAAATCACTTATTGTATGCACAAGATTAGTTAAAAACCCTAATTGGATTAGAATAAGTCGAAGGATGACGAAAATGACCTAAATGTTCAACCAATGACACAAAATCACTTATTGGATGCAAAAGATTGGTTAAAAACCCTAATTGGATTAGTATAAGTCGAAGGATGACGAAAATGACCTAAATGTTCAACCAATGACACAAAATCACATATTGGATGCACAAGATTGGTTAAAAACCCTAATTGGATTAGAATAAGCCTAGGGACGACGAAAATGACATAAATGTTCAACCAATGACACAAAATCACTTATTGGATGCACAAGATTGGTTAAAAATCCTAATTGGATTAGAATAAGGCAAGGGAGGACGAAAGTGACGTAAATGTTCAACCAATGAGACAAAATCACTTATTGGATGCACAAGATTGGTTAAAAACCCTAATTGGATTAGAATAAGTCGAAGGATGACGAAAATGACCTAAATGTTCATCCAATGACACAAAATCACTTATTGGATGCACAAGATTCGTTAAAAACCCTAATTGAATTAGAATAAGTCGAAGGATGACGAAAATGATCTAAATGTTCAACCAATGATACAAAATTACCTATTTGATGCACAAGATTGGTTAAAAACCTTAGTTGGATAAGAATAAGCCTAGGGAGGACAAAAAATGACCTAAATGTTCAACCAATGACACAAAATCACTTATTGGATGCACAAGATTGGTTAAAAACCCTAATTGGATTAGAATAGGCCAAGGGAGGACGAAAATGACCTAAATGTTCAACCAATGACACAAAATCACTTACTGGATGCACAAGATTGGTTAAAAACCAAAATTGGATTAGAATAAGTCGAAGGATGACGAAAATGACCTAAATGTTCAACCAATGACACAAAATCACTTATTGGATGCACAAGATTGGTTAAAAACCCTAATTGGATTAGAATATTTCGAAGGATGACGAAAATGACCTAAATGTTCAACCAATGACACAAAATTACTTATTGGATGCACAAGATTGGTTAAAAACCCTAATTGGATTAGAATAAGTCGAAGGATGGCGAAAATTACCTAAATGTTCAACCAATGACACAAAATCACATATGGGATGCACAAGATTGATTAAAAACCCTAATTGGATTAGAAAAGCCTTGGGAGGACGAAAAATGACATAAATGTTCAACCAATGACACAAAATCAGATATTGGAAGCACAAGATTGGTTAAAAACACTAATTAGATTAGAATAAGTCGAAGGATGACGAAAATGTCGTAAATGTTCAATCAATGACACAAAATCACTTATTGGATGCACAAGATTGGTTAAAAACCCTTATTCGATTAAAATAAGCCTAGGGAGGACGGAAATGACGTAAATGTTCAACCAATGACACAAAATCACTTATTGGATGCACAAGATTGGTTAAAAACCCTAATTGGATTAGAATTAGCCTTGGGAGGACGAAAAATGACATAAATGTTCAACAAATGACACAAAATCACTTATTGGATGCCCAAGATTGGTTAAAAACCCTAATTGGATTAGAATAAGCCAAGGGAGGATGAAAATAACCTAAATGTTCAACCAATGACACAAAATTACCTATTGGATGCACAAGATTGGTTAAAAACCCTAATTGGATTAGAATAATCCTAAGGAGGACGAAAATGACCTAAATGTTCAACCAATGACACAAAATCACTTATTCTATGCACAAGATTAGTTAAAAACCCTAATTGGATTAGAATAAGTCGAAGGATGACGAAAATGACCTAAATGTTCAACCAATGACACAAAATCACTTATTGGATGCAAAAGATTGGTTAAAAACCCTAATTGGATTAGAATAAGTCGAAGGATGACGAAAATGACCTAAATGTTCAACCAATGACACAAAATCACTTATTGGATGCACAAGATTGGTTAAAAACCCTAATTGGATTAGAATAAGCCTAGGGACGACGAAAATGACATAAATGTTCAACCAATGACACAAACGCACTTTTTGGTTGCACAAGATTTGTTAAAAACCATAATTGGATTAGAATATGCCAAGGGAGGATGAAAATGACCTAAATGTTCAACCAATGATATAAAATTACCTATTGGATGCACAAGATTGGTTAAAAACCCTAATTGGATTAGAATAATCCTAAGGAGGACGAAAATGACCTAAATGTTCAAACAATGACACAAAATCACTTATTGGATGCACAAGATTGGTTAAAAACCCTAATTGGATTAGAATAAGTCGAAGGATGACGAAAATGACCTAAATGTTCAACCAATGACACAAAATCACATATTGGATGCACAAGATTGGTTAAAAACCCTAATTGGATTAGAATAAGGCTAGGGAGGACGAAAATGACCTAAATATTCCACCAATGACACAAAATCACTTATTGGATTCACATGATTGGTTAAAAACCCTAATTGGATTAGAATAAGCCTAGGGAGGACGAAAATGACCTAAATGTTCAACCAATGACACAAAATCACTTATTGGATGCACAAGATTGGTTAAAAACCCTAATTGGATTAGAATAAGCCTAGGGAGGACGAAAATGACCTAAATGTTCAACCAATGACACAAAATGACACAAAATCACATATTGGATGCACAAGATTGGTTAAAAACCCTAATTGGATTAGAATAAGCCGAGGGAGGACGAAAATGACCCAAATGTTCAACCAATGACACAAAATGACACAAAATCACATATTGGATGCACAAGATTGGTTAAAAACCCTAATTGGATTAGAATAAGCCTAGGGAGGACGAAAATGACCTAAATGTTCAACCAATGACACAAAATGACACAAAATCACATATTGGATGCACAAGATTGGTTAAAAACCCTAATTGGATTAGAATAAGCCTAGGGAGGACGAAAATGACCTAAATGTTCAACCGATGACACAAAATGACACAAAATCACATATTGGATGCACAAGAATGGTTAAAAACCCTAATTGGATTAGAATAAGCCTAGGGAGGACGAAAATGACCTAAATGTTCAACCAATGACACAAAATCACATATTGGATGCACAAGATTGGTTAAAAACCCTAATTGGATTAGAATAAGCCTTGGGACGACGAAAATGACCTAAGTGTTCAACCAATGACACAAAATCACTAATTGGATGCACAAGATTGGTTAAAAACCCTAATTGGATTAGAATAAGCCTAGAGAGGACGAAAATGACCGAAATGTTCAACCAATGACACAAAATCACTTATTGGATGCACAAGATTTGTTAAAAACCCTAATTGGATTAGAATAAGCCTAGGGAGGACGAAAATGACCTAAATGTTCAACCAATGATACAAAATCACATATTGGATGCACAAGATTAGTTAAAAACCCTAATTGGATTAGAATAAGCCTTGGTAGGACGAAAATGACCTAAATGTTCAACCAATGACACAAAATCACTAATTGGATGCACAAGATTGGTTAAAAACCCTAATTGGGTTAGAATAAGTCCAAGGATGACAAAAATGACCTAAATGTTCAACCAATGACACAAAATTACAAATTGGATGCACAAGATTGGTTAAAAACCCTAATTGGATTAGAATAATCCTAGGGAGGATGAAAATGACCTAAATGTTCAACAAATGACACAAAATCACATATTGGATGCACTAGATTTGTTAAAAACACTAATTGGATTTGAATAATCGTACGGAGGACGAAAATGACCTAAATGTTCAACAAATCACACAAAATCACATATTGGATGCACAAGATTGGTTAAAAACCCTAGTTGGATTAGAATAAGCCTTTGGAAGGCGAAAATGACCTAAATGTTCAACCAATGACACAAAATCACTAATTTGATGCACAAGATTGGTTAAAAATCCCTAATTAGATTAGAATAAGTCGAAGGATGACGAAAATGACTTAAATGTTCAACCAATGACACAAAATCACATATTGGATGCACAAGATTGGTTAAAAACCCTAATTGGATTAGAATAAGCCTAGGGAGGACGAAAATGACCTAAATGTTCAACCAATGACACAAAATCACTAATTTGATGCACAAGATTGGTTAAAAAGCCCTAATTAGATTAGAATAAGTCGAAGGATGACGAAAATGACCTAAATGTTCAACCAATGACACAAAATCACTAATTGGATGCACCAGATTGGTTAAAAACCCTAATTGGATTAGAATAAGTCGAAGGATGACGAAAATGACCTAAATGTTCAACCAATGACACAAAATCACATATTGGATGCACAAGATTGGTTAAAAACCCTAATTGGATTAGAATAAGTCGAAGGATGACGAAAATGACCTAAATGTTCAACCAATGACACAAAATCACATATTGGATGCACAAGATTGGTTAAAAACCCTAATTGGATAAGAATAGGCCAAGGGAGGACGAAAATGACCTAAATGTTCAACCAATGACACAAAATCACTTATTGGATGCACAAGATTGGTTAAAAACCCTAATTGGATTAGAATAAGTCGAAGGATGACGAAAATGACCTAAATGTTCAACCAATGACACAAAATCACATATTGGATGCACAAGATTGGTTAAAAACCCTAATTGGATTAGAATAAGCCTAGGGACGACGAAAATGACATAAATGTTCAACCAATGACACAAACGCACTTTTTGGATGCACAAGATTTGTTAAAATCCCTAATTGGATTAGAATAAGCCAAGGGAGGATGAAAATGACCTAAATGTTCAACCAATGACATAAAGTTACCTATTGGATGCACAAGATTGGTTAAAAACCCTAATTGGATTAGAATAATCCTAAGGAGGACGAAAATGACCTAAATGTTCAACCAATGACACAAAATCACTTATTGGATGCACAAGATTGGTTAAAAACCCTAATTGGATTAGAATAAGTCGAAGGATGACGAAAATGACCTAAATATTCAACAAATGATACAAAATTATCTATTGGATGCACAAGATGGGTTAAAAACCTTAGTTGGATAAGAAAAAGCCTAGGGAGGACAAAAAATGACCTAAATGTTCAACCAATGACACAAAATCACTTATTGGATGCACAAGATTGGTTAAAAACCCTAATTCGATTAGAATAGGCCAAGGGAGGAAGAAAATGACCTAAATGTTCAACCAACGACACAAAATCACTTACTGGATGCACAAGATTGGTTAAAAACCAAAATTGGATTAGAATAAGTCGAAGAATGACGAAAATGACCTAAATGTTCAACCAATGACACAAAATCACTTATTGGATGCACAAGATTGGTTAAAAACCCTAATTGGATTAGAATATTTCGAAGGATGACGAAAATGACCTAAATGTTCAACCAATGACACAAAATTACTTATTGGATGCACAAGATTGGTTAAAAACCCTAATTGGATTAGAATAAGTCGAAGGATGGCGAAAATTACCTAAATGTTCAACCAATGACACAAAATCACATATGGGATGCACAAGATTGATTAAAAACCCTAATTGGATTAGAAAAGCCTTGGGAGGACGAAAAATGACATAAATGTTCAACCAATGACACAAAATCACATATTGGAAGCACAAGATTGGTTAAAAACCCTAATTGGATTAGAATAAGTCGAAGGATGACGAAAATGTCGTAAATGTTCAATCAATGACACAAAATCACTTATTGGATGCCCAAGATTGGTTAAAAACCCTAATTGGATTAGAATAAGCCAAGGGAGGATGAAAATAACCTAAATGTTCAACCAATAATAAAAAATCACATATTGGATGCACAAGATTGATTAAAAACCCTAGCTGGATTAGAATAAGCCTAGGGAGGACGAAAAATGACCTATATGTTCAACCAATGACACAAAATCACTTATTGGATGCACAAGATTGGTTAAAAACCCTAATTCGATTAGAATATGCCTAGGGAGGACAGAAATGACGTAAATGTTCAACCAATAACACAAAATCACTTATTGGATGCACAAGATTGGTTAAAAACCCTAATTGGATTAGAATAAGTCGAAGGATGACGAAAATGACCTAAATGTTCAACCAATGACACAAAATCACATATTGGATGCACCAAATTGGTTAAAAACCCTAATTGGATTAGAATAAGCCTAGGGACGACGAAAATGACATAAATGTTCAACCAATGACCCAAACGCACTTTTTGGATGCACAAGATTGGTTAAAAACCCTAATTGGATTAGAATAAGCCAAGGGAGGATGAAAATGACCTAAATGTTCAACCAATGACACAAAATTACCTATTGGATGCACAAGATTGGTTAAAAACCCTAATTGGATTAGAGTAATCCTAAGGAGGACGAAAATGACCTAAATGTTCAACCAATGACACAAAATCACTTATTGTATGCACAAGATTGGTTAAAAACCCTAATTGGATTAGAATAAGTCGAAGGATGACGAAAATGACCTAAATGTTCAACCAATGACACAAAATCACTTATTGGATGCACAAGATTGGTTAAAAACCCTAATTGGATTAGAATAAGCCTAGGGACGACGAAAATGACATAAATGTTCAACCAATGACACAAACGCACTTTTTGGATGCACAAGATTGGTTAAAAACCCTAATTGGATTAGAATAAGCCAAGGGAGGATGAAAATGACCTAAATGTTCAACCAATGACACAAAATTACCTATTGGATGCACAAGATTGGTTAAAAACCCTAATTGGATTAGAATAATCCTAAGGAGGACGAAAATGACCTAAATGTTCAACAAATGACACAAAATCACTTGTTGTATGCACAAGATTGGTTAAAAACCCTAATTGGATTAGAATAAGTCGAAGGATGACGAAAATGACCTAAATGTTCAACCAATGACACAAAATCACTTATTGGATGCACAAGATTGGTTAAAAACCCTAATTGGATTAGAATAAGTCGAAGGATGACGAAAATGACCTAAATGTTCAACCAATGACACAAAATCACATATTGAATGCACAAGATTGGTTAAAAACCCTAATTGGATTAGAATAAGCCTAGGGACGACGAAAATGACATAAATGTTCAACCAATGACACAAACGCACTTTTTGGATGCACAAGATTTGTTAAAAACCCTAATTGGATTAGAATAAGCCAAGGGAGGATGAAAATGACCTAAATGTTCAACCAATGACACAAAATTACCTATTGGATGCACAAGATTGGTTAAAAACCCTAATTGGATTAGAATAATCCTAAGGAGGACGAAAATGACCTAAATATTCAACCAATGACACAAAATCACTTATTGGATGCACAAGATTGGTTAAAAACCCTAATTGGATTAGAATAAGTCGAAGGATGCCGAAAGTGACCTAAATGTTCAACCAATGACACAAAATCACTTATTGGATGCACAAGATTGGTTAAAAACCCTAATTGGATTAGAATAAGTCGAAGGATGACGAAAATGACCTAAATGTTCAACCAATGACACAAAATCACATATTGGATGCACAAGATTGGTTAAAAACCCTAATTAGATTAGAATAAGCCTAGGGAGGAGGAAAAATGACCTATATGTTCAACCAATGACACAAAATCACTTATTGGATGCACAAGATTGGTTAAAAACCCTAATTGCATTAGAATAAACCAAGAAAGGACGAAAATGACCTAAATGTTCAACCAATGACACAAAATCACTTATTGGATGCACAAGAATGGTTAAAAACCCTAATTGGATTAGAATAAGCCTTCGGAGGACGAAAATGACGTAAATGTTCAACCAATGACACAAAATCACTTATTGGATGCACAAGATTGGTTAAAAACCCTAATTGGATTAGAATAAGTCGAAGGATGACGAAAATGACCTAAATGTTCAACCAATGACACAAAATCACTTATTGGATGCACAAGATTGGTTAAAAACCCTAATTGGATTAGAATAGGCCAAGGGAGGACAAAATTGACCTAAATGTTCAACCAATGACACAAAATCACTTATTGGATGCACAAGATTGGTTAAAAACCCTAATTGGATTAGAATAAGTCGAAGGATGACAAAAATGACCTAAATGTTCAACCAATGACACAAAATCACATATTGGATGCACAAGATTGGTTAAAAACCATAATTGGATTAGAATAGGTCAAGGGAGGACGAAAATGACCTAAATGTTCAACCAATGACACAAAATCACTTGTTGGATGCACAACATTGGTTATAAACCGTAATTGGATTAGAATAAGCCTAGGTAGGACGAAAATGACCTAAATGTTCAACCAATGACACAAAATCACTTATTGGATGCACAAGATTGGTTAAAAACCCTAATTGGATTAGAATAAGTCGAAGGATGACAAAAATGACCTAAATGTTCAACCAATGACACAAAATCACATATTGGATGCACAAGATTGGTTAAAAACCCTAATTGGATTAGAATAGGCCAAGGGAGGACGAAAATGACCTAAATGTTCAACCAATGACACAAAATCACTTATTGGATGCACAAGATTGGTTAAAAACCCTAATTGGATTAGAATAAGCCAAGGGGGGACGAAAATGACCTAAATGTTCAACCAATGACACAAAATCACTTATTGGATGCACAAGATTGGTTAAAAACCCTAATTGGATTAGAATAAGCCTTGGGAGGACGAAAAATGACATAAATGTTCAACCAATGACACAAAATCACTTATTGGATGCCCTAGATTGGTTAAAAACCCTAATTGAATTAGAATAAGCCAAGGGAGGATGAAAATAACCTAAATGTTCAACCAATGATAAAAAATCACTTATTGGATGCACAAGATTGATTCAAAACCCTAGTTGGATTAGAATAAGCCTACGGAGGACGAAAAATGACCTATATGTTCAACCAATGACACAAAATCACTTATTGGATGCACAAGATTGGTTAAAAACCCTAATTCGATTAGAATAAGCCTAGGGAGGACGGAAATGACGTAAATGTTCAACCAATGACACAAAATCACTTATTGGATGCACAAGATTGGTTAAAAACCCTAATTGGATTAGAATAAGTCGAAGGATGGCGAAAATTACCTAAATGTTCAACCAATGACACAAAATCACATATTGGATGCACAAGATTGGTTAAAAACTCTAATTGGATTAGAATAAGCCTTTGGAGGACGAAAAATGACATAAATGTTCAACCAATGACAAAAAAAACACTAATTGGATGCACAAGATTGGTTAAAACCCTAATTGGATTAGAATATGCCAAGGGGGGACGAAAATGACCTAAATGTTCAACCAATGACACAAAATCACTTATTGGATTCACAAGATTGGTTAAAAACCCTAATTGGATTAGAATAAGTCGAAGGATCACGAAAATGTCGTAAATGTTCAACCAATAACACAAAATCACTTACTGGATGCACAAGATTGGTTAAAAACCCTAATTGGATTAGAATAAGTCGAAGGATGACGAAAATGACCTAAATGTTCAACCAATGACACAAAATCACTTATTGGATGCACAAGATTGGTTAAAAACCCTAATTGGATTACAATAAGTCGAAGAATGACGAAAATGACCTAAATGTTCAACCAATGACACAAAATTACTTATTGGATGCACAAGATTGGTTAAAAACCCTAATTGGGTTAGAATAAGTCGAAGGATGGCGAAAATGACCTAAATGTTCAACCAATGACACAAAATCACATATTGGATGCACAAGATTGGTTAAAAACCCTAATTGGATTAGAATAATCCTAAGGAGGACGAAAATGACCTAAATGTTCAACCAATGACACAAAATCACTTTTTGGATGCACAAGATTGGTTAAAAAACCTAATTGGATTAGAATAAGCCAAGGGAGAACGAAAATGACCTAAATGTTCAACCAATGATACAAAATCACTTATTGGATGCACAAGATTGGTTAAAAACCCTAATTGGATTAGAATAATCCTAAGGAGGACGAAAATGACCTAAATGTTCAACCAATGACACAAAATCACATATTGGATGCACAAGATTGGTTAAAAACCCTAATTGGATTAGAATAATCCTAAGGAGGACGAAAATGACCTAAATGTTCAACCAATGACACAAAATCACTTTTTGGATGCACAAGATTGGTTAAAAACCCTAATTGGATTAGAATTAGCCAAGGGAGAACGAAAATGACCTAAATGTTCAACCAATGACACAAAATCACATATTGGATGCACAAGATTGGTTAAAAACCCTAATTGGATTAGAATAATCCTAAGGAGGACGAAAATGACCTAAATGTTCAACCAATGACACAAAATCACTTATTGGATGCACAAGATTGGTTAAAAACCCTAATTGGGTTAGAATAAGTCGAAGGATGACGAAAATGACCTAAATGTTCAACCAATGACACAAAATCACTTATTGGATACACAAGATTGGTTAAAAACCCTAATTGGATTACAATAAGTCGAAGAATAACGAAAATGACTTAAATGTTCAACCAATGACACAAAATTACTTATTGGATGCACAAGATTGGTTAAAAACCCTAATTGGATTAGAATAAGTCGAAGGATGGCGAAAATTACCTAAATGTTCAACCAATGACACAAAATCACATATTGGATGCACAAGATTGGTTAAAAACCCAAATTGGATTAGAATAAGCCTTGGGAGGACGAAAAATGACCTAAATGTTCAACCAATGACACAAAATCACTTATTGGATGCCCTAGATTGGTTAAAAACCCTAATTGGATTAGAATAAGCCAAGGGAGGATGAAAATAACCTAAATGTTCAACGAATGATAAAAAATCACTTATTGGATGCACAAGATTGATTCAAAACCCTAGTTGGATTAGAATAAGCCTACGGAGGACGAAAAATGACCTATATGTTCAACCAATGACACAAAATCACTTATTGTATGCACAAGATTGGTTAAAAACCCTAATTGGATTAGAATAAGTCGAAGGATGACGAAAATGACCTAAATGTTCAACCAATGACACAAAATCACTTATTGGATGCACAAGATTGGTTAAAAACCCTAATTGGATTAGAATAAGCCTAGGGACGACGAAAATGACATAAATGTTCAACCAATGACACAAACGCACTTTTTGGATGCACAAGATTTGTTAAAAACCCTAATTGGATTAGAATAAGTCGAAGGATGACGAAAATGTCGTAAATGTTCCATCAATGACACAAAATCACTTATTGGATGCACAAGATTGGTTAAAAACCCTAATTCGATTAGAATAAGCCTAGGGAGGACGGAAATGACGTAAATGTTCAACCAATGACACAAAATCACTTATTGGATGCACAAGATTGGTTAAAAACCCTAATTGGATTAGAATAAGCCTTGGGAGGACAAAAAATGACATAAATGTTCAACAAATGACACAAAATCACTTATTGGATGCCCAAGAGTGGTTAAAAACCCTAATTGGATTAGAATAAGCCAAGGGAGGATGAAAATAACCTAAATGTTCAACCAATAATAAAAAATCACATATTGGATGCACAAGGATTGATTAAAAACCCTAGTTGGATTAGAATAAGCCTAGGGAGGACGAAAAATGACCTATATGTTCAACCAATGACACAAAATCACTTATTCGATGCACAAGATTGGTTAAAAACCCTAATTCGATTAGAATATGCCTAGGGAGGACAGAAATGACGTAAATGTTCAACCAATAACACAAAATCACTTATTGGATGCACAAGATTGGTTAAAAACCCTAATTGGATTAGAATAAGTCGAAGGATGACGAAAATGACCTAAATGTTCAACCAATGACACAAAATCACATATTGGATGCACCAAATTGGTTAAAAACCCTAATTGGATTAGAATAAGCCTAGGGACGACGAAAATGACATAAATGTTCAACCAATGACACAAACGCACTTTTTGGATGCACAAGATTGGTTAAAAACCCTAATTGGATTAGAATAAGCCAAGGGAGGATGAAAATGACCTAAATGTTCAACCAATGACACAAAATTACCTATTGGGTGCACAAGATTGGTTAAAAACCCTAATTGGATTAGAATAAGTCGAAGGATGACGAAAATGACCTAAATGTTCAACCAATGACACAAAATCACTTATTGGATGCACAAGATTGGTTAAAAACCCTAATTGGATTAGAATAAGTCGAAGGATGACGAAAATGACCTAAATGTTCAACCAATGACACAAAATCACATATTGGATGCACAAGATTGGTTAAAAACCCTAATTGGATTAGAATAAGCCTAGGGACGACGAAAATGACATAAATGTTCAACCAATGACACAAACGCACTTTTTGGATGCACAAGATTTGTTAAAAACCCTAATTGGATTAGAATAAGCCAAGGGAGGATGAAAATGACCTAAATGTTCAACCAATGACACAAAATTACCTATTGGATGCACAAGATTGGTTAAAAACCCTAATTGGATTAGAATAATCCTAAGGAGGACGAAAATGACCTAAATGTTCAACCAATGACACAAAATCACTTATTGGATGCACAAGATTGGTTAAAAACCCTAATTGGATTAGAATAAGTCGAAGGATGACGAAAATGACCTAAATGTTCAACCAATGACACAAAATTACCTATTGGATGCACAAGATTGGTTAAAAACCCTAATTGGATTAGAATAAGCCTAGGGAGGACGAGAATTACCTAAATGTTCAACCAATGACACAAAATAACTTATTGGATGCACAAGATTGCTTAAAAACCCTAATTGGATTAGAATAAGCCTAGGAAGGACGAAAAATCTCCAAAATGTTTAACCAATAACACAAAATCACTTATTGGATGCAGAAGATTGGTTAAAAACCCTATTTGGATTAGAATAAGCCTAGGGAGAACGAAAATGACCTAAAGGTTAAACCGATGACACAAAATCACTTATTAGATGCACAAGGTTGGTTAAAAACCCCAATTGGATTAGAATAAACCTAGGGAGGACGAAAATGACCTAAATTTTTAATCAATGACACAAACGCACTTTTTGGATGCACAAGAATGGTTAAAAACCCTAATTGGAGTAGAATAAGCTAAGGGAGGACGAAAATGACCTAAATGTTCAACCAATGACACAAAATTACCTATAGGATGCACAAGATTGGTTAAAAATCCTAATTGGATTGGAATAAGCCTAGGGAGGACGAAAATGACCTAAATGTTCAACCAATGACACAAAATCACTTATTGGAAGCACAAGATTGGTTAAAAACCCTAATTGGATTAGAATAAGCCTAGGGAGAACGGAAAATGACCTAAATGTTCAACCAATGACACAAAATCACTTATTGGATGCACAAGATTGGTAAAAACCCCTAATTGGATTATAATAAGCTAAGGGAGGACGAAAATGACCTAAATGTTCAACCAATGACACAAAATTACCTATAGGATGCACAAGATTGATTAAAAACGCTAATTGGATTAGAATAAACCAAGGGAGGACGAAAATGACCTAAGTGTTCAACCAATGACACAAACGCACTTTTTCGAGGCACAAGATTAGTTAAAAACCCTAATTGGATTAGAATCAGCTAAGAGAGGACGAAAATGACCTAAATGTTCAACCAATGATACAAAATTACCTATTGGATGCACAAGATTGGTTAAAAACCCTAATTGGATTAGAATAAGCCTAGGGAGGACGAAAATGACCTAAATGTTCAACCAATGACACAAAATCACTTATTGGATGCACAAGATTGGTTAAAAACCTTAATTGGATTAGAATAAGCCTAGGGAGGACGAAATGACCTAAATGTTCAACCAATGACACAAAATGACACAAAATCACATATTGGATGCACAAGATTGGTTAAAAACCCTAATTGGATTAGAATAAGCCTAGGGAGGACGAAAATGACCTAAATGTTCAACCAATGACACAAAATGACACAAAATCACATATTGGATGCACAAGATTGGTTAAAAACCTTAATTGGATTAGAATAAGCCTAGGGAGGACGAATATGACCTAAATGTTCAACCAATGACACAAAATGACACAAAATCACATATTGGATGCACAAGATTGGTTAAAAACCCTAATTGGATTAGAATAAGCCTAGGGAGGACGAAAATGACCTAAATGTTCAACCAATGACACAAAATGACACAAAATCACATATTGGATGCACAAGATTGGTTAAAAACCCTAATTGGATTAGAATAAGCCTAGGGAGGACGAAGAAGACCTAAATGTTCAACCAATGACACAAAATCACATATTAGATGCACAAGATTGGTTACAAACCCTAATTGGATTAGAATATGCCTAGGGAGGACGAAAATGACCTAAATGTTCAACCAATGACACAAAATGACACAAAATCACATATTGGATGCACAAGATTGGTTAAAAACCCTAATTGGATTAGAATAAGCCTAGGGAGGACGAAAATGACCTAAATGTTCAACCAATGACACAAAATTAAACAAAATCACATATTGGATGCACAAGATTGGTTAAAAACCCTAATTGGATTAGAATAAGCCTAGGGAGGACGAAAATGACCTAAATGTTCAAACAATGACACAAAATCACATATTGGATGCACAAGATTGGTTAAAAATCCTAATTGGATTAGAATAAGCCTAGGGAGGACGAAAATGACCTAAATGTTCAACCAATGACACAAAATCACATATTGGATGCACAAGATTGGTTAAAAACCCTAATTGGATTAGAATAAACCTAGGGAGGACAAAAAAGACCTAAATGTTCAACCAATGACACAAAATGACACAAAATCACATATTGGATGCACAAGATTGGTTAAAAACCCTAATTGGATTAGAATAAGCCTAGGGAGGACGAAAATGACCTAAATGTTCAACCAATGACACAAAATGACACAAAATCACATATTGGATGCACAAGATTGGTTAAAAACCCTAATTGGATTAGAATAAGCCTAGGGAGGACGAAAATGACCTAAGTGATCAACCAATGACACAAAATGACACAAAATCACATATTGGATGCACAAGATTGGTTAAAAACCCTAATTGGATTAGAATAAGCCTAGGGAGGACGAAAATGACCTAAATGTTCAACCAATGACACAAAATCACTTATTGGATGCACAAGATTGGTTAAAAACCCTAATTGGATTAGAATAAGTCGAAGGATGACGAAAATGACCTAAATGTTCAACCAATGACACAAAATCACATATTGGATGTACAAGATTAGTTAAAAACCCTAATTGGATCAGAATAAGCCTAGGGAGGACGAAAATGACCTAAATGTTCAACCAATGACACAAAATCACTAATTTGATGCACAAGATTGGTTAAAAAGCCCTAATTAGATTAGAATAAGTCGAAGGATGACGAAAATGACCTAAATGTTCAACCAATGACACAAAATCACTAATTGGATGCACCAGATTGGTTAAAAACCCTAATTGGATTAGAATAAGTCGAAGGATGACGAAAATGACCTAAATGTTCAACCAATGACACAAAATCACATATTGGATGCACAAGATTGGTTAAAAACCCTAATTGGATTAGAATAAGTCGAAGGATGACGAAAATGACCTAAATGTTCAACCAATGACACAAAATCACTTATTGGATGCACAAGATTGGTTAAAAACCCTAATTGGATTACAATAAGTCGAAGAATGACGAAAATGACCTAAATGTTCAACCAATGACACAAAATTACTTATTGGATGCACAAGATTGGTTAAAAACCCTAATTGGGTTAGAATAAGTCGAAGGATGGCGAAAATGACCTAAATGTTCAACCAATGACACAAAATCACATATTGGATGCACAAGATTGGTTAAAAACCCTAATTGGATTAGAATAATCCTAAGGAGGACGAAAATGACCTAAATGTTCAACCAATGACACAAAATCACTTTTTGGATGCACAAGATTGGTTAAAAAACCTAATTGGATTAGAATAAGCCAAGGGAGAACGAAAATGACCTAAATGTTCAACCAATGATACAAAATCACTTATTGGATGCACAAGATTGGTTAAAAACCCTAATTGGATTAGAATAATCCTAAGGAGGACGAAAATGACCTAAATGTTCAACCAATGACACAAAATCACATATTGGATGCACAAGATTGGTTAAAAACCCTAATTGGATTAGAATAATCCTAAGGAGGACGAAAATGACCTAAATGTTCAACCAATGACACAAAATCACTTTTTGGATGCACAAGATTGGTTAAAAACCCTAATTGGATTAGAATTAGCCAAGGGAGAACGAAAATGACCTAAATGTTCAACCAATGACACAAAATCACATATTGGATGCACAAGATTGGTTAAAAACCCTAATTGGATTAGAATAATCCTAAGGAGGACGAAAATGACCTAAATGTTCAACCAATGACACAAAATCACTTATTGGATGCACAAGATTGGTTAAAAACCCTAATTGGGTTAGAATAAGTCGAAGGATGACGAAAATGACCTAAATGTTCAACCAATGACACAAAATCACTTATTGGATACACAAGATTGGTTAAAAACCCTAATTGGATTACAATAAGTCGAAGAATAACGAAAATGACTTAAATGTTCAACCAATGACACAAAATTACTTATTGGATGCACAAGATTGGTTAAAAACCCTAATTGGATTAGAATAAGTCGAAGGATGGCGAAAATTACCTAAATGTTCAACCAATGACACAAAATCACATATTGGATGCACAAGATTGGTTAAAAACCCAAATTGGATTAGAATAAGCCTTGGGAGGACGAAAAATGACCTAAATGTTCAACCAATGACACAAAATCACTTATTGGATGCCCTAGATTAGTTAAAAACCCTAATTGGATTAGAATAAGCCAAGGGAGGATGAAAATAACCTAAATGTTCAACCAATGATAAAAAATCACTTATTGGATGCACAAGATTGATTCAAAACCCTAGTTGGATTAGAATAAGCCTACGGAGGACGAAAAATGACCTATATGTTCAACCAATGACACAAAATCACTTATTGGATGCACAAGATTGGTTAAAAACCCTAATTCGATTAGAATAAGCCTAGGGTGGACGGAAATGACGTAAATGTTCAACCAATGACACAAAATCACTTATTGGATGCATAAGATTGGTTAAAAACCCTAATTGGATTAGAATAAGTCGAAGGATGACGAAAATGTCGTAAATGTTCAATCAATGACACAAAATCACTTATTGGATGCACAAGAATTGTTAAAAACCCTAATTGGATTAGAATAAGTCGAAGGATGACGAAAATGACCTAAATGTTCAACCAATGACACAAAATCACTTATTGGATGCAAAAGATTGGTTAAAAACCCTAATTGGATTAGAATAAGTCGAAGGATGACGAAAATGACCTAAATGTTCAACCAATGACACAAAATCACTTATTGGATGCAAAAGATTGGTTAAAAACCCTAATTGGATTAGAATAAGTCGAAGGATGACGAAAATGACCTAAATGTTCAACCAATGACACAAAATCACATATTGGATGCACAAGATTGGTTAAAAACCCTAATTGGATTAGAATAAGCCTAGGGACGACGAAAATGACATAAATGTTCAACCAATGACACAAACGCACTTTTTGGTTGCACAAGATTTGTTAAAAACCATAATTGGATTAGAATATGCCAAGGGAGGATGAAAATGACCTAAATGTTCAACCAATGATATAAAATTACCTATTGGATGCACAAGATTGGTTAAAAACCCTAATTGGATTAGAATAATCCTAAGGAGGACGAAAATGACCTAAATGTTCAAACAATGACACAAAATCACTTATTGGATGCACAAGATTGGTTAAAAACCCTAATTGGATTAGAATAAGTCGAAGGATGACGAAAATGACCTAAATGTTCAACCAATGACACAAAATCACATATTGGATGCACAAGATTTGTTACAAACCCTAATTGGATTAGAATAAGCCTAGGGATGATGAAAATGACATAAATGTTCAACCAATGACACAAAATCACTTATTGGATGCACAAGATTGGTTAAAAACCCTAATTGGATTAGAATAAGGCAAGGGAGGACGAAAGTGAGGTAAATGTTCAACCAATGAGACAAAATCACTTATTGGATGCACAAGATTGGTTAAAAACCCTAATTGGATTAGAATAAGTCGAAGGATGACGAAAATGACCTAAATGTTCATCCAATGACACAAAATCACTTATTGGATGCACAAGATTCGTTAAAAACCCTAATTGAATTAGAATAAGTCGAAGGATGACGAAAATGATCTAAATGTTCAACCAATG
The DNA here is from genome assembly GCA_037974755.1 of Cicer yamashitae. Classification (NCBI taxonomy): domain Eukaryota; kingdom Viridiplantae; phylum Streptophyta; class Magnoliopsida; order Fabales; family Fabaceae; genus Cicer; species Cicer yamashitae. Next base: position 30,262,441 of record JBBPBQ010000004.1, read on the forward strand.
ATACAAAATTACCTATTTGATGCACAAGATTGGTTAAAAACCTTAGTTGGATAAGAATAAGCCTAGGGAGGACAAAAAATGACCTAAATGTTCAACCAATGACACAAAATCACTTATTGGATGCACAAGATTGGTTAAAAACCCTAATTGGATTAGAATAGGCCAAGGGAGGACGAAAATGACCTAAATGTTCAACCAATGACACAAAATCACTTACTGGATGCACAAGAATGGTTAAAAACCAAAATTTGATTAGAATAAGTCGAAGGATGACGAAAATGACCTAAATGTTCAACCAATGACACAAAATCACTTATTGGATGCACAAGATTGGTTACAAACCCTAATTGGATTAGAATATTTCGAAGGATGACGAAAATGACCTAAATGTTCAACCAATGACAGAAAATTACTTATTGGATGCACAAGATTGGTTAAAAACCCTAATTGGATTAGAATAAGTCGAAGGATGGCGAAAATTACCTAAATGTTCAACCAATGACACAAAATCACATATTGGATGCACAAGATTGGTTAAAAACCCAAATTGGATTAGAATAAGCCTTGGGAGGACGAAAAATGACCTAAATGTTCAACCAATGACACAAAATCACTTATTGGATGCCCTAGATTGGTTAAAAACCCTAATTGGATTAGAATAAGCCAAGGGAGGATGAAAATAACCTAAATGTTCAACCAATGATAAAAAATCACTTATTGGATGCACAAGATTGATTCAAAACCCTAGTTGGATTAGAATAAGCCTACGGAGGACAAAAATGACCTATATGTTCAACCAATGACACAAAATCACTTATTGGATGCACAAGATTGGTTAAAAACCCTAATTCGATTAGAATAAGCCTAGGGAGGACGGAAATGACGTAAATGTTCAACCAATGACACAAAATCACTTATTGGATGCACAAGATTGGTTAAAAACCCTAATTGGATTAGAATAAGTCGAAGGATGACGAAAATGACCTAAATGTTCAACCAATGACACAAAATCACTTATTGGATGCACAAGATTCGTTAAAAACCCTAATTGAATTAGAATAAGTCGAAGGATGACGAAAATGATCTAAATGTTCAACCAATGATACAAAATTACCTATTTGATGCACAAGATTGGTTAAAAACCTTAGTTGGATAAGAATAAGCCTAGGGAGGACAAAAAATGACCTAAATGTTCAACCAATGACACAAAATCACTTATTGGATGCACAAGATTGGTTAAAAACCCTAATTGGATTAGAATAGGCCAAGGGAGGACGAAAATGACCTAAATGTTCAACCAATGACACAAAATCACTTACTGGATGCACAAGATTGGTTAAAAACCAAAATTGGATTAGAATAAGTCGAAGGATGACGAAAATGACCTAAATGTTCAACCAATGACACAAAATCACTTATTGGATGCACAAGATTGGTTAAAAACCCTAATTGGATTAGAATATTTCGAAGGATGACGAAAATGACCTAAATGTTCAACCAATGACACAAAATTACTTATTGGATGCACAAGATTGGTTAAAAACCCTAATTGGATTAGAATAAGTCGAAGGATGGCGAAAATTACCTAAATGTTCAACCAATGACACAAAATCACATATGGGATGCACAAGATTGATTAAAAACCCTAATTGGATTAGAAAAGCCTTGGGAGGACGAAAAATGACATAAATGTTCAACCAATGACACAAAATCAGATATTGGAAGCACAAGATTGGTTAAAAACACTAATTAGATTAGAATAAGTCGAAGGATGACGAAAATGTCGTAAATGTTCAATCAATGACACAAAATCACTTATTGGATGCACAAGATTGGTTAAAAACCCTTATTCGATTAAAATAAGCCTAGGGAGGACGGAAATGACGTAAATGTTCAACCAATGACACAAAATCACTTATTGGATGCACAAGATTGGTTAAAAACCCTAATTGGATTAGAATTAGCCTTGGGAGGACGAAAAATGACATAAATGTTCAACAAATGACACAAAATCACTTATTGGATGCCCAAGATTGGTTAAAAACCCTAATTGGATTAGAATAAGCCAAGGGAGGATGAAAATAACCTAAATGTTCAACCAATGACACAAAATTACCTATTGGATGCACAAGATTGGTTAAAAACCCTAATTGGATTAGAATAATCCTAAGGAGGACGAAAATGACCTAAATGTTCAACCAATGACACAAAATCACTTATTCTATGCACAAGATTAGTTAAAAACCCTAATTGGATTAGAATAAGTCGAAGGATGACGAAAATGACCTAAATGTTCAACCAATGACACAAAATCACTTATTGGATGCAAAAGATTGGTTAAAAACCCTAATTGGATTAGAATAAGTCGAAGGATGACGAAAATGACCTAAATGTTCAACCAATGACACAAAATCACTTATTGGATGCACAAGATTGGTTAAAAACCCTAATTGGATTAGAATAAGTCGAAGGATGACGAAAATGACCTAAATGTTCAACCAATGACACAAAATCACATATTGGATGCACCAAATTGGTTAAAAACCCTAATTGGATTAGAATAAGCCTAGGGACGACGAAAATGACATAAATGTTCAACCAATGACACAAACGCACTTTTTGGATGCACAAGATTGGTTAAAAACCCTAATTGGATTAGAATAAGCCAAGGGAGGATGAAAATGACCTAAATGTTCAACCAATGACACAAAATTACCTATTGGGTGCACAAGATTGGTTAAAAACCCTAATTGGATTAGAATAAGTCGAAGGATGACGAAAATGACCTAAATGTTCAACCAATGACACAAAATCACTTATTGGATGCACAAGATTGGTTAAAAACCCTAATTGGATTAGAATAAGTCGAAGGATGACGAAAATGACCTAAATGTTCAACCAATGACACAAAATCACATATTGGATGCACAAGATTGGTTAAAAACCCTAATTGGATTAGAATAAGCCTAGGGACGACGAAAATGACATAAATGTTCAACCAATGACACAAACGCACTTTTTGGATGCACAAGATTTGTTAAAAACCCTAATTGGATTAGAATAAGCCAAGGGAGGATGAAAATGACCTAAATGTTCAACCAATGACACAAAATTACCTATTGGATGCACAAGATTGGTTAAAAACCCTAATTGGATTAGAATAATCCTAAGGAGGACGAAAATGACCTAAATGTTCAACCAATGACACAAAATCACTTATTGGATGCACAAGATTGGTTAAAAACCCTAATTGGATTAGAATAAGTCGAAGGATGACGAAAATGACCTAAATGTTCAACCAATGACACAAAATCACTTTTTGGATGCACAAGATTGGTTAAAAACCCTAATTGGATTAAATTAGCCAAGGGAGAACGAAAATGACCTAAATGTTCAACCAATGACACAAAATCACTTATTGGATGCACAAGATTGGTTAAAAACCCTAATTGGATTAGAATAAGTCGAAGGATGGCGAAAATTTCCTAAATGTTCAACCAACGACACAAAATCACATATTGGATGCACAAGATTGGTTAAAAACCCTAATTGGATTAGAATAAGTCGAAGGATGACGAAAATGACCTAAATGTTCAACCAATGACACAAAATCACTTATTGGATACACAAGATTGGTTAAAAACCCTAATTGGATTACAATAAGTCGAAGAATAACGAAAATGACTTAAATGTTCAACCAATGACACAAAATTACTTATTGGATGCACAAGATTGGTTAAAAACCCTAATTGGATTAGAATAAGTCGAAGGATGGCGAAAATTACCTAAATGTTCAACCAATGACACAAAATCACATATTGGATGCACAAGATTGGTTAAAAACCCAAATTGGATTAGAATAAGCCTTGGGAGGACGAAAAATGACCTAAATGTTCAACCAATGACACAAAATCACTTATTGGATGCCCTAGATTGGTTAAAAACCCTAATTGGATTAGAATAAGCCAAGGGAGGATGAAAATAACCTAAATGTTCAACGAATGATAAAAAATCACTTATTGGATGCACAAGATTGATTCAAAACCCTAGTTGGATTAGAATAAGCCTACGGAGGACGAAAAATGACCTATATGTTCAACCAATGACACAAAATCACTTATTGTATGCACAAGATTGGTTAAAAACCCTAATTGGATTAGAATAAGTCGAAGGATGACGAAAATGACCTAAATGTTCAACCAATGACACAAAATCACTTATTGGATGCACAAGATTGGTTAAAAACCCTAATTGGATTAGAATAAGCCTAGGGACGACGAAAATGACATAAATGTTCAACCAATGACACAAACGCACTTTTTGGATGCACAAGATTTGTTAAAAACCCTAATTGGATTAGAATAAGCCAAGGGAGGATGAAAATGACCTAAATGTTCAACCAATGACACAAAATTACCTATTGGATGCACAAGATTGGTTAAAAACCCTAATTGGATTAGAATAATCCTAAGGAGGACGAAAATGACCTAAATGTTCAACCAATGACACAAAATCACTTATTGTATGCACAAGATTGGTTAAAAACCCTAATTGGATTAGAATAAGTCGAAGGATGACGAAAATGACCTAAATGTTCAACCAATGACACAAAATCACTTATTGGATGCACAAGATTGGTTAAAAACCCTAATTGGATTAGAATAAGTCGAAGAATGACGAAAATGACCTAAATGTTCAACCAATGACACAAAATTACTTATTGGATGCACAAGATTGGTTAAAAACCCTAATTGGATTAGAATAAGTCGAAGGATGGCGAAAATTACCTAAATGTTCAACCAATGACACAAAATCACATATTGGATGCACAAGATTTGTTAAAAACCCTAATTGGATTAGAATAAGCCTTCGGAGGACGAAAAATGACATAAATGTTCAACCAATGACACAAAATCACTTATTGGATGCCCTAGATTGGTTAAAAACCCTAATTGGATTAGAATAAGCCAAGGGAGGATGAAAATAACCTAAATGTTCAACCAATGATAAAAAATCACTTATTGGATGCACAAGATTGATTCAAAACCCTAGTTGGATTAGAATAAGCCTACGGAGGACGAAAAATGACCTATATGTTCAACCAATGACACAAAATCACTTATTGGATGCACAAGATTGGTTAAAAACCCTAATTCGATTAGAATAAGCCTAGGGAGGACGGAAATGACGTAAATGTTCAACCAATGACAGAAAATCACTTATTGGATGCACAAGATTGGTTAAAAACCCTAATTGGATTAGAATAAGTCGAAGGATGACGAAAATGTCGTAAATGTTCAATCAATGACACAAAATCACTTATTGGATGCACAAGAATTGTTAAAAACCCTAATTGGATTAGAATAAGCCTAGGGACGACGAAAATGACATAAATGTTCAACCAATGACACAAACGCACTTTTTGGTTGCACAAGATTTGTTAAAAACCCTAATTGGATTAGAATAAGCCAAGGGAGGATGAAAATGACCTAAATTCAACCAATGACATAAAATTACCTATTGGATGCACAAGATTGGTTAAAAACCCTAATTGGATTAGAATAATCCTAAGGAGGACGAAAATGACCTAAATGTTCAAACAATGACACAAAATCACTTATTGGATGCACAAGATTGGTTAAAAACCCTAATTGGATTAGAATAAGTCGAAGGATGACGAAAATGACCTAAATGTTCAACCAATGACACAAAATCACATATTGGATGCACAAGATTTGTTAAAAACCCTAATTGGATTAGAATAAGCCTAGGGATGATGAAAATGACATAAATGTTCAACCAATGACACAAAATCACTTATTGGATGCACAAGATTGGTTAAAAACCCTAATTGGATTAGAATAAGGCAAGGGAGGACGAAAGTGAGGTAAATGTTCAACCAATGAGACAAAATCACTTATTGGATGCACAAGATTAGTTAAAAACCCTAATTGGATTAGAATAAGTCGAAGGATGACGAAAATGACCTAAATGTTCATCCAATGACACAAAATCACTTATTGGATGCACAAGATTCGTTAAAAACCCTAATTGAATTAGAATAAGTCGAAGGATGACGAAAATGATCTAAATGTTCAACCAATGATACAAAATTACCTATTTGATGCACAAGATTGGTTAAAAACCTTAGTTGGATAAGAATAAGCCTAGGGAGGACAAAAAATGACCTAAATGTTCAACCAATGACACAAAATCACTTATTGGATGCACAAGATTGGTTAAAAACCCTAATTGGATTAGAATAGGCCAAGGGAGGACGAAAATGACCTAAATGTTCAACCAATGACACAAAATCACTTACTGGATGCACAAGATTGGTTAAAAACCAAAATTGGATTAGAATAAGTCGAAGGATGACGAAAATGACCTAAATGTTCAACCAATGACACAAAATCACTTATTGGATGCACAAGATTGGTTAAAAACCCTAATTGGATTAGAATATTTCGAAGGATGACGAAAATGACCTAAATGTTCAACCAATGACACAAAATTACTTATTGGATGCACAAGATTGGTTAAAAACCCTAATTGGATTAGAATAAGTCGAAGGATGGCGAAAATTACCTAAATGTTCAACCAATGACACAAAATCACATATGGGATGCACAAGATTGATTAAAAACCCTAATTGGATTAGAAAAGCCTTGGGAGGACGAAAAATGACATAAATGTTCAACCAATGACACAAAATCAGATATTGGAAGCACAAGATTGGTTAAAAACACTAATTAGATTAGAATAAGTCGAAGGATGACGAAAATGTCGTAAATGTTCAATCAATGACACAAAATCACTTATTGGATGCACAAGATTGGTTAAAAACCCTTATTCGATTAAAATAAGCCTAGGGAGGACGGAAATGACGTAAATGTTCAACCAATGACACAAAATCACTTATTGGATGCACAAGATTGGTTAAAAACCCTAATTGGATTAGAATTAGCCTTGGGAGGACGAAAAATGACATAAATGTTCAACAAATGACACAAAATCACTTATTGGATGCCCAAGATTGGTTAAAAACCCTAATTGGATTAGAATAAGCCAAGGGAGGATGAAAATAACCTAAATGTTCAACCAATGACACAAAATTACCTATTGGATGCACAAGATTGGTTAAAAACCCTAATTGGATTAGAATAATCCTAAGGAGGACGAAAATGACCTAAATGTTCAACCAATGACACAAAATCACTTATTCTATGCACAAGATTAGTTAAAAACCCTAATTGGATTAGAATAAGTCGAAGGATGACGAAAATGACCTAAATGTTCAACCAATGACACAAAATCACTTATTGGATGCAAAAGATTGGTTAAAAACCCTAATTGGATTAGAATAAGTCGAAGGATGACGAAAATGACCTAAATGTTCAACCAATGACACAAAATCACTTATTGGATGCACAAGATTGGTTAAAAACCCTAATTGGATTAGAATAAGTCGAAGGATGACGAAAATGACCTAAATGTTCAACCAATGACACAAAATCACATATTGGATGCACCAAATTGGTTAAAAACCCTAATTGGATTAGAATAAGCCTAGGGACGACGAAAATGACATAAATGTTCAACCAATGACACAAACGCACTTTTTGGATGCACAAGATTGGTTAAAAACCCTAATTGGATTAGAATAAGCCAAGGGAGGATGAAAATGACCTAAATGTTCAACCAATGACACAAAATTACCTATTGGATGCACAAGATTGGTTAAAAACCCTAATTGGATTAGAATAAGTCGAAGGATGACGAAAATGACCTAAATGTTCAACCAATGACACAAAATCACTTATTGGATGCACAAGATTGGTTAAAAACCCTAATTGGATTAGAATAAGTCGAAGGATGACGAAAATGACCTAAATGTTCAACCAATGACACAAAATCACATATTGGATGCACAAGATTTGTTAAAAACCCTAATTGGATTAGAATAAGCCTAGGGACGACGAAAATGACATAAATGTTCAACCAATGACACAAACGCACTTTTTGGTTGCACAAGATTTGTTAAAAACCCTAATTGGATTAGAATAAGCCAAGGGAGGATGAAAATGACCTAAATGTTCAACCAATGACATAAAATTACCTATTGGATGCACAAGATTGGTTAAAAACCCTAATTGGATTAGAATAATCCTAAGGAGGACGAAAATGACCTAAATGTTCAAACAATGACACAAAATCACTTATTGGATGCACAAGATTGGTTAAAAACCCTAATTGGATTAGAATAAGTCGAAGGATGACGAAAATGACCTAAATGTTCAACCAATGACACAAAATCACATATTGGATGCACAAGATTTGTTAAAAACCCTAATTGGATTAGAATAAGCCTAGGGACGATGAAAATGACATAAATGTTCAACCAATGACACAAAATCACTTATTGGATGCACAAGATTGGTTAAAAACCCTAATTGGATTAGAATAAGGCAAGGGAGGACGAAAGTGACGTAAATGTTCAACCAATGAGACAAAGTCACTTATTGGATGCACAAGATTGGTTAAAAACCCTAATTGGATTAGAATAAGTCGAAGGATGACGAAAATGACCTAAATGTTCATCCAATGACACAAAATCACTTATTGGATGCACAAGATTCGTTAAAAACCCTAATTGAATTACCTATTGGATGCACAAGATTGGTTAAAAACCCTAATTGGATTAGAATAATCCTAAGGAGGACGAAAATGACCTAAATGATCAAACAATGACACAAAATCACTTATTGGATGCACAAGATTGGTTAAAAACCCTAATTGGATTAGAATAAGTCGAAGGATGGCGAAAATGACCTAAATGTTCAACCAATGACACAAAATCACTTACTGGATGCACAAGATTGGTTAAAAACCAAAATTTGATTAGAATAAGCCTAGGGACGACGAAAATGACATAAATGTTCAACCAATGACACAAACGCACTTTTTGGTTGCACAAGATTTGTTAAAAACCCTAATTGGATTAGAATATGCCAAGGGAGGATGAAAATGACCTAAATGTTCAACCAATGACATAAAATTACCTATTGGATGCACAAGATTGGTTAAAAACCCTAATTGGATTAGAATAATCCTAAGGAGGACGAAAATGACCTAAATGTTCAAACAATGACACAAAATCACTTATTGGATGCACAAGATTGGTTAAAAACCCTAATTGGATTAGAATAAGTCGAAGGATGACGAAAATGACCTAAATGTTCAACCAATGACACACAATCACTTATTGGATGCACAAGATTGGTTAAAAACCCTAATTGGATTAGAATAAGGCAAGGGAGGACGAAAGTGAGGTAAATGTTCAACCAATGAGACAAAATCACTTATTGGATGCACAAGATTAGTTAAAAACCCTAATTGGATTAGAATAAGTCGAAGGATGACGAAAATGACCTAAATGTTCATCCAATGACACAAAATCACTTATTGGATGCACAAGATTCGTTAAAAACCCTAATTGAATTAGAATAAGTCGAAGGATGACGAAAATGATCTAAATGTTCAACCAATGATACAAAATTACCTATTTGATGCACAAGATTGGTTAAAAACCTTAGTTGGATAAGAATAAGCCTAGGGAGGACAAAAAATGACCTAAATGTTCAACCAATGACACAAAATCACTTATTGGATGCACAAGATTGGTTAAAAACCCTAATTGGATTAGAATAGGCCAAGGGAGGACGAAAATGACCTAAATGTTCAACCAATGACACAAAATCACTTACTGGATGCACAAGA
>JBBPBQ010000004.1:30291246-30373862 GCA_037974755.1 Cicer yamashitae
CGAAAATGACCTAAATGTTCAACCAATGACACAAAATCACATATTGGATTCACAAGATTGGTTAAAAACCCTAATTGGATTAGAATAAGCCTAGGGACAACGAAAATGACATAAATGTTCAACGAATGACACAAACGCACTTTTTGGATGCACAAGATTGGTTAAAAACCCTAATTGGATTAGAATAAGCCAAGGGAGGATGAAAATGACCTAAATGTTCAACCAATGACACAAAATTACCTATTGGATGCACAAGATTGGTTAAAAACCCTAATTGGATTAGAATAATCCTAAGGAGGACGAAAATGACCTAAATATTCAACCAATGACACAAAATCACTTATTGGATGCACAAGATTGGTTAAAAACCCTAATTGGATTAGAATAAGTCGAAGGATGCCGAAAGTGACCTAAATGTTCAACCAATGACACAAAATCACTTATTGGATGCACAAGATTGGTTAAAAACCCTAATTGGATTAGAATAAGTCGAAGGATGACGAAAATGACCTAAATGTTCAACCAATGACACAAAATCACATATTGGATGCACAAGATTTGTTAAAAACCCTAATTGGATTAGAATAAGCCTAGGGACGATGAAAATGACATAAATGTTCAACCAATGACACAAAATCACTGATTGGATGCGCAAGATTGGTTAAAAACCCTAATTGGATTAGAATAAGCCAAGGGAGGATGAAAATAACCTAAATGTTCAACCAATGAGAAAAAATCACTTATTGGATGTACAAGATTGATTAAAAACCCTAGTTGGATTAGAATAAGCCTAGGGAGGACGAAAAATGACCTATATGTTCAACCAATGACACAAAATCACTTATTGGATGCACAAGATTGGTTAAAAATCCTAATTCGATTAAAATAAGCCTAGGGAAGACGGAAATGACGTAAATGTTCAACCAATGACACAAAATCACTTATTGGATGCCCAAGATTGGTTAAGAACCCTAATTGGATTAGAATAAGTCGAAGGATGACGAAAATGTCGTAAATGTTCAATCAATGACACAAAATCACTTATTGGATGCACAAGATTGGTTAAAAACCCTAATTGGATTAGAATAAGTCGAAGGATGCCGAAAATGACCTAAATGTTCAACCAATGACACAAAATCACATATTGGATTCACAAGATTGGTTAAAAACCCTAATTGGATTAGAATAAGCCTAGGGACAACGAAAATGACATAAATGTTCAACGAATGACACAAACGCACTTTTTGGATGCACAAGATTGGTTAAAAACCCTAATTGGATTAGAATAAGCCAAGGGAGGATGAAAATGACCTAAATGTTCAACCAATTACACAAAATTACCTATTCGATGCACAAGATTGGTTAAAAACCCTAATTGGATTAGAATAATCCTAAGGAGGACGAAAATGACCTAAATGTTCAACCAATGACACAAAATCACTTATTGGATGCACAAGATTGGTTTAAAACCCTAATTCGTTTAAAATAAGCCTAGGGAAGACGGAAATGACGTAAATGTTCAACCAATGACACAAAATCACTTATTGGATACCCAAGATTGGTTAAGAACCCTAATTGGATTAGAATAAGTCGAAGGATGACGAAAATGTCATAAATGTTCAATCAATGACACAAAATCACTTATTGGATGCACAAGATTGGTTAAAAACCCTAATTGGATTAGAATAAGTCGAAGGATGACGAAAATGACCTAAATGTTCAACCAATGACACAAAATCACATATTGGATGCACAAGATTGGTTAAAAACCCTAATTGGATTAGAATAAGCCTAGGAACGACGAAAATGACATAAATGTTCAACGAATGACACAAACGCACTTTTTGGATGCACAAGATTGGTTAAAAACCCTAATTGGATTAGAATAAGCCAAGGGAGGATGAAAATGACCTAAATGTTCAACCAATGACACAAAATTACCTATTGGATGCACAAGATTGGTTAAAAACCCTAATTGGGTTAGAATAAGTCGAAGGATGGCGAAAATGACCTAAATGTTCAACCAATGACACAAAATCACATATTGGATGCACAAGATTGGTTAAAAACCCTAATTGGATTAGAATAATCCTAAGGAGGACGAAAATGACCTAAATGTTCAACCAATGACACAAAATCACTTATTGGATGCACAAGATTGGTTAAAAACCCTAATTGGGTTAGAATAAGTCGAAGGATGGCGAAAATGACCTAAATGTTCAACCAATGACACAAAATCACATATTGGATGCACAAGATTGGCTAAAAACCCTAATTGGATTAGAATAATCCTAAGGAGGACGAAAATGACCTAAATGTTCAACCAATGACACAAAATCACTTTTTGGATGCACAAGATTGGTTAAAAAACCTAATTGGATAAGAATAAGCCAAGGGAGAACGAAAATGACCTAAATGTTCAACCAATGATACAAAATCACTTATTGGATGCACAAGATTGGGTAAAAACCCTAATTGGATTAGAATAATCCTAAGGAGGACGAAAATGACCTAAATGTTCAACCAATGACACAAAATCACATATTGGATGCACAAGATTGGTTAAAAACCCTAATTGGATTAGAATAATCCTAAGGAGGACGAAAATGACCTAAATGTTCAACCAATGACACAAAATCACTTTTTGGATGCACAAGATTGGTTAAAAACCCTAATTGGATTAGAATTAGCCAAGGGAGAACGAAAATGACCTAAATGTTCAACCAATGACACAAAATCACTTATTGGATGCACAAGATTGGTTAAAAACCCTAATTGGATTAGAATAAGTCGAAGGATGGCGAAAATTTCCTAAATGTTCAACCAACGACACAAAATCACATATTGGATGCACAAGATTGGTTAAAAACCCTAATTGAATTAGAATAAGTCGAAGGATGACGAAAATGACATAAATGTTCAACCAATGACACAAAATCACTTATTGGATGCCCTAGATTGGTTAAAAACCCTAATTGGATTAGAATAAGCCAAGGGAGGATGAAAATAACCTAAATGTTCAACCAATGATAAAAAATCACTTATTGGATGCACAAGATTGATTCAAAACCCTAGTTGGATTAGAATAAGCCTACGGAGGACGAAAAATGACATATATGTTCAACCAATGACACAAAATCACTTATTGGATGCACAAGATTGGTTAAAACCCTAATTGGATTAGAATATGCCAAGGGGGGACGAAAATGACCTAAATGTTCAACCAATGACACAAAATCACTTATTGGATTCACAAGATTGGTTAAAAACCCTTATTGGATTAGAATAAGTCGAAGGATGACGAAAATGTCGTAAATGTTCAACCAATGACACAAAATCACTTACTGGATGCACAAGATTGGTTAAAAACCCTAATTGGATTAGAATAAGTCGAAGGATGACGAAAATGACCTAAATGTTCAACCAATGACACAAAATCACTTATTGGATGCACAAGATTGGTTAAAAACCCTAATTGGATTACAATAAGTCGAAGAATGACGAAAATGACCTAAATGTTCAACCAATGACACAAAATTACTTATTGGATGCACAAGATTCGTTAAAAACCCTAATTGGATTAGAATAAGTCGAAGGATGGCGAAAATTACCTAAATGTTCAACCAATGACACAAAATCACATATTGGATGCACAAGATTGGTTAAAAACCCTAATTGGATTAGAATAAGCCTTGGGACGACGAAAAATGACATAAATGTTCAACCAATGACACAAAATCACTTATTGGATGCCCTAGATTGGTTAAAAACCCTAATTGGATTAGAATAAGCCAAGGGAGGATGAAAATAACCTAAATGTTCAACCAATGATAAAAAATCACTTATTGGATGCACAAGATTGATTCAAAACCCTAGTTGGATTAGAATAAGCCTACGGAGGACGAAAAATGACCTATATGTTCAACCAATGACACAAAATCACTTATTGGATGCACAAGATTGGTTAAAAACCCTAATTCGATTAGAATAAGCCTAGGGAGGACGGAAATGACGTAAATGTTCAACCAATGACACAAAATCACTTATTGGATGCACAAGATTGGTTAAAAACCCTAATTGGATTAGAATAAGTCGAAGGATGACGAAAATGACCTAAATGTTCAACCAATGACACAAAATCACTTTTTGGATGCACAAGATTGGTTAAAAACCCTAATTGGATTAAATTAGCCAAGGGAGAACGAAAATGACCTAAATGTTCAACCAATGACACAAAATCACTTATTGGATGCACAAGATTGGTTAAAAACCCTAATTGGATTAGAATAAGTCGAAGGATGGCGAAAATTTCCTAAATGTTCAACCAACGACACAAAATCACATATTGGATGCACAAGATTGGTTAAAAACCCTAATTGAATTAGAATAAGTCGAAGGATGACGAAAATGACATAAATGTTCAACCAATGACACAAAATCACTTATTGGATGCCCTAGATTGGTTAAAAACCCTAATTGGATTAGAATAAGCCAAGGGAGGATGAAAATAACCTAAATGTTCAACCAATGATAAAAAATCACTTATTGGATGCACAAGATTGATTCAAAACCCTAGTTGGATTAGAATAAGCCTACGGAGGACGAAAAATGACATATATGTTCAACCAATGACACAAAATCACTTATTGGATGCACAAGATTGGTTAAAACCCTAATTGGATTAGAATATGCCAAGGGGGGACGAAAATGACCTAAATGTTCAACCAATGACACAAAATCACTTATTGGATTCACAAGATTGGTTAAAAACCCTTATTGGATTAGAATAAGTCGAAGGATGACGAAAATGTCGTAAATGTTCAACCAATGACACAAAATCACTTACTGGATGCACAAGATTGGTTAAAAACCCTAATTGGATTAGAATAAGTCGAAGGATGACGAAAATGACCTAAATGTTCAACCAATGACACAAAATCACTTATTGGATGCACAAGATTGGTTAAGAACCCTAATTGGATTAGAATAAGTCGAAGCATGACGAAAATGTCGTAAATGTTCAATCAATGTCACAAAATCACTTATTGGATGCACAAGATTGGTTAAAAACCTTAATTGGATTAGAATAAGTCGAAGGATGGCGAAAATTACCTAAATGATCAACCAATGACACAAAATCACATATTGGATGCACAAGATTGGTTAAAAACTCTAATTGGATTAGAATAAGCCTTTGGAGGACGAAAAATGACATAAATGTTCAACCAATGACAAAAAAAACACTAATTGGATGCACAAGATTGGTTAAAACCCTAATTGGATTAGAATATGCCAAGGGGGGACGAAAATGACCTAAATGTTCAACCAATGACACAAAATCACTTATTGGATTCACAAGATTGGTTAAAAACCCTAATTGGATTAGAATAAGTCGAAGGATCACGAAAATGTCGTAAATGTTCAACCAATAACACAAAATCACTTACTGGATGCACAAGATTGGTTAAAAACCCTAATTGGATTAGAATAAGTCGAAGGATGACGAAAATGACCTAAATGTTCAACCAATGACACAAAATCACTTATTGGATGCACAAGATTGGTTAAAAACCCTAATTGGATTACAATAAGTCGAAGAATGACGAAAATGACCTAAATGTTCAACCAATGACAAAAAATCACTTATTGGATGCACAAGATTGGTTAAAAACCCTAACTGGATTACAATAAGTCGAAGAGTGACGAAAATGACCTAAATGTTCAACCAATGACACAAAATTACTTATTGGATGCACAAGATTGGTTAAAAACCCTAATTGGATTAGAATAAGTCGAAGGATGGCGAAAATTACCTAAATGTTCAACCAATGACACAAAATCACATATTGGATGCACAAGATTGGTTAAAAACCCTAATTGGATTAGAATAAGCCTTGGGAGGACGAAAAATGACATAAATGTTCAACCAATGACACAAAATCACTTATTGGATGCCCTAGATTGGTTAAAAACCCTAATTGGATTAGCATAAGCCAAGGGAGGATGAAAATAACCTAAATGTTCAACCAATGATAAAAAATCACTTATTGGATGCACAAGATTGATTCAAAACCCTAGTTGGATTAGAATAAGCCTACGGAGGACGAAAAATGACCTATATGTTCAACCAATGACACAAAATCACTTATTGGATGCACAAGATTGGTTAAAAACCCTAATTCGATTAGAATAAGCCTAAGGAGGACGGAAATGACGTAAATGTTCAACCAATGACACAAAATCACTTATTGGATGCACAAGATTGGTTAAAAACCCTAATTGGATTAGAATAAGTCGAAGGATGACGAAAATGTCGTAAATGTTCAATCAATGACACAAAATCACTTATTGGATGCACAAGATTGGTTAAAAACCCTAATTGGATTAGAATAAGTCGAAGGATGACGAAAATGTCGTAAATGTTCAACCAATGACACAAAATCACTTACTGGATGCACAAGATTGGTTAAAAACCCTAATTGGATTAGAATAAGCCTTGGGAGGACGAAAAATGACAAATGTTCAACCAATGACACAAAATCACTTATTGGATGCACAAGATTGGTTAAAAACCCTAATTGGATTAGAATAAGTCGAAGGATGACGAAAATGTCGTAAATGTTCAATCAATGACACAAAATCACTTATTGGATGCACAAGATTGGTTAAAAACCCTAATTGGATTAGAATAAGTCGAAGGATGACGAAAATGACCTAAATGTTCAACCAATGACACAAAATCACTTATTGGATGCAAAAGATTGGTTAAAAACCCTAATTGGATTAGAATAAGTCGAAGGATGACGAAAATGACCTAAATGTTCAACCAATGACACAAAATCACATATTGGATGCACAAGATTGGTTAAAAACCCTAATTGGATTAGAATAAGCCTAGGGAGGACGAAAATGACCTAAATGTTCAATCAATGACACAAAATGACACAAAATCACATACTGGATGCACAAGATTGGTTAAAAACCCTAATTGGATTAGAATAAGCCTAGGGAGGACGAAAATGACCTAAATGTTCAACCAATGACACAAAATGATACAAAATCACATATTGGATGGACAAGATTGGTTAAAAACCCTAATTGGATTAGAATAAGCCTAGAGAGGACGAAAATGACCTAAATATTCAACCAATGACACAAAATCACATATTGGATGCACAAGATTGGTTAAAAACCCTAATTGGATTATAATAATCCTAGGGAGGACGAAAATGACCTAAATGTTCAACCAATGACACAAAATGACAGAAAATCACATATTGGATGCACAAGATTAGTTAAAAACCCTAATTGGATTAGAATAAGCCTAGGGAGGACGAAAATGACCTAAATGTTCAACCAATGACACAAAATCACATATTGGATGCACAAGATTGGTTAAAAACCCTAATTGGATTAGAATAAGCCTAGGGAGAACGAAAATGAACAAAATGTTCAACCAATGACACAAAATGACACAAAATCACATATTGGATGCACAAGATTGGTTAAAAACCCTAATTGGATTAGAATAAGCCTAGCGAGGACAAAAATGACCTAAATGTTCAACCAATGACACAAAATCACATATTGGATGCACAAGATTAGTTAAAAACCCTAATTGGATTAGAATAAGCCTAGGGAGGACGAAAATGACCTAAATGTTCAACCAATGACACAAAATCACTAATTGGATGCACAAGATTGGTTAAAAACCCTAATTGGATTAGAATAAGCCTAAGGAGGACGAAAATGACCTAAATGTTCAACCAATGACACAAAATCACTTATTGGATGCACAAGATTGGTTAAAAACCCTAATTGGATTAGAATAAGTCGAAGGATGGCGAAAATTACCTAAATGTTCAACCAATGACACAAAATCACATATTGGATGCACAAGATTGGTTAAAAACTCTAATTGGATTAGAATAAGCCTTTGGAGGACGAAAAATGACATAAATGTTCAACCAATGAAAAAAAAACACTAATTGGATGCACAAGATTGGTTAAAACCCTAATTGGATTAGAATATGCCAAGGGGGGACGAAAATGACCTAAATGTTCAACCAATGACACAAAATCACTTATTGGATTCACAAGATTAGTTAAAAACCCTAATTGGATTAGAATAAGTCGAAGGATGACGAAAATGTCGTAAATGTTCAACCAATGACACAAAATCACTTACTGGATGCACAAGATTGGTTAAAAACCCTAATTGGATTAGAATAAGTCGAAGGATGACGAAAATGACCTAAATGTTCAACCAATGACACAAAATCACTTATTGGATGCACAAGATTGGTTAAAAACCCTAATTGGATTACAATAAGTCGAAGAATGACGAAAATGACCTAAATGTTCAACCAATGACACAAAATTACTTATTGGATGCACAAGATTCGTTAAAAACCCTAATTGGATTAGAATAAGTCGAAGGATGGCGAAAATTACCTAAATGTTCAACCAATGACACAAAATCACATATTGGATGCACAAGATTGGTTAAAAACCCTAATTGGATTAGAATAAGCCTTGGGACGACGAAAAATGACATAAATGTTCAACCAATGACACAAAATCACTTATTGGATGCCCTAGATTGGTTAAAAACCCTAATTGGATTAGAATAAGCCAAGGGAGGTTGAAAATAACCTAAATGTTCAACCAATGATAAAAAATCACTTATTGGATGCACAAGATTGATTCAAAACCCTAGCTGGATTAGAATAAGCCTACGGAGGACGAAAAATGACCTATATGTTCAACCAATGACACAAAATCACTTATTGGATGCACAAGATTGGTTAAAAACCCTAATTCGATTAGAATAAGCCTAGGGAGGACGGAAATGACGTAAATGTTCAACCAATGACACAAAACCACTTATTGGATGCACAAGATTGGTTAAAAACCCTAATTGGATTAGAATAAGTCGATGGATGACGAAAATGTCGTAAATGTTTAATCAATGACACAAAATCACTTATTGGATGCACAAGATTGGTCAAAAACCCTAATTGGATTAGAATAAGTCGAAGGATGACGAAAATGACCTAAACGTTCAACCAATGACACAAAATCACTTATTGGATGCACAAGATTGGTTAAAAACCCTAATTGGATTACAATAAGTCGAAGGTTGACGAAAATGACCTAAATGTTCAACAATGACACAAAATTACTTATTGGATGCACAAGATTGGTTAAAAACCCTAATTGGATTAGAATAAGTCGAAGGATGACGAAAATGACCTAAATGTTCAACCAATGACACAAAATCACATATTGGATGCACAAGATTGGTTAAAAACCCTAATTGGATTAGAATAATCCTAAGGAGGACGAAAATGACCTAAATGTTCAACCAAGGACACAAAATCACTTTTTGGATGCACAAGATTGGTTAAAAAACATAATTGGATTAGAATAAGCCAAGGGAGAACGAAAATGACCTAAATGTTCAACCAATGATACAAAATCACTTATTGGATGCACAAGATTGGTTAAAAACCCTAATTGGATTAGAATAAGTCGAAGGATGGCGAAAACTTCCTAAATGTTCAACCAACGACACAAAATCACATATTGGATGCACAAGATTGGTTAAAAACTCTAATTTGATTAGAATAAGCCTTGGGAGGATGAAAAATGACATAAATGTTCAACCAATGACAAAAAAACACTTATTGGATACACAAGATTGGTTAAAAACCCTAATTGGATTAGAATATGCCAAGGGGGGACGAAAATGACCTAAATGTTAAACCAATGACACAAAACCACTTATTGGATTCACAAGATTGTTTAAAAACGCTAATTGGATTAGAATAGGCCAAGGGAGGACGAAAATGACCTAAATGTTCAACCAATGACACAAAATCACTTACTGGATGCACAAGATTGGTTAAAAACCCTAATTGGATTAGAATAAGTCGAAGGATGACGAAAATGACCTAAATGTTCAACCAATGACACAAAATCACTTATTGGATGCACAAGATTGGTTAAGAACCCTAATTGGATTAGAATAAGTCGAAGCATGACGAAAATGTCGTAAATGTTCAATCAATGACACAAAATCACTTATTGGATGCACAAGATTGGTTAAAAACCCTAATTGGATTAGAATAAGTCGAAGGATGGCGAAAATTACCTAAATGTTCAACCAATGACACAAAATCACATATTGGATGCACAAGATTGGTTAAAAACTCTAATTGGATTAGAATAAGCCTTTGGAGGACGAAAAATGACATAAATGTTCAACCAATGAAAAAAAAACACTAATTGGATGCACAAGATTGGTTAAAACCCTAATTGGATTAGAATATGCCAAGGGGGGACGAAAATGACCTAAATGTTCAACCAATGACACAAAATCACTTATTGGATTCACAAGATTAGTTAAAAACCCTAATTGGATTAGAATAAGTCGAAGGATGACGAAAATGTCGTAAATGTTCAACCAATGACACAAAATCACTTACTGGATGCACAAGATTGGTTAAAAACCCTAATTGGATTAGAATAAGTCGAAGGATGACGAAAATGACCTAAATGTTCAACCAATGACACAAAATCACTTATTGGATGCACAAGATTGGTTAAAAACCCTAATTGGATTACAATAAGTCGAAGAATGACGAAAATGACCTAAATGTTCAACCAATGACACAAAATTACTTATTGGATGCACAAGATTGGTTAAAAACCCTAATTGGATTAGAATAAGTCGAAGGATGACGAAAATTACCTAAATGTTCAACCAATGACACAAAATCACATATTGGATGCACAAGATTGGTTAAAAACCCTAATTGGATTAGAATAAGCCTTGGGAGGACGAAAAATGACATAAATGTTCAACCAATGACACAAAATCACTTATTGGATGCCCTAGATTGGTTAAAAACCCTAATTGGATTAGAATAAGCCAAGGGAGGATGAAAATAACCTAAATGTTCAACCAATGATAAAAAATCACTTATTGGATGCACAAGATTGATTCAAAACCCTAGTTGGATTAGAATAAGCCTACGGAGGACGAAAAATGACCTATATGTTCAATCAATGACACAAAATCACTTATTGGATGCACAAGATTGGTTAAAAACCCTAATTGGATTAGAATAAGTCGAAGGATGACGAAAATGTCGTAAATGTTCAACCAATGACACAAAATCACTTACTGGATGCACAAGATTGGTTAAAAACCCTAATTGGATTAGAATAAGTCGAAGGATGACGAAAATGACCTAAATGTTCAACCAATGACACAAAATCACATATTGGATGCACAAGATTGGTTAAAAACCCTAATTGGATTAGAATAATCCTAAGGAGGACGAAAATGACCTAAATGTTCAACCAATGACACAAAATCACTTTTTGGATGCACAAGATTGGTTAAAAAACATAATTGGATTAGAATAAGCCAAGGGAGAACGAAAATGACCTAAATGTTCAACCAATGATACAAAATCACTTATTGGATGCACAAGATTGGTTAAAAACCCTAATTGGATTAGAATAAGTCGAAGGATGGCGAAAACTTCCTAAATGTTCAACCAACGACACAAAATCACATATTGGATGCACAAGATTGGTTAAAAACTCTAATTGGATTAGAATAAGCCTTGGGAGGATGAAAAATGACATAAATGTTCAACCAATGACAAAAAAACACTTATTGGATACACATGATTGGTTAAAAACCCTAATTGGATTAGAATATGCCAAGGGGGGACGAAAATGACCTAAATGTTAAACCAATGACACAAAACCACTTATTGGATTCACAAGATTGGTTAAAAACGCTAATTGGATTAGAATAGGCCAAGGGAGGACGAAAATGACCTAAATGTTCAACCAATGACACAAAATCACTTACTGGATGCACAAGATTGGTTAAAAACCCTAATTGGATTAGAATAAGTCGAAGGATGACGAAAATGACCTAAATGTTCAACCAATGACACAAAATTACTTATTGGATGCACAAGATTGGTTAAAAACCCTAATTGGATTAGAATAAGTCGAAGGATGGCGAAAATTACCTAAATGTTCAACCAATGACACAAAATCACATATTGGATGCACAAGATTGGTTAAAAACCCTAATTGGATTAGAATAAGCCTTGGGAGGACGAAAAATGACATAAATGTTCAACCAATGACACAAAATCACTTATTGGATGCCCTAGATTGGTTAAAAACCCTAATTGAATTAGAATAAGCCAAGGGAGGATGAAAATAACCTAAATGTTCAACCAATGATAAAAAATCACTTATTGGATGCACAAGATTGATTCAAAACCCTAGTTGGATTAGAATAAGCCTACGGAGGACGAAAAATGACCTATATGTTCAACCAATGACACAAAATCACTTATTGCATGCACAAGATTGGTTAAAAACCCTAATTCGATTAGAATAAGCCTAAGGAGGACGGAAATGACGTAAATGTTCAACCAATGACACAAAATCACTTATTGGATGCACAAGATTGGTTAAAAACCCTAATTGGATTAGAATAAGTCGAAGGATGGCGAAAATTACCTAAATGTTCAACCAATGACACAAAATCACATATTGGATGCACAAGATTGGTTAAAAACCCTAATTGGATTAGAATAAGCCTTGGGAGGACGAAAAATGACATAAATGTTCAACCAATGACACAAAATCACTTATTGGATGCCCTAGATTGGTTAAAAACCCTAATTGGATTAGAATAAGCCAAGGGAGGATGAAAATAACCTAAATGTTCAACCAATGATAAAAAATCACTTATTGGATGCACAAGATTGATTCAAAACCCTAGTTGGATTAGAATAAGCCTACGGAGGACGAAAAATGACATATATGTTCAACCAATGACACAAAATCACTTATTGGATGCACAAGATTGGTTAAAACCCTAATTGGATTAGAATATGCCAAGGGGGGACGAAAATGACCTAAATGTTCAACCAATGACACAAAATCACTTATTGGATTCACAAGATTGGTTAAAAACCCTAATTGGATTAGAATAAGTCGAAGGATGACGAAAATGTCGTAAATGTTCAACCAATGACACAAAATCACTTACTGGATGCACAAGATTGGTTAAAAACCCTAATTGGATTAGAATAAGTCGAAGGATGACGAAAATGACCTAAATATTCAACCAATGACACAAAATCACTTATTGGATGCACAAGATTGGTTAAAAACCCTAATTGGATTACAATAAGTCGAAGAATGACGAAAATGACCTAAATGTTCAACCAATGACACAAAATTACTTATTGGATGCACAAGATTGGTTAAAAACCCTAATTGGATTAGAATAAGTCGAAGGATGGCGAAAATTACCTAAATGTTCAACCAATGACACAAAATCACATATTGGATGCACAAGATTGGTTAAAAACCCTAATTGGATTAGAATAAGCCTTGGGAGGACGAAAAATGACATAAATGTTCAACCAATGACACAAAATCACTTATTGGATGCCCTAGATTGGTTAAAAACCCTAATTGGATTAGCATAAGCCAAGGGAGGATGAAAATAACCTAAATGTTCAACCAATGATAAAAAATCACTTATTGGATGCACAAGATTGATTCAAAACCCTAGTTGGATTAGAATAAGCCTACGGAGCACGAAAAATGACCTATATGTTCAACCAATGACACAAAATCACTTATTGGATGCACAAGATTGGTTAAAAACCCTAATTCGATTAGAATAAGCCTAAGGAGGACGGAAATGACGTAAATGTTCAACCAATGACACAAAATCACTTATTGGATGCACAAGATTGGTTAAAAACCCTAATTGGATTAGAATAAGTCGAAGGATGGCGAAAATTACCTAAATGTTCAACCAATGACACAAAATCACATATTGGATGCACAAGATTGGTTAAAAACCCTAATTGGATTAGAATAAGCCTTGGGAGGACGAAAAATGACATAAATGTTCAACCAATGACACAAAATCACTTATTGGATGCCCTAGATTGGTTAAAAACCCTAATTGGATTAGAATAAGCCAAGGGAGGATGAAAATGACCTAAATGTTCAACCAATGATAAAAAATCACTTATTGGATGCACAAGATTGATTCAAAACCCTAGTTGGATTAGAATAAGCCTACGGAGGACGAAAAATGACCTATATGTTCAACCAATGACACAAAATCACTTATTGGATGCACAAGATTGGTTAAAAACCCTAATTCGATTAGAATAAGCCTAAGGAGGACGGAAATGACGTAAATGTTCAACCAATGACACAAAATCACTTATTGGATGCACAAGATTGGTTAAAAACCCTAATTGGATTAGAATAAGTCGAAGGATGACGAAAATGTCGTAAATGTTCAATCAATGACACAAAATCACTTATTGGATGCACAAGATTGGTTAAAAACCCTAATTGGATTAGAATAAGTCGAAGGATGGCGAAAATTACCTAAATGTTCAACCAATGACTCAAAATCACATATTGGATGCACAAGATTGGTTAAAAACTCTAATTGGATTAGAATAAGCCTTTGGAGGACGAAAAATGACATAAATGTTCAACCAATGACAAAAAAAACACTAATTGGATGCACAAGATTGGTTAAAACCCTAATTGGATTAGAATATGCCAAGGGGGGACGAAAATGACCTAAATGTTCAACCAATGACACAAAATCACTTATTGGATTCACAAGATTGGTTAAAAACCCTATATGGATTAGAATAAGTCGAAGGATGACGAAAATGTCGTAAATGTTCAACCAATGACACAAAATCACTTACTCGATGCACAAGATTGGTTAAAAACCCTAATTGGATTAGAATAAGTCGAAGGATGACGAAAATGACCTAAATGTTCAACCAATGACACAAAATCACTTATTGGATGCACAAGATTGGTTAAAAACCCTAATTGGATTACAATAAGTCGAAGAATGACGAAAATGACCTAAATGTTCAACCAATGACACAAAATTACTTATTGGATGCACAAGATTGGTTAAAAACCCTAATTGGGTTAGAATAAGTCGAAGGATGGCGAAAATGACCTAAATGTTCAACCAATGACACAAAATCACATATTGGATGCACAAGATTGGTTAAAAACCCTAATTGGATTAGAATAATCCTAAGGAGGACGAAAATGACCTAAATGTTCAACCAATGACACAAAATCACTTTTTGGATGCACAAGATTGGTTAAAAAACATAATTGGATTAGAATAAGCCAAGGGAGAACGAAAATGACCTAAATGTTCAACCAATGATACAAAATCACTTATTGGATGCACAAGATTGGTTAAAAACCCTAATTGGATTAGAATAAGTCGAAGGATGGCGAAAACTTCCTAAATGTTCAACCAACGACACAAAATCACATATTGGATGCACAAGATTGGTTAAAAACTCTAATTGGATTAGAATAAGCCTTGGGAGGATGAAAAATGACATAAATGTTCAACCAATGACAAAAAAACACTTATTGGATACACAAGATTGGTTAAAAACCCTAATTGGATTAGAATATGCCAAGGGGGGACGAAATGGACCTAAATGTTAAACCAATGACACAAAACCACTTATTGGATTCACAAGATTGGTTAAAAACGCTAATTGGATTAGAATAGGCCAACGGAGGACGAAAATGACCTAAATGTTCAACCAATGACACAAAATCACTTACTGGATGCACAAGATTGGTTAAAAACCCTAATTGGATTAGAATAAGTCGAAGGATGACGAAAATGTCGTAAATGTTCAACCAATGACACAAAATCACTTACTGGATGCACAAGATTGGTTAAAAACCCTAATTGGATTAGAATAAGTCGAAGGATGACGAAAATGACCTAAATGTTCAACCAATGACACAAAATCACTTATTGGATGCACAAGATTGGTTAAGAACCCTAATTGGATTAGAATAAGTCGAAGCATGACGAAAATGTCGTAAATGTTCAATCAATGTCACAAAATCACTTATTGGATGCACAAGATTGGTTAAAAACCTTAATTGGATTAGAATAAGTCGAAGGATGGCGAAAATTACCTAAATGATCAACCAATGACACAAAATCACATATTGGATGCACAAGATTGGTTAAAAACTCTAATTGGATTAGAATAAGCCTTTGGAGGACGAAAAATGACATAAATGTTCAACCAATGACAAAAAAAACACTAATTGGATGCACAAGATTGGTTAAAACCCTAATTGGATTAGAATATGCCAAGGGGGGACGAAAATGACCTAAATGTTCAACCAATGACACAAAATCACTTATTGGATTCACAAGATTGGTTAAAAACCCTATATGGATTAGAATAAGTCGAAGGATGACGAAAATGTCGTAAATGTTCAACCAATGACACAAAATCACTTACTCGATGCACAAGATTGGTTAAAAACCCTAATTGGATTAGAATAAGTCGAAGGATGACGAAAATGACCTAAATGTTCAACCAATGACACAAAATCACTTATTGGATGCACAAGATTGGTTAAAAACCCTAATTGGATTACAATAAGTCGAAGAATGACGAAAATGACCTAAATGTTCAACCAATGACACAAAATTACTTATTGGATGCACAAGATTGGTTAAAAACCCTAATTGGATTAGAATAAGTCGAAGGATGACGAAAATTACCTAAATGTTCAACCAATGACACAAAATCACATATTGGATGCACAAGATTGGTTAAAAACCCTAATTGGATTAGAATAAGCCTTGGGAGGACGAAAAATGACATAAATGTTCAACCAATGACACAAAATCACTTATTGGATGCCCTAGATTGGTTAAAAACCCTAATTGGATTAGAATAAGCCAAGGGAGGATGAAAATAACCTAAATGTTCAACCAATGATAAAAAATCACTTATTGGATGCACAAGATTGATTCAAAACCCTAGTTGGATTAGAATAAGCCTACGGAGGACGAAAAATGACCTATATGTTCAATCAATGACACAAAATCACTTATTGGATGCACAAGATTGGTTAAAAACCCTAATTGGATTAGAATAAGTCGAAGGATGACGAAAATGTCGTAAATGTTCAACCAATGACACAAAATCACTTACTGGATGCACAAGATTGGTTAAAAACCCTAATTGGATTAGAATAAGTCGAAGGATGACGAAAATGACCTAAATGTTCAACCAATGACACAAAATCACATATTGGATGCACAAGATTGGTTAAAAACCCTAATTGGATTAGAATAATCCTAAGGAGGACGAAAATGACCTAAATGTTCAACCAATGACACAAAATCACTTTTTGGATGCACAAGATTGGTTAAAAAACCTAATTGGATTAGAATAAGCCAAGGGAGAACGAAAATGACCTAAATGTTCAACCAATGATACAAAATCACTTATTGGATGCACAAGATTGGTTAAAAACCCTAATTGGATTAGAATAATCCTAAGGAGGACGAAAATGACCTAAATGTTCAACCAATGACACAAAATCACATATTGGATGCACAAGATTGGTTAAAAACCCTAATTGGATTAGAATAATCCTAAGGAGGACGAAAATGACCTAAATGTTCAACCAATGACACAAAATCACTTTTTGGATGCACAAGATTGGTTAAAAACCCTAATTGGATTAGAATTAGCCAAGGGAGAACGAAAATGACCTAAATGTTCAACCAATGACACAAAATCACATATTGGATGCACAAGATTGGTTAAAAACCCTAATTGGATTAGAATAATCCTAAGGAGGACGAAAATGACCTAAATGTTCAACCAATGACACAAAATCACTTTTTGGATGCACAAGATTGGTTAAAAAACATAATTGGATTAGAATAAGCCAAGGGAGAACGAAAATGACCTAAATGTTCAACCAATGATACAAAATCACTTATTGGATGCACAAGATTGGTTAAAAACCCTAATTGGATTAGAATAAGTCGAAGGATGGCGAAAACGTCCTAAATGTTCAACCAACGACACAAAATCACATATTGGATGCACAAGATTGGTTAAAAACTCTAATTGGATTAGAATAAGCCTTGGGAGGATGAAAAATGACATAAATGTTCAACCAATGACAAAAAAACACTTATTGGATACACAAGATTGGTTAAAAACCCTAATTGGATTAGAATATGCCAAGGGGGGACGAAAATGACCTAAATGTTAAACCAATGACACAAAACCACTTATTGGATTCACAAGATTGGTTAAAAACGCTAATTGGATTAGAATAGGCCAAGGGAGGACGAAAATGACCTAAATGTTCAACCAATGACACAAAATCACTTACTGGATGCACAAGATTGGTTAAAAACCCTAATTGGATTAGAATAAGTCGAAGGATGACGAAAATGACCTAAATGTTCAACCAATGACACAAAATCACTTATTGGATGCACAAGATTGGTTAAGAACCCTAATTGGATTAGAATAAGTCGAAGCATGACGAAAATGTCGTAAATGTTCAATCAATGACACAAAATCACTTATTGGATGCACAAGATTGGTTAAAAACCCTAATTGGATTAGAATAAGTCGAAGGATGGCGAAAATTACCTAAATGTTCAACCAATGACACAAAATCACATATTGGATGCACAAGATTGGTTAAAAACTCTAATTGGATTAGAATAAGCCTTTGGAGGACGAAAAATGACATAAATGTTCAACCAATGAAAAAAAAACACTAATTGGATGCACAAGATTGGTTAAAACCCTAATTGGATTAGAATATGCCAAGGGGGGACGAAAATGACCTAAATGTTCAACCAATGACACAAAATCACTTATTGGATTCACAAGATTGGTTAAAAACCCTAATTGGATTAGAATAAGTCGAAGGATGACGAAAATGTCGTAAATGTTCAACCAATGACACAAAATCACTTACTGGATGCACAAGATTGGTTAAAAACCCTAATTGGATTAGAATAAGTCGAAGGATGACGAAAATGACCTAAATATTCAACCAATGACACAAAATCACTTATTGGATGCACAAGATTGGTTAAAAACCCTAATTGGATTACAATAAGTCGAAGAATGACGAAAATGACCTAAATGTTCAACCAATGACACAAAATTACTTATTGGATGCACAAGATTGGTTAAAAACCCTAATTGGATTAGAATAAGTCGAAGGATGGCGAAAATTACCTAAATGTTCAACCAATGACACAAAATCACATATTGGATGCACAAGATTGGTTAAAAACCCTAATTGGATTAGAATAAGCCTTGGGAGGACGAAAAATGACATAAATGTTCAACCAATGACACAAAATCACTTATTGGATGCCCTAGATTGGTTAAAAACCCTAATTGGATTAGCATAAGCCAAGGGAGGATGAAAATAACCTAAATGTTCAACCAATGATAAAAAATCACTTATTGGATGCACAAGATTGATTCAAAACCCTAGTTGGATTAGAATAAGCCTACGGAGCACGAAAAATGACCTATATGTTCAACCAATGACACAAAATCACTTATTGGATGCACAAGATTGGTTAAAAACCCTAATTCGATTAGAATAAGCCTAAGGAGGACGGAAATGACGTAAATGTTCAACCAATGACACAAAATCACTTATTGGATGCACAAGATTGGTTAAAAACCCTAATTGGATTAGAATAAGTCGAAGGATGGCGAAAATTACCTAAATGTTCAACCAATGACACAAAATCACATATTGGATGCACAAGATTGGTTAAAAACCCTAATTGGATTAGAATAAGCCTTGGGAGGACGAAAAATGACATAAATGTTCAACCAATGACACAAAATCACTTATTGGATGCCCTAGATTGGTTAAAAACCCTAATTGGATTAGCATAAGCCAAGGGAGGATGAAAATAACCTAAATGTTCAACCAATGATAAAAAATCACTTATTGGATGCACAAGATTGATTCAAAACCCTAGTTGGATTAGAATAAGCCTACGGAGGACGAAAAATGACCTATATGTTCAACCAATGACACAAAATCACTTATTGGATGCACAAGATTGGTTAAAAACCCTAATTCGATTAGAATAAGCCTAAGGAGGACGGAAATGACGTAAATGTTCAACCAATGACACAAAATCACTTATTGGATGCACAAGATTGGTTAAAAACCCTAATTGGATTAGAATAAGTCGAAGGATGACGAAAATGTCGTAAATGTTCAATCAATGACACAAAATCACTTATTGGATGCACAAGATTGGTTAAAAACCCTAATTGGATTAGAATAAGTCGAAGGATGGCGAAAATTACCTAAATGTTCAACCAATGACTCAAAATCACATATTGGATGCACAAGATTGGTTAAAAACTCTAATTGGATTAGAATAAGCCTTTGGAGGACGAAAAATGACATAAATGTTCAACCAATGACAAAAAAAACACTAATTGGATGCACAAGATTGGTTAAAACCCTAATTGGATTAGAATATGCCAAGGGGGGACGAAAATGACCTAAATGTTCAACCAATGACACAAAATCACTTATTGGATTCACAAGATTGGTTAAAAACCCTATATGGATTAGAATAAGTCGAAGGATGACGAAAATGTCGTAAATGTTCAACCAATGACACAAAATCACTTACTCGATGCACAAGATTGGTTAAAAACCCTAATTGGATTAGAATAAGTCGAAGGATGACGAAAATGACCTAAATGTTCAACCAATGACACAAAATCACTTATTGGATGCACAAGATTGGTTAAAAACCCTAATTGGATTACAATAAGTCGAAGAATGACGAAAATGACCTAAATGTTCAACCAATGACACAAAATTACTTATTGGATGCACAAGATTGGTTAAAAACCCTAATTGGATTAGAATAAGTCGAAGGATGACGAAAATTACCTAAATGTTCAACCAATGACACAAAATCACATATTGGATGCACAAGATTGGTTAAAAACCCTAATTGGATTAGAATAAGCCTTGGGAGGACGAAAAATGACATAAATGTTCAACCAATGACACAAAATCACTTATTGGATGCCCTAGATTGGTTAAAAACCCTAATTGGATTAGAATAAGCCAAGGGAGGATGAAAATAACCTAAATGTTCAACCAATGATAAAAAATCACTTATTGGATGCACAAGATTGATTCAAAACCCTAGTTGGATTAGAATAAGCCTACGGAGGACGAAAAATGACCTATATGTTCAATCAATGACACAAAATCACTTATTGGATGCACAAGATTGGTTAAAAACCCTAATTGGATTAGAATAAGTCGAAGGATGACGAAAATGTCGTAAATGTTCAACCAATGACACAAAATCACTTACTGGATGCACAAGATTGGTTAAAAACCCTAATTGGATTAGAATAAGTCGAAGGATGACGAAAATGACCTAAATGTTCAACCAATGACACAAAATCACTTATTGGATGCACAAGATTGGTTAAAAACCCTAATTGGATTAGAATAAGCCAAGGGAGGATGAAAATAACCTAAATGTTCAACCAATGATAAAAAATCACTTATT
Organism: Cicer yamashitae; assembly: GCA_037974755.1. Classification (NCBI taxonomy): domain Eukaryota; kingdom Viridiplantae; phylum Streptophyta; class Magnoliopsida; order Fabales; family Fabaceae; genus Cicer; species Cicer yamashitae. The sequence goes on from JBBPBQ010000004.1 coordinate 30,312,761, forward strand.
GGATGCACAAGATTGATTCAAAACCCTAGTTGGATTAGAATAAGCCTACGGAGGACGAAAAATGACCTATATGTTCAACCAATGACACAAAATCACTTATTGCATGCACAAGATTGGTTAAAAACCCTAATTCGATTAGAATAAGCCTAAGGAGGACGGAAATGACGTAAATGTTCAACCAATGACACAAAATCACTTATTGGATGCACAAGATTGGTTAAAAACCCTAATTGGATTAGAATAAGTCGAAGGATGGCGAAAATTACCTAAATGTTCAACCAATGACACAAAATCACATATTGGATGCACAAGATTGGTTAAAAACCCTAATTGGATTAGAATAAGCCTTGGGAGGACGAAAAATGACATAAATGTTCAACCAATGACACAAAATCACTTATTGGATGCCCTAGATTGGTTAAAAACCCTAATTGGATTAGAATAAGCCAAGGGAGGATGAAAATAACCTAAATGTTCAACCAATGATAAAAAATCACTTATTGGATGCACAAGATTGATTCAAAACCCTAGTTGGATTAGAATAAGCCTACGGAGGACGAAAAATGACCTATATGTTCAACCAATGACACAAAATCACTTATTGGATGCACAAGATTGGTTAAAAACCCTAATTCGATTAGAATAAGTCTAAGGAGGACGGAAATGACGTAAATGTTCAACCAATGACACAAAATCACTTATTGGATGCACAAGATTGGTTAAAAACCCTAATTGGATTAGAATAAGTCGAAGGATGACGAAAATGACGTAAATGTTCAATCAATGACACAAAATCACTTATTGGATGCACAAGATTGGTTAAAAACCCTAATTGGATTAGAATAAGTCGAAGGATGACGAAAATGACATAAACGTTCAACCAATGGCACAAAATTACCTATTGGATGCACAAGATTGGTTAAAAACCCTAATTGGATTAGAATAAGTCGAAGGATGACGAAAATGTCGTAAATGTTCAATCAATGACACAAAATCACTTATTGGATGCACAAGATTGGTTAAAAACCCTAATTGGATTAGAATAAGTCGAAGGATGGCGAAAATTACCTAAATGTTCAACCAATGGCACAAAATCACATATTGGATGCACAAGATTGGTTAAAAACTCTAATTGGATTAGAATAAGCCTTTGGAGGACGAAAAATGACATAAATGTTCAACCAATGACAAAAAAAACACTAATTGGACGCACAAGATTGGTTAAAACCCTAATTGGATTAGAATATGCCAAGGGGGGACGAAAATGACCTAAATGTTCAACCAATGACACAAAATCACTTATTGGATTCACAAGATTGGTTAAAAACCCTAATTGGATTAGAATAAGTCGAAGGATGACGAAAATGTCGTAAATGTTCAACCAATGACACAAAATCACTTACTGGATGCACAAGATTGATTAAAAACCCTAATTGGATTAGAATAAGTCGAAGGATGACGAAAATGATCTAAATGTTCAACCAATGACACAAAATCACTTATTGGATGCACAAGATTGGTTAAAAACCCTAATTGGATTACAATAAGTCGAAGAATGACGAAAATGACCTAAATGTTCAACCAATGACACAAAATTACTTATTGGATGCACAAGATTGGTTAAAAACCCTAATTGGATTAGAATAAGTCGAAGGATGACGAAAATTACCTAAATGTTCAACCAATGACACAAAATCACATATTGGATGCACAAGATTGGTTAAAAACCCTAATTGGATTAGAATAAGCCTTGGGAGGACGAAAAATGACATAAATGTTCAACCAATGACACAAAATCACTTATTGGATGCCCTAGATTGGTTAAAAACCCTAATTGGATTAGAATAAGCCAAGGGAGGATGAAAATAACCTAAATGTTCAACCAATGATAAAAAATCACTTATTGGATGCACAAGATTGATTCAAAACCCTAGTTGGATTAGAATAAGCCTACGGAGGACGAAAAATGACATATATGTTCAACCAATGACACAAAATCACTTATTGGATGCACAACATTGGTTAAAAACCCTAATTCGATTAGAATAAGCCTAGGGAGGACGGAAATGACATAAATGTTCAACCAATGACAAAAAAAACACTAATTGGATGCACAAGATTGGTTAAAACCCTAATTGGATTAGAATATGCCAAGGGGGGACGAAAATGACCTAAATGTTCAACCAATGACACAAAATCACTTATTGGATTCACAAGATTGGTTAAAAACCCTAATTGGATTAGAATAAGTCGAAGGATGACGAAAATGACCTAAATGTTCAACCAATGACACAAAATCACTTATTGGATGCACAAGATTGGTTAAAAACCCTAATTGGATTACAATAAGTCGAAGAATGACGAAAATGACCTAAATGTTCAACCAATGACACAAAATTACTTATTGGATGCACAAGATTGGTTAAAAACCCTAATTGGATTAGAATAAGTCGAAGGATGACGAAAATTACCTAAATGTTCAACCAATGACACAAAATCACATATTGGATGCACAAGATTGGTTAAAAACCCTAATTGGATTAGAATAAGCCTTGGGAGGACGAAAAATGACATAAATGTTCAACCAATGACACAAAATCACTTATTGGATGCCCTAGATTGGTTAAAAACCCTAATTGGATTAGAATAAGCCAAGGGAGGATGAAAATAACCTAAATGTTCAACCAATGATAAAAAATCACTTATTGGATGCACAAGATTGACTCAAAACCCTAGTTGGATTAGAATAAGCCTGCGGACGACGAAAAATGACATATATGTTCAACCAATGACACAAAATCACTTATTGGATGCACAAGATTGGTTAAAAACCCTAATTGGATTAGAATAAGTCGAAGGATGACGAAAATTACCTAAATGTTCAACCAATGACACAAAATCACATATTGGATGCACAAGATTGGTTAAAAACCCTAATTGGATTAGAATAAGCCTTTGGAGGACGAAAAATGACATAAATGTTCAACCAATGACAAAAAAAACACTAATTGGATGCACAAGATTGGTTAAAACCCTAATTGGATTAGAATATGCCAAGGGGGGACGAAAATGACCTAAATGTTCAACCAATGACACAATATCACTTATTGGATTCACAAGATTGGTTAAAAACCCTAATTGGATTCGAATAAGTCGAAGGATCACGAAAATGTCGTAAATGTTCAACCAATAACACAAAATCACTTACTGGATGCACAAGATTGGTTAAAAACCCTAATTGGATTAGAATAAGTCGAAGGATGACGAAAATGACCTAAATGTTCAACCAATGACACAAAATCACTTATTGGATGCACAAGATTGGTTAAAAACCCTAATTGGATTACAATAAGTCGAAGAATGACGAAAATGACCTAAATGTTCAACCAATGACACAAAATCACTTATTGGATGCACAAGATTGCTTAAAAACCCTAATTGGATTACAATAAGTCGAAGAATGACGAAAATGACCTAAATGTTCAACCAATGATACAAAATTACTTATTGGATGCACAAGATTGGTTAAAAACCCTAATTGGATTAGAGTAAGTCGAAGGATGGCGAAAATTACCTAAATGTTCAACCAACGACACAAAATCACATATTGGATGCACAAGATTGGTTAACAACTCTAATTGGATTAGAATAAGCCTTGGGAGGATGAAAAATGACATAATTGTTCAACCAATGACAAAAAAACACTTATTGGATACATAAGATTGGTTAAAAACCCTAATTGGATTAGAATATGCCAAGGGGGGACGAAAATGACCTAAATGTTAAACCAATGACACAAAATCACTTTGGATTCACAAGATTGGTTAAAAACCCTAATTGGATTAGAATAGGCCAAGGGAGGACGAAAATGACCTAAATGTTCAACCAATGACACAAAATCACTTACTGGATGCACAAGATTGGTTAAAAACCCTAATTGGATTAGAATAAGTCGAAGGATGACGAAAATGACCTAAATGTTCAACCAATGACACAAAATCACTTATTGGATGCACAAGATTGGTTAAAAACCCTAATTTGATTACAATAAGTCGAAGGATGACGAAAATGACCTAAATATTCAACCAATGACACAAAATTACTTATTGGATGCACAAGATTGGTTAAAAACCCTAATTGGATTAGAATAAGTCGAAGGATGGCGAAAATTACCTAAAAGATCAACCAATGACACAAAATCACATATTGGATGCACAAGATTGGTTAAAAACCCTAATTGGATTAGAATAAGCCTTGGGAGGACGAAAAATGACATAAATGTTCAACCAATGACACAAAATCACTTATTGGATGCCCTAGATTGGTTAAAAACCCTAATTGGATTAGAATAAGTCGAAGGATGGCGAAAATTACCTAAATGTTCAACCAATGACACAAAATCACATATTGGATGCACAAGATTGGTTAAAAACTCTAATTGGATTAGAATAAGCCTTTGGAGGACGAAAAATGACATAAATGTTCAACCAATGACAAAAAAAACACTAATTGGATGCACAAGATTGGTTAAATCCCTAATTGGATTAGAATATGCCAAGGGGGGACGAAAATGACCTAAATGTTCAACCTATGACACAAAATCACTTATTGGATTCACAAGATTGGTTAAAAACCCTAATTGGATTAGAATAAGTCGAAGGATGACGAAAATGTCGTAAATGTTCAACCAATGACACAAAATCACTTACTGGATGCACAAGATTGGTTAAAAACCCTAATTGGATTAGAATAAGTCGAAGGATGACGAAAATGACCTAAATGTTCAACCAATGACACAAAATCACTTATTGGATGCACAAGATTGGTTAAAAACCCTAATTGGATTACAATAAGTCGAAGAATGACGAAAATGACCTAAATGTTCAACCAATGACACAAAATTACTTATTGGATTCACAAGATTGGTTAAAAACCCTAATTGGATTAGAATAAGTCGAAGGATGGCGAAAATTACCTAAATGTTCAACCAATGACACAAAATCACATATTGGATGCACAAGATTTGTTAAAAACCCTAATTGGATTAGAATAAGCCTTCGGAGGACGAAAAATGACATAAATGTTCAACCAATGACACAAAATCACTTATTGGATGCCCTAGATTGGTTAAAAACCTTAATTGGATTAGAATAAGCCAAGGGAGGATGAAAATAACCTAAATGTTCAACCAATGATAAAAAATCACTTATTGGATGCACAAGATTGATTCAAAACCCTAGTTGGATTAGAATAAGCCTACGGAGGACGAAAAATGACATATATGTTCAACCAATGACACAAAATCACTTATTGGATGCACAAGATTGGTTCAAAACCCTAATTCGATTAGAATAAGCCTAGGGAGGACGGAAATGACGTAAATGTTCAACCAATGACACAAAATCACTTATTGGATGCACAAGATTGGTTAAAAACCCTAATTGGATTAGAATAAGTCGAAGGATGACGAAAATGTCGTAAATGTTTAATCAATGACACAAAATCACTTATTGGATGCACAAGATTGGTTAAAAACCCTAATTGGATTAGAATAAGTCGAAGGATGACGAAAATGACATAAACGTTCAATCAATGACACAAAATCACTTATTGGATGCACAAGATTGGTTAAAAACCCTAATTGGATTAGAATAAGTCGAAGGATGACGAAAATGACATAAACGTTCAACCAATGGCACAAAATTACCTATTGGATGCACAAGATTGGTTAAAAACCCTAATTGGATTAGAATAAGTCGAAGGATGGCGAAAATTACCTAAATGTTCAACCAATGACACAAAATCACATATTGGATGCACAAGATTGGTTAAAAACCCTAATTGGATTAGAATAAGCCTTGGGAGGACGAAAAATGACATAAATGTTCAACCAATGACACAAAATCACTTATTGGATGCCCTAGATTGGTTAAAAACCCTAATTGGATTAGCATAAGCCAAGGGAGGATGAAAATAACCTAAATGTTCAACCAATGATAAAAAATCACTTATTGGATGCACAAGATTGATTCAAAACCCTAGTTGGATTAGAATAAGCCTACGGAGGACGAAAAATGACCTATATGTTCAACCAATGACACAAAATCACTTATTGGATGCACAAGATTGGTTAAAAACCCTAATTCGATTAGAATAAGCCTAAGGAGGACGGAAATGACGTAAATGTTCAACCAATGACACAAAATCACTTATTGGATGCACAAGATTGGTTAAAAACCCTAATTGGATTAGAATAAGTCGAAGGATGGCGAAAATTACCTAAATGTTCAACCAATGACACAAAATCACATATTGGATGCACAAGATTGGTTAAAAACCCTAATTGGATTAGAATAAGCCTAGGGAGGACGAAAAATGACATAAATGTTCAACCAATGACACAAAATCACTTATTGGATGCACAAGATTGGTTAAAAACCCTAATTGGATTAGAATAGGCCAAGGGAGGACGAAAATGACCTAAATGTTCAACCAATGACACAAAATCACTTATTGGATGCACAAGATTGGTTAAAAACTCAAATTGGATTAGAATAAGCCTAAGGAGGACGAAAATGACCTAAATGTTCAACCAACGACACAAAATCACTTATTGGATGCACAAGATTGGTTAAAAACCCTAATTGGATTAGAATAGGCCAAGGGAGGACGAAAATGACCTAAATTTCAACCAATGACACAAAATCACTTATTGGATGCACAAGATTGGTTAAAAACCCTAATTAGATTAGAATAAGCCAAGGGGGGACGAAAATGACCTAAATGTTCAACCAATGACACAAAATCACTTACTGGATGCACAAGATTGGTTAAAAACCCTAATTGGATTAGAATAAGTCGAAGGATGACGAAAATGACCTAAATGTTCAACCAATGACACAAAATCACTTATTGGATGCACAAGATTGGTTAAGAACCCTAATTGGATTAGAATAAGTCGAAGCATGACGAAAATGTCGTAAATGTTCAATCAATGTCACAAAATCACTTATTGGATGCACAAGATTGGTTAAAAACCTTAATTGGATTAGAATAAGTCGAAGGATGGCGAAAATTACCTAAATGATCAACCAATGACACAAAATCACATATTGGATGCACAAGATTGGTTAAAAACTCTAATTGGATTAGAATAAGCCTTTGGAGGACGAAAAATGACATAAATGTTCAACCAATGACAAAAAAAACACTAATTGGATGCACAAGATTGGTTAAAACCCTAATTGGATTAGAATATGCCAAGGGGGGACGAAAATGACCTAAATGTTCAACCAATGACACAAAATCACTTATTGGATTCACAAGATTGGTTAAAAACCCTAATTGGATTAGAATAAGTCGAAGGATCACGAAAATGTCGTAAATGTTCAACCAATAACACAAAATCACTTACTGGATGCACAAGATTGGTTAAAAACCCTAATTGGATTAGAATAAGTCGAAGGATGACGAAAATGACCTAAATGTTCAACCAATGACACAAAATCACTTATTGGATGCACAAGATTGGTTAAAAACCCTAATTGGATTACAATAAGTCGAAGAATGACGAAAATGACCTAAATGTTCAACCAATGACACAAAATTACTTATTGGATGCACAAGATTGGTTAAAAACCCTAATTGGATTAGAATAAGTCGTAGGATGGCGAAAATTACCTAAATGTTCAACCAATGACACAAAATCACATATTGGATGCATAAGATTGGTTAAAAACCCTAATTGGATTAGAATAAGCCTTGGGAGGACGAAAAATGACATAAATGTTCAACCAATGACACAAAATCACTTATTGGATGCCCTAGATTGGTTAAAAACCCTAATTGGATTAGAATAAGCCAAGGGAGGATGAAAATAACCTAAATGTTCAACCAATGATAAAAAATCACTTATTGGATGCACAAGATTGATTCAAAACCCTAGTTGGATTAGAATAAGCCTACGGAGGACGAAAAATGACCTATATGTTCAACCAATGACACAAAATCACTTATTGGATGCACAAGATTGGTTAAAAACCCTAATTCGATTAGAATAAGTCTAAGGAGGACGGAAATGACGTAAATGTTCAACCAATGACACAAAATCACTTATTGGATGCACAAGATTGGTTAAAAACCCTAATTGGATTAGAATAAGTCGAAGGATGACGAAAATGACGTAAATGTTCAATCAATGACACAAAATCACTTATTGGATGCACAAGATTGGTTAAAAACCCTAATTGGATTAGAATAAGTCGAAGGATGACGAAAATGACATAAACGTTCAACCAATGGCACAAAATTACCTATTGGATGCACAAGATTGGTTAAAAACCCTAATTGGATTAGAATAAGTCGAAGGATGACGAAAATGTCGTAAATGTTCAATCAATGACACAAAATCACTTATTGGATGCACAAGATTGGTTAAAAACCCTAATTGGATTAGAATAAGTCGAAGGATGGCGAAAATTACCTAAATGTTCAACCAATGGCACAAAATCACATATTGGATGCACAAGATTGGTTAAAAACTCTAATTGGATTAGAATAAGCCTTTGGAGGACGAAAAATGACATAAATGTTCAACCAATGACAAAAAAAACACTAATTGGACGCACAAGATTGGTTAAAACCCTAATTGGATTAGAATATGCCAAGGGGGGACGAAAATGACCTAAATGTTCAACCAATGACACAAAATCACTTATTGGATTCACAAGATTGGTTAAAAACCCTAATTGGATTAGAATAAGTCGAAGGATGACGAAAATGACCTAAATGTTCAACCAATGACACAAAATCACTTATTGGATGCACAAGATTGGTTAAAAACCCTAATTGGATTACAATAAGTCGAAGAATGACGAAAATGACCTAAATGTTCAACCAATGACACAAAATCACTTATTGGATGCACAAGATTGGTTAAAAACCCTAACTGGATTACAATAAGTCGAAGAGTGACGAAAATGACCTAAATGTTCAACCAATGACACAAAATTACTTATTGGATGCACAAGATTGGTTAAAAACCCTAATTGGATTAGAATAAGTCGAAGGATGGCGAAAATTACATAAATGTTCAACCAATGACACAAAATCACATATTGGATGCACAAGATTGGTTAAAAACCCTAATTGGATTAGAATAAGCCTTTGGAGGACGAAAAATGACATAAATGTTCAACCAATGACACAAAATCACTTATTGGATGCCCTAGATTGGTTAAAAACCCTAATTGGATTAGAATAAGCCAAGGGAGGATGAAAATAACCTAAATGTTCAACCAATGATAAAAAATCACTTATTGGATGCACAAGATTGATTCAAAACCCTAGTTGGATTAGAATAAGCCTACGGAGGACGAAAAATGACCTATATGTTCAACCAATGACACAAAATCACTTATTGGATGCACAAGATTGGTTAAAAACCCTAATTCGATTAGAATAAGTCTAAGGAGGACGGAAATGACGTAAATGTTCAACCAATGACACAAAATCACTTATTGGATGCACAAGATTGGTTAAAAACCCTAATTGGATTAGAATAAGTCGAAGGATGACGAAAATGTCGTAAATGTTCAATCAATGACACAAAATCACTTATTGGATGCACAAGATTGGTTAAAAACCCTAATTGGATTAGAATAAGTCGAAGGATGACGAAAATGTCGTAAATGTTCAACCAATGACACAAAATCACTTACTGGATGCACAAGATTGGTTAAAAACCCTAATTGGATTAGAATAAGCCTTGGGAGGACGAAAAATGACAAATGTTCAACCAATGACACAAAATCACTTATTGGATGCACAAGATTGGTTAAAAACACTAATTGGATTAGAATAAGTCGAAGGATGGCGAAAATTACCTAAATGATCAACCAATGACACAAAATCACATATTGGATGCACAAGATTGGTTAAAAACTCTAATTGGATTAGAATAAGCCTTTGGAGGACGAAAAATGACATAAATGTTCAACCAATGACAAAAAAAACACTAATTGGATGCACAAGATTGGTTAAAACCCTAATTGGATTAGAATATGCCAAGGGGGGACGAAAATGACCTAAATGTTCAACCAATGACACAAAATCACTTATTGGATTCACAAGATTGGTTAAAAACCCTAATTGGATTAGAATAAGTCGAAGGATGACGAAAATGTCGTAAATGTTCAACCAATGACACAAAATCACTTACTGGATGCACAAGATTGGTTCAAAACCCTAATTGGATTAGAATAAGTCGAAGGATGACGAAAATGACCTAAATGTTCAACCAATGACACAAAATCACTTATTGGATGCACAAGATTGGTTAAAAACCCTAATTGGATTACAATAAGTCGAAGAATGACGAAAATGACCTAAATGTTCAACCAATGACAAAAAATCACTTATTGGATACACAAGATTGGTTAAAAACCCTAACTGGATTACAATAAGTCGAAGAGTGACGAAAATGACCTAAATGTTCAACCAATGACACAAAATTACTTATTGGATGCACAAGATTGGTTAAAAACCCTAATTGGATTAGAATAAGTCGAAGGATGGCGAAAATTACCTAAATGTTCAACCAATGACACAAAATCACATATTGGATGCACAAGATTGGTTAAAAACCCTAATTGGATTAGAATAAGCCTTGGGAGGACGAAAAATGACATAAATGTTCAACCAATGACACAAAATCACTTATTGGATGCCCTAGATTGGTTAAAAACCCTAATTGGATTAGCATAAGCCAAGGGAGGATGAAAATAACCTAAATGTTCAACCAATGATAAAAAATCACTTATTGGATGCACAAGATTGATTCAAAACCCTAGTTGGATTAGAATAAGCCTACGGAGGACGAAAAATGACCTATATGTTCAACCAATGACACAAAATCACTTATTGGATGCACAAGATTGGTTAAAAACCCTAATTCGATTAGAATAAGCCTAAGGAGGACGGAAATGACGTAAATGTTCAACCAATGACACAAAATCACTTATTGGATGCACAAGATTGGTTAAAAACCCTAATTGGATTAGAATAAGTCGAAGGATGGCGAAAATTACCTAAATGTTCAACCAATGACACAAAATCACATATTGGATGCACAAGATTGGTTAAAAACCCTAATTGGATTAGAATAAGCCTAGGGAGGACGAAAAATGACATAAATGTTCAACCAATGACACAAAATCACTTATTGGATGCACAAGATTGGTTAAAAACCCTAATTGGATTAGAATAAGCCAAGGGAGGACGAAAATGACCTAAATGTTCAACCAATGACACAAAATCACTTATTGGATGCACAAGATTGGTTAAAAACCCTAATTGGATTAGAATAAGCCTAGGGAGGACGAAAATGACCTAAATGTTCAACCAATGACACAAAATCACATATTGGATGCACAAGATTGGTTAAAAACCCTAATTGAATTAGAATAACTTAGGGAGGACGAAAATGACCTAAATGTTCAACCAATGACACAAAATGACACAAAATCACATATTGGATGCACAAGATTGGTTAAAAACCCTAATTGGATTAGAATAAGCCTAGGGAGGACGAAAATGACCTAAATGTTCAACCAATGACACAAAATGGCAAAAAATCACATATTGGATGCACAAGATTGGTTAAAAACCCTAATTGGATTAGAATAAGCCTAGGGAGGACGAAAATGACCTAAATGTTCAACCAATGACACAAAATGAAACAAAATCACATATTGGATGCACAAGATTGGTTAAAAACCCTAAATGGATTAGAATAAGCCTAGGGAGGACGAAAATGACCTAAATGTTCAACCAATGACACAAAATCACATATTGGATGCACAAGATTGGTTAAAAACCCTAAATGGATTAGAATAAGCCTAGGGAGGACGAAAATGACCTAAATGTTCAACCAATGACACAAAATCACTTATTGGATGCACAAGATTGGTTAAAAACCCTAATTAAATTAAAATAAGCCTTGGGAGGACGAAAAATGACATAAATGTTCAACCAACGACACAAAATCACTTATTGGATGCACAAGATTGGTTAAAAACCCTAATTGGATTAGAATAAGCCAAGGGGGGCCAAAAATTACCTAAATGTTCAACCAATGACACAAAATCACTTATTGGATGCACAAGATTGGTTAAAAACCCTAATTGGATTAGAATAAGTCGAAGGATGACGAAAATGACCTAAATGTTCAACCAATGACACAAAATCACTTGTTGGATGCACAAGATTGGTTTAGAACCCTAATTGGATTAGAATAAGCCAAGGGGGGACGAAAATTAGCTAAATGTTCAACCAATGACACAAAATTACTTATTGGATGCAAAAGATTGGTTAAAAACCCTAATTGGATTAGAATAAGTCGAAGGATGACGAAAATGACCTAAATGTTCAACAAATGACACAAAATCTCTTATTGGATGCACAAGATTGGTTAAAAACTCTCATTGGATTAGAATAAGCCTAAGGAGGACGAAAATGACCTAAATGTTCAACCAACGACACAAAATCACTTATTGGATGCACAAGATTGGTTAAAAACCCTAATTGGATTACAATAAGCCAAGGGGGACGAAAATTACCTAAATGTTCAACCAATGACACAAAATCACTTATTGGATGCACAAGATTGGTTAAAAACCCTAATTGGATTACAATAAGTCGAAGGATGACGAAAATGACCTAAATGTTCAACCAATGACACAAAATCACTTATTGGATGCACAAGATTGGTTAAAAACCCTAATTGGATTAGAATAAGCCTTGGGAGGACGAAAAATGACATAAATGTTCAACCAATGACACAAAATCACTTATTGGATGCCCTAGATTGGTTAAAAACCCTAATTGAATTAGAATAAGCCAAGGGAGGATGAAAATAACCTAAATGTTCAACCAATGATAAAAAATCACTTATTGGATGCACAAGATTGATTCAAAACCCTAGTTGGATTAGAATAAGCCTACGGAGGACGAAAAATGACCTATATGTTCAACCAATGACACAAAATCACTTATTGCATGCACAAGATTGGTTAAAAACCCTAATTCGATTAGAATAAGCCTAAGGAGGACGGAAATGACGTAAATGTTCAACCAATGACACAAAATCACTTATTGGATGCACAAGATTGGTTAAAAACCCTAATTGGATTAGAATAAGTCGAAGGATGGCGAAAATTACCTAAATGTTCAACCAATGACACAAAATCACATATTGGATGCACAAGATTGGTTAAAAACCCTAATTGGATTAGAATAAGCCTTGGGAGGACGAAAAATGACATAAATGTTCAACCAATGACACAAAATCACTTATTGGATGCCCTAGATTGGTTAAAAACCCTAATTGGATTAGAATAAGCCAAGGGAGGATGAAAATAACCTAAATGTTCAACCAATGATAAAAAATCACTTATTGGATGCACAAGATTGATTCAAAACCCTAGTTGGATTAGAATAAGCCTACGGAGGACGAAAAATGACCTATATGTTCAATCAATGACACAAAATCACTTATTGGATGCACAAGATTGGTTAAAAACCCTAATTGGATTAGAATAAGTCGAAGGATGACGAAAATGTCGTAAATGTTCAACCAATGACACAAAATCACTTACTGGATGCACAAGATTGGTTAAAAACCCTAATTGGATTAGAATAAGTCGAAGGATGACGAAAATGACCTAAATGTTCAACCAATGACACAAAATCACTTATTGGATGCACAAGATTGGTTAAAAACCCTAATTGGATTACAATAAGTCGAAGAATGACGAAAATGACCTAAATGTTCAACCAATGACACAAAATTACTTATTGGATGCACAAGATTGGTTAAAAACTCTAATTGGATTAGAATAAGTCGTAGGATGGCGAAAATTACCTAAATGTTCAACCAATGACACAAAATCACATATTGGATGCATAAGATTGGTTAAAAACCCTAATTGGATTAGAATAAGCCTTGGGAGGACGAAAAATGACATAAATGTTCAACCAATGACACAAAATCACTTATTGGATGCCCTAGATTGGTTAAAAACCCTAATTGGATTAGAATAAGCCAAGGGAGGATGAAAATAACCTAAATGTTCAACCAATGATAAAAAATCACATATTGGATGCACAAGATTGGTTAAAAACTCTAATTGGATTAGAATAAGCCTTTGGAGGACGAAAAATGACATAAATGTTCAACCAATGACAAAAAAAACACTAATTGGATGCACAAGATTGGTTAAAACCCTAATTGGATTAGAATATGCCAAGGGGGGACGAAAATGACCTAAATGTTCAACCAATGACACAAAATTACTTATTGGATGCACAAGATTGGTTAAAAACCCTAATTGGATTAGAATAAGTCGAAGGATGACGAAAATGTCGTAAATGTTCAATCAATGACACAAAATCACTTATTGGATGCACAAGATTGGTTAAAAACCCTAATTGGATTAGAATAAGTCGAAGGATGACGAAAATGTCGTAAATGTTCAACCAATGACACAAAATCACTTACTGGATGCACAAGATTGGTTAAAAACCCTAATTGGATTAGAATAAGCCTTGGGAGGACGAAAAATGACAAATGTTCAACCAATGACACAAAATCACTTATTGGATGCACAAGATTGGTTAAAAACACTAATTGGATTAGAATAAGTCGAAGGATGGCGAAAATTACCTAAATGATCAACCAATGACACAAAATCACATATTGGATGCACAAGATTGGTTAAAAACTCTAATTGGATTAGAATAAGCCTTTGGAGGACGAAAAATGACATAAATGTTCAACCAATGACAAAAAAAACACTAATTGGATGCACAAGATTGGTTAAAACCCTAATTGGATTAGAATATGCCAAGGGGGGACGAAAATGACCTAAATGTTCAACCAATGACACAAAATCACTTATTGGATTCACAAGATTGGTTAAAAACCCTAATTGGATTAGAATAAGTCGAAGGATCACGAAAATGTCGTAAATGTTCAACCAATAACACAAAATCACTTACTGGATGCACAAGATTGGTTAAAAACCCTAATTGGATTAGAATAAGTCGAAGGATGACGAAAATGACCTAAATGTTCAACCAATGACACAAAATCACTTATTGGATGCACAAGATTGGTTAAAAACCCTAATTGGATTACAATAAGTCGAAGAATGACGAAAATGACCTAAATGTTCAACCAATGACACAAAATTACTTATTGGATGCACAAGATTGGTTAAAAACCCTAATTGGATTAGAATAAGTCGTAGGATGGCGAAAATTACCTAAATGTTCAACCAATGACACAAAATCACATATTGGATGCATAAGATTGGTTAAAAACCCTAATTGGATTAGAATAAGCCTTGGGAGGACGAAAAATGACATAAATGTTCAACCAATGACACAAAATCACTTATTGGATGCCCTAGATTGGTTAAAAACCCTAATTGGATTAGAATAAGCCAAGGGAGGATGAAAATAACCTAAATGTTCAACCAATGATAAAAAATCACTTATTGGATGCACAAGATTGATTCAAAACCCTAGTTGGATTAGAATAAGCCTACGGAGGACGAAAAATGACCTATATGTTCAACCAATGACACAAAATCACTTATTGGATGCACAAGATTGGTTAAAAACCCTAATTCGATTAGAATAAGTCTAAGGAGGACGGAAATGACGTAAATGTTCAACCAATGACACAAAATCACTTATTGGATGCACAAGATTGGTTAAAAACCCTAATTGGATTAGAATAAGTCGAAGGATGACGAAAATGTCGTAAATGTTCAATCAATGACACAAAATCACTTATTGGATGCACAAGATTGGTTAAAAACCCTAATTGGATTAGAATAAGTCGAAGGATGGCGAAAATTACCTAAATGTTCAACCAATGGCACAAAATCACATATTGGATGCACAAGATTGGTTAAAAACTCTAATTGGATTAGAATAAGCCTTTGGAGGACGAAAAATGACATAAATGTTCAACCAATGACAAAAAAAACACTAATTGGACGCACAAGATTGGTTAAAACCCTAATTGGATTAGAATATGCCAAGGGGGGACGAAAATGACCTAAATGTTCAACCAATGACACAAAATCACTTATTGGATTCACAAGATTGGTTAAAAACCCTAATTGGATTAGAATAAGTCGAAGGATGACGAAAATGTCGTAAATGTTCAACCAATGACACAAAATCACTTACTGGATGCACAAGATTGGTTAAAAACCCTAATTGGATTAGAATAAGTCGAAGGATGACGAAAATGACCTAAATATTCAACCAATGACACAAAATCACTTATTGGATGCACAAGATTGGTTAAAAACCCTAATTGGATTACAATAAGTCGAAGAATGACGAAAATGACCTAAATGTTCAACCAATGACACAAAATTACTTATTGGATGCACAAGATTGGTTAAAAACCCTAATTGGATTAGAATAAGTCGAAGGATGGCGAAAATTACCTAAATGTTCAACCAATGACACAAAATCACATATTGGATGCACAAGATTGGTTAAAAACCCTAATTGGATTAGAATAATCCTAAGGAGGACGAAAATGACCTAAATGTTCAACCAATGACACAAAATCACTTTTTGGATGCACAAGATTGGTTAAAAAACATAATTGGATTAGAATAAGCCAAGGGAGAACGAAAATGACCTAAATGTTCAACCAATGATACAAAATCACTTATTGGATGCACAAGATTGGTTAAAAACCCTAATTGGATTAGAATAAGTCGAAGGATGGCGAAAACTTCCTAAATGTTCAACCAACGACACAAAATCACATATTGGATGCACAAGATTGGTTAAAAACTCTAATTGGATTAGAATAAGCCTTGGGAGGATGAAAAATGACATAAATGTTCAACCAATGACAAAAAAACACTTATTGGATACACAAGATTGGTTAAAAACCCTAATTGGATTAGAATATGCCAAGGGGGGACGAAAATGACCTAAATGTTAAACCAATGACACAAAACCACTTATTGGATTCACAAGATTGTTTAAAAACGCTAATTGGATTAGAATAGGCCAAGGGAGGACGAAAATGACCTAAATGTTCAACCAATGACACAAAATCACTTACTGGATGCACAAGATTGGTTAAAAACCCTAATTGGATTAGAATAAGTCGAAGGATGACGAAAATGACCTAAATGTTCAACCAATGACACAAAATCACTTATTGGATGCACAAGATTGGTTAAAAACTCTAATTGGATTAGAATAAGCCTTTGGAGGACGAAAAATGACATAAATGTTCAACCAATGACAAAAAAAACACTAATTGGATGCACAAGATTGGTTAAAACCCTAATTGGATTAGAATATGCCAAGGGGGGACGAAAATGACCTAAATGTTCAACCAATGACACAAAATCACTTATTGGATTCACAAGATTGGTTAAAAACCCTAATTGGATTAGAATAAGTCGAAGGATGATGAAAATGTCGTAAATGTTCAACCAATGACACAAAATCACTTACTGGATGCACAAGATTGGTTAAAAACCCTAATTGGATTAGAATAAGTCGAAGGATGACGAAAATGACCTAAATGTTCAACCAATGACACAAAATCACATATTGGATGCACAAGATTGGTTAAAAACCCTAATTGGATTAGAATAAGCCTTGGGAGGACGAAAAATGACATAAATGTTCAACCAATGACACAAAATCACTTATTGGATGCCCTAGATTGGTTAAAAACCCTAATTGGATTAGAATAAGCCAAGGGAGGATGAAAATAACCTAAATGTTCAACCAATGATAAAAAATCACTTATTGGATGCACAAGATTGATTCAAAACCCTAGTTGGATTAGAATAAGCCTACGGAGGACGAAAAATGACCTATATGTTCAACCAATGACTCAAAATCACTTATTGGATGCACAAGATTGGTTAAAAACCCTAATTCGATTAGAATAAGCCTAGGGAGGACGGAAATGACGTAAATGTTCAACCAATGACACAAAATCACTTATTGGATGCACAAGATTGGTTAAAAACCCTAATTGGATTAAAATAAGTCGAAGGATGACGAAAATGTCGTAAATGTTCAATCAATGACACAAAATCACTTATTGGATGCACAAGATTGGTTAAAAACCCTAATTGGATTAGAATAAGTCGAAGGATGACGAAAATGACCTAAACGTTCAACCAATGACACAAAATCACTTATTGGATGCACAAGATTGGTTAAAAACCCTAATTGGATTACAATAAGTCGAAGGATGACGAAAATGACCTAAATGTTCAACCAATGACACAAAATTACTTATTGGATGCACAAGATTGGTTAAAAACCCTAATTGGATTAGAATAAGTCGAAGGATGGCGAAAATTACCTAAATGTTCAACCAATGACACAAAATCACATATTGGATGCACAAGATTGGTTAAAAACCCTAATTGGAATAGAATAAGCCTTGGGAGGACGAAAAATGACAAATGTTCAACCAATGACACAAAATCACTTATTGGATGCACAAGATTGGTTAAAAACCCTAATTAGATTAGAATAAGTCGAAGGATGACGAAAATGTCGTAAATGTTCAATCAATGACACAAAATCACTTATTGGATGCACAAGATTGGTTAAAAACCCTAATTGGATTAGAATAAGTCGAAGGATGACGAAAATGACATAAACGTTCAACCAATGGCACAAAATTACCTATTGGATGTACAAGATTGGTTAAAAACCCTAATTGGATTAGAATAAGTCGAAGGATGACGAAAATGTCGTAAATGTTCAATCAATGACACAAAATCACTTATTGGATGCACAAGATTGGTTAAAAACCCTAACTGGATTACAATAAGTCGAAGAGTGACGAAAATGACCTAAATGTTCAACCAATGACACAAAATTACTTATTGGATGCACAAGATTGGTTAAAAACCCTAATTGGATTAGAATAAGTCGAAGGATGGCGAAAATCACCTAAATGTTCAACCAATGACACAAAATCACATATTGGATGCACAAGATTGGTTAAAAACCCTAATTGGATTAGAATAAGCCTTGGGAGGACGAAAAATGACATAAATGTTCAACCAATGACACAAAATCACTTATTGGATGCCCTAGATTGGTTAAAAACCCTAATTGGATTAGAATAAGCCAAGGGAGGATGAAAATAACCTAAATGTTCAACCAATGATAAAAAATCACTTATTGGATGCACAAGATTGATTCAAAACCCTAGTTGGATTAGAATAAGCCTACGGAGGACGAAAAATGACCTATATATTCAACCAATGACACAAAATCACTTATTGGATGCACAAGATTGGTTAAAAACCCTAATTCGATTAGAATAAGCCTAAGGAGGACGGAAATGACGTAAATGTTCAACCAATGACACAAAATCACTTATTGGATGCACAAGATTGGTTAAAAACCCTAATTGGATTAGAATAAGTCGAAGGATGACGAAAATGTCGTAAATGTTCAATCAATGACACAAAATCACTTATTGGATGCACAAGATTGGTTAAAAACCCTAATTGGATTAGAATAAGTCGAAGGATGACGAAATGACCTAAACGTTCAACCAATGACACAAAATCACTTATTGGATGCACAAGATTGGTTAAAAACCCTAATTGGATTACAATAAGTCGAAGGATGACGAAAATGACCTAAATGTTCAACCAATGACACAAAATTACTTATTGGATGCACAAGATTGGTTAAAAACCCTAATTGGATTAGAATAAGTCGAAGGATGGCGAAAATTACCTAAATGTTCAACCAATGACACAAAATCACATATTGGATGCACAAGATTGGTTAAAAACCCTAATTGGAATAGAATAAGCCTTGGGAGGACGAAAAATGACAAATGTTCAACCAATGACACAAAATCACTTATTGGATGCACAAGATTGGTTAAAAACCCTAATTAGATTAGAATAAGTCGAAGGATGACGAAAATGTCGTAAATGTTCAATCAATGACACAAAATCACTTATTGGATGCACAAGATTGGTTAAAAACCCTAATTGGATTAGAATAAGTCGAAGGATGACGAAAATGACATAAACGTTCAACCAATGGCACAAAATTACCTATTGGATGTACAAGATTGGTTAAAAACCCTAATTGGATTAGAATAAGTCGAAGGATGACGAAAATGTCGTAAATGTTCAATCAATGACACAAAATCACTTATTGGATGCACAAGATTGGTTAAAAACCCTAACTGGATTACAATAAGTCGAAGAGTGACGAAAATGACCTAAATGTTCAACCAATGACACAAAATTACTTATTGGATGCACAAGATTGGTTAAAAACCCTAATTGGATTAGAATAAGTCGAAGGATGGCGAAAATTACCTAAATGTTCAACCAATGACACAAAATCACATATTGGATGCACAAGATTGGTTAAAAACCCTAATTGGATTAGAATAAGCCTTGGGAGGACGAAAAATGACATAAATGTTCAACCAATGACACAAAATCACTTATTGGATGCCCTAGATTGGTTAAAAACCCTAATTGGATTAGCATAAGCCAAGGGAGGATGAAAATAACCTAAATGTTCAACCAATGATAAAAAATCACTTATTGGATGCACAAGATTGATTCAAAACCCTAGTTGGATTAGAATAAGCCTACGGAGGACGAAAAATGACCTATATGTTCAACCAATGACACAAAATCACTTATTGGATGCACAAGATTGGTTAAAAACCCTAATTCGATTAGAATAAGCCTAAGGAGGACGGAAATGACGTAAATGTTCAACCAATGACACAAAATCACTTATTGGATGCACAAGATTGGTTAAAAACCCTAATTGGATTAGAATAAGTCGAAGGATGACGAAAATGTCGTAAATGTTCAATCAATGACACAAAATCACTTATTGGATGCACAAGATTGGTTAAAAACCCTAATTGGATTAGAATAAGTCGAAGGATGGCGAAAATTACCTAAATGTTCAACCAATGACTCAAAATCACATATTGGATGCACAAGATTGGTTAAAAACTCTAATTGGATTAGAATAAGCCTTTGGAGGACGAAAAATGACATAAATGTTCAACCAATGACAAAAAAAACACTAATTGGATGCACAAGATTGGTTAAAACCCTAATTGGATTAGAATATGCCAAGGGGGGACGAAAATGACCTAAATGTTCAACCAATGACACAAAATCACTTATTGGATTCACAAGATTGGTTAAAAACCCTATATGGATTAGAATAAGTCGAAGGATGACGAAAATGTCGTAAATGTTCAACCAATGACACAAAATCACTTACTCGATGCACAAGATTGGTTAAAAACCCTAATTGGATTAGAATAAGTCGAAGGATGACGAAAATGAC
The DNA here is from genome assembly GCA_037974755.1 of Cicer yamashitae. NCBI lineage: Eukaryota > Viridiplantae > Streptophyta > Magnoliopsida > Fabales > Fabaceae > Cicer > Cicer yamashitae. The sequence goes on from JBBPBQ010000004.1 coordinate 30,334,193, forward strand.
CTAAATGTTCAACCAATGACACAAAATCACTTATTGGATGCACAAGATTGGTTAAAAACCCTAATTGGATTACAATAAGTCGAAGAATGACGAAAATGACCTAAATGTTCAACCAATGACACAAAATTACTTATTGGATGCACAAGATTGGTTAAAAACCCTAATTGGATTAGAATAAGTCGAAGGATGGCGAAAATTACCTAAATGTTCAACCAATGACACAAAATCACATATTGGATGCACAAGATTGGTTAAAAACCCTAATTGGATTAGAATAATCCTAAGGAGGACGAAAATGACCTAAATGTTCAACCAATGACACAAAATCACTTTTTGGATGCACAAGATTGGTTAAAAAACATAATTGGATTAGAATAAGCCAAGGGAGAACGAAAATGACCTAAATGTTCAACCAATGATACAAAATCACTTATTGGATGCACAAGATTGGTTAAAAACCCTAATTGGATTAGAATAAGTCGAAGGATGGCGAAAACTTCCTAAATGTTCAACCAACGACACAAAATCACATATTGGATGCACAAGATTGGTTAAAAACTCTAATTGGATTAGAATAAGCCTTGGGAGGATGAAAAATGACATAAATGTTCAACCAATGACAAAAAAACACTTATTGGATACACATGATTGGTTAAAAACCCTAATTGGATTAGAATATGCCAAGGGGGGACGAAAATGACCTAAATGTTAAACCAATGACACAAAACCACTTATTGGATTCACAAGATTGGTTAAAAACGCTAATTGGATTAGAATAGGCCAAGGGAGGACGAAAATGACCTAAATGTTCAACCAATGACACAAAATCACTTACTGGATGCACAAGATTGGTTAAAAACCCTAATTGGATTAGAATAAGTCGAAGGATGACGAAAATGACCTAAATGTTCAACCAATGACACAAAATCACTTATTGGATGCACAAGATTGGTTAAAAACCCTAACTGGATTACAATAAGTCGAAGAGTGACGAAAATGACCTAAATGTTCAACCAATGAAACAAAATTACTTATTGGATGCACAAGATTGGTTAAAAACCCTAATTGGATTAGAATAAGTCGAAGGATGGCGAAAATTACATAAATGTTCAACCAATGACACAAAATCACTTATTGGATGCCCTAGATTGGTTAAAAACCCTAATTGGATTAGAATAAGCAAAGGGAGGATGAAAATAACCTAAATGTTCAACCAATGATAAAAAATCACTTATTGGATGCACAAGATTGATTCAAAACCCTAGTTGGATTAGAATAAGCCTACGGAGGACGAAAAATGACCTATATGTTCAACCAATGACACAAAATCACTTATTGGATGCACAAGATTGGTTAAAAACCCTAATTCGATTAGAATAAGCCTAGGGAGGACGGAAATGACGTAAATGTTCAACCAATGACACAAAATCACTTATTGGATGCACAAGATTGGTTAAAAACCCTAATTGGATTAGAATAAGTCGAAGGATGGCGAAAATTACCTAAATGTTCAACCAATGACACAAAATCACATATTGGATGCACAAGATTGGTTAAAAACTCTAATTGGATTAGAATAAGCCTTTGGAGGACGAAAAATGACATAAATGTTCAACCAATGAAAAAAAAACACTAATTGGATGCACAAGATTGGTTAAAACCCTAATTGGATTAGAATATGCCAAGGGGGGACGAAAATGACCTAAATGTTCAACCAATGACACAAAATCACTTATTGGATTCACAAGATTAGTTAAAAACCCTAATTGGATTAGAATAAGTCGAAGGATGACGAAAATGTCGTAAATGTTCAACCAATGACACAAAATCACTTACTGGATGCACAAGATTGGTTAAAAACCCTAATTGGATTAGAATAAGTCGAAGGATGACGAAAATGACCTAAATGTTCAACCAATGACACAAAATCACTTATTGGATGCACAAGATTGGTTAAAAACCCTAATTGGATTACAATAAGTCGAAGAATGACGAAAATGACCTAAATGTTCAACCAATGACACAAAATTACTTATTGGATGCACAAGATTGGTTAAAAACCCTAATTGGATTGGAATAAGTCGAAGGATGGCGAAAATTACCTAAATGTTCAACCAATGACACAAAATCACATATTGGATGCACAAGATTGGTTAAAAACCCTAATTGGATTAGAATAAGCCTTGGGAGGACGAAAAATGACATAAATGTTCAACCAATGACACAAAATCACTTATTGGATGCCCTAGATTGGTTAAAAACCCTAATTGAATTAGAATAAGCCAAGGGAGGATGAAAATAACCTAAATGTTCAACCAATGATAAAAAATCACTTATTGGATGCACAAGATTGATTCAAAACCCTAGTTGGATTAGAATAAGCCTACGGAGGACGAAAAATGACATATATGTTCAACCAATGACACAAAATCACTTATTGGATGCACAAGATTGGTTAAAAACCCTAATTCGATTAGAATAATCCTAGGGAGGACGGAAATAACGTAAATGTTCAACCAATGACACAAAATCACTTATTGGATGCACAAGATTGGTTAGAAACCCTAATTGGATTAGAATAAGTCGAAGGATGACGAAAATGTCGTAAATGTTTAATCAATGACACAAAATCACTTATTGGATGCACAAGATTGGTTAAAAACCCTAATTGGATTAGAATAAGTCGAAGGATGACGAAAATGACATAAACGTTCAACCAATGACACAAAATCACTTATTGGATGCACAAGATTGGTTAAAAACCCTAATTGGATTACAATAAGTCGAAGGATGACGAAAATGACCAAAATGTTCAAACAATGACACAAAATTACTTATTGGATTCACAAGATTGGTTAAAGACCCTAATTGGATTAGAATAAGTCGAAGGATGGCGAAAATTACCTAAATGTTCCACCAATGACACAAAATCACATATTGGATGCACTAGATTGGTCAAAAACCCTAATTGGATTAGAATAAGCCTTGGGAGGACGAAAAATGACAAATGTTCAACCAATGACACAAAATCACTTATTGGATGCCCTAGATTGGTTAAAAACCCTAATTGGATTAGAATAAGCCAAGGGAAGATGAAAATAACCTAAATGTTCAACGAATGATAAAATATCACTTATTGGATGCACAAGATTGATTAAAAACCCTAGTTGGATTAGAATAAGCCTACGGAGGACGAAAAATGACCTAAATGTTCAACCAATGACACAAAATCACATATTGGATGCACAAGATTGGTTAAAAACCCTAATTGGATTAGAATAAGTCGAAGGATGACGAAAATGTCGTAAATGTTCAACCAATGACACAAAATCACTTACTGGATGCACAAGATTGGTTAAAAACCCTAATTGGATTAGAATAAGTCGAAGGATGACGAAAATGACCTAACTGTTCAACCAATGACACAAAATCACTTATTGGATGCACAAGATTGGTTAAAAACCCTAACTGGATTACAATAAGTCGAAGAGTGACGAAAATGACCTAAATGTTCAACCAATGACACAAAATTACTTATTGGATGCACAAGATTGGTTAAAAACCCTAATTGGATTAGAATAAGTCGAAGGATGGCGAAAATTACCTAAATGTTCAACCAATGACACAAAATCACATATTGGATGCACAAGATTGGTTAAAAACCCTAATTGGATTAGAATAAGCCTTGGGAGGACGAAAAATGACATAAATGTTCAACCAATGACACAAAATCACTTATTGGATGCCCTAGATTGGTTAAAAACCCTAATTGGATTAGAATAAGCCAAGGGAGGATGAAAATAACCTAAATGTTCAACCAATGATAAAAAATCACTTATTGGATGCACAAGATTGATTCAAAACCCTAGTTGGATTAGAATAAGCCTACGGAGGACGAAAAATGACCTATATGTTCAACCAATGACTCAAAATCACTTATTGGATGCACAAGATTGGTTAAAAACCCTAATTCGATTAGAATAAGCCTAGGGAGGACGGAAATGACGTAAATGTTCAACCAATGACACAAAATCACTTATTGGATGCACAAGATTGGTTAAAAACCCTAATTGGATTAAAATAAGTCGAAGGATGACGAAAATGTCGTAAATGTTCAATCAATGACACAAAATCACTTATTGGATGCACAAGATTGGTTAAAAACCCTAATTGGATTAGAATAAGTCGAAGGATGACGAAAATGACCTAAACGTTCAACCAATGACACAAAATCACTTATTGGATGCACAAGATTGGTTAAAAACCCTAATTGGATTACAATAAGTCGAAGGATGACGAAAATGACCTAAATGTTCAACCAATGACACAAAATTACTTATTGGATGCACAAGATTGGTTAAAAACCCTAATTGGATTAGAATAAGTCGAAGGATGGCGAAAATTACCTAAATGTTCAACCAATGACACAAAATCACATATTGGATGCACAAGATTGGTTAAAAACCCTAATTGGATTAGAATAAGCCTTGGGAGGACGAAAAATGACATAAATGTTCAACCAATGACACAAAATCACTTATTGGATGCCCTAGATTGGTTAAAAACCCCAATTGGATTAGAATAAGCCAAGGGAGGATGAAAATAACCTAAATGTTCAACCAATGATAAAAAACCACTTATTGGATGCACAAGATTGATTAAAAACCCTAGTTGGATTAGAATAAGCCTACGGAGGACGAAAAATGACCTAAATGTTCAACCAATGACACAAAATCACATATTGGATGCACAAGATTGGTTAAAAACCCTAATTGGATTAGAATAAGTCGAAGGATGACGAAAATGTCGTAAATGTTCAACCAATGACACAAAATCACTTACTGGATGCACAAGATTGGTTAAAAACCCTAATTGGATTAGAATAAGTAGAAGGATGACGAAAATGACCTAAATGTTCAACCAATGACACAAAATTACTTATTTGATGCACAAGATTGGTTAAAAACCCTAATTTGATTACAATAAGTCGAAGGATGACGAAAATGACCTAAATATTCAACCAATGACACAAAATTACTTATTGGATGCACAAGATTGGTTAAAAACCCTAATTGGATTAGAATAAGTCGAAGGATGACGAAAATGACCGAAATGTTCAACCAATGACACAAAATCACTTATTGGATGCACAAGATTGGTTAAAAACCCTAATTGGATTACAATAAGTCGAAGAATGACGAAAATGACCTAAATGTTCAACCAATGACACAAAATTATTTATTGGATGCACAAGATTGGTTAAAAACCCTAATTGGATTAGAATAAGTCGAAGGATGGCGAAAATTACCTAAATGTTCAACCAATGACACAAAATCACATATTGGATGCACAAGATTGGTTAAAAACCCTAATTCAATTAGAATAAGCCTTGGGAGGACGAAAAATGACATAAATGTTCAACCAATGACACAAAATCACTTATTGGATGCCCTAGATTGGTTAAAAACCCTAATTGGATTAGAATAAGCCAAGGGAGGATGAAAATAACCTAAATGTTCAACCAATGATAAAAAATCACTTATTGGATGCACAAGATTGATTCAAAACCCTAGTTGGATTAGAATAAGCCTACGGAGGACGAAAAATGACCTATATGTTCAACCAATGACTCAAAATCACTTATTGGATGCACAAGATTGGTTAAAAACCCTAATTCGATTAGAATAAGCCTAGGGAGGACGGAAATGACGTAAATGTTCAACCAATGACACAAAATCACTTATTGGATGCACAAGATTCGTTAAAAACCCTAATTGGATTAAAATAAGTCGAAGGATGACGAAAATGTCGTAAATGTTCAATCAATGACACAAAATCACTTATTGGATGCACAAGATTGGTTAAAAACCCTAATTGGATTAGAATAAGTCGAAGGATGACGAAAATGACCTAAACGTTCAACCAATGACACAAAATCACTTATTGGATGCACAAGATTGGTTAAAAACCCTAATTGGATTACAATAAGTCGAAGGATGACGAAAATGACCTAAATGTTCAACCAATGACACAAAATTACTTATTGGATGCACAAGATTGGTTAAAAACCCTAATTCGATTAGAATATGTCTAGGGAGGAAGGAAATGACGTAAATATTCAACCAATAACACAAAATCACTTATTGGATGCACAAGATTGGTTAAAAACCCTAATTGGATTAGAATAAGCCAAGGGAGGATGAAAATTACCTAAATGTTCAACCAATGATAAAAAATCACTTATTGGATGCACAAGATTGATTCAAAACCCTATTTGGATTAGAATAAGCCTACGGAGGACGAAAAATGACCTATATGTTCAACCAATGACTCAAAATCACTTATTGGATGCACAAGATTGGTTAAAAACCCTAATTCGATTAGAATAAGCCTAGGGAGGACGGAAATGACGTAAATGTTCAACCAATGACACAAAATCACTTATTGGATGCACAAGATTGGTTAAAAACCCTAATTGGATTAAAATAAGTCGAAGGATGACGAAAATGTCGTAAATGTTCAATCAATGACACAAAATCACTTATTGGATGCACAAGATTGGTTAAAAACCCTAATTGGATTAGAATAAGTCGAAGGATGACGAAAATGACCTAAACGTTCAACCAATGACACAAAATCACTTATTGGATGCACAAGATTGGTTAAAAACCCTAATTGGATTACAATAAGTCGAAGGATGACGAAAATGACCTAAATGTTCAACCAATGACACAAAATTACTTATTGGATGCACAAGATTGGTTAAAAACCCTAATTGGATTAGAATAAGTCGAAGGATGGCGAAAATTACCTAAATGTTCAACCAATGACACAAAATCACATATTGGATGCACAAGATTGGTTAAAAACCCTAATTGGATTAGAATAAGCCTTGGGAGGACGAAAAATGACATAAATGTTCAACCAATGACACAAAATCACTTATTGGATGCCCTAGATTGGTTAAAAACCCTAATTGGATTAGCATAAGCCAAGGGAGGATGAAAATAACCTAAATGTTCAACCAATGATAAAAAATCACTTATTGGATGCACAAGATTGATTCAAAACCCTAGTTGGATTAGAATAAGCCTACGGAGGACGAAAAATGACCTATATGTTCAACCAATGACACAAAATCACTTATTGGATGCACAAGATTGGTTAAAAACCCTAATTCGATTAGAATAAGCCTAAGGAGGACGGAAATGACGTAAATGTTCAACCAATGACACAAAATCACTTATTGGATGCACAAGATTGGTTAAAAACCCTAATTGGATTAGAATAAGTCGAAGGATGACGAAAATGTCGTAAATGTTCAATCAATGACACAAAATCACTTATTGGATGCACAAGATTGGTTAAAAACCCTAATTGGATTAGAATAAGTCGAAGGATGGCGAAAATTACCTAAATGTTCAACCAATGACACAAAATCACATATTGGATGCACAAGATTGGTTAAAAACTCTAATTGGATTAGAATAAGCCTTTGGAGGACGAAAAATGACATAAATGTTCAACCAATGACAAAAAAAACACTAATTGGATGCACAAGATTGGTTAAATCCCTAATTGGATTAGAATATGCCAAGGGGGGACGAAAATGACCTAAATGTTCAACCTATGACACAAAATCACTTATTGGATTCACAAGATTGGTTAAAAACCCTAATTGGATTAGAATAAGTCGAAGGATGACGAAAATGTCGTAAATGTTCAACCAATGACACAAAATCACTTACTGGATGCACAAGATTGGTTAAAAACCCTAATTGGATTAGAATAAGTCGAAGGATGACGAAAATGACCTAAATGTTCAACCAATGACACAAAATCACTTATTGGATGCACAAGATTGGTTAAAAACCCTAATCGGATTACAATAAGTCGAAGAATGACGAAAATGACCTAAATGTTCAACCAATGACACAAAATTACTTATTGGATGCACAAGATTCGTTAAAAACCCTAATTGGATTAGAATAAGTCGAAGGATGGCGAAAATTACCTAAATGTTCAACCAATGACACAAAATCACATATTGGATGCACAAGATTGGTTAAAAACCCTAATTGGATTAGAATAAGCCTTGGGACGACGAAAAATGACATAAATGTTCAACCAATGACACAAAATCACTTATTGGATGCCCTAGATTGGTTAAAAACCCTAATTGGATTAGAATAAGCCAAGGGAGGATGAAAATAACCTAAATGTTCAACCAATGATAAAAAATCACTTATTGGATGCACAAGATTGATTCAAAACCCTAGTTGGATTAGAATAAGCCTACGGAGGACGAAAAATGACCTATATGTTCAACCAATGACACAAAATCACTTATTGGATGCACAAGATTGGTTAAAAACCCTAATTCGATTAGAATAAGCCTAGGGAGGACGGAAATGACGTAAATGTTCAACCAATGACACAAAATCACTTATTGGATGCACAAGATTGGTTAAAAACCCTAATTGGATTAAAATAAGTCGAAGGATGACGAAAATGTCGTAAATGTTCAATCAATGACACAAAATCACTTATTGGATGCACAAGATTGGTTAAAAACCCTAATTGGATTAGAATAAGTCGAAGGATGACGAAAATGACCTAAACGTTCAACCAATGACACAAAATCACTTATTGGATGCACAAGATTGGTTAAAAACCCTAATTGGATTACAATAAGTCGAAGGATGACGAAAATGACCTAAATGTTCAACCAATGACACAAAATTACTTATTGGATGCACAAGATTGGTTAAAAACCCTAATTGGATTAGAATAAGTCGAAGGAGGGCGAAAATTACCTAAATGTTCAACCAATGACACAAAATCACATATTGGATGCACAAGATTGGTTAAAAACCCTAATTGGATTAGAATAAGCCTTGGGAGGACGAAAAATGACAAATGTTCAACCAATGACACAAAATCACTTATTGGATGCCCTAGATTGGTTAAAAACCCTAATTGGATTAGAATAAGCAAAGGGAGGATGAAAATAACCTAAATGTTCAACCAATGATAAAAAATCACTTATTGGATGCACAAGATTGATTAAAAACCCTAGTTGGATTAGAATAAGCCTACGGAGGACGAAAAATGACCTAAATGTTCAACCAATGACACAAAATCACATATTGGATGCACAAGATTGGTTAAAAACCCTAATTGGATTAGAATAAGTCGAAGGATGACGAAATTGTCGTAAATGTTCAACCAATGACACAAAATCACTTACTGGATGCACAAGATTGGTTAAAAACCCTAATTGGATTAGAATAAGTAGAAGGATTACGAAAATGACCTAAATGTTCAACCAATGACACAAAATCACTTATTGGATGCACAAGATTGCTTAAAAACCCTAATTGGATTACAATAAGTCGAAGAATGACGAAAATGACCTAAATGTTCAACCAATGATACAAAATTACTTATTGGATGCACAAGATTGGTTAAAAACCCTAATTGGATTAGAGTAAGTCGAAGGATGGCGAAAATTACCTAAATGTTCAACCAATGACACAAAATCACATATTGGATGCACAAGATTGGTTAAAAACCCTAATTGGATTAGAATAAGCCAAGGGAGGATGAAAATGACCTAAATGTTCAACCAATGACACAAAATTACTTATTGGATGCACAAGATTGGTTAAAAACCCTAATTCGATTAGAATATGTCTAGGGAGGACGGAAATGACGTAAATATTCAACCAATAACACAAAATCACTTATTGGATGCACAAGATTGGTTAAAAACCCTAATTGGATTAGAATAAGTCGAAGGATGACGAAAATGTCGTAAAAGTTCAATCAATGACACAAAATCACTTATTGGATGCACAAGATTGGTTAAAAACCCTAGTTGGATTAGAATAAGTCGAAGGATGACGAAAATGACCTAAATATTCAACCAATGACACAAAATCACATATTGGATGCACAAGATTGGTTAAAAACCCTAATTGGATTAGTATAAGCCTAGGGACGACGAAAATGACATAAATCTTCAACCAATGACACAAACGCACTTTTTGGATGCACAAGATTGGTTAAAAACCCCAATAGGATGAGAATAAGCCAAGGGAGGATGAAAATGACCTAAATGTTCAACCAATGACACAAAATTACCTATTGGATGCACAAGATTGGTTAAAAACCCTAATTGGATTAGAATAATCCTAAGGAGGACGAAAATGACCTAAATGTTCAACCAATGACACAAAATCACTTATTGTATGCACAAGATTGGTTAAAAAACCTAATTGGATTAGAATAAGTCGAAGGATGACGAAAATGACCTAAATGTTCAACCAATGACACAAAATCACTTATTGGATGCCCAAGATTGGTTAAAAACCCTAATTGGATTAGAATAAGTCGAAGGATGACGAAAATGACCTAAATGTTCAACCAATGACACAAAATCACATATTGAATGCACAAGATTGGTTACAAACCCTAATTGGATTAGAATAAGCCTAGGGACGACGAAAATGACATAAATGTTCAACCAATGACACAAACGCACTTTTTGGATGCACAATATTTGTTAAAAACCCTAATTGGATTAGAATAAGCCAAGGGAGGATGAAAATGACCTAAATGTTCAACCAATGACACAAAATTACCTATTGGATGCACAAGATTGGTTAAAAACCCTAATTGGATTAGAATAATCCTAAGGAGGACGAAAATGACCTAAATGTTCAACCAATGACACAAAATCACTTATTGTATGCACAAGACTGGTTAAAAACCCTAATTGGATTAGAATAAGTCGAAGGATGACGAAAATGACCTAAATGTTCAACCAATGACACAAAATCACTTATTGGATGCACAAGATTGGTTAAAAACCCTAATTGGATTAGAATAAGTCGAAGGATGACGAAAATGTCGTAAATGTTCAATCAATGACACAAAATCACTTATTGGATGCACAAGATTGGTTAAAAACCCTAATTGGATTAGAATAAGTCGAAGGATGGCGAAAATTACCTAAATGTTCAACCAATGACTCAAAATCACATATTGGATGCACAAGATTGGTTAAAAACTCTAATTGGATTAGAATAAGCCTTTGGAGGACGAAAAATGACATAAATGTTCAACCAATGACAAAAAAAACACTAATTGGATGCACAAGATTGGTTAAAACCCTAATTGGATTAGAATATGCCAAGGGGGGACGAAAATGACCTAAATGTTCAACCAATGACACAAAATCACTTATTGGATTCACAAGATTGGTTAAAAACCCTATATGGATTAGAATAAGTCGAAGGATGACGAAAATGTCGTAAATGTTCAACCAATGACACAAAATCACTTACTCGATGCACAAGATTGGTTAAAAACCCTAATTGGATTAGAATAAGTCGAAGGATGACGAAAATGACCTAAATGTTCAACCAATGACACAAAATCACTTATTGGATGCACAAGATTGGTTAAAAACCCTAATTGGATTACAATAAGTCGAAGAATGACGAAAATGACCTAAATGTTCAACCAATGACACAAAATTACTTATTGGATGCACAAGATTGGTTAAAAACCCTAATTGGATTAGAATAAGTCGAAGGATGGCGAAAATTACCTAAATGTTCAACCAATGACACAAAATCACATATTGGATGCACAAGATTGGTTAAAAACCCTAATTGGATTAGAATAAGCCTTGGGAGGACGAAAAATGACATAAATGTTCAACCAATGACACAAAATCACTTATTGGATGCCCTAGATTGGTTAAAAACCCTAATTGGATTAGCATAAGCCAAGGGAGGATGAAAATAACCTAAATGTTCAACCAATGATAAAAAATCACTTATTGGATGCACAAGATTGATTCAAAACCCTAGTTGGATTAGAATAAGCCTACGGAGCACGAAAAATGACCTATATGTTCAACCAATGACACAAAATCACTTATTGGATGCACAAGATTGGTTAAAAACCCTAATTCGATTAGAATAAGCCTAAGGAGGACGGAAATGACGTAAATGTTCAACCAATGACACAAAATCACTTATTGGATGCACAAGATTGGTTAAAAACCCTAATTGGATTAGAATAAGTCGAAGGATGGCGAAAATTACCTAAATGTTCAACCAATGACACAAAATCACATATTGGATGCACAAGATTGGTTAAAAACCCTAATTGGATTAGAATAAGCCTTGGGAGGACGAAAAATGACATAAATGTTCAACCAATGACACAAAATCACTTATTGGATGCCCTAGATTGGTTAAAAACCCCAATTGGATTAGAATAAGCCAAGGGAGGATGAAAATAACCTAAATGTTCAACCAATGATAAAAAACCACTTATTGGATGCACAAGATTGATTAAAAACCCTAGTTGGATTAGAATAAGCCTACGGAGGACGAAAAATGACCTAAATGTTCAACCAATGACACAAAATCACATATTGGATGCACAAGATTGGTTAAAAACCCTAATTGGATTAGAATAAGTCGAAGGATGACGAAAATGTCGTAAATGTTCAACCAATGACACAAAATCACTTACTGGATGCACAAGATTGGTTAAAAACCCTAATTGGATTAGAATAAGTCGAAGGATGACGAAAATGACCTAAATGTTCAACCAATGACACAAAATCACTTATTGGATGCACAAGATTGGTTAAAAACCCTAATTGGATTAGAATAAGCCAAGGGAGGATGAAAATAACCTAAATGTTCAACCAATGATAAAAAATCACTTATTGGATGCACAAGATTGATTCAAAACCCTAGTTGGATTAGAATAAGCCTACGGAGGACGAAAAATGACCTATATGTTCAACCAATGACACAAAATCACTTATTGGATGCACAAGATTGGTTAAAAACCCTAATTCGATTAGAATAAGCCTAGGGAGGACGAAAATGACGTAAATGTTCAACCAATGACACAAAATCACTTATTGGATGCACAAGATTGGTTAAAAACCCTAATTGGATTAGAATAAGTCGAAGGATGACGAAAATGACCTAAATGTTCAACCAATGACACAAAATCACTTATTAAATGCACAAGATTGGTTAAAAACCCTAATTGGATTAGAATAAGTCGAAGGATGACGAAAATAACCTAAATGTTCAACCAATGACACAAAATCACTTATTGGATGCACAAGATTGGCTAAAAACCCTAATTGGATTAGAATATGCCAAGGGGGGATGAAAATGACCTAAATGTTCAACCAATGAAACAAAATCACTTATTGGTTGCACGAGATTGGTTAAAAACCCTAATTCGATTAGAATAAGTCGAAGGATGACGAAAATGACCTAAATGTTCAACCAATGAAACAAAATCACTTATTGGTTGCACAAGATTGGTTAAAAACCCTAATTCGATTAGAATAAGTCGAAGGATGACGAAAATGACCTAAATGTTCAACCAATGACACAAAATCACTTATTGGATGCACAAGATTGGTTAAAAACCCTAATTGGATTAGAATAAGTCGAAGGATGACGAAAATGACCTAAATGTTCAACCAATGACACAAAATCACATATTGAATGCACAAGATTGGTTAAAAACCCTAATTGGATTAGAATAAGCCTAAGGACGACGAAAATGACATAAATGTTCAACCAATGACACAAACGCACTTTTTGGATGCACAAGATTTGTTAAAAACCCTTATTGGATTAAAATAAGCCAAGGGAGGATGAAAATGACCTAAATGTTCAACCAATGACACAAAATTACCTATTGGATGCACAAGATTGGTTAAAAACCCTAATTGGATTAGAATAATCCTAAGGAGGACGAAAATGACCTAAATATTCAACCAATGACACAAAATCACTTATTGGATGCACAAGATTGGTTAAAAACCCTAATTGGATTAGAATAAGTCGAAGGATGCCGAAAGTGACCAAAATGTTCAACCAATGACACAAAATCACTTATTGGATGCACAAGATTGGTTAAAAACCCTAATTGGATTAGAATAAGTCGAAGGATGACGAAAATGACCTAAATGTTCAACCAATGACACAAAATCACATATTGAATGCACAAGATTGGTTAAAAACCCTAATTGGATTAGAATAAGCCTAGGGACGACGAAAATGACATAAATGTTCAACCAATGACACAAACGCACTTTTTGGATGCACAAGATTTGTTAAAAACCCTAATTGGATTAGAATAAGCCAAGGGAGGATGAAAATGACCTAAATGTTCAACCAATGACACAAAATTACCTATTGGATGCACAAGATTGGTTAAAAACCCTAATTGGATTAGAATAATCCTAAGGAGGACGAAAATGACCTAAATATTCAACCAATGACACAAAATCACTTATTGGATGCACAAGATTGGTTAAAAACCCTAATTGGATTAGAATAAGTCGAAGGATGCCGAAAGTGACCTAAATGTTCAACCAATGACACAAAATCACTTATTGGATGCACAAGATTGGTTAAAAACCCTAATTGGATTAGAATAAGTCAAGGGAGGATGAAAATAACCTAAATGTTCAACCAATGATAAAAAATCACTTATTGGATGCACAAGATTGGTTAAAAACCCTAATTGGATTAGAATAAGTCAAGGGAGGATGAAAATAACCTAAATGTTCAACCAATGATAAAAAATCACTTATTGGATGCACAAGATTGGTTAAAAACCCTAATTGGATTAGAATAAGCCTTGGGAGGACGAAAAATGACCTAAATGTTCATTCAATGACACAAAATCTCTTATTGGATGCACAAGATTGGTTAAAAACCCTAATTGGATTAGAATAAGTGGAAGGATGACGAAAATGACCAAAATGTTCAACCAATGACACAAAATCACATATTGGATGCACAAGATTGGTTAAAAACCCTAATTGGATTAGAATAAGCCTAGGGACGACGAAAATGACATAAATGTTCAACCAATGACACAAACGCACTTTGTGGATGCACAAGATTGGTTAAAAACCCTAATTGGATTAGAATAAGCCAAGGGAGGATGAAAATGACCTAAATGTTCAACCAATGACACAAAATTACCTATTGGATGCACAAGATTGGTTAAAAACCCTAATTGGATTAGAATAATCCTAAGGAGGACGAAAATGACCTAAATGTTCAACCAATGACACAAAATCACTTTTTGGATGCACAAGATTGGATAAAAACCCTAATTGGATTAGAATAAGTCGAAGGATGACGAAAGTGACCTAAATGATCAACCAATGACACAAAATCACTTATTGGATGCACAAGATTGGTTAAAAACCCTAATTGGATTAGAATAAGTCGAAGGATGACGAAAATGACCTAAATGTTCAACCAATGACACAAAATCACATATTGGATGCACAAGATTTGTTAAAAACCCTAATTGGATTAGAATAAGCGTAGGGACGACGAAAATGACATAAATGTTCAACCAATGACACAAACGCACTTTTTGGATGCACAAGATTGGTTAAAAACCCTAATTGGATTAGAATAAGCCAAGGGAGGATGAAAATGACCTAAATGTTCAACCAATGACACAAAATTACCTATTGGATGCACAAGATTGGTTAAAAACCCTTATTGGATTAGAATAATCCTAAGGAGAACGAAAATGACCTAAATGTTCAACCAATGACACAAAATCACTTATTGGATACACAAGATTGGTTAAAAACCCTAATTGGATTAGAATAAGTCGAAGGATGACGAAGGTGACCTAAATGTTCAACCAATGACACAAAATAACTTATTGGATGCACAAGATTGGTTAAAAACCCTAATTGGATTAGAATAAGTCGAAGGATGACGAAAATGACCTAAATGTTCAACCAATGACACAAAATCACATATTGGATGCACAAGATTGGTTAAAAACCCTAATTGGATTAGAATAAGCCTAGGGACGACGAAAATGAAATAAATGTTCAACCAATGACACCAACGCACTTTTTGGATGCACAAGATTGGTTAAAAACCCTAATTGGATTAGAATAACCCAAGAGAGGACGAAAATAATCTAAATGTTCAACCAATGATACAAAATTACCTATTGGATGCACAAGATTGGTTAAAAACCCTAATTGGATTAGAATAAGCCTAGGGAGGACGAAAAATGACCTATATGTTCAACCAATGACACAAAATCACTTATTGGATGCACAAGATTGGTTAAAAACCCTAATTGGATTAGAATAAGTCGAAGGATGACGAAAATGTCGTAAATGTTCAATCAATGACACAAAATCACTTATTGGATGCACAAGATTGGTTAAAAACTCTAATTCGATTAGAATAAGCCTAGGGAGGACGGAAATGACGTAAATGTTCAACCAATGACACAAAATCACATATTGGATGCACAATATTGGTTAAAAACCCTAATTGGATTAGAATAAGCCTTGGGAGGACGAAAAATGACATAAATGTTCAACCAATGACACAAACGCACTTTTTGGATGCACAAGATTGGTTAAAAACCCTAACTGGATTAGAATAAGTCGAAGGATGGCGAAAATTACCTAAATGTTCAACCAATGACACAAAATCACATATTGGATGCACAATATTGGTTAAAAACCCTAATTGGATTAGAATAAGCCTTGGGAGGACGAAAAATGACATAAATGTTCAACCAATGAAACAAAATCACTTATTGGATGCCCAAGATTGGTTAAAAACCCTAATTGGATTAGAATAAGCCAAGGGAGGATGAAGATAACCTAAATGTTCAACCAATAATAAAAAATCACTTATTGGATGCACAAGATTGATTAAAAACCCTAGTTGGATTAGAATAAGACAAGGGAGGACGAAAAATGACCTATATGTTCAACCAATGACACAAAATCACTTATTGGATGCACAAGATTGGTTAAAAACCCTAATTCGATTAGAATATGCCTAGGGAGGACGAAAATGACGTAAATGTTCAACCAATAACACAAAATCACTTATTGGATGCACAAGATTGGTTAAAAACCCTAATTGGATTAGAATAAGTCGAAGGATGACGAAAATGTCGTAAAAGTTCAATCAATGACACAAAATCACTTATTGGATGCACAAGATTGGTTAAAAACCCAAGTTGGATTAGAATAAGTCGAAGGATGACGAAAATGACCTAAATGTTCAACCAATGACACAAAATCACATATTGGATGCACAAGATTGGTTAAAAACCCTAATTGGATTAGAATAAGCCTAGGGACGACGAAAATGACATAAATGATCAACCAATGACACAAACGCACTTTTTGGATGCACAAGATTGGTTAAAAACCCTAATTGGATTAGAATAAGCCAAGGGAGGATGAAAATGACCTAAATGTTCAACCAATGACACAAAATTACCTATTGGATGCACAAGATTTGTTAAAAACCCTAATTGGATTAGAATAATCCTAAGGAGGACGAAAATGACCTAAATGTTCAACCAATGACACAAAATCACTTATTGTATGCACAAGACTGGTTAAAAACCCTAATTGGATTAGAATAAGTCGAAGGATGACGAAAATGACCTAAATGTTCAACCAATGACACAAAATCACTTATTGGATGCACAAGATTGGTTAAAAACCCTAATTGGATTAGAATAAGTCGAAGGAACACGAAAATGACCTAAATGTTCAACCAATGACACAAAATCACATATTGAATGCACAAGATTGGTTAAAAACCCTAATTGGATTAGAATAAGCCTAAGGACGATGAAAATGACATAAATGTTCAACCAATGACACAAACGCACTTTTTGGATGCACAAGATTTGTTAAAAACCCTAATTGGATTAGAATAAGCCAAGGGAGGATGAAAATGACCTAAATGTTCAACCAATGACACAAAATTACCTATTGGATGCACAAGATTGGTTAAAAACCCTAATTGGATTAGAATAATCCTAAGGAGGACGAAAATGACCTAAATATTCAACCAATGACACAAAATCACTTATATGCACAAGATTGGTTAAAAACCCTAATTGGATTAGAATAAGTCGAAGGATGCCGAAAGTGACCTAAATGTTCAACCAATGACACAAAATCACTTATTGGATGCACAAGATTGGTTAAAAACCCTAATTGGATTAGAATAAGTCGAAGGATGACGAAAATGACCTAAATGTTCAACCAATGACACAAAATCACATATTGGATGCACAAGATTTGTTAAAAACCCTAATTGGATTAGAATAAGCCTAGAGACGACGAAAATGACATAAATGTTCAACCAATGACACAAACGCACTTTTTGGATGCACAAGATTGGTTAAAAACCCTATTTGGATTAGAATAAGCCAAGGGAGGATGAAAATGACCTAAATGTTCAACCAATGACACAAAAATACCTATTGGATGCACAAGATTGGTTAAAGACCCTAATTGGATTAGAATAATCCTAAGGAGGACGAAAATGACCTAAATGTTCAACCAATGATACAAAATCACTTTTTGGATGCACAAGATTGGTTAAAAACCCTAATTGGATTAGAATAAGCCAAGGGAGAACGAAAATGACCTAAATGTTCTACCAATGATACAAAATCACTTATTGGATGCACAAGATTGGTTAAAAACCCTAATTGGATTAAAATAAGCCTAAGGAGGACGAAAATGACCTAAATGTTCAACCAACGACACAAAATTACTTATTGGATGCACAAGATTGGTTAAAAACCCTAATTGGATTAGAATAAGTCGAAGGATGGCGAAAATTACCTAAATGTTCAACCAATGACACAAAATCACATATTGGATGCACAAGATTGGTTAAAAACCCTAATTGGATTAGAATAAGTCGAAGGATGGCGAAAATTACCTAAATGTTCAACCAATGACACAAAATCACATATTGGGTGCACAAGATTGGTTAAAAACCCTAATTGGATTTGAATAAGCCTTGGGAGGACGAAAAATGACATAAATGTTCAACCAATGACACAAAATCACTTATTGGATGCCCAAGATTGGTTAAAAACCCTAATTGGATTAGAATAAGCCAAGGGGGGACGAAAATGACCAAAATGTTCAACCAATGACACAAACGCACTTTTTGGATGCACAAGATTCGTTAAAAACCCTAATTAGATTAGAATAAGCCAAGGGAGGATGAAAATAACCTAAATGTTTAACCAATGATAAAAAATCACTTATTGGATGCACAAGATTGGTTAAAAACCCTAATTGGATTAGAATAAGCCTTGGGAGGACGAAAAATGACCTAAATGTTCATTCAATGACACAAAATCTCTTATTGGATGCACAAGATTGGTTAAAAACCCTAATTGGATTAGAATAAGTGGAAGGATGACGAAAATGACCAAAATGTTCAACCAATGACACAAAATCACATATTGGATGCACAAGATTGGTTAAAAACCCTAATTGGATTAGAATAAGCCTAGGGACGACGAAAATGACATAAATGTTCAACCAATGACACAAACGCACTTTGTGGATGCACAAGATTGGTTAAAAACCCTAATTGGATTAGAATAAGCCAAGGGAGGATGAAAATGACCTAAATGTTCAACCAATGACACAAAATTACCTATTGGATGCACAAGATTGGTTAAAAACCCTAATTGGATTAGAATAATCCTAAGGAGGACGAAAATGACCTAAATATTCAACCAATGACACAAAATCACTTATTGGATGCACAAGATTGGTTAAAAACCCTAATTGGATTAGAATAAGTCGAAGGATGCCGAAAGTGACCTAAATGTTCAACCAATGACACAAAATCACTTATTGGATGCACAAGATTGGTTAAAAACCCTAATTGGATTAGAATAAGTCGAAGGATGACGAAAATGACCTAAATGTTCAACCAATGACACAAAATCACATATTGAATGCACAAGATTGGTTAAAAACCCTAATTGGATTAGAATAAGCCTAGGGACGACGAAAATGACATAAATGTCCAACCAATGACACAAACGCACTTTTTGGATGCACAAGATTTGTTAAAAACCCTAATTGGATTAGAATAAGCCAAGGGAGGATGAAAATGACCTAAATGTTCAACCAATGACACAAAATTACCTATTGGATGCACAAGATTGGTTAAAAACCCTAATTGGATTAGAATAATCCTAAGGAGGACGAAAATGACCTAAATATTCAACCAATGACACAAAATCACTTATTGGATGCACAAGATTGGTTAAAAACCCTAATTGGATTAGAATAAGTCGAAGGATGACGAAAATGACCTAAATGTTCAACCAATGACACAAAATCACTTATTGGATGCAAAAGATTGGTTAAAAACCCTAATTGGATTAGAATAAGTCGAAGGATGACGAAAATGACCTAAATGTTCAACCAATGACACAAAATCACTTATTGGATGCACAAGATTGGTTAAAAACCCTAATTGGATTAGAATAAGTCGAAGGATGACGAAAATGACCTAAATGTTCAACCAATGACACAAAATCACATATTGGATGCACCAAATTGGTTAAAAACCCTAATTGGATTAGAATAAGCCTAGGGACGACGAAAATGACATAAATGTTCAACCAATGACACAAACGCACTTTTTGGATGCACAAGATTGGTTAAAAACCCTAATTGGATTAGAATAAGCCAAGGGAGGATGAAAATGACCTAAATGTTCAACCAATGACACAAAATTACCTATTGGGTGCACAAGATTGGTTAAAAACCCTAATTGGATTAGAATAAGTCGAAGGATGACGAAAATGACCTAAATGTTCAACCAATGACACAAAATCACTTATTGGATGCACAAGATTGGTTAAAAACCCTAATTGGATTAGAATAAGTCGAAGGATGACGAAAATGACCTAAATGTTCAACCAATGACACAAAATCACATATTGGATGCACAAGATTGGTTAAAAACCCTAATTGGATTAGAATAAGCCTAGGGACGACGAAAATGACATAAATGTTCAACCAATGACACAAACGCACTTTTTGGATGCACAAGATTTGTTAAAAACCCTAATTGGATTAGAATAAGCCAAGGGAGGATGAAAATGACCTAAATGTTCAACCAATGACATAAAATTACCTATTGGATGCACAAGATTGGTTAAAAACCCTAATTGGATTAGAATAATCCTAAGGAGGACGAAAATGACCTAAATGTTCAAACAATGACACAAAATCACTTATTGGATGCACAAGATTGGTTAAAAACCCTAATTGGATTAGAATAAGTCGAAGGATGACGAAAATGACCTAAATGTTCAACCAATGACACAAAATCACATATTGGATGCACAAGATTGGTTTAAAACCCTAATTGGATTAGAATAAGGCTAGGGAGGACGAAAATGACCTAAATATTCCACCAATGACACAAAATCACTTATTGGATTCACATGATTGGTTAAAAACCCTAATTGGATTAGAATAAGCCTAGGGAGGACGAAAATGACCTAAATGTTCAACCAATGACACAAAATCACATATTGGATACACAAGATTGGTTAAAAACCATAATTGGAATAGAATAAGCCTAGGGAGGACGAAAATGACCTTAATGTTCAACCAATGACACAAAATCACATATTGGATGCACAAGATTGGTTAAAAACCCTAATTGGATTAGAATAAGTCAAAGGATGACGAAAATGACCTAAATGTTCAACCAATGACACAAAATCACTTATTGGATGCACAAGATTGGTTAAAAACCCTAATTGGATTAGAATAAGCCTAAGGAGGACGAAAATGACCAAAATGTTCAACCAATAACACAAAATCACTTATTGGATGCACAAGATTGGTTAAAAACCCTAATTGGATTAGAATAAGTCGAAGGATGACGAAAATGACCTAAATGTTCAACCAATGACACAAAATCACTTATTGGATGCACAAGATTGGTTAAAAACCCTAATTGGATTAGAATAAGTCGAAGGAGGACGAAAATGACCTAAATGTTCAACCAATGACACAAAATCACTTATTGGATGCACAAGATTGGTTAAAAACCCTAATTGGATTAGAATAAGTCGAAGGATGACGAAAATGACCTAAATGTTCAACCAATGACACAAAATCACATATTGAATGCACAAGATTGGTTAAAAACCCTAATTGGATTAGAATAAGCCTAAGGACGACGAAAATGACATAAATGTTCAACCAATGACACAAACGCACTTTTTGGATGCACAAGATTTGTTAAAAACCCTTATTGGATTAAAATAAGCCAAGGGAGGATGAAAATGACCTAAATGTTCAACCAATGACACAAAATTACCTATTGGATGCACAAGATTGGTTAAAAACCCTAATTGGATTAGAATAATCCTAAGGAGGACGAAAATGACCTAAATGTTCAACCAATGACACAAAATCACTTATTGTATGCACAAGACTGGTTAAAAACCCTAATTGGATTAGAATAAGTCGAAGGATGACGAAAATGACCTAAATGTTCAACCAATGACACAAAATCACTTATTGGATGCACAAGATTGGTTAAAAACCCTAATTGGATTAGAATAAGTCGAAGGATGACGAAAATGACCTAAATGTTCAACCAATAACACAAAATCACTTATTGGATGTACATGATTTGTTAAATATCTTAATTGGATTAGAATA
This sequence comes from Cicer yamashitae, assembly GCA_037974755.1. Classification (NCBI taxonomy): domain Eukaryota; kingdom Viridiplantae; phylum Streptophyta; class Magnoliopsida; order Fabales; family Fabaceae; genus Cicer; species Cicer yamashitae. Next base: position 30,356,796 of record JBBPBQ010000004.1, read on the forward strand.
AGCCAAGGGGGACGAAAATGACCGAAATGTTCAACCAATGACACAAACGTACTTTTTGGATGCACAAGATTGGTTAAAAACCTTAATTAGATTAGAATAAGCCAAGGGAGGACAAAAATGACCTCAATGTTCAACCAATGACACAAAATCTCTTATTGAATGCACAAGATTGGTTAAAAACACTAATTGGATTAGAATAAGCCTAAGGAGGACGAAAATGACCTAAATGTTCAACCAACGACACAAAATCACTTATTGGATGCACAAGATTGGTTAAAGACCCTAATTGGATTAGAATAAGCCAAGGGGGGACGAAAATGACAGAAATGTTCAACCAATGACACAAACGCACTTTTTGGATGCACAAGATTGGTTAAAAACCCTAATTAGATTAGAATAAGCCAAGGGAGGATGAAAATAACCTAAATGTTCAACCAATGATAAAAAATCACTTATAAGATGCACAAGATTGGTTAAAAACTCAAATTGGATTAGAATAAGCCAAGGGAGGATGAAAATAACCTAAATGTTAAACCAATGATAAAAAATCACTTTTTGGATGCACAAGATTGGTTAAAAACTCTAATTGAATTAGAATAAGCCTAGGGAGGACGAAAAATGACATAAATGTCCAACCAATTAAACAAAATCACTTATTGGATGCACAAGGTTGGTTAAAAATCCTAATTGGATTAGAATAAGTCGAAGGATGACGAAAATGACATAAATGTCCAACCAATGACACAAAATCACTTATTGGATGCACAAGGTTGGTTAAAAACCCTAATTGGATTAGAATAAGTCGAAGGATGACGAAAATGACCTAAATGTTCAACAAATGACACAAAATCACTTATTGGATGCATATGATTGGTTAAAAACCCTAATTGGATTAGAATAAGTTGAAGGATGACGAAAATGACCTAAATGTTCAACCAATGACACAAAATCACTTATTGGATGCACAAGATTGGTTAAAAACCCTAATTGGATAAGAATAAATCAAAGGATGACGAAAATGACCTAAATGTTCAACCAAAGACACAAAATCACTTATTGGATGCACAAGATTGGTTAAACACCCTAATTGGATTAGAATAAGTCGAAGGATGACGAAAATGACCTAAATGTTCAACCAATGACACAAACGCACTTTTTGGATGCACAAGATTGGTTAAAAACCCTAATTGGATTAGAATAAGTCGAAGGATGACGAAAATGACCTAAATGTTCAACCAATGATAAAAAATCACTTTTTGGATGCACAAGATTGGTTAAAAACTCTAATTGGATTAGAATAAGCCTAGGGAGGACGAAAAATGACATAAATGTCCAACCAATTAAACAAAATCACTTATTGGATGCACAAGTGTGGTTAAAAATCCTAATTGGATTAGAATAAGTCGAAGGATGACGAAAATGACATAAATGTCCAACCAATGACACAAAATCACTTATTGGATGCACAAGGTTGGTTAAAAACCCTAATTGGATTAGAATAAGTTGAAGGATGACGAAAATGACCTAAATGTTCAAACAATGACACAAAATCACTTATTGGATGCACAAGATTGGTTAAAAACCCTAATTGGATTAGAATAAGTCGAAGGATGACGAAAATGACCTAAATGTTCAACCAATGACACAAAATCACATATTGGATGCACAAGATTTGTTAAAAACCCTAATTGGATTAGAATAAGCCTAGGGACGACGAAAATGACATAAATGTTCAACCAATGACACAAACGCACTTTTTGGATGCACAAGATTGGTTAAAAACCCTATTTGGATTAGAATAAGCCAAGGGAGGATGAAAATGACCTAAATGTTCAACCAATGACACAAAATTACCTATTAGATGCACAAGATTGGTTAAAGACCCTAATTGGATTAGAATAATCCTAAGGAGGACGAAAATGACCTAAATGTTCAACCAATGATACCAAATCACATTTTGGATGCACAAGATTGGTTAAAAACCCTAATTGGATTAGAATAAGCCAAGGGAGAACGAAAATGACCTAAATGTTCTACCAATGATACAAAATCACTTATTGGATGCACAAGATTGGTTAAAAACCCTAATTGGATTAGAATAAGTCGAAGGATGACGAAAATGACCTAAATGTTCAACCAATGACACAAAATCACTTATTGGATGCACAAGATTGGTTAAAAACCCTAATTGGATTAGAATAAGTCGAAGGATGACGAAAATGACCTAAATGTTCAACCAATGACACAAAATCACATATTGGATGCACCAAATTGGTTAAAAACCCTAATTGGATTAGAATAAGCCTAGGGACGACGAAAATGACATAAATGTTCAACCAATGACACAAACGCACTTTTTGGATGCACAAGATTGGTTAAAAACCCTAATTGGATTAGAATAAGCCAAGGGAGGATGAAAATGACCTAAATGTTCAACCAATGACACAAAATTACCTATTGGGTGCACAAGATTGGTTAAAAACCCTAATTGGATTAGAATAAGTCGAAGGATGACGAAAATGACCTAAATGTTCAACCAATGACACAAAATCACTTATTGGATGCACAAGATTGGTTAAAAACCCTAATTGGATTAGAATAAGTCGAAGGATGACGAAAATGACCTAAATGTTCAACCAATGACACAAAATCACATATTGGATGCACAAGATTGGTTAAAAACCCTAATTGGATTAGAATAAGCCTAGGGACGACGAAAATGACATAAATGTTCAACCAATGACACAAACGCACTTTTTGGATGCACAAGATTTGTTAAAAACCCTAATTGGATTAGAATAAGCCAAGGGAGGATGAAAATGACCTAAATGTTCAACCAATGACATAAAATTACCTATTGGATGCACAAGATTGGTTAAAAACCCTAATTGGATTAGAATAATCCTAAGGAGGACGAAAATGACCTAAATGTTCAAACAATGACACAAAATCACTTATTGGATGCACAAGATTGGTTAAAAACCCTAATTGGATTAGAATAAGTCGAAGGATGACGAAAATGACCTAAATGTTCAACCAATGACACAAAATCACATATTGGATGCACAAGATTTGTTAAAAACCCTAATTGGATTAGAATAAGCCTAGGGACGACGAAAATGACATAAATGTTCAACCAATGACACAAACGCACTTTTTGGTTGCACAAGATTTGTTAAAAACCCTAATTGGATTAGAATAAGCCAAGGGAGGATGAAAATGACCTAAATGTTCAACCAATGACATAAAATTACCTATTGGATGCACAAGATTGGTTAAAAACCCTAATTGGATTAGAATAATCCTAAGGAGGACGAAAATGACCTAAATGTTCAAACAATGACACAAAATCACTTATTGGATGCACAAGATTGGTTAAAAACCCTAATTGGATTAGAATAAGTCGAAGGATGACGAAAATGACCTAAATGTTCAACCAATGACACAAAATCACATATTGGATGCACAAGATTTGTTAAAAACCCTAATTGGATTAGAATAAGCCTAGGGACGATGAAAATGACATAAATGTTCAACCAATGACACAAAATCACTTATTGGATGCACAAGATTGGTTAAAAACCCTAATTGGATTAGAATAAGGCAAGGGAGGACGAAAGTGACGTAAATGTTCAACCAATGAGACAAAATCACTTATTGGATGCACAAGATTGGTTAAAAACCCTAATTGGATTAGAATAAGTCGAAGGATGACGAAAATGACCTAAATGTTCATCCAATGACACAAAATCACTTATTGGATGCACAAGATTCGTTAAAAACCCTAATTGAATTAGAATAAGTCGAAGGATGACGAAAATGATCTAAATGTTCAACCAATGATACAAAATTACCTATTTGATGCACAAGATTGGTTAAAAACCTTAGTTGGATAAGAATAAGCCTAGGGAGGACAAAAAATGACCTAAATGTTCAACCAATGACACAAAATCACTTATTGGATGCACAAGATTGGTTAAAAACCCTAATTGGATTAGAATAGGCCAAGGGAGGACGAAAATGACCTAAATGTTCAACCAATGACACAAAATCACTTACTGGATGCACAAGATTGGTTAAAAACCAAAATTGGATTAGAATAAGTCGAAGGATGACGAAAATGACCTAAATGTTCAACCAATGACACAAAATCACTTATTGGATGCACAAGATTGGTTAAAAACCCTAATTGGATTAGAATATTTCGAAGGATGACGAAAATGACCTAAATGTTCAACCAATGACACAAAATTACTTATTGGATGCACAAGATTGGTTAAAAACCCTAATTGGATTAGAATAAGTCGAAGGATGGCGAAAATTACCTAAATGTTCAACCAATGACACAAAATCACATATTGGATGCACAAGATTGGTTAAAAACCCAAATTGGATTAGAATAAGCCTTGGGAGGACGAAAAATGACCTAAATGTTCAACCAATGACACAAAATCACTTATTGGATGCCCTAGATTGGTTAAAAACCCTAATTGGATTAGAATAAGCCAAGGGAGGATGAAAATAACCTAAATGTTCAACCAATGATAAAAAATCACTTATTGGATGCACAAGATTGATTCAAAACCCTAGTTGGATTAGAATAAGCCTACGGAGGACGAAAAATGACATATATGTTCAACCAATGACACAAAATCACTTATTGGATGCACAAGATTGGTTAAAAACCCTAATTCGATTAGAATAAGCCTAGGGAGGACGGAAATGACATAAATGTTCAACCAATGACAAAAAAAACACTAATTGGATGCACAAGATTGGTTAAAACCCTAATTGGATTAGAATATGCCAAGGGGGGACGAAAATGACCTAAATGTTCAACCAATGACACAAAATCACTTATTGGATTCACAAGATTGGTTAAAAACCCTAATTGGATTAGAATAAGTCGAAGGATGACGAAAATGACCTAAATGTTCAACCAATGACACAAAATCACTTATTGGATGCACAAGATTGGTTAAAAACCCTAATTGGATTAGAATAAGTCGAAGGATGACGAAAATGACCAAAATGTTCAACCAATGACACAAAATCACATATTGAATGCACAAGATTGGTTAAAAACCCTAATTGGATTAGAATAAGCCTAGGGACGACGAAAATGACATAAATGTTCAACCAATGACACAAACGCACTTTTTGGATGCACAAGATTTGTTAAAAACCCTAATTGGATTAGAATAAGCCAAGGGAGGATGAAAATGACCTAAATGTTCAACCAATGACACAAAATTACCTATTGGATGCACAAGATTGGTTAAAAACCCTAATTGGATTAGAATAATCCTAAGGAGGACGAAAATGACCTAAATATTCAACCAATGACACAAAATCACTTATTGGATGCACAAGATTGGTTAAAAACCCTAATTGGATTAGAATAAGTCGAAGGATGCCGAAAGTGACCTAAATGTTCAACCAATGACACAAAATCACTTATTGGATGCACAAGATTGGTTAAAAACCCTAATTGGATTAGAATAAGTCGAAGGATGACGAAAATGACCTAAATGTTCAACCAATGACACAAAATCACATATTGGATGCACAAGATTTGTTAAAAACCCTAATTGGATTAGAATAAGCCTAGGGACGATGAAAATGACATAAATGTTCAACCAATGACACAAACGCACTTTTTGGATGCACAAGATTGGTTAAAAACCCTATTTGGATTAGAATAATCCAAGGGAGGATGAAAATGACCTAAATGTTCAACCAATGACACAAAATTACCTACTGGATGCACAAGATTGGTTAAAGACCCTAATTGGATTAGAATAATCCTAAGGAGGACGAAAATGACCTAAATGTTCAACCAATGATACAAAATCACTTTTTGGATGCACAAGATTGGTTAAAAACCCTAATTGGATTAGAATAAGCCAAGGGAGAACGAAAATGACGTAAATGTTCTACCAATGATACAAAATCACTTATTGGATGCACAAGATTGGTTAAAAACCCTAATTGGATAAAAATAAGCCTAAGGAGGACGAAAATGACCAAAATGTTCAACCAACGACACAAAATTACTTATTGGATGCACAAGATTGGTTAAAAACCCTAATTGGATTAGAATAAGTCGAAGGATGGCGAAAATTACCTAAATGTTCAACCAATGACACAAAATCACATATTGGATGCACAAGATTGGTTAAAAACCCTAATTGGATTAGAATAAGTCGAAGGATGGCGAAAATTACCTAAATGTTCAACCAATGACACAAAATCACATATTGGGTGCACAAGATTGGTTAAAAACCCTAATTGGATTAGAATAAGCCTTGGGAGGACGAAAAATGACATAAATGTTCAACCAATGACACAAAATCACTTATTGGATGCCCAAGATTGGTTAAAAACCCTAATTGGATTAGAATAAGCCAAGGGGGGACGAAAATGACCGAAATGTTCAACCAATGACACAAACGCACTTTTTGGATGCACAAGATTGGTTAAAAACCCTAATTGGATTAGAATAAGTCGAAGGATGACGAAAATGACCTAAATGTTCAACCAACACAAAATCACTTATTGGATGCACAAGATTGGTTAAAAACCCTAATTGGATTAGAATAAGCCTAGGGAGGACGAAAAATGACATAAATGTTCATTCAATGACACAAAATCACTTATTGGATGCACTAGATTGGTTAAAAACCCTAATTGGATTAGAATAAGCCTAAAGAGGACAAAAATGACCTTAATGTTCAACCAATGACACAAAATCACTTATTGGATGCACAAGATTGGTTAAAAACCCTAATTGGATTAGAATAAGTCGAAGGATGACGAAAATGACCTAAATGTGCAACCAATGACACAAACGCACTTTTTGGATGCACAAGATTGGTTAAAAACCCTAATTGGATTAGAATAAGTCAAAGGATGACGAAAATGACATAAATGTCCAACCAATGACACAAAATCACTTATTGGATGCACAAGATTGGTTAAAAATCCTAATTGGATTAGAATAGGCCAAGGGAGGACGAAAATGACCTAAATGTTCAACCAATGACACCAAAACACTTATTGGATGCACAAGATTGGTTAAAAACCCTAATTGGATTAGAATAAGTCGAAGGATGACGAAAATGACCTAAATGTTCAACCAATGACACAAACGCACTTTTTGGATGCACAAGATTGGTTAAAAACCCTAATTGGGTTAGAATAAGTTGAAGGATGACGAAAATGACATAAATGTCAAACCAATGACACAAAATCACTTATTGGATGCACAAGGTTGGTTAAAAACCCTAATTGGATTAGAATAAACCAAGGGAGGACGAAAATGACCTAAATGTTCAACCAATGACACAAAATCTCTTATTGGATGCACAAGATTGGTTAAAAACCCTAATAGGATTAGAATAAGTCGAAGGATGACGAAAATGACCTAAATGTTCAACCAATGACACAAAATCACTTATTGGATGCACAAGATTGGTTAAAAACGCTAATTGGATTAGAATAAGTCGAAGGATGACCAAAATGACCTAAATGTTCAACCAATGACACAAAATCACATATTGGATGCACAAGATTGGTTAAAAACCCTAATTGGATTAGAATAAGTCGAACGATGACGAAAATGACCTAAATGTTCAACCAATGACACAAAATCACTTATTGGACGCACAAGATTGGTTAAAAACCCTAATTGGATTAGAATAGGCCAAGGGAGGACGAAAATGACCTAAATGTTCAACCAATGACACAAAATCACTTATTGGATGCACAAGATTGGTTAAAAACCCTAATTGGATAAGAATAAGTCAAAGGATGACGAAAATGACCTAAATGTTCAACCAAAGACACAAAATCACTTATTGGATGCACAAGATTGGTTAAAAACCCTAATTGGATTAGAATAAGTCGAAGGATGACGAAAATGACCTAAATGTTCAACCAATGACACAAAATCACTTATTGGATGCACAAGATTGGTTAAAAACCCTAATTGGATTAGAATAAGCCTAGGGACGACGAAAATGACATAAATGTTCAACCAATGACACAAACGCACTTTTTGGATGCACAAGATTGGTTAAAAACCCTAATTGGATTAGAATAAGCCAAGGGAGGATGAAAATGACCTAAATGTTCAACCAATGACACAAAATTACCTATTGGATGCACAAGATTGGTTAAAAACCCTAATTGGATTAGAATAAGTCGAAGGATGACGAAAATGACCTAAATGTTCAACCAATGACACAAAATCACTTATTGGATGCACAAGATTGGTTAAAAACCCTAATTGGATTAGAATAAGTCGAAGGATGACGAAAATGACCTAAATGTTCAACCAATGACACAAAATCACATATTGGATGCACAAGATTTGTTAAAAACCCTAATTGGATTAGAATAAGCCTAGGGACGACGAAAATGACATAAATGTTCAACCAATGACACAAACGCACTTTTTGGTTGCACAAGATTTGTTAAAAACCCTAATTGGATTAGAATAAGCCAAGGGAGGATGAAAATGACCTAAATGTTCAACCAATGACATAAAATTACCTATTGGATGCACAAGATTGGTTAAAAACCCTAATTGGATTAGAATAATCCTAAGGAGGACGAAAATGACCTAAATGTTCAAACAATGACACAAAATCACTTATTGGATGCACAAGATTGGTTAAAAACCCTAATTGGATTAGAATAAGTCGAAGGATGACGAAAATGACCTAAATGTTCAACCAATGACACAAAATCACATATTGGATGCACAAGATTTGTTAAAAACCCTAATTGGATTAGAATAAGCCTAGGGACGATGAAAATGACATAAATGTTCAACCAATGACACAAAATCACTTATTGGATGCACAAGATTGGTTAAAAACCCTAATTGGATTAGAATAAGGCAAGGGAGGACGAAAGTGACGTAAATGTTCAACCAATGAGACAAAATCACTTATTGGATGCACAAGATTGGTTAAAAACCCTAATTGGATTAGAATAAGTCGAAGGATGACGAAAATGACCTAAATGTTCATCCAATGACACAAAATCACTTATTGGATGCACAAGATTCGTTAAAAACCCTAATTGAATTAGAATAAGTCGAAGGATGACGAAAATGATCTAAATGTTCAACCAATGATACAAAATTACCTATTGGATGCACAAGATTGGTTAAAAATCTTAGTTGGATAAGAATAAGCCTAGGGAGGACAAAAAATGACCTAAATGTTCAACCAATGACACAAAATCACTTATTGGATGCACAAGATTGGTTAAAAACCCTAATTGGATTAGAATAGGCCAAGGGAGCACGAAAATGACCTAAATGTTCAACCATTGACACAAAATCACTTACTGGATGTACAAGATTGGTTAAAAACCAAAATTGGATTAGAATAAGTCGAAGGATGACGAAAATGACCTAAATGTTCAACCAATGACACAAAATCACTTATTGGATGCACAAGATTGGTTAAAAACCCTAATTGGATTAGAATATTTCGAAGGATGACGAAAATGACCTAAATGTTCAACCAATGACACAAAATTACTTATTGGATGCACAAGATTGGTTAAAAACCCTAATTGGATTAGAATAAGTCGAAGGATGGCGAAAATTACCTAAATGTTCAACCAATGACACAAAATCACATATTGGATGCACAAGATTTGTTAAAAACCCTAATTGGATTAGAATAAGCCTTCGGAGGACGAAAAATGACATAAATGTTCAACCAATGACACAAAATCACTTATTGGATGCCCTAGATTGGTTAAAAACCCTAATTGGATTAGAATAAGCCAAGGGAGGATGAAAATAACCTAAATGTTCAACCAATGATAAAAAATCACTTATTGGATGCACAAGATTGATTCAAAACCCTAGTTGGATTAGAATAAGCCTACGGAGGACGAAAAATGACCTATATGTTCAACCAATGACTCAAAATCACTTATTGGATGCACAAGATTGGTTAAAAACCCTAATTCGATTAGAATAAGCCTAGGGAGGACGGAAATGACGTAAATGTTCAACCAATGACACAAAATCACTTATTGGATGCACAAGATTGGTTAAAAACCCTAATTGGATTAAAATAAGTCGAAGGATGACGAAAATGTCGTAAATGTTCAATCAATGACACAAAATCACTTATTGGATGCACAAGATTGGTTAAAAACCCTAATTGGATTAGAATAAGTCGAAGGATGACGAAAATGACCTAAACGTTCAACCAATGACACAAAATCACTTATTGGATGCACAAGATTGGTTAAAAACCCTAATTGGATTACAATAAGTCGAAGGATGACGAAAATGACCTAAATGTTCAACCAATGACACAAAATTACTTATTGGATGCACAAGATTGGTTAAAAACCCTAATTGGATTAGAATAAGTCGAAGGATGGCGAAAATTACCTAAATGTTCAACCAATGACACAAAATCACATATTGGATGCACAAGATTGGTTAAAAACCCTAATTGGATTAGAATAAGTCGAAGGATGGCGAAAATTACCTAAATGTTCAACCAATGACACAAAATCACATATTGGGTGCACAAGATTGGTTAAAAACCCTAATTGGATTTGAATAAGCCTTGGGAGGACGAAAAATGACATAAATGTTCAACCAATGACACAAAATCACTTATTGGATGCCCAAGATTGGTTAAAAACCCTAATTGGATTAGAATAAGCCAAGGGGGGACGAAAATGACCAAAATGTTCAACCAATGACACAAACGCACTTTTTGGATGCACAACATTGGTTAAAAACCCTAATTAGATTAGAATAAGCCAAGGGAGGATGAAAACAACCTAAATGTTTAACCAATGATAAAAAAATCACTTATTGGATGCACAAGATTGGTTAAAAACCCTAATTGGATTAGAATAAGCCTTGGGAGGACGAAAAATGACCTAAATGTTCATTCAATGACACAAAATCTCTTATTGGATGCACAAGATTGGTTAAAAACCCTAATTGGATTAGAATAAGTGGAAGGATGACGAAAATGACCTAAATGTTCAACCAATGACACAAAATCACATATTGGATGCACAAGATTGGTTAAAAACCCTAATTGGATTAGAATAAGCCTAGGGACGACGAAAATGACATAAATGTTCAACCAATGACACAAACGCACTTTTTGGATGCACAAGATTGGTTTAAAACCCTAATTAGATTAGAATAAGCCAAGGGAGGATGAAAATAACCTAAATGTTCAACCAATGATAAAAAATCACTTATTGGATGCACAAGATTGGTTAAAAACCCTAATTGGATTAGAATAAACCTAGGGAGGACGAAAAATGACATAAATGTTCATTCAATGACACAAATACACTTATTGGATGCACAAGATTGGTTAAAAACCCTAATTGGATTAGAATAAGCCTAAAGAGGGCAAAAGTGACCTTAATGTTCAACCAATGACACAAAATCACTTATTGGATGCACAAGATTGGTTAAAAACACTAATTGGATTAGAATAAGTCGAAGGATAACGAAAATGACCTAAATGTTCAACCAATGAAACAAAATCACTTATTGGATGCACAAGATTGGTTAAAAACCCTAATTGGATTAGAATAAGCCAAGGGAGGATGAAAATAACCTAAATGTTTAACCAATGATAAAAAATCACTTATTGGATGCACAAGATTGGTTAAAAACCCTAATTAGATTAGAATAAGCCAAGGGAGGATGAAAATAACCTAAATGTTCAACCAATGATAAAATATCACTTATTGGATGCACAAGATTGGTTAAAAACCCTAATTAGATTAGAATAAGTCAAGGGAGGATGAAAATAACCTAAATGTTCAACCAATGATAAAAAATCACTTATTGGATGCACAAGATTGGTTAAAAACCCTAATTGGATTAGAATAAGCCTTGGGAGGACGAAAAATGACCTAAATGTTCATTCAATGACACAAAATCTCTTATTGGATGCAGAAGATTGGTTAAAAACCCTAATTGGATTAGAATAAGTGGAAGCATGACGAAAATGACCTAAATGTTCAACCAATGACACAAAATCACATATTGGATGCACAAGATTGGTTAAAAACCCTAATTGGATTAGAATAAGCCTAGGGACGACGAAAATGACATAAATGTTCAACCAATGACACAAACGCACTTTTTGGATGCACAAGATTGGTTAAAAACCCTAATTGGATTAGAATAAGCCAAGGGAGGATGAAAATGACCTAAATGTTCAACCAATGACACAAAATTACCTATTGGATGCACAAGATTGGTTAAAAACCCTAATTGGATTAGAATAATCCTAAGGAGGACGAAAATGACCTAAATGTTCAACAAATGACACAAAATCACTTGTTGTATGCACAAGATTGGTTAAAAACCCTAATTGGATTAGAATAAGTCGAAGGATGACGAAAATGACCTAAATGTTCAACCAATGACACAAAATCACTTATTGGATGCACAAGATTGGTTAAAAACCCTAATTGGATTAGAATAAGTCGAAGGATGACGAAAATGACCTAAATGTTCAACCAATGACACAAAATCACATATTGAATGCACAAGATTGGTTAAAAACCCTAATTGGATTAGAATAAGCCTAGGGACGACGAAAATGACATAAATGTCCAACCAATGACACAAACGCACTTTTTGGATGCACAAGATTTGTTAAAAACCCTAATTGGATTAGAATAAGCCAAGGGAGGATGAAAATGACCTAAATGTTCAACCAATGACACAAAATTACCTATTGGATGCACAAGATTGGTTAAAAACCCTAATTGGATTAGAATAATCCTAAGGAGGACGAAAATGACCTAAATATTCAACCAATGACACAAAATCACTTATTGGATGCACAAGATTGGTTAAAAACCCTAATTGGATTAGAATAAGTCGAAGGATGCCGAAAGTGACCTAAATGTTCAACCAATGACACAAAATCACTTATTGGATGCACAAGATTGGTTAAAAACCCTAATTGGATTAGAATAAGTCAAGGGAGGATGAAAATAACCTAAATGTTCAACCAATGATAAAAAATCACTTATTGGATGCACAAGATTGGTTAAAAACCCTAATTGGATTAGAATAAGTCAAGGGAGGATGAAAATAACCTAAATGTTCAACCAATGATAAAAAATCACTTATTGGATGCACAAGATTGGTTAAAAACCCTAATTGGATTAGAATAAGCCTTGGGAGGACGAAAAATGACCTAAATGTTCATTCAATGACACAAAATCTCTTATTGGATGCACAAGATTGGTTAAAAACCCTAATTGGATTAGAATAAGTGGAAGGATGACGAAAATGACCTAAATGTTCAACCAATGACACAAAATCACATATTGGATGCACAAGATTGGTTAAAAACCCTAATTGGATTAGAAGAAGCCTAGGGACGACAAAAATGACATAAATGTTCAACCAATGACACAAACGCACTTTTTGGATGCACAAGATTGGTTAAAAACCCTAATTGGATTAGAATAAGCCAAGGGAGGATGAAAATGACCTAAATGTTCAACCAATGACACAAAATTACCTATTGGATGCACAAGATTGGTTAAAAACCCTAATTGGATTAGAGTAATCCTAAGGAGGACGAAAATGACCTAAATGTTCAACCAATGACACAAAATCACTTATTGTATGCACAAGATTGGTTAAAAACCCTAATTGGATTAGAATAAGTCGAAGGATGACGAAAATGACCTAAATGTTCAACCAATGACACAAAATCACTTATTGGATGCACAAGATTGGTTAAAAACCCTAATTGGATTAGAATAAGTCGAAGGAGGACGAAAATGACCTAAATGTTCAACCAATGACACAAAATCACTTATTGGATGCACAAGATTGGTTAAAAACCCTAATTGGATTAGAATAAGTCAAAGGATGACGAAAATGACCTAAATGTTCAACCAATGACACAAAATCACTTATTGGATGCACAAGATTGGTTAAAAACCCTAATTGGATTAGAATAAGTCGAAGGATGACCAAAATGACCTAAATGTTCAACCAAAGACACAAAATCACATATTGGATGCACAAGATTGGTTAAAAACCCTAATTGGATTAGAATAAGTCGAAGGATGACGAAAATGACCTAAATGTTCAACCAATGACACAAAATCACTTATTGGATGCACAAGATTGGTTAAAAACCCTAATTGGATTAGAATAAGTCGAAGGATGACGAAAATGACCTAAATGTTCAACCAATGACACAAAATCACATATTGGATGCACAAGATTGGTTAAAAACCCTAATTGGATTAGAATAAGCCAAGGGAGGACGAAAATGACCTAAATGTTCAACCAATGACACAAAATGACACAAAATCACATATTGAATGCACAAGATTGGTTAAAAACCCTAATTGGATTAGAATAAGCCTAGGGAGGACGAAAATGACCTAAATGTTCAACCAATGACACAGAATGACTCAAAATCACATATTGGATGAACAAGATTGGTTAAAAACCCTAATTGGATTAGAATAAGCCTAGCGAGGACGAAAATGACCTAATTGGATTACCAATGACACAAAATCACTTATTATATGCACAAGATTGGTTTAAAACCCTAATTGGATTAGAATAAGCCTAGGGAGGACAAAAATGACCTAAATGTTCAACCAATGACACAAAATCACATATTGGATGCACAAGATTGGTTAAAAACCCTAATTTGATTAGAATAAGCCTAGGGAGGACGAAAATGACCTAAATGTTCAACCAATGACACAAAATGACACAAAATCACATATTGAATGCACAAGATTGGTTAAAAACCCTAATTGGATTAGAATAAGCCTAGGGAGGACAAAAATGACCTAAATGTTCAACCAATGACACAAAATCACATATTGGATGCACAAGATTGGTTAAAAACCCTAATTGGATTAGAATAAGCCTAGGGAGGACAAAAATGACCTAAATATTCAACCAATGACACAAAATCACTTATTGGATGCACAAGATTGGTTAAAAACCCTAATTGGATTAGAATAAGCCTAAGGAGTACGATAATGACCTAAATGTTCAACCAATGACACAAAATCACTTAATGGATGCACAAGATTGGTTAAAAACCCTAATTGGATTAGAATAATCCAAGGGAGGACGAAAATAACCTAAATGTTTAACCAATGATACAAAATTACCTATTGGATGCACAAGTTTGGTTAAAAACCCTAATTGGATTAGAATAAGCCTAGGGAGGACGAAAAATGACCTATATGTTCAACCAATGACACAAAATCACTTATTGGATGCACAAGATTGGTTAAAAACCCTAATAGGATTAGAATAAGCCAATGGAGGACGAAAATGACCTAAATGTTCAACCAATGACACAAAATCACTTATTGGATGCACAAGATTGGTTAAAAACCCTAATTGGATTAGAACAAGCCTGTGGAGGACTAATATGACGTAAATGTTCAACCAATGACACAAAATCACTTATTGGATGCACAAGATTGGTTAAAAACCCTAATTGGATTAGAATAAGTCGAAGGATGACGAAAATGACCTAAATGTTCAACCAATGACACAAAATCACATATTGAATGCACAAGATTGGTTAAAAACCCTAATTGGATTAGAATAAGCCTAGGGACGACGAAAATGACATAAATGTCCAACCAATGACACAAACGCACTTTTTGGATGCACAAGATTTGTTAAAAACCCTAATTGGATTAGAATAAGCCAAGGGAGGATGAAAATGACCTAAATGTTCAACCAATGACACAAAATTACCTATTGGATGCACAAGATTGGTTAAAAACCCTAATTGGATTAGAATAATCCTAAGGAGGACGAAAATGACCTAAATATTCAACCAATGACACAAAATCACTTATTGGATGCACAAGATTGGTTAAAAACCCTAATTGGATTAGAATACGTCGAAGGATGCCGAAAGTGACCTAAATGTTCAACCAATGACACAAAATCACTTATTGGATGCACAAGATTGGTTAAAAACCCTAATTGGATTAGAATAAGCCAAGGGAGGATGAAAATAACCTAAATGTTTAACCAATGATAAAAAATCACTTATTGGATGCACAAGATTGGTTAAAAACCCTAATTAGATTAGAATAAGCCAAGGGAGGATGAAAATAACCTAAATGTTCAACCAATTATAAAATATCACTTATTGGATGCACAAGATTGGTTAAAAACCCTAATTAGATTAGAATAAGTCAAGGGAGGATGAAAATAACCTAAATGTTCAACCAATGGTAAAAAATCACTTATTGGATGCACAAGATTGGTTAAAAACCCTAATTGGATTAGAATAAGCCTTGGGAGGACGAAAAATGACCTAAATGTTCGTTCAATGACACAAAATCTCTTATTGGATGCACAAGATTGGTTAAAAACCCAAATTGGATTAGAATAAGTGGAAGGATGACGAAAATGACCTAAATGTTCAACCAATGACACAAAATCACATATTGGATGCACAAGATTGGTTAAAAACGCTAATTGGATTAGAACAAGCCTAGGGACGACGAAAATGACATAAATGTTCAACTAATGACACAAACGCACTTTTTGGATGCACAAGATTGGTTAAAAACCCTAATTGGATTAGAATAAGCCAAGGGAGGATGAAAATGACCTAAATGTTCAACCAATGACACAAAATTACCTATTGGATGCACAAGATTGGTTAAAAACCCTAATTGGATTAGAATAATCCTAAGGAGGACGAAAATGACCTAAATGTTCAACCAATGACACAAAATTACTTGTTGTATGCACAAGATTGGTTAAAAACCCTAATTGGATTAGAATAAGTCGAAGGATGACGAAAATGACCTAAATGTTCAACCAATGACACAAAATCACTTATTGGATGCACAAGATTGGTTAAAAACCCTAATTGGATTAGAATAAGTGGAAGGATGACGAAAATGACCTAAATGTTCAACCAATGACACAAAATCACATATTGAATGCACAAGATTGGTTAAAAACCCTAATTGGATTAGAATAAGCCTAGGGACGACGAAAATGAC
>JBBPBQ010000004.1:30373872-30393640 GCA_037974755.1 Cicer yamashitae
AAAAAATCACTTATTGGATGCACAAGATTGGTTAAAAACCCTAATTGGATTAGAATAAGCCTTGGGAGGACGAAAAATGACCTAAATGTTCATTCAATGACACAAAATCTCTTATTGGATGCACAAGATTGGTTAAAAACCCTAATTGGATTAGAATAAGTGGAAGGATGACGAAAATGACCTAAATGTTCAACCAATGACACAAAATCACATATTGGATGCACAAGATTGGTTAAAAACCCTAATTGGATTAGAATAAGCCTAGGGACGACAAAAATGACATAAATGTTCAACCAATGACACAAACGCACTTTTTGGATGCACAAGATTGGTTAAAAACCCTAATTGGATTAGAATAAGCCAAGGGAGGATGAAAATGACCTAAATGTTCAACCAATGACACAAAATTACCTATTGGATGCACAAGATTGGTTAAAAACCCTAATTGGATTAGAATAATCCTAAGGAGGACGAAAATGACCTAAATGTTCAACAAATGACACAAAATCACTTGTTGTATGCACAAGATTGGTTAAAAACCCTAATTGGATTAGAATAAGTCGAAGGATGACGAAAATGACCTAAATGTTCAACCAATGACACAAAATCACTTATTGGATGCACAAGATTGGTTAAAAACCCTAATTGGATTAGAATAAGTGGAAGGATGACGAAAATGACCTAAATGTTCAACCAATGACACAAAATCACATATTGAATGCACAAGATTGGTTAAAAACCCTAATTGGATTAGAATAAGCCTAGGGACGACGAAAATGACATAAATGTTCAACCAATGACACAAACGCACTTTTTGGATGCACAAGATTTGTTAAAAACCCTAATTGGATTAGAATAAGCCAAGGGAGGATGAAAATGACCTAAATGTTCAACCAATGACACAAAATTACCTATTGGATGCACAAGATTGGTTAAAAACCCTAATTGGATTAGAATAATCCTAAGGAGGACGAAAATGACCTAAATATTCAACCAATGACACAAAATCAGTTATTGGATGCACAAGATTGGTTAAAAACCCTAATTGGATTAGAATAAGTCGAAGGATGCCGAAAGTGACCTAAATGTTCAACCAATGACACAAAATCACTTATTGGATGCACAAGATTGGTTAAAAACCCTAATTGGATTAGAATAAGTCAAGGGAGGATGAAAATAACCTAAATGTTCAACCAATGATAAAAAATCACTTATTGGATGCACAAGATTGGTTAAAAACCCTAATTGGATTAGAATAAGTCAAGGGAGGATGAAAATAACCTAAATGTTCAACCAATGATAAAAAATCACTTATTGGATGCACAAGATTGGTTAAAAACCCTAATTGGATTAGAATAAGCCTTGGGAGGACGAAAAATGACCTAAATGTTCATTCAATGACACAAAATCTCTTATTGGATGCACAAGATTGGTTAAAAACCCTAATTGGATTAGAATAAGTGGAAGGATGACGAAAATGACCTAAATGTTCAACCAATGACACAAAATCACATATTGGATGCACAAGATTGGTTAAAAACCCTAATTGGATTAGAATAAGCCTAGGGACGACAAAAATGACATAAATGTTCAACCAATGACACAAACGCACTTTTTGGATGCACAAGATTGGTTAAAAACCCTAATTGGATTAGAATAAGCCAAGGGAGGATGAAAATGACCTAAATGTTCAACCAATGACACAAAATTACCTATTGGATGCACAAGATTGGTTAAAAACCCTAATTGGATTAGAATAATCCTAAGGAGGACGAAAATGACCTAAATGTTCAACAAATGACACAAAATCACTTGTTGTATGCACAAGATTGGTTAAAAACCCTAATTGGATTAGAATAAGTCGAAGGATGACGAAAATGACCTAAATGTTCAACCAATGACACAAAATCACTTATTGGATGCACAAGATTGGTTAAAAACCCTAATTGGATTAGAATAAGTCGAAGGATGACGAAAATGACCTAAATGTTCAACCAATGACACAAAATCACATATTGAATGCACAAGATTGGTTAAAAACCCTAATTGGATTAGAATAAGCCTAGGGACGACGAAAATGACATAAATGTCCAACCAATGACACAAACGCACTTTTTGGATGCACAAGATTTGTTAAAAACCCTAATTGGATTAGAATAAGCCAAGGGAGGATGAAAATGACCTAAATGTTCAACCAATGACACAAAATTACCTATTGGATGCACAAGATTGGTTAAAAACCCTAATTGGATTAGAATAATCCTAAGGAGGACGAAAATGACCTAAATATTCAACCAATGACACAAAATCACTTATTGGATGCACAAGATTGGTTAAAAACCCTAATTGGATTAGAATAAGTCGAAGGATGCCGAAAGTGACCTAAATGTTCAACCAATGACACAAAATCACTTATTGGATGCACAAGATTGGTTAAAAACCCTAATTGGATTAGAATAAGTCGAAGGATGACGAAAATGACCTAAATGTTCAACCAATGACACAAAATCACATATTGGATGCACAAGATTTGTTAAAAACCCTAATTGGATTAGAATAAGCCTAGGGACGACGAAAATGACATAAATGTTCAACCAATGACACAAACGCACTTTTTGGTTGCACAAGATTTGTTAAAAACCCTAATTGGATTAGAATAAGCCAAGGGAGGATGAAAATGACCTAAATGTTCAACCAATGACATAAAATTACCTATTGGATGCACAAGATTGGTTAAAAACCCTAATTGGATTAGAATAATCCTAAGGAGGACGAAAATGACCTAAATGTTCAAACAATGACACAAAATCACTTATTGGATGCACAAGATTGGTTAAAAACCCTAATTGGATTAGAATAAGTCGAAGGATGACGAAAATGACCTAAATGTTCAACCAATGACACAAAATCACATATTGGATGCACAAGATTTGTTAAAAACCCTAATTGGATTAGAATAAGCCTAGGGACGATGAAAATGACATAAATGTTCAACCAATGACACAAAATCACTTATTGGATGCACAAGATTGGTTAAAAACCCTAATTGGATTAGAATAAGGCAAGGGAGGACGAAAGTGACGTAAATGTTCAACCAATGAGACAAAATCACTTATTGGATGCACAAGATTGGTTAAAAACCCTAATTGGATTAGAATAAGTCGAAGGATGACGAAAATGACCTAAATGTTCATCCAATGACACAAAATCACTTATTGGATGCACAAGATTCGTTAAAAACCCTAATTGAATTAGAATAAGTCGAAGGATGACGAAAATGATCTAAATGTTCAACCAATGATACAAAATTACCTATTTGATGCACAAGATTGGTTAAAAACCTTAGTTGGATAAGAATAAGCCTAGGGAGGACAAAAAATGACCTAAATGTTCAACCAATGACACAAAATCACTTATTGGATGCACAAGATTGGTTAAAAACCCTAATTGGATTAGAATAGGCCAAGGGAGGACGAAAATGACCTAAATGTTCAACCAATGACACAAAATCACTTACTGGATGCACAAGATTGGTTAAAAACCAAAATTGGATTAGAATAAGTCGAAGGATGACGAAAATGACCTAAATGTTCAACCAATGACACAAAATCACTTATTGGATGCACAAGATTGGTTAAAAACCCTAATTGGATTAGAATATTTCGAAGGATGACGAAAATGACCTAAATGTTCAACCAATGACACAAAATTACTTATTGGATGCACAAGATTGGTTAAAAACCCTAATTGGATTAGAATAAGTCGAAGGATGGCGAAAATTACCTAAATGTTCAACCAATGACACAAAATCACATATTGGATGCACAAGATTGGTTAAAAACCCTAATTGGATTAGAATAAGCCAAGGGGGGACGAAAATGACCTAAATGTTCAACCAATGACACAAAATCACTTATTGGATGCACAAGATTGGTTAAAAACCCTAATTGGATTAGAATAAGTCGAAGGATGACGAAAATGACCTAAATGTTCAACCAATGACACAAAATCACTTATTGGATGCACAAGATTGGTTAAAAACCCTAATTGGATTAGAATAAGTCGAAGGATGACGAAAATGACCTAAATGTTCAACCAATAACACAAAATCACTTATTGGATGTACATGATTTGTTAAATATCTTAATTGGATTAGAATAAGCCAAGGGGGACGAAAATGACCGAAATGTTCAACCAATGACACAAACGTACTTTTTGGATGCACAAGATTGGTTAAAAACCTTAATTAGATTAGAATAAGCCAAGGGAGGACAAAAATGACCTCAATGTTCAACCAATGACACAAAATCTCTTATTGGATGCACAAGATTGGTTAAAAACTCTAATTGGATTAGAATAAGCCTAAGGAGGACGAAAATGACCTAAATGTTCAACCAACGACACAAAATCACTTATTGGATGCACAAGATTGGTTAAAAACCCTAATTGGATTAGAATAAGCCAAGGGGGGACGAAAATGACCGAAATGTTCAACCAATGACACAAACGCACTTTTTGGATGCACAAGATTTGTTAAAAACCCTAATTGGATTAGAATAAGTCGAAGGATGACGAAAATGACCTAAATGTTCAACCAATGACACAAAATCACTTATTGGATGCACAAGATTGGTTAAAAACCCTAATTGGATTAGAATAGGCCAAGGGAGGACGAAAATGACCTAAATGTTCAACCAATGACACAAAATCACTTATTAGATGCACAAGATTGGTTAAAAACCCTAATTGGATAAGAATAAGTCAAAGGTTGACGAAAATGACCTAAATGTTCAACAAATGACACAAAATCACTTATTGGATGCACAAGATTGGTTAAAAACCTTAATTGGATTAGAATAAGCCAAGGGGGGACGAAAATGACCTAAATGTTCAACCAATGACACAAACGCACTTTTTGGATGCACAAGATTGGTTAAAAACCCTAATTAGATTAGAATAAGCCAAGGGAGGATGAAAATAACCTAAATGTTCAACCAATGATAAAAAATCACTTATTGGATGCACAAGATTGGTTAAAAACCCTAATTGGATTAGAATAAGCCTAGGGAGGACGAAAAATGACATAAATGTTCATTCAATGACACAAATACACTTATTGGATGCACAAGATTGGTTAAAAACCCTAATTGGATTAGAATAAGCCTAAAGAGGGCAAAAGTGACCTTAATGTTCAACCAATGACACAAAATCACTTATTGGATGCACAAGATTGGTTAAAAACACTAATTGGATTAGAATAAGTCGAAGGATAACGAAAATGACCTAAATGTTCAACCAATGACACAAAATCACTTATTGGATGCACAAGATTGGTTAAAAACCCTAATTGGATTAGAATAAGCCAAGGGAGGATGAAAATAACCTAAATGTTTAACCAATGATAAAAAATCACTTATTGGATGCACAAGATTGGTTAAAAACCCTAATTAGATTAGAATAAGCCAAGGGAGGATGAAAATAACCTAAATGTTCAACCAATGATAAAAAATCACTTATTGGATGCACAAGATTGGTTAAAAACCCTAATTGGATTAGAATAAGCCTAGGGAGGACGAAAAATGACCTAAATGTTCATTCAATGACACAAAGTCACTTATTGGATGCACAAGATTGGTTAAAAACCCTAATTAGATTAGAATAAGTCGAAGGATGACGAAAATGACCTAAATGTTCAACAAATGACACAAAATCACTTATTGGATGCACAAGATTGGTTAAAAACCCTTATTGGATTAGAATAAGCCTAAGGAGGACGAAAATGACCTAAATGTTCAACCAACGACACAAAATCACTTTTTGGATGCACAAGATTGGTTAAAAACCCTAATTGGATTAGAATAAGCCAAGGGGGGACGAAAATGACCTAAATGTTCAACCAATGACACAAACGCACTTTTTGGATGCACAAGATTGGTTAAAAACCCTAATTGGATTAGAATAAGTCGAAGGATGGCGAAAATTACCTAAATGTTCAACCAATGACACAAAATCACATATTGGATGCACAAGATTGGTTAAAAACCCTAATTGGATTAGAATAAGTCGAAGGATGGCGAAAATTACCTAAATGTTCAACCAATGACACAAAATCACATATTGGGTGCACAAGATTGGTTAAAAACCCTAATTGGATTAGAATAAGCCTTGGGAGGACGAAAAATGACATAAATGTTCAACCAATGACACAAAATCACTTATTGGATGCCCAAGATTGGTTAAAAACCCTAATTGGATTAGAATAAGCCTAGGGACGACGAAAATGACATAAATGTTCAACCAATGACACAAACGAACTTTTTGGATGCACAAGATTGGTTAAAAACCCTAATTGGATTAGAATAAGTGGAAGGATGACGAAAATGACCTAAATGTTCAACCAATGACACAAAATCACTTATTGGATGCACAAGATTGGTTAAAAACCCTAATTGGATTAGAATAAGTCGAAGGATGGCGAAAATTACCTAAATGTTCAACCAATGACACAAAATCACATATTGGATGCACAAGATTGGTTAAAAACCCTAATTGGATTAGAATAAGCCTTGGGAGGACGAAAAATGACATAAATGTTCAACCAATGACACAAAATCACTTATTGGATGCCCTAGATTGGTTAAAAACCCTAATTGGATTAGCATAAGCCAAGGGAGGATGAAAATAACCTAAATGTTCAACCAATGATAAAAAATCACTTATTGGATGCACAAGATTGATTCAAAACCCTAGTTGGATTAGAATAAGCCTACGGAGGACGAAAAATGACCTATATGTTCAACCAATGACACAAAATCACTTATTGGATGCACAAGATTGGTTAAAAACCCTAATTCGATTAGAATAAGCCTAAGGAGGACGGAAATGACGTAAATGTTCAACCAATGACACAAAATCACTTATTGGATGCACAAGATTGGTTAAAAACCCTAATTGGATTAGAATAAGTCGAAGGATGACGAAAATGTCGTAAATGTTCAATCAATGACACAAAATCACTTATTGGATGCACAAGATTGGTTAAAAACCCTAATTGGATTAGAATAAGTCGAAGGATGACGAAAATGACCTAAATGTTCAACCAATGACACAAAATCACATATTGGATGCACAAGATTGGTTAAAAACCCTAATTGGATTAGAATAAGCCTAGGGACGACGAAAATGACATAAATGTTCAACCAATGACACAAACGCACTTTTTGGATGCACAAGATTGGTTAAAAACCCTAATTGGATTAGAATAAGCCAAGGGAGGATGAAAATGACCTAAATGTTCAACCAATGACACAAAATTACCTATTGGATGCACAAGATTGGTTAAAAACCCTAATTGGATTAGAATAATCCTAAGGAGGACGAAAATGACCTAAATGTTCAACAAATGACACAAAATCAATTGTTGTATGCACAAGATTGGTTAAAAACCCTAATTGGATTAGAATAAGTCGAAGGATGACGAAAATGACCTAAATGTTCAACCAATGACACAAAATCACTTATTGGATGCACAAGATTGGTTAAAAACCCTAATTGGATTAGAATAAGTCGAAGGATGACGAAAATGACCTAAATGTTCAACCAATGACACAAAATCACATATTGAATGCACAAGATTGGTTAAAAACCCTAATTGGATTAGAATAAGCCTAGGGACGACGAAAATGACATAAATGTTCAACCAATGACACAAACGCACTTTTTGGATGCACAAGATTTGTTAAAAACCCTAATTGGATTAGAATAAGCCAAGGGAGGATGAAAATGACCTAAATGTTCAACCAATGACACAAAATTACCTATTGGATGCACAAGATTGGTTAAAAACCCTAATTGGATTAGAATAATCCTAAGGAGGACGAAAATGACCTAAATATTCAACCAATGACACAAAATCACTTATTGGATGCACAAGATTGGTTAAAAACCCTAATTGGATTAGAATAAGTCGAAGGATGCCGAAAGTGACCTAAATGTTCAACCAATGACACAAAATCACTTATTGGATGCACAAGATTGGTTAAAAACCCTAATTGGATTAGAATAAGTCGAAGGATGACGAAAATGACCTAAATGTTCAACCAATGACACAAAATCACATATTGGATGCACAAGATTTGTTAAAAACCCTAATTGGATTAGAATAAGCCTAGGGACGATGAAAATCACATAAATGTTCAACCAATGACACAAACGCACTTTTATGATGCACAAGATTGGTTAAAAACCCTATTTGGATTAGAATAAGCCAAGGGAGGATGAAAATGACCTAAATGTGCAACCAATGACACAAAATTACCTATTGGATGCACAAGATTGGTTAAAGACCCTAATTGGATTAGAATAATCCTAAGGAGGACGAAAATGACCTAAATGTTCAACCAATGATACAAAATCACTTTTTGGATGCACAAGATTGGTTAAAAACCGTAATTGGATTAGAATAAGCCAAGGGAGAACGAAAATGACCTAAATGTTCTACCAATGATACAAAATCACTTATTGGATGCACAAGATTGGTTAAAAACCCTAATTGGATTAGAATAAGCCTAAGGAGGACGAAAATGACCTAAATGTTCAACCAACGACACAAAATTACTTATTGGATGCACAAGATTGGTTAAAAACCCTAATTGGATTAGAATAAGTCGAAGGATGGCGAAAATTACCTAAATGTTCAACCAATGACAAAAAATCACATATTGGATGCACAAGATTGGTTAAAAACCCTAATTGGATTAGAATAAGTCGAAGGATGGCGAAAATTACTTAAATGTTCAACCAATGACACAAAATCACATATTGGGTGCACAAGATTGGTTAAAAACCCTAATTGGATTTGAATATGCCTTGGGAGGACGAAAAATGACATAAATGTTCAACCAATGACACAAAATCACTTATTGGATGCCCAAGATTGGTTAAAAACCCTAATTCGATTAGAATATGCCAAGGGGGGACGAAAATGACCGAAATGTTCAACCAATGACACAAACGCACTTTTTGGATGCACAAGATTGGTTAAAAACCCTAATTAGATTAGAATAAGCCAAAGGAGGATGAAAATAACCTAAATGTTTAACCAATGATAAAAAATCACTTATTGGATGCACAAGATTGGTTAAAAACCCTAATTGGATTAGAATAAGCCTAGGGAGGACGAAAAATGACATAAATGTTCATTCAATGACACAAAATCACTTATTGGATGCACAAGATTGGTTAAAAACCCTAATTGGATTAGAATAAGTCGAAGGTTGACGAAAATGACCTAAATGTTTCAAGAAATGACACAAAATCACTTATTGGATGCACAAGATTGGTTAAAAACCCTAATTGGATTAGAATAAGCAAAGGGGGGACGAAAATGACCTAAATGTTCAACCAATGACACAAACGCACTTTTTGGATGCACAAGATTGGTTAAAAACCCTAATTAGATTAGAATAAGCCAAGGGAGGATGAAAATAACCTAAATGTTCAACCAATGATAAAAAATCACTTATTGGATGCACAAGATTGGTTAAAAACCCTAATTGGATTAGAATAAGCCTAGGGACGAAAAATGTTCATTCAATGACACAAATACACTTAATGGATGCACAAGATTGGTTAAAAACCCTAATTGGATTAGAATAAGCCTAAAGAGGGCAAAAATGACCTTAATGTTCAACCAATGACACAAAATCACTTATTGGATGCACAAGATTGGTTAAAAACACTAATTGGATTAGAATAAGTCGAAGGATAACGAAAATGACCTAAATGTTCAACCAATGACACAAAATCACTTATTGGATGCACAAGATTGGTTAAAAACCCTAATTGGATTAGAATAAGCCAAGGGAGGATGAAAATAACCTAAATGTTTAACCAATGATAAAAAATCACTTATTGGATGCACAAGATTGGTTAATAACCCTAATTAGATTAGAATAAGCCAAGGGAGGATGAAAATAACCTAAATGTTCAACCAATGATAAAAAATCACTTATTGGATGCACAAGATTGGTTAAAAACCCTAATTGGATTAGAATAAGCCTAGGGAGGACGAAAAATGACCTAAATGTTCATTCAATGACACAAAGTCACTTATTGGATGCACAAGATTGGTTAAAAACCCTAATTAGATTAGAATAAGTCGAAGGATGACGAAAATGACCTAAATGTTCAACAAATGACACAAAATCACTTATTGGATGCACAAGATTTGTTAAAAACCCTTATTGGATTAGAATAAGCCTAAGGAGGACGAAAATGACCTAAATGTTCAACCAACGACACAAAATCACTTTTTGGATGCACAAGATTGGTTAAAAACCCTAATTGGATTAGAATAAGCCAAGGGGGGACGAAAATGACCTAAATGTTCAACCAATGACACAAACGCACTTTTTGGATGCACAAGATTGGTTAAAAACCCTAATTGGATTAGAATAAGTCGAAGGATGGCGAAAATTACCTAAATGTTCAACCAATGACACAAAATCACATATTGGATGCACAAGATTGGTTAAAAACCCTAATTGGATTAGAATAAGTCGAAGGATGGCGAAAATTACCTAAATGTTCAACCAATGACACAAAATCACATATTGGGTGCACAAGATTGGTTAAAAACCCTAATTGGATTAGAATAAGCCTTGGGAGGACGAAAAATGACATAAATGTTCAACCAATGACACAAAATCACTTATTGGATGCCCAAGATTGGTTAAAAACCCTAATTGGATTAGAATAAGCCTAGGGACGACGAAAATGACATAAATGTTCAACCAATGACACAAACGAACTTTTTGGATGCACAAGATTGGTTAAAAACCCTAATTGGATTAGAATAAGTGGAAGGATGACGAAAATGACCTAAATGTTCAACCAATGACACAAAATCACTTATTGGATGCACAAGATTGGTTAAAAACCCTAATTGGATTAGAATAAGTCGAAGGATGGCGAAAATTACCTAAATGTTCAACCAATGACACAAAATCACATATTGGATGCACAAGATTGGTTAAAAACCCTAATTGGATTAGAATAAGCCTTGGGAGGACGAAAAATGACATAAATGTTCAACCAATGACACAAAATCACTTATTGGATGCCCTAGATTGGTTAAAAACCCTAATTGGATTAGCATAAGCCAAGGGAGGATGAAAATAACCTAAATGTTCAACCAATGATAAAAAATCACTTATTGGATGCACAAGATTGATTCAAAACCCTAGTTGGATTAGAATAAGCCTACGGAGGACGAAAAATGACCTATATGTTCAACCAATGACACAAAATCACTTATTGGATGCACAAGATTGGTTAAAAACCCTAATTCGATTAGAATAAGCCTAAGGAGGACGGAAATGACGTAAATGTTCAACCAATGACACAAAATCACTTATTGGATGCACAAGATTGGTTAAAAACCCTAATTGGATTAGAATAAGTCGAAGGATGACGAAAATGTCGTAAATGTTCAATCAATGACACAAAATCACTTATTGGATGCACAAGATTGGTTAAAAACCCTAATTGGATTAGAATAAGTCGAAGGATGACGAAAATGACATAAACGTTCAACCAATGGCACAAAATTACCTATTGGATGCACAAGATTGGTTAAAAACCCTAATTGGATTAGAATAAGTCGAAGGATGACGAAAATGTCGTAAATGTTCAATCAATGACACAAAATCACTTATTGGATGCACAAGATTGGTTAAAAACCCTAATTGGATTAGAATAAGTCGAAGGATGGCGAAAATTACCTAAATGTTCAACCAATGGCACAAAATCACATATTGGATGCACAAGATTGGTTAAAAACTCTAATTGGATTAGAATAAGCCTTTGGAGGACGAAAAATGACATAAATGTTCAACCAATGAC
This sequence comes from Cicer yamashitae, assembly GCA_037974755.1. NCBI lineage: Eukaryota > Viridiplantae > Streptophyta > Magnoliopsida > Fabales > Fabaceae > Cicer > Cicer yamashitae. Next base: position 30,385,777 of record JBBPBQ010000004.1, read on the forward strand.
AAAAAAAACACTAATTGGATGCACAAGATTGGTTAAAACCCTAATTGGATTAGAATATGCCAAGGGGGGACGAAAATGACCTAAATGTTCAACCAATGACACAAAATCACTTATTGGATTCACAAGATTGGTTAAAAACCCTAATTGGATTAGAATAAGTCGAAGGATGACGAAAATGACCTAAATGTTCAACCAATGACACAAAATCACTTATTGGATGCACAAGATTGGTTAAAAACCCTAATTGGATTAGAATAAGTCGAAGGATGACGAAAATGACCTAAATGTTCAACCAATGACACAAAATCACATATTGGATGCACCAAATTGGTTAAAAACCCTAATTGGATTAGAATAAGCCTAGGGACGACGAAAATGACATAAATGTTCAACCAATGACACAAACGCACTTTTTGGATGCACAAGATTGGTTAAAAACCCTAATTGGATTAGAATAAGCCAAGGGAGGATGAAAATGACCTAAATGTTCAACCAATGACACAAAATTACCTATTGGGTGCACAAGATTGGTTAAAAACCCTAATTGGATTAGAATAAGTCGAAGGATGACGAAAATGACCTAAATGTTCAACCAATGACACAAAATCACTTATTGGATGCACAAGATTGGTTAAAAACCCTAATTGGATTAGAATAAGTCGAAGGATGACGAAAATGACCTAAATGTTCAACCAATGACACAAAATCACATATTGGATGCACAAGATTGGTTAAAAACCCTAATTGGATTAGAATAAGCCTAGGGACGACGAAAATGACATAAATGTTCAACCAATGACACAAACGCACTTTTTGGATGCACAAGATTTGTTAAAAACCCTAATTGGATTAGAATAAGCCAAGGGAGGATGAAAATGACCTAAATGTTCAACCAATGACACAAAATTACCTATTGGATGCACAAGATTGGTTAAAAACCCTAATTGGATTAGAATAATCCTAAGGAGGACGAAAATGACCTAAATGTTCAACCAATGACACAAAATCACTTATTGTATGCACAAGACTGGTTAAAAACCCTAATTGGATTAGAATAAGTCGAAGGATGACGAAAATGACCTAAATGTTCAACCAATGACACAAAATCACTTATTGGATGCACAAGATTGGTTAAAAACCCTAATTGGATTAGAATAAGTCGAAGGATGACGAAAATGACCTAAATGTTCAACCAATAACACAAAATCACTTATTGGATGTACATGATTTGTTAAATATCTTAATTGGATTAGAATAAGCCAAGGGGGACGAAAATGACCGAAATGTTCAACCAATGACACAAACGTACTTTTTGGATGCACAAGATTGGTTAAAAACCTTAATTAGATTAGAATAAGCCAAGGGAGGACAAAAATGACCTCAATGTTCAACCAATGACACAAAATCTCTTATTGGATGCACAAGATTGGTTAAAAACTCTAATTGGATTAGAATAAGCCTAAGGAGGACGAAAATGACCTAAATGTTCAACCAACGACACAAAATCACTTATTGGATGCACAAGATTGGTTAAAAACCCTAATTGGATTAGAATAAGCCAAGGGGGGACGAAAATGACCGAAATGTTCAACCAATGACACAAACGCACTTTTTGGATGCACAAGATTGGTTAAAAACCCTAATTGGATTAGAATAAGTCGAAGGATGACGAAAATGACCTAAATGTTCAACCAACACAAAATCACTTATTGGATGCACAAGATTGGTTAAAAACCCTAATTGGATTAGAATAAGCCTAGGGAGGACGAAAAATGACATAAATGTTCATTCAATGACACAAAATCACTTATTGGATGCACTAGATTGGTTAAAAACCCTAATTGGATTAGAATAAGCCTAAAGAGGACAAAAATGACCTTAATGTTCAACCAATGACACAAAATCACTTATTGGATGCACAAGATTGGTTAAAAACCCTAATTGGATTAGAATAAGTCGAAGGATGACGAAAATGACCTAAATGTGCAACCAATGACACAAACGCACTTTTTGGATGCACAAGATTGGTTAAAAACCCTAATTGGATTAGAATAAGTCAAAGGATGACGAAAATGACATAAATGTCCAACCAATGACACAAAATCACTTATTGGATGCACAAGATTGGTTAAAAATCCTAATTGGATTAGAATAGGCCAAGGGAGGACGAAAATGACCTAAATGTTCAACCAATGACACCAAAACACTTATTGGATGCACAAGATTGGTTAAAAACCCTAATTGGATTAGAATAAGTGGAAGGATGACGAAAATGACCTAAATGTTCAACCAATGACACAAAATCACTTATTGGATGCACAAGATTGGTTAAAAACCCTAATTGGATTAGAATAAGTCGAAGGATGGCGAAAATTACCTAAATGTTCAACCAATGACACAAAATCACATATTGGATGCACAAGATTGGTTAAAAACCCTAATTGGATTAGAATAAGCCTTGGGAGGACGAAAAATGACATAAATGTTCAACCAATGACACAAAATCACTTATTGGATGCCATAGATTGCTTACAAACCTTAATTGGATTAGAATAAGCCAAGGGGGGACGAAAATGACCGAAATGTTCAACCAATGACACAAACGCACTTTTTGGATGCACAAGATTGGTTAAAAACCCTAATTGGATTAGAATAAGTCGAAGGATGACGAAAATGACCTAAATGTTCAACCAACGACACAAAATCACTTATTGGATGCACAAGATTGGTTAAAAACCCTAATTGGATTAGAATAAGCCTAGGGAGGACGAAAAATGACATAAATGTTCATTCAATGACACAAAATCACTTATTGGATGCACTAGATTGGTTAAAAACCCTAATTGGATTAGAATAAGCCTAAAGAGGACAAAAATGACCTTAATGTTCAACCAATGACACAAAATCACTTATTGGATGCACAAGATTGGTTAAAAACCCTAATTGGATTAGAATAAGTCGAAGGATGACGAAAATGACCTAAATGTGCAACCAATGACACAAACGCACTTTTTGGATGCACAAGATTGGTTAAAAACCCTAATTGGTTTAGAATAAGTCAAAGGATGACGAAAATGACATAAATGTCCAACCAATGACACAAAATCACTTATTGGATGCACAAGATTGGTTAAAAATCCTAATTGGATTAGAATAGGCCAAGGGAGGACGAAAATGACCTAAATGTTCAACCAATGACACCAAAACACTTATTGGATGCACAAGATTGGTTAAAAACCCTAATTGGATTAGAATAAGTGGAAGGATGACGAAAATGACCTAAATGTTCAACCAATGACACAAAATCACTTATTGGATGCACAAGATTGGTTAAAAACCCTAATTGGATTAGAATAAGTCGAAGGATGGCGAAAATTACCTAAATGTTCAACCAATGACACAAAATCACATATTGGATGCACAAGATTGGTTAAAAACCCTAATTGGATTAGAATAAGCCTTGGGAGGACGAAAAATGACATAAATGTTCAACCAATGACACAAAATCACTTATTGGATGCCATAGATTGCTTACAAACCTTAATTGGATTAGAATAAGCCAAGGGGGGACGAAAATGACCGAAATGTTCAACCAATGACACAAACGCACTTTTTGGATGCACAAGATTGGTTAAAAACCCTAATTGGATTAGAATAAGTCGAAGGATGACGAAAATGACCTAAATGTTCAACCAACGACACAAAATCACTTATTGGATGCACAAGATTGGTTAAAAACCCTAATTGGATTAGAATAAGCCTAGGGAGGACGAAAAATGACATAAATGTTCATTCAATGACAAAAAATCACTTATTGGATGCACTAGATTGGTTAAAAACCCTAATTGGATTAGAATAAGCCTAAAGAGGACAAAAATGACCTTAATGTTCAACCAATGACACAAAATCACTTATTGGATGCACAAGATTGGTTAAAAACCCTAATTGGATTAGAAAATGTCGAAGGATGACGAAAATGACCTAAATGTGCAACCAATGACACAAACGCACTTTTTGGATGCACAAGATTGGTTAAAAACCCTAATTGGTTTAGAATAAGTCAAAGGATGACGAAACTGACATAAATGTCCAACCAATGACACAAAATCACTTATTGGATGCACAAGATTGGTTAAAAATCCTAATTGGATTAGAATAGGCCAAGGGAGGACGAAAATGACCTAAATGTTCAACCAATGACACCAAAACACTTATTGGATGCACAAGATTGGTTAAAAACCCTAATTGGATTAGAATAAGTCGAAGGATGACGAAAATGACCTAAATGTTCAACCAATGACACAAACGCACTTTTTGGATGCACAAGATTGGTTAAAAACCCTAATTGGGTTAGAATAAGTTGAAGGATGACGAAAATGACATAAATGTCAAACCAATGACACAAAATCACTTATTGGATGCACAAGGTTGGTTAAAAACCCTAATTGGATTAGAATAAACCAAGGGAGGACGAAAATGACCTAAATGTTCAACCAATGACACAAAATCTCTTATTGGATGCACAAGATTGGTTAAAAACCCTAATAGGATTAGAATAAGTCGAAGGATGACGAAAATGACCTAAATGTTCAACCAATGACACAAAATCACTTATTGGATGCACAAGATTGGTTAAAAATCCTAATTGGATTAGAATAGGCCAAGGGAGGACGAAAATGACCTAAATGTTCAACCAATGACACAAAATCACTTATTGGATGCACAAGATTGGTTAAAAACCCTAATTGGATAAGAATAAGTCAAAGGATGACGAAAATGACCTAAATGTTCAACCAAAGACACAAAATCACTTATTGGATGCAAAAGATTGGTTAAAAACCCTAATTGGATTAGAATAAGTCGAAGGATGACGAAAATGACATAAATGTCCAACCAATGACACAAAATCACTTATTGGATGCACAAGGTTGGTTAAAAACCCTAATTGGATTAGAATAAGTCGAAGGATGACGAAAATGACCTAAATGTTTAACCAATGACACAAACGCACTTTCTGGATGCACAAGATTTGTTAAAAACCCTAATTGCATCAGAATAAGTTGAAGGATGACGAAAATGACCTAAATGTTCAACCAATGACACAAAATCACTTATTGGATGCACAAGATTGGTTAAAAACCCTAATTGGATTAGAATAAGTCGAAGGATGACGAAAATGACCTAAATGTTCAACCAAAGACACAAAATCACTTATTGGATGCACAAGATTGGTTAAAAACCCTAATTGGATTAGAATAAGTCGAAGGATGACGAAAATGACCTAAATGTTCAACCAATGACACAAAATCACTTATTGGATGCACAAGATTGGTTAAAAACCCTAATAGGATTAGAATAAGTCGAAGGATGACGAAAATGACCTAAATGTTCAACCAATGACACAAAATCACTTATTGGATGCACAAGATTGGTTAAAAACGCTAATTGGATTAGAATAAGTCGAAGGATGACCAAAATGACCTAAATGTTCAACCAATGACACAAAATCACATATTGGATGCACAAGATTGGTTAAAAACCCTAATTGGATTAGAATAAGTCGAACGATGACGAAAATGACCTAAATGTTCAACCAATGACACAAAATCACTTATTGGACGCACAAGATTGGTTAAAAACCCTAATTGGATTAGAATAGGCCAAGGGAGGACGAAAATGACCTAAATGTTCAACCAATGACACAAAATCACTTATTGGATGCACAAGATTGGTTAAAAACCCTAATTGGATAAGAATAAGTCAAAGGATGACGAAAATGACCTAAATGTTCAACCAAAGACACAAAATCACTTATTGGATGCAAAAGATTGGTTAAAAACCCTAATTGGATTAGAATAAGTCGAAGGATGACGAAAATGACATAAATGTCCAACCAATGACACAAAATCACTTATTGGATGCACAAGGTTGGTTAAAAACCCTAATTGGATTAGAATAAGTCGAAGGATGACGAAAATGACCTAAATGTTTAACCAATGACACAAACGCACTTTCTGGATGCACAAGATTTGTTAAAAACCCTAATTGCATCAGAATAAGTTGAAGGATGACGAAAATGACCTAAATGTTCAACCAATGACACAAAATCACTTATTGGATGCACAAGATTGGTTAAAAACCCTAATTGGATTAGAATAAGTCGAAGGATGACGAAAATGACCTAAATGTTCAACCAATGACACAAAATCACATATTGAATGCACAAGATTGGTTAAAAACCCTAATTGGATTAGAATAAGCCTAGGGACGACGAAAATGACATAAATGTCCAACCAATGACACAAACGCACTTTTTGGATGCACAAGATTTGTTAAAAACCCTAATTGGATTAGAATAAGCCAAGGGAGGATGAAAATGACCTAAATGTTCAACCAATGACACAAAATTACCTATTGGATGCACAAGATTGGTTAAAAACCCTAATTGGATTAGAATAATCCTAAGGAGGACGAAAATGACCTAAATATTCAACCAATGACACAAAATCACTTATTGGATGCACAAGATTGGTTAAAAACCCTAATTGGATTAGAATAAGTCGAAGGATGCCGAAAGTGACCTAAATGTTCAACCAATGACACAAAATCACTTATTGGATGCACAAGATTGGTTAAAAACCCTAATTGGATTAGAATAAGTCAAGGGAGGATGAAAATAACCTAAATGTTCAACCAATGATAAAAAATCACTTATTGGATGCACAAGATTGGTTAAAAACCCTAATTGGATTAGAATAAGTCAAGGGAGGATGAAAATAACCTAAATGTTCAACCAATGATAAAAAATCACTTATTGGATGCACAAGATTGGTTAAAAACCCTAATTGGATTAGAATAAGCCTTGGGAGGACGAAAAATGACCTAAATGTTCATTCAATGACACAAAATCTCTTATTGGATGCACAAGATTGGTTAAAAACCCTAATTGGATTAGAATAAGTGGAAGGATGACGAAAATGACCTAAATGTTCAACCAATGACACAAAATCACATATTGGATGCACAAGATTGGTTAAAAACCCTAATTGGATTAGAAGAAGCCTAGGGACGACAAAAATGACATAAATGTTCAACCAATGACACAAACGCACTTTTTGGATGCACAAGATTGGTTAAAAACCCTAATTGGATTAGAATAAGCCAAGGGAGGATGAAAATGACCTAAATGTTCAACCAATGACACAAAATTACCTATTGGATGCACAAGATTGGTTAAAAACCCTAATTGGATTAGAGTAATCCTAAGGAGGACGAAAATGACCTAAATGTTCAACCAATGACACAAAATCACTTATTGTATGCACAAGATTGGTTAAAAACCCTAATTGGATTAGAATAAGTCGAAGGATGACGAAAATGACCTAAATGTTCAACCAATGACACAAAATCACTTATTGGATGCACAAGATTGGTTAAAAACCCTAATTGGATTACAATAAGTCGAAGAATGACGAAAATGACCTAAATGTTCAACCAATGACACAAAATTACTTATTGGATGCACAAGATTGGTTAAAAACCCTAATTGGATTAGAATAAGTCGAAGGATGGCGAAAATTACCTAAATGTTCAACCAATGACACAAAATCACATATTGGATGCACAAGATTGGTTAAAAACCCTAATTGGATTAGAATAAGTCGAAGGATGGCGAAAATTACCTAAATGTTCAACCAATGACACAAAATCACATATTGGGTGCACAAGATTGGTTAAAAACCCTAATTGGATTAGAATAAGCCTTGGGAGGACGAAAAATGACATAAATGTTCAACCAATGACACAAAATCACTTATTGGATGCCCAAGATTGGTTAAAAACCCTAATTGGATTAGAATAAGCC
>JBBPBQ010000004.1:30394023-30433655 GCA_037974755.1 Cicer yamashitae
TAATTGGATAAGAATAAGTCAAAGGATGACGAAAATGACCTAAATGTTCAACCAAAGACACAAAATCACTTATGGATACACAATATTGGTTAAAAACCCTAATTGGATTAGAATAATCCTAGGGAGGACGAAAAATGACATAAATGTTCATTCAATGACACAAAATCACTTATTGGATGCACAAGATTGGTTAAAAACCCTAATTGGATTAGAATAAGTCAAAGGATGACGAAAATGACCTAAATGTTCAACCAAAGACACAAAATCAGTTATTGGATGCACAAGATTGGTTAAAAACCCTAATTGGATAAGAATAAGTCAAAGGATGACGAAAATGACCTAAATGTTTAACCAAAGACACAAAATCACTTATTGGATGCACAAGATTGGATAAAAACCATAATTAGATTAGAATAAGCCAAGGGAGGATGAAAATAACCTAAACGTTCAACCAATGATAAATAATCACTTATTGTATGCACAAGATTGGTTAAAAACCCTAATTGGATTAGAATAAGCCTAAAGAGGACAACAATGACCTAAATGTTCAACCAATGACACAAAATCACTTATTGGATGCACAAGATTGGTTAAAAACCCTAATTGGATTAGAATAAGTCGAAGGATGACGAAAATGACCTAAATGTTCAACCAATGACACAAACGCAATTTTTGGATGCCCAAGATTGGTTAAAAACCCTAATTGGATTAGAATAGGCAAAGGGAGGACGAAAATGACCTAAATGTTAAACCAATGACACAAAATAACTTATTGGATGCACAAGATTGGTTAAAAATCGTAATTGGATAAGAATAAGTCAAAGGATGACGAAAATGACCTAAATGTTCAACCAATGACACAAAATCACTTATTGGATACACAAGATTGGTTAAAAACTCTAATTGGATTAGAGTAAGCCTAAGGAAGACGAAACTGACCTAAATGTTCAACGACCGACACAAAATCACTTATTGGATGCACAAGATTGGTTAAAAACACTAATTGGATTAGAATAAGCCAAGGGGGGACGAAAATGACCGAAATGTTCAACCAATGACACAAACGTACTTTTTGGATGCACAAGATTGGTTAAAAACCCTAATTAGATTAGAATAAGCCAAGGGAGGATGAAAATAACCTAAATGTTCAACCAATGATAAAAAATCACTTATTGGATGCACAAGATTGGTTAAAAACCCTAATTGGATTAGAATAAGCCTAGGGACGAAAAATGTTCATTCAATGACACAAATACACTTATTGGATGCACAAGATTGGTTAAAAACCCTAATTGGAATAGAATAACCCTAAAGAGGGCAAAAATGACCTTAATGTTCAACCAATGACACAAAATCACTTATTGGATGCACAAGATTGGTTAAAAACACTAATTGGATTAGAATAAGTCGAAGGATAACGAAAATGACCTAAATGTTCAACCAATGACACAAAATCACTTATTGGATGCACAAGATTGGTTAAAAACCCTAATTGGATTAGAATAAGCCAAGGGAGGATGAAAATAACCTAAATGTTTAACCAATGATAAAAAATCACTTATTGGATGCACAAGATTGGTTAAAAACCCTAATTAGATTAGAATAAGCCAAGGGAGGATGAAAATAACCTAAATGTTCAACCAATGATAAAAAATCACTTATTGGATGCACAAGATTGGTTAAAAACCCTAATTGGATTAGAATAAGCCTAGGGAGGACGAAAAATGACCTAAATGTTCATTCAATGACACAAAGTCACTTATTGGATGCACAAGATTGGTTAAAAACCCTAATTAGATTAGAATAAGTCGAAGGATGACGAAAATGACCTAAATGTTCAACAAATGACACAAAATCACTTATTGGATGCACAAGATTTGTTAAAAACCCTTATTGGATTAGAATAAGCCTAAGGAGGACGAAAATGACCTAAATGTTCAACCAACGACACAAAATCACTTTTTGGATGCACAAGATTGGTTAAAAACCCTAATTGGATTAGAATAAGCCAAGGGGGGACGAAAATGACCTAAATGTTCAACCAATGACACAAACGCACTTTTTGGATGCACAAGATTGGTTAAAAACCCTAATTGGATTAGAATAAGTCGAAGGATGGCGAAAATTACCTAAATGTTCAACCAATGACACAAAATCACATATTGGATGCACAAGATTGGTTAAAAACCCTAATTGGATTAGAATAAGTCGAAGGATGGCGAAAATTACCTAAATGTTCAACCAATGACACAAAATCACATATTGGGTGCACAAGATTGGTTAAAAACCCTAATTGGATTAGAATAAGCCTTGGGAGGACGAAAAATGACATAAATGTTCAACCAATGACACAAAATCACTTATTGGATGCCCAAGATTGGTTAAAAACCCTAATTGGATTAGAATAAGCCTAGGGACGACGAAAATGACATAAATGTTCAACCAATGACACAAACGAACTTTTTGGATGCACAAGATTGGTTAAAAACCCTAATTGGATTAGAATAAGTGGAAGGATGACGAAAATGACCTAAATGTTCAACCAATGACACAAAATCACTTATTGGATGCACAAGATTGGTTAAAAACCCTAATTGGATTAGAATAAGTCGAAGGATGGCGAAAATTACCTAAATGTTCAACCAATGACACAAAATCACATATTGGATGCACAAGATTGGTTAAAAACCCTAATTGGATTAGAATAAGCCTTGGGAGGACGAAAAATGACATAAATGTTCAACCAATGACACAAAATCACTTATTGGATGCCCTAGATTGGTTAAAAACCCTAATTGGATTAGCATAAGCCAAGGGAGGATGAAAATAACCTAAATGTTCAACCAATGATAAAAAATCACTTATTGGATGCACAAGATTGATTCAAAACCCTAGTTGGATTAGAATAAGCCTACGGAGGACGAAAAATGACCTATATGTTCAACCAATGACACAAAATCACTTATTGGATGCACAAGATTGGTTAAAAACCCTAATTCGATTAGAATAAGCCTAAGGAGGACGGAAATGACGTAAATGTTCAACCAATGACACAAAATCACTTATTGGATGCACAAGATTGGTTAAAAACCCTAATTGGATTAGAATAAGTCGAAGGATGGCGAAAATTACCTAAATGTTCAACCAATGACACAAAATCACATATTGGATGCACAAGATTGGTTAAAAACCCTAATTGGATTAGAATAAGCCTTGGGAGGACGAAAAATGACATAAATGTTCAACCAATGACACAAAATCACTTATTGGATGCACAAGATTGGTTAAAAACCCTAATTGGATTAGAATAAGCCAAGGGAGGACGAAAATGACCTAAATGTTCAACTAATGAGACAAAATCACTTATCGGATGCACAAGATTGGTTAAAAACCCTAATTGGATTAGAATAAGCCAAGGGGGGACGAAAATGACCTAAATGTTCAACCAATGACACAAACGCACTTTTTGGATGCACAAGATTGGTTAAAAACCCTAATTGGATTAGAATAAGCCAAGGGAGGATGAAAATAACCTAAATGTTCAACCAATGATAAAAAATCACTTATTTGATGCACAAGATTGGTTAAAAACCCTAATTGGATTAGAATAGGCCGAGGGAGGACGAAAATGACCTAAATGTTCAACCAATGACAATAAATCACTTATTGGATGCACAAGATTGGTTAAAAACCCTAATTGGATTAGAATAAATCGAAGGACGACGAAAATGATCTAAATGTTCAACAAATGACACAAAATCACTTATTGGATGCACAAGATTGGTTAAAATCCCTAATTGGATTAGAATAAGTCGAAGGATGACGAAAAATGACCTATACGTTCAACCGATGACACAAAATCACTTATTGGATGCACAAGATTGGTTAAAAGCCCTAATTGGATTAGAATAAGTCGAAGGATGACGAAAATGACCTAAATGTTCAACCAACGACACAAAATCACTTATTGGATGCACAAGATTGGTTAAAAACTCAAATTGCATTAGAATAAGCCTAAGGAGGACGAAAATGACCTAAATGTTCAACCAACGACACAAAATCACTTATTGGATGCACAAGATTGGTTAAAAACCCTAATTGGATTAGAATAGGCCAAGGGAGGACGAAAATGACCTAAATGTTCAACCAATGACACAAAATCACTTATTGGATGCACAAGATTGGTTAAAAACCCTAATTGGATTAGAATAAGTCGAAGGATGACGAAAATGACCTAAATGTTCAACCAATGACACAAACGCACTTTTTGGATGCACAAGATTGGTTAAAACCCTAGTTGGATTAGAATAAGTCGAAGGATGACGAAAATGACCTAAATGTTCAACCAATGACACAAACACAATTTTTGGATGCCCAAGATTGGTTAAAAACCCTAATTGGATTAGAATAAGTCGAAGGATGACAAAAATGACCTAAATGTTCAACCAATGACACAAAATCTCTTATTGGATGCACAAGATTGGTTAAAAACCCTAATTGGATTAGAATAGGCAAAGGGAGGACGAAAATGACCTAAATGTTCAACCAATGACACAAAATCACTTATTGGATGCACAAGATTGGTTAAAAATCGTAATTGGATAAGAATAAGTCAAAGGATGACGAAAATGACCTAAATGTTCAACCAATGACACAAAATCACTTATTGGATGCACAAGATTGGTTAAAAACTCTAATTGGATTAGAGTAAGCCTAAGGAGGATGAAACTGACCTAAATGTTCAACGACCGACACAAAATCACTTATTGGATGCACAAGATTGGTTAAAAACCCTAATTGGATTAGAATAAGCCAAGGGGGGACGAAAATGACCGAAATGTTCAACGAATGACACAAACGCACTTTTTGGATGCACAAGATTGGTTAAAAACCCTAATTAGATTAGAATAAGCCAAGGGAGGATGAAAATAACCTAAATGTTCAACCAATGACACAAAATCTCTTATTGGATGCACAAGATTGGTTAAAAACCCTAATAGGATTAGAATAAGTCGAAGGATGACGAAAATGACCTAAATGTTCAACCAATGACACAAACGCACTTTTTGGATGCACAAGATTGGTTAAAACCCTAATTGGATTAGAATAAGTCGAAGGATGACGAAAATGACATAAATGTCCAACCAATGACACAAAATCACTTATTGGATGCACAAGGTTGGTTAAAAACCCTAATTGGATTAGAATAAACCAAGGGAGGACGAAAATGATCTAAATGTTCAACCAATGACACAAAATCTCTTATTGGATGCACAAGATTGGTTAAAAACCCTAATAGGATTAGAATAAGTCGAAGGATGACGAAAATGACCTAAATGATCAACCAATGACACAAAATCACTTATTGGATGCACAAGATTGGTTAAAAATCCTAATTGGATTAGAATAGGCCAAGGGAGGACGAAAATGACCTAAATGTTCAACCAATGACACAAAAACACTTATCGGATGCACAAGATTGGTTAAAAACCCTAATTGGATTAGAATAAGTCGAAGGATGACGAAAATGACCTAAATGTTCAACCAACACAAAATCACTTATTGGATGCACAAGATTGGTTAAAAACCCTAATTGGATTAGAATAAGCCTAGGGAGGACGAAAAATGACATAAATGTTCATTCAATGACACAAAATCACTTATTGGATGCACTAGATTGGTTAAAAACCCTAATTGGATTAGAATAAGCCTAAAGAGGACAAAAATGACCTTAATGTTCAACCAATGACACAAAATCACTTATTGGATGCACAAGATTGGTTAAAAACCCTAATTGGATTAGAATAAGTCGAAGGATGACGAAAATGACCTAAATGTGCAACCAATGACACAAACGCACTTTTTGGATGCACAAGATTGGTTAAAAACCCTAATTGGATTAGAATAAGTCAAAGGATGACGAAAATGACATAAATGTCCAACCAATGACACAAAATCACTTATTGGATGCACAAGATTGGTTAAAAATCCTAATTGGATTAGAATAGGCCAAGGGAGGACGAAAATGACCTAAATGTTCAACCAATGACACCAAAACACTTATTGGATGCACAAGATTGGTTAAAAACCCTAATTGGATTAGAATAAGTCGAAGGATGACGAAAATGACCTAAATGTTCAACCAATGACACAAACGCACTTTTTGGATGCACAAGATTGGTTAAAAACCCTAATTGGGTTAGAATAAGTTGAAGGATGACGAAAATGACATAAATGTCAAACCAATGACACAAAATCACTTATTGGATGCACAAGGTTGGTTAAAAACCCTAATTGGATTAGAATAAACCAAGGGAGGACGAAAATGACCTAAATGTTCAACCAATGACACAAAATCTCTTATTGGATGCACAAGATTGGTTAAAAACCCTAATAGGATTAGAATAAGTCGAAGGATGACGAAAATGACCTAAATGTTCAACCAATGACACAAAATCACTTATTGGATGCACAAGATTGGTTAAAAACGCTAATTGGATTAGAATAAGTCGAAGGATGACCAAAATGACCTAAATGTTCAACCAATGACACAAAATCACATATTGGATGCACAAGATTGGTTAAAAACCCTAATTGGATTAGAATAAGTCGAACGATGACGAAAATGACCTAAATGTTCAACCAATGACACAAAATCACTTATTGGACGCACAAGATTGGTTAAAAACCCTAATTGGATTAGAATAGGCCAAGGGAGGACGAAAATGACCTAAATGTTCAACCAATGACACAAAATCACTTATTGGATGCACAAGATTGGTTAAAAACCCTAATTGGATAAGAATAAGTCAAAGGATGACGAAAATGACCTAAATGTTCAACCAATGACACAAAATCACTTATTGGATGCACAAGATTGGTTGAAAACCATAATTGGATAAGAATAAGTCAAAGGATGACGAAAATGACCTAAATGTTCAACCAAAGACACAAAATCACTTATGGATGCACAATATTGGTTAAAAACCCTAATTGGATTAGAATAATCCTAGGGAGGACGAAAAATGACATAAATGTTCATTCAATGACACAAAATCACTTATTGGATGCACAAGATTGGTTAAAAACCCTAATTGGATTAGAATAAGTCAAAGGATGACGAAAATGACCTAAATGTTCAACCAAAGACACAAAATCAGTTATTGGATGCACAAGATTGGTTAAAAACCCTAATTGGATAAGAATAAGTCAAAGGATGACGAAAATGACCTAAATGTTCAACCAAAGACACAAAATCACTTATTGGATACACAAGATTGGTTAAAAACTCTAATTGGATTAGAGTAAGCCTAAGGAAGACGAAACTGACCTAAATGTTCAACGACCGACACAAAATCACTTATTGGATGCACAAGATTGGTTAAAAACACTAATTGGATTAGAATAAGCCAAGGGGGGACGAAAATGACCGAAATGTTCAACCAATGACACAAACGTACTTTTTGGATGCACAAGATTGGTTAAAAACCCTAATTAGATTAGAATAAGCCAAGGGAGGATGAAAATAACCTAAATGTTCAACCAATGATAAAAAATCACTTATAAGATGCACAAGATTGGTTAAAAACTCTAATTCGATTAGAATAAGCCAAGGGTGGATGAAAATAACCTAAATGTTCAACCAATGATAAAAAATCACTTTTTGGATGCACAAGATTGGTTAAAAACTCTAATTGGATTAGAATAAGCCTAGGGAGGACGAAAAATGACATAAATGTCCAACCAATTAAACAAAATCACTTATTGGATGCACAAGGATGGTTAAAAATCCTAATTGGATTAGAATAAGTCGAAGGATGACGAAAATGTCATCAATGTCCAACCAATGACACAAAATCACTTATTGGATGCACAAGGTTGGTTAAAAACCCTAATTGGATTAGAATAAGTCGAAGGATGACGAAAATGACCTAAATGTTCAACCAATGACACAAAATCACTTATTGGATGCACAAGATTGGTTAAAAACCCTAATTGGATAAGAATAAGTCAAAGGATGACGAAAATGACCTAAATGTTCAACCAATGACACAAAATCACTTATTGGATGCACAAGATTGGTTGAAAACCATAATTGGATAAGAATAAGTCAAAGGATGACGAAAATGACCTAAATGTTCAACCAAAGACACAAAATCACTTATGGATACACAATATTGGTTAAAAACCCTAATTGGATTAGAATAATCCTAGGGAGGACGAAAAATGACATAAATGTTCATTCAATGACACAAAATCACTTATTGGATGCACAAGATTGGTTAAAAACCCTAATTGGATTAGAATAAGTCAAAGGATGACGAAAATGACCTAAATGTTCAACCAAAGACACAAAATCAGTTATTGGATGCACAAGATTGGTTAAAAACCCTAATTGGATAAGAATAAGTCAAAGGATGACGAAAATGACCTAAATGTTCAACCAAAGACACAAAATCACTTATTGGATACACAAGATTGGTTAAAAACTCTAATTGGATTAGAGTAAGCCTAAGGAAGACGAAACTGACCTAAATGTTCAACGACCGACACAAAATCACTTATTGGATGCACAAGATTGGTTAAAAACCCTAATTGGATTAGAATAAGCCAAGGGGGGACGAAAATGACCGAAATGTACTTTTTGGATGCACAAGATTGGTTAAAAACCCTAATTAGATTAGAATAAGCCAAGGGAGGATGAAAATAACCTAAATATTCAACCAATGACACAAAATCTCTTATTGGATGCACAAGATTGGTTAAAAACCCTAATAAGATTAGAATAAGTCGAAGGATGACGAAAATGACCTAAATGTTCAACCAATGACACAAAATCACTTATTGGATACACAAGATTGGTTAAAAACTCTAATTGGATAAGAGTAAGCCTAAGGAGGACGAAACTGACCTAAATGTTCAACCAATGACACAAAATCACTTATTGGATGCACAAGATTGGTTAAAAACCCTAATTGGATTAGAATAAGTTGAAGGATGACAAAAATGACCTAAATGTTCGACCAATGACACAAACGCAATTTTTGGATGCCCAAGATTGGTTAAAAACCCTAATTGGATTAGAATAAGTCGAAGGATGACGAAAATGACCTAAATGATCAACCAATGACACAAAATCACTTATTGGATGCACAAGATTGGTTAAAAATCCTAATTGGATTAGAATAGGCCAAGGGAGGACGAAAATGACCTAAATGTTCAACCAATGACACAAAAACACTTATCGGATGCACAAGATTGGTTAAAAACCCTAATTGGATTAGAATAAGTCGAAGGATGACGAAAATGACCTAAATGTTCAACCAATGACACAAACGCACTTTTTGGATGCACAAGATTGGTTAAAACCCTAGTTGGATTAGAATAAGTCGAAGGATGACGAAAATGACCTAAATGTTCAACCAATGACACAAACGCACTTTTTGGATGCACAAGATTGGTTAAAACCCTAATTTGATTAGAATAAGTCGAAGGATGACAAAAATGACCTAAATGTTCAACCAATGACACAAAATCTCTTATTGGATGCACAAGATTGGTTAAAAATCCTAATTGGATTAGAATAGGCCAAGGGAGGACGAAAATGACCTAAATGTTCAACCAATGACACAAAAACACTTATTGGATGCAGAAGATTGGTTAAAAACCCTAATTGGATTAGAATAAGTCGAAGGATGACGAAAATGACCTAAATGTTCAACAAATGACACCAACGCACTTTTTGGATGCACAAGATTGGTTAAAACCCTAGTTGGATTAGAATAAGTCGAAGGATGACGAAAATGACCTAAATGTTCAACCAATGACACAAACACAATTTTTGGATGCACAAGATTGGTTAAAACCCTAATTGGATTAGAATAAGTCGAAGGATGACGAAAATGACATAAATGTCCAACCAATGACACAAAATCACTTATTCGATGCACAAGGTTGGTTAAAAACCCTAATTGGATTAGAATAAGTCGAATGATGAAGAAAATGACCTAAATGTTCAACCAAAGACACAAAATCACTTATTGGATGCACAAGATTGGTTAAAAACCATGATTAGATTAGAATAAGCCAAGGGAGGATGAAAATAACCTAAACGTTCAACCAATGATAAATAATCACTTATTGTATGCACAAGATTGGTTAAAAACCCTAATTGGATTAGAATAAGCCTAGGGAGGACGAAAAATGACATAAATGTTCATTTAATGACACAAAATCACTTATTGGATGCACAAGATTGGTTAAAAACCCTAATTGGATTAGAATAAGCCTAAAGAGGACAACAATGACCTAAATGTTCAACCAATGACACAAAATCACTTATTGGATGCACAAGATTGGTTAAAAAGCGTAATTGGATTAGAATAAGTCGAAGGATGACGAAAATGACCTAAATGTTCAACCAACGACACAAACGCAATTTTTGGATGCCCAAGATTGGTTAAAAACTCTAATTGGATTAGAATAAGTCGAAGGATGACGAAAATGACCTAAATGTTCAACCAATGACACAAAATCTCTTATTGGATGCACAAGATTAGTTAAAAACCCTAATTGGATTAGAATAGGCAAAGGGAGGACGAAAATGACCTAAATGTTCAACCAATGACACAATATCACTTATTGGATGCACAAGATTGGTTAAAAATTGTAATTGGATAAGAATAAGTCAAAGGATGACGAAAATGACCTAAATGTTCAACCAATGACACAAAATCACTTATTGGATGCACAAGATTGGTTAAAAACTCTAATTGGATTAGAGTAAGCCTAAGGAGGACGAAAATGACCTAAATGTTCAACGACCGACACAAAATCACTTATTGGATACACAAGATTGGTTAAAAACCCTAATTGGATTAGAATAAGCCAAGGGGGGACGAAAATGACCGAAATGTTCAACCAATGACACAAACGCACTTTTTGGATGCACAAGATTGGTTAAAAACCCTAATTAGATTAGAATAAGCCAAGGGAGGATGAAAATAACCTAAATGTTCAACCAATGACACAAAATCTCTTATTGGATGCACAAGATTGGTTAAAAACCCTAATAGGATTAGAATAAGTCGAAGGATGACGAAAATGACCTAAATGTTCAACCAATGACACAAAATCACTTATTGGATGCACAAGATTGGTTAAAAACCCTAATTGGATTAGAATAAGTCGAAGGATGACCAAAATGACCTAAATGTTCAACCAATGACACAAAATCACATATTGGATGCACAAGATTGGTTAAAAACCCTAATTGGATTAGAATAAGTCGAACGATGACGAAAATGACCTAAATGTTCAACCAATGACACAAAATCACTTATTGGATGCACAAGATTGGTTAAAAACCCTAATTGGATTAGAATAGGCCAAGGGAGGACGAAAATGACCTAAATGTTCAACCAATGACACAAAATCACTTATTGGATGCACAAGATTGGTTAAAAACCCTAATTGCATTAGAATAAACCAAGAAAGAACGAAAATGACCTAAATGTTCAACCAATGACACAAAATCACTTATTGGATGCACAAGAATGGTTAAAAACCCTAATTGGATTAGAATAAGCCTTCGGAGGACGAAAATGACGTAAATGTTCAACCAATGACACAAAATCACTTATTGGATGCACAAGATTGGTTAAAAACCCTAATTAGATTAGAATAAGTCGAAGGATGACGAAAATGACCTAAATGTTCAACCAATGACACAAAATCACTTATTGGATGCACAAGATTGGTTAAAAACCCTAATTGGATTAGAATAGGCCAAGGGAGGACGAAAATGACCTAAATGTTCAACCAATGACACAAAATCACTTATTGGATGCACAAGATTGGTTAAAAACCCTAATTGGATTAGAATAAGTCGAAGGATGACAAAAATGACCTAAATGTTCAACCAATGACACAAACGCACTTTTTGGATGCACAAGATTGGTTAAAACCCTAATTGGATTAGAATAAGTCGAAGGATGACAAAAATGACCTAAATGTTCAACCAATGACACAAAATCTCTTATTGGATGCACAAGATTGGTTAAAAATCCTAATTGGATTATAATAGGCCAAGGGAGGACGAAAATGACCTAAATGTTCAACCAATGACACAAAAACACTTATTGGATGCACAAGATTGGTTAAAAACCCTAATTGGATTAGAATAAGTCGAAGGATGACGAAAATGACCTAAATGTTCAACCAATGACACAAACGCACTTTTTGGATGCACAAGATTGGTTAAAACCCTAGTTGGATTAGAATAAGTCGAAGGATGACGAAAATGACCTAAATGTTCAAACAATGACACAAACACAATTTTTGGATGCCCAAGATTGGTTAAAAACCGTAATTGGATTAGAATAAGTCGAAGGATGACAAAAATGACCTAAATGTTCAACCAATGACACAAAATCTCTTATTGGATGCACAAGATTGGTTAAAAACCTTAATTGGATTAGAATAGGCAAAGGGAGGACGAAAATGACCTAAATGTTCAACCAATGACACAAAATCACTTATTGGATGCCCAAGATTGGTTAAAAACCCTAATTGGATTAGAATAGGCCAAGGGAGGACGAAAATGACCTAAATGTTCAACCAATGACACAAAAACACTTATTGGATGCACAAGATGGGTTAAAAACCCTAATTGGATTAGAATAAGTCGAAGGATGACGAAAATGACCTAAATGTTCAACCAATGACACAAACGCACTTTTTGGATGCACAAGATTGGTTAAAACCCTAATTGGATTAGAATAAGTCGATGGATGACGAAAATGACATAAATGTCCAACCAATGACACAAAATCACTTATTGGATGCACAAGGTTGGTTAAAAACCCTAATTGGATTAGAATAAACCAAGGGAGGACGAAAATGATCTAAATGTTCAACCAATGACACAAAATCTCTTATTGGATGCACAAGATTGGTTAAAAACCCTAATAGGATTAGAATAAGTCGAAGGATGACGAAAATGACCTAAATGATCAACCAATGACACAAAATCACTTATTGGATGCACAAGATTGGTTAAAAATCCTAATTGGATTAGAATAGGCCAAGGGAGGACGAAAATGACCTAAATGTTCAACCAATGACACAAAAACACTTATTGGATGCACAAGATTGGTTAAAAACCCTAATTGGATTAGAATAAGTCGAAGGATGACAAAAATGACCTAAATGTTCAACCAATGACACAAACGCACTTTTTGGATGCACAAGATTGGTTAAAACCCTAATTGGATTAGAATAAGTCGAAGGATGACGAAAATGACCTAAATGTTCAACCAATGACACAAAATCACTTATTAGATGCACAAGATTGGTTATAAACCCTAATTGGATTAGAATAAGCCTAAAGAGGACGAAAATGACCTAAATGTTCAACCAATGACACAAAATCACTTATTGGATGCACATGATTGGTTAAAAACCGTAAATGGATTAGAATAAGTCGAAGGATGACGAAAATGACCTAAATGTTCAACCAATGACACAAACGCAATTTTTGGATGCCCAAGATTGGTTAAAAACCCTAATTGGATTAGAATAAGTCGAAGGATGACGAAAATGACCTAAATGTTCAACCAATGACACAAAATCTCTTATTGGATGCACAAGATTGGTTAAAAACCCTAATTGGATTAGAATAGGCAAAGGGAGGACGAAAATGACCTAAATGTTCAACCAATGACACAATATCACTTATTGGATGCACAAGATTGGTTAAAAATCGTAATTGGATAAGAATAAGTCAAAGGATGACGAAAATGACCTAAATGTTCAACCAATGACACAAAATCACTTATTGGATGCACAAGATTGGTTAAAAACTCTAATTGGATTAGAGTAAGCCTAAGGAGGACGATAATGACCTAAATGTTCAACGACCGACACAAAGTCACTTATTGGATACACAAGATTGGTTAAAAACCCTAATTGGATTAGAATAAGCTAAGGGGGGACGAAAATGACCGAAATGTTCAACCAATGACACAAACGCACTTTTTGGATGCACAAGATTGGTTAAAAACCCTAATTAGATTAGAATAAACCAAGGGAGGATGAAAATAACCTAAATGTTCAACCAACGACACAAAATCTCTTATTGGATGCACAAGATTGGTTAAAAACCCTAATAGGATTAGAATAAGTCGAAGGATGACGAAAATGACCTAAATGTTCAACCAATGACACAAAATCACTTATTGGATGCACAAGATTGGTTAAAAACCCTAATTGGATTAGAATAAGTCGAAGGATGACCAAAATGACCTAAATGTTCAACCAATGACACAAAATCACATATTGGATGCACAAGATTGGTTAAAAACCCTAATTGGATTAGAATAAGTCGAACGATGACGAAAATGACCTAAATGTTCAACCAATGACACAAAATCACTTATTGGATGCACAAGATTGGTTAAAAACCCTAATTGGATTAGAATAGGCCAAGGGAGGACGAAAATGACCTAAATGTTCAACCAATGACACAAAATCACTTATTGGATGCACAAGATTGGTTAAAAACCCTAATTGGATTAGAATAGGCCAAGGGAGGACGAAAATGACCTAAATGTTCAACCAATGACACAAAAACACTTATTGGATGCACAAGATTGGTTAAAAACCCTAATTGGATTAGAATAAGTCGAAGGATGACAAAAATGACCTAAATGTTCAACCAATGACACAAACGCACTTTTTGGATGCACAAGATTGGTTAAAACCCTAATTGGATTAGAATAAGTCGAAGGATGACAAAAATGACCTAAATGTTCAACCAATGACACAAAATCTCTTATTGGATGCACAAGATTGGTTAAAAATCCTAATTGGATTATAATAGGCCAAGGGAGGACGAAAATGACCTAAATGTTCAACCAATGACACAAAAACACTTATTGGATGCACAAGATTGGTTAAAAACCCTAATTGGATTAGAATAAGTCGAAGGATGACGAAAATGACCTAAATGTTCAACCAATGACACAAACGCACTTTTTGGATGCACAAGATTGGTTAAAACCCTAGTTGGATTAGAATAAGTCGAAGGATGACGAAAATGACCTAAATGTTCAAACAATGACACAAACACAATTTTTGGATGCCCAAGATTGGTTAAAAACCGTAATTGGATTAGAATAAGTCGAAGGATGACAAAAATGACCTAAATGTTCAACCAATGACACAAAATCTCTTATTGGATGCACAAGATTGGTTAAAAACCTTAATTGGATTAGAATAGGCAAAGGGAGGACGAAAATGACCTAAATGTTCAACCAATGACACAAAATCACTTATTGGATGCCCAAGATTGGTTAAAAACCCTAATTGGATTAGAATAGGCCAAGGGAGGACGAAAATGACCTAAATGTTCAACCAATGACACAAAAACACTTATTGGATGCACAAGATGGGTTAAAAACCCTAATTGGATTAGAATAAGTCGAAGGATGACGAAAATGACCTAAATGTTCAACCAATGACACAAACGCACTTTTTGGATGCACAAGATTGGTTAAAACCCTAATTGGATTAGAATAAGTCGATGGATGACGAAAATGACATAAATGTCCAACCAATGACACAAAATCACTTATTGGATGCACAAGGTTGGTTAAAAACCCTAATTGGATTAGAATAAACCAAGGGAGGACGAAAATGATCTAAATGTTCAACCAATGACACAAAATCTCTTATTGGATGCACAAGATTGGTTAAAAACCCTAATAGGATTAGAATAAGTCGAAGGATGACGAAAATGACCTAAATGATCAACCAATGACACAAAATCACTTATTGGATGCACAAGATTGGTTAAAAATCCTAATTGGATTAGAATAGGCCAAGGGAGGACGAAAATGACCTAAATGTTCAACCAATGACACAAAAACACTTATTGGATGCACAAGATTGGTTAAAAACCCTAATTGGATTAGAATAAGTCGAAGGATGACGAAAATGACCTAAATGTTCAACAAATGACACCAACGCACTTTTTGGATGCACAAGATTGGTTAAAACCCTAGTTGGATTAGAATAAGTCGAAGGATGACGAAAATGACCTAAATGTTCAACCAATGACACAAACACAATTTTTGGATGCCCAAGATTGGTTAAAAACCCTAATTGGATTAGAATAAGTCGAAGGATGACAAAAATGACCTAAATGTTCAACCAATGACACAAAATCTCTTATTGGATGCACAAGATTGGTTAAAAACCTTAATTGGATTAGAATAGGCAAAGGGAGGACGAAAATGACCTAAATGTTCAACCAATGACACAAAATCACTTATTGGATGCACAAGATTGGTTAAAAATCCTAATTGGATTAGAATAGGCCAAGGGAGGACGAAAATGACCTAAATGTTCAACCAATGACACAAAAACACTTATTGGATGCACAAGATTGGTTAAAAACCCTAATTGGATTAGAATAAGTCGAAGGATGACGAAAATGACCTAAATGTTCAACCAATGACACAAACGCACTTTTTGGATGCACAAGATTGGTTAAAACCCTAGTTGGATTAGAATAAGTCGAAGGATGACAAAAATGACCTAAATGTTCAACCAATGACACAAAATCACTTATTGGATGCACAAGATTGGTTAAAAACCCTAATTGGATTAGAATAGGCAATGGGAGGACGAAAATGACCTAAATGTTCAACCAATCACACAAAATCTCTTATTGGATGCACAAGATTGGTTAAAAACCCTAATAGGATTAGAATAAGTCGAAGGATGACGAAAATGACCTAAATGATCAACCAATGACACAAAATCACTTATTGGATGCACAAGATTGGTTAAAAATCCTAATTGGATTAGAATAGGCCAAGGGAGGACGAAAATGACCTAAATGTTCAACCAATGACACAAAAACACTTATTGGATGCACAAGATTGGTTAAAAAATCCTAATTGGATTAGAATAAGTCGAAGGATGACGAAAATGACCTAAATGTTCAACCAATGACACAAACGCACTTTTTGGATGCACAAGACTGGTTAAAACCCTAATTGGATTAGAATAAGTCGAAGGATTACGAAAATGACATAATTGTCCAACCAATGACACAAAATCACTTATTGGATGCACAAGGTTGGTTAAAAACCCTAATTGGATTAGAATAAACCAAGGGAGGACGAAAATGATCTAAATGTTCAACCAATGACACAAAATCTCTTATTGGATGCACAAGATTGGTTAAAAACCCTAATAGGATTAGAATAAGTCGAAGGATGACGAAAATGACCTAAATGATCAACCAATGACACAAAATCACTTATTGAATGCACAAGATTGGTTAAAAATCCTAATTGGATTAGAATAGGCCAAGGGAGGACGAAAATGACCTAAATGTTCAACCAATGACACAAAAACACTTATTGGATGCACAAGATTGGTTAAAAACCCTAATTGGATTAGAATAAGTCGAAGGATGACAAAAATGACCTAAATGTTCAACCAATGACACAAACGCACTTTTTGGATGCACAAGATTGGTTAAAACCCTAATTGGATTAGAATAAGTCGAAGGATGACAAAAATGACCTAAATGTTCAACCAATGACACAAAATCTCTTATTGGATGCACAAGATTGGTTAAAAATCCTAATTGGATTATAATAGGCCAAGGGAGGACGAAAATGACCTAAATGTTCAACCAATGACACAAAAACACTTATTGGATGCACAAGATTGGTTAAAAACCCTAATTGGATTAGAATAAGTCGAAGGATGACGAAAATGACCTAAATGTTCAACCAATGACACAAACGCACTTTTTGGATGCACAAGATTGGTTAAAACCCTAGTTGGATTAGAATAAGTCGAAGGATGACGAAAATGACCTAAATGTTCAAACAATGACACAAACACAATTTTTGGATGCCCAAGATTGGTTAAAAACCGTAATTGGATTAGAATAAGTCGAAGGATGACAAAAATGACCTAAATGTTCAACCAATGACACAAAATCTCTTATTGGATGCACAAGATTGGTTAAAAACCTTAATTGGATTAGAATAGGCAAAGGGAGGACGAAAATGACCTAAATGTTCAACCAATGACACAAAATCACTTATTGGATGCCCAAGATTGGTTAAAAACCCTAATTGGATTAGAATAGGCCAAGGGAGGACGAAAATGACCTAAATGTTCAACCAATGACACAAAAACACTTATTGGATGCACAAGATGGGTTAAAAACCCTAATTGGATTAGAATAAGTCGAAGGATGACGAAAATGACCTAAATGTTCAACCAATGACACAAACGCACTTTTTGGATGCACAAGATTGGTTAAAACCCTAATTGGATTAGAATAAGTCGATGGATGACGAAAATGACATAAATGTCCAACCAATGACACAAAATCACTTATTGGATGCACAAGGTTGGTTAAAAACCCTAATTGGATTAGAATAAACCAAGGGAGGACGAAAATGATCTAAATGTTCAACCAATGACACAAAATCTCTTATTGGATGCACAAGATTGGTTAAAAACCCTAATAGGATTAGAATAAGTCGAAGGATGACGAAAATGACCTAAATGATCAACCAATGACACAAAATCACTTATTGGATGCACAAGATTGGTTAAAAATCCTAATTGGATTAGAATAGGCCAAGGGAGGACGAAAATGACCTAAATGTTCAACCAATGACACAAAAACACTTATTGGATGCACAAGATTGGTTAAAAACCCTAATTGGATTAGAATAAGTCGAAGGATGACGAAAATGACCTAAATGTTCAACAAATGACACCAACGCACTTTTTGGATGCACAAGATTGGTTAAAACCCTAGTTGGATTAGAATAAGTCGAAGGATGACGAAAATGACCTAAATGTTCAACCAATGACACAAACACAATTTTTGGATGCCCAAGATTGGTTAAAAACCCTAATTGGATTAGAATAAGTCGAAGGATGACAAAAATGACCTAAATGTTCAACCAATGACACAAAATCTCTTATTGGATGCACAAGATTGGTTAAAAACCTTAATTGGATTAGAATAGGCAAAGGGAGGACGAAAATGACCTAAATATTCAACCAATGACACAAAATCACTTATTGGATGCACAAGATTGGTTAAAAATCCTAATTGGATTAGAATAGGCCAAGGGAGGACGAAAATGACCT
Source organism: Cicer yamashitae (assembly GCA_037974755.1). Classification (NCBI taxonomy): domain Eukaryota; kingdom Viridiplantae; phylum Streptophyta; class Magnoliopsida; order Fabales; family Fabaceae; genus Cicer; species Cicer yamashitae. The sequence continues at coordinate 30,413,221 of JBBPBQ010000004.1, forward strand.
AAATATTCAACCAATGACACAAAAACACTTATTGGATGCACAAGATTGGTTAAAAACCCTAATTGGATTAGAATAAGTCGAAGGATGACGAAAATGACCTAAATGTTCAACCAATGACACAAACGCACTTTTTGGATGCACAAGATTGGTTAAAACCCTAGTTGGATTAGAATAAGTCGAAGGATGACAAAAATGACCTAAATGTTCAACCAATGACACAAACACAATTTTTGGATGCCCAAGATTGGTTAAAAACCCTAATTGGATTAGAATAAGTCGAAGGATGACGAAAATGACATAATTGTCCAACCAATGACACAAAATCACTTATTGGATGCACAAGGTTGGTTAAAAACCCTAATTGGATTAGAATAAACCAAGGGAGGACGAAAATGACCTAAATGTTCAACCAATGACACAAAATCTCTTATTGGATGCACAAGATTGGTTAAAAACCCTAATAGGATTAGAATAAGTCGAAGGATGACGAAAATGACCTAAATGTTCAACCAATGACACAAACGCACTTTTTGGATGCACAAGATTGGTTAAAACCCTAGTTGGATTAGAATAAGTCGAAGGATGACGAAAATGACCTAAATGTTCAACCAATGACACAAACGCACTTTTTGGATGCACAAGATTGGTTAAAACCCTAATTGGATTAGAATAAGTCGAAGGATGACAAAAATGACCTAAATGTTCAACCAATGACACAAAATCTCTTATTGGATGCACAAGATTGGTTAAAAATCCTAATTGGATTAGAATAGGCCAAGGGAGGACGAAAATGACCTAAATGTTCAACCAATGACACAAAAACACTTATTGGATGCACAAGATTGGTTAAAAACCCTAATTGGATTAGAATAAGTCGAAGGATGACGAAAATGACCTAAATGTTCAACCAATGACACAAACGCACTTTTTGGATGCACAAGATTGGTTAAAACCCTAGTTGGATTAGAATAAGTCGAAGGATGACGAAAATGACCTAAATGTTCAAACAATGACACAAACACAATTTTTGGATGCCCAAGATTGGTTAAAAACTGTAATTGGATTAGAATAAGTCGAAGGATGACAAAAATGACCTAAATGTTCAACCAATGACACAAAATCTCTTATTGGATGCACAAGATTGGTTAAAAACCTTAATTGGATTAGAATAGGCAAAGGGAGGACGAAAATGACCTAAATGTTCAACCAATGACACAAAATCACTTATTGGATGCCCAAGATTGGTTAAAAACCCTAATTGGATTAGAATAGGCCAAGGGAGGACGAAAATGACCTAAATGTTCAACCAATGACACAAAAACACTTATTGGATGCACAAGATTGGTTAAAAACCCTAATTGGATTAGAATAAGTCGAAGGATGACGAAAATGACCTAAATGTTCAACCAATGACACAAACGCACTTTTTGGATGCACAAGATTGGTTAAAACCCTAATTGGATTAGAATAAGTCGATGGATGACGAAAATGACATAAATGTCCAACCAATGACACAAAAATCACTTATTGGATGCACAAGGTTGGTTAAAAACCCTAATTGGATTAGAATAAACCAAGGGAGGACGAAAATGATCTAAATGTTCAACCAATGACACAAAATCTCTTATTGGATGCACAAGATTGGTTAAAAACCCTAATAGGATTAGAATAAGTCGAAGGATGACGAAAATGACCTAAATGATCAACCAATGACACAAAATCACTTATTGGATGCACAAGATTGGTTAAAAATCCTAATTGGATTAGAATAGGCCAAGGGAGGACGAAAATGACCTAAATGTTCAACCAATGACACAAAAACACTTATTGGATGCACAAGATTGGTTAAAAACCCTAATTAGATAAGAATAAGTCGAAGGATGACGAAAATGACCTAAATGTTCAACCAATGACACAAACGCACTTTTTGAATGCACAAGATTGGTTAAAACCCTAATTGGAATAGAATAAGTCAAAGGATGACGAAAATGACCTAAATGTTCAACCAATGACACAAACGCAATTTTTGGATGCCCAAGATTGGTTAAAAACCCTAATTGGATTAGAATAAGTCGAAGGATGACAAAAATGACCTAAATGTTCAACCAATGACACAAAATCTCTTATTGGATGCACAAGATTGGTTAAAAACCCTAATTGGATTAGAATAGGCAAAGGGAGGACGAAAATGACCTAAATGTTCAACCAATGACACAAAATCACTTATTGGATGCACAAGATTGGTTAAAAATCGTAATTGGATAAGAATAAGTCAAAGGATGACGAAAATGACCTAAATGTTCAACCAATGACACAAAATCACTTATTGGATGCACAAGATTGGTTAAAAACTCTAATTGGATTAGAGTAAGCCTAAGGAGGATGAAACTGACCTAAATGTTCAACGACCGACACAAAATCACTTATTGGATGCACAAGATTGGTTAAAAACCCTAATTGGATTAGAATAAGCCAAGGGGGGACGAAAATGACCGAAATGTTCAACGAATGACACAAACGCACTTTTTGGATGCACAAGATTGGTTAAAAACCCTAATTAGATTAGAATAAGCCAAGGGAGGATGAAAATAACCTAAATGTTCAACCAATGACACAAAATCTCTTATTGGATGCACAAGATTGGTTAAAAACCCTAATAGGATTAGAATAAGTCGAAGGATGACGAAAATGACCTAAATGTTCAACCAATGACACAAAATCACTTATTGGATGCACAAGATTGGTTATAAACCCTAATTGGATTAGAATAAGCCTAAAGAGGACGAAAATGACCTATATGTTCAAGCAATGACACAAAATCACTTATTGGATGCACAAGATTGGTTAAAAACCCTAATTGGATTAGAATAAGTCGAAGGATGACGAAAATGACCTAAATGTTCAACCAATGACACAAACGCAATTTTTGGATACCCAAGATTGGTTAAAAACCCTAATTGGATTAGAATAAGTCGAAGGATGACGAAAATGACCTAAATGTCCAACCAATGACACAAAATCACTTATTGGATGCACAAGATTGGTTAAAATCCCTAATTGGATTAGAATAGGCAATGGGAGGACGAAAATGAACTAAATGTTCAACCAATCACACAAAATCTCTTATTGGATGCACAAGATTGGTTAAAAACCCTAATAGGATTAGAATAAGTCGAAGGATGACGAAAATGACCTAAATGATCAACCAATGACACAAAATCACTTATTGGATGCACAAGATTGGTTAAAAATCCTAATTGGATTAGAATAGGCCAAGGGAGGACAAAAATGACCTAAATGTTCAACCAATGACACAAAAACACTTATTGGATGCACAAGATTGGTTAAAAAATCCTAATTGGATTAGAATAAGTCGAAGGATGACGAAAATGACCTAAATGTTCAACCAATGACACAAACGCACTTTTTGGATGCACAAGACTGGTTAAAACCCTAATTGGATTAGAATAAGTCGAAGGATTACGAAAATGACATAAATGTCCAACCAATGACACAAAATCACTTATTGGATGCACAAGGTTGGTTAAAAACCCTAATTGGATTAGAATAAACCAAGGGAGGACGAAAATGATCTAAATGTTCAACCAATGACACAAAATCTCTTATTGGATGCACAAGATTGGTTAAAAACCCTAATAGGATTAGAATAATTCGAAGGATGACGAAAATGACCTAAATGATCAACCAATGACACAAAATCACTTATTGGATGCACAAGATTGGTTAAAAATCCTAATTGGATTAGAATAGGCCAAGGGAGGACGAAAATGACCTAAATGTTCAACCAATGACACAAAAACACTTATTGGATGCACAAGATTGGTTAAAAACCCTAATTGGATTAGAATAAGTCGAAGGATGACAAAAATGACCTAAATGTTCAACCAATGACACAAACGCACTTTTTGGATGCACAAGATTGGTTAAAACCCTAATTGGATTAGAATAAGTCGAAGGATGACAAAAATGACCTAAATGTTCAACCAATGACACAAAATCTCTTATTGGATGCACAAGATTGGTTAAAAATCCTAATTGGATTATAATAGGCCAAGGGAGGACGAAAATGACCTAAATGTTCAACCAATGACACAAAAACACTTATTGGATGCACAAGATTGGTTAAAAACCCTAATTGGATTAGAATAAGTCGAAGGATGACGAAAATGACCTAAATGTTCAACCAATGACACAAACGCACTTTTTGGATGCACAAGATTGGTTAAAACCCTAGTTGGATTAGAATAAGTCGAAGGATGACGAAAATGACCTAAATGTTCAAACAATGACACAAACACAATTTTTGGATGCCCAAGATTGGTTAAAAACCGTAATTGGATTAGAATAAGTCGAAGGATGACAAAAATGACCTAAATGTTCAACCAATGACACAAAATCTCTTATTGGATGCACAAGATTGGTTAAAAACCTTAATTGGATTAGAATAGGCAAAGGGAGGACGAAAATGACCTAAATGTTCAACCAATGACACAAAATCACTTATTGGATGCCCAAGATTGGTTAAAAACCCTAATTGGATTAGAATAGGCCAAGGGAGGACGAAAATGACCTAAATGTTCAACCAATGACACAAAAACACTTATTGGATGCACAAGATGGGTTAAAAACCCTAATTGGATTAGAATAAGTCGAAGGATGACGAAAATGACCTAAATGTTCAACCAATGACACAAACGCACTTTTTGGATGCACAAGATTGGTTAAAACCCTAATTGGATTAGAATAAGTCGATGGATGACGAAAATGACATAAATGTCCAACCAATGACACAAAATCACTTATTGGATGCACAAGGTTGGTTAAAAACCCTAATTGGATTAGAATAAACCAAGGGAGGACGAAAATGATCTAAATGTTCAACCAATGACACAAAATCTCTTATTGGATGCACAAGATTGGTTAAAAACCCTAATAGGATTAGAATAAGTCGAAGGATGACGAAAATGACCTAAATGATCAACCAATGACACAAAATCACTTATTGGATGCACAAGATTGGTTAAAAATCCTAATTGGATTAGAATAGGCCAAGGGAGGACGAAAATGACCTAAATGTTCAACCAATGACACAAAAACACTTATTGGATGCACAAGATTGGTTAAAAACCCTAATTGGATTAGAATAAGTCGAAGGATGACGAAAATGACCTAAATGTTCAACAAATGACACCAACGCACTTTTTGGATGCACAAGATTGGTTAAAACCCTAGTTGGATTAGAATAAGTCGAAGGATGACGAAAATGACCTAAATGTTCAACCAATGACACAAACACAATTTTTGGATGCCCAAGATTGGTTAAAAACCCTAATTGGATTAGAATAAGTCGAAGGATGACAAAAATGACCTAAATGTTCAACCAATGACACAAAATCTCTTATTGGATGCACAAGATTGGTTAAAAACCTTAATTGGATTAGAATAGGCAAAGGGAGGACGAAAATGACCTAAATGTTCAACCAATGACACAAAATCACTTATTGGATGCACAAGATTGGTTAAAAATCCTAATTGGATTAGAATAGGCCAAGGGAGGACGAAAATGACCTAAATGTTCAACCAATGACACAAAAACACTTATTGGATGCACAAGATTGGTTAAAAACCCTAATTGGATTAGAATAAGTCGAAGGATGACGAAAATGACCTAAATGTTCAACCAATGACACAAACGCACTTATTGGATGCACAAGATTGGTTAAAAACCCTAATTGGATTAGAATAAGCCTAGGGAGGACGAAAATGACCTAAATGTTCAACCAATGACACAAAATCACATATTGGATGCACAAGATTGGTTAAAAACCCTAATTGGATTAGAATAAGCCTAGCAAGGACGAAAATGACCTAATTGTTCAACCAATGACACAAAATGACACAAAATCACATATTGGATGCACAAGATTGGTTAAAAACCCTAATTGGATTAGAATAAGCCTAGGGAGGACGAAAATGACCTAAATGTTCAACCAATGACACAAAATGACACAAAATCACATATTGTATGCACAAGATTGGTTAAAAACCCTAATTGGATTAGAATAAGCCTAGAGAGGACGAAAATGACCTAAATGTTCAACCAATGACACAAAATCACATATTGGATTCACAAGATTGGTTAAAAACCCTAATTGGATTAGAATAAGCCTAGGGAGGACGAAAATGACCTAAATGTTCAACCAATGACACAAAATGACACAAAATCACATATTGGATGCACAAGATTGGTTAAAAACCCTAATTGGAGTAGAATAAGCCTAGGGAGGACAAAAATGACCTAAATGTTCAACCAATGACACAAAATGACACAAAATCACATATTGGATGCACAAGATTGGTTAAAAACCCTAATTGGATTAGAATAAGCCTAGGGAGGACGAAAATGACCTAAATGTTCAACCAATGACACAAAATGACACAAAATCACATATTGGATGCCCAAGATTGGTTAAAAACCCTAATTGGATTAGAATAAGCCTAGGGAGGATAAAAATGACCTAATTGGATTGCCAATGACACAAAATCACTTATTATATGTAAAAGAGTGGTTAAAAACCCTAATTGGATTAGAATAAGCCTAGGGAGGACGAAAATGACCTAAATGTTCAACCAATGACACAAAATCACATATTGGATGCACAAGATTGGTTAAAAACCCTAATTGGATTAGAATAAGCCTAGGGAGCACGAAAATGACCTAAATATTCAACCAATGACACAAAATCACTTATTGGATGCACAAGATTGGTTAAAAACCCTAATTGGATTAGAATAAGTCGAAGGATGACGAAAATGACCTAAATGTTCAACCAATGACACAAAATCACTTATTGGATGCACAAGATTGGTTAAAAATCCTAATTGGATTATAATAAGCCAAGGGGGGACGAAAATGACCGAAATGTTCAACCAATGACACAAACGCACTTTTTGGATGCACAAGATTGGTTAAAAACCCTAATTAGATAAGAATAAGCCAAGGGAGGACGAAAATGACCTAAATGTTCAACCAATGACATAAAATCTCTTATTGGATGCACAAGATTGGTTAAAATCTCTTATTGGATTAGAATAAGCCTAAGGAGGACGAAAATGACCTAAATGTTCAACCAATGACACAAAATCATATATTGGATGCACAAGATTGGTTAAAAACCCTAATTGGATTAGAATAAGTCGAAGGATGACGAAAATGACCTAAATGTTCAACCAATGACACAAAATCACTTATTGAATGCACAAGATTGGTTAAAAACCCTAATTGGATTAGAATAGGACAAGGGAGGACGAAAATGACCTAAATGTTCAACCAATGACACAAAATCACTTATTGGATGCACAAGATTGGTTAAAAACCCTAATTGGATAAGAATAAGTCAAAGGATGATGAAAATGACCTAAATGTTCAACCAATGACACAAAATCACTTATTGGATGCACAAGATTGGTTAAAAACCCTAATTGGATTAGAATAAGTCGAAGGATGACGAATATGACCTAAATGATCAACCAATGACACAAAATCACTTATTGGATGCACAAGATTGGTTAAAAACCCTAATTGGATTAGAATAGGACAAGGGAGGACGAAAATGACCTAAATGTTCAACCAATGACACAAAATCACTTATTGGATGCACAAGATTGGTTAAAAACCCTAATTGGATAAGAATAAGTCAAAGGATGACGAAAATGACCTAAATGTTCAACCAATGAGACAAAATCACTTATTGGATGCACAAGATTGGTTAAAAACCCTAATTGGATTAGAATAAGCCTAAGGAGGACGAAAATGACCTAAATGTTCAACCAACGACACAAAATCACTTATTGGATGCACAAGATTGGTTAAAAACCCTAATTGGATTAGAATAAGCCTAAGGAGGACGAATGTGACCTAAATGTTCAACCAATGACACAAAATCTCTTATTGGATGCACAAGATTGGTTAAAAACCCTAATAGGATTAGAATAAGTCGAAGGATGACGAATATGACCTAAATGATCAACCAATGACACAAAATCACTTATTGGATGCACAAGATTGGTTAAAAATCCTAATTGGATTAGAATAGGCCAAGGGAGGACGAAAATGACCTAAATGTTCAACCAATGACACAAAAACACTTATTGTATGCACAAGATTGGTTAAAAATCCTAATTGGATTAGAATAAGTCGAAGAATGACGAAAATGACCTAAATGTTCAACCAATGACACAAACGCACTTTTTGGATGCACAAGATTGGTTTAAAACCGTAATTGGATTAGAATAAGTCGAAGGATGACGAAAATGACAAAAATGTCCAACCAATGACACAAAATCACTTATTGGATGCACAAGGTTGGTTAAAAACCCTAATTGGATTAGAATAAGTCGAAGGATGACGAAAATGACCTAAATGTTCAACCAATGACACAAAATCACTTATTGGATGCACAAGATTGGTTAAAAACCCTAATTGGATTAGAATAAGTCGAAGGATGACGAAAATGACCTAAATGTTCAACCAATGACACAAACGCACTTTTTGGATGCACAAGATTGGTTAAAAATCCTAATTGGATTAGAATAGGCCAAGGGAGGACGAAAATGACCTAAATGTTCAACCAATGACACAAAAACACTTATCGGATGCACAAGATTGGTTAAAAACCCTAATTGGATTAGAATAAGTCGAAGGATGACGAAAATGACCTAAATGTTCAACCAATGACACAAACGCACTTTTTGGATGCACAAGATTGGTTAAAACCCTAGTTGGATTAGAATAAGTCGAAGGATGACGAAAATGACCTAAATGTTCAACCAATGACACAAACGCACTTTTTGGATGCACAAGATTGGTTAAAACCCTAATTTGATTAGAATAAGTCGAAGGATGACAAAAATGACCTAAATGTTCAACCAATGACACAAAATCTATTATTGGATGCACAAGATTGGTTAAAAATCCTAATTGGATTAGAATAGGCCAAGGGAGGACGAAAATGACCTAAATGTTCAACCAATGACACAAAAACACTTATCGGATGCACAAGATTGGTTAAAAACCCTAATTGGATTAGAATAAGTCGAAGGATGACGAAAATGACCTAAATGTTCAACCAATGACACAAACGCACTTTTTGGATGCACAAGATTGGTTAAAACCCTAGTTGGATTAGAATAAGTCGAAGGATGACGAAAATGACCTAAATGTTCAAACAATGACACAAACTCAATTTTTGGATGCCCAAGATTGGTTAAAAACCCTAATTGGATTAGAATAAGTCGAAGGATGACAAAAATGACCTAAATGTTCAACCAATGACACAAAATCTCTTATTGGATGCACAAGATTGGTTAAAAACCTTAATTGGATTAGAATAGGCAAAGGGAGGACGAAAATGACCTAAATGTTCAACCAATGACACAAAATCACTTATTGGATGCCCAAGATTGGTTAAAAACCCTAATTGGATTAGAATAGGCCAAGGGAGGACGAAAATGACCTAAATGTTCAACCAATGACACAAAAACACTTATTGGATGCACAAGATTGGTTAAAAATCCTAATTGGATTAGAATAGGCCAAGGGAGGACGAAAATGACCTAAATGTTCAACCAATGACACAAAAACACTTATCGGATGCACAAGATTGGTTAAAAACCCTAATTGGATTAGAATAAGTCGAAGGATGACGAAAATGACCTAAATGTTCAACCAATGACACAAACGCACTTTTTGGATGCACAAGATTGGTTAAAACCCTAGTTGGATTAGAATAAGTCGAAGGATGACGAAAATGACCTAAATGTTCAACCAATGACACAAACGCACTTTTTGGATGCACAAGATTGGTTAAAACCCTAATTTGATTAGAATAAGTCGAAGGATGACAAAAATGACCTAAATGTTCAACCAATGACACAAAATCTATTATTGGATGCACAAGATTGGTTAAAAATCCTAATTGGATTAGAATAGGCCAAGGGAGGACGAAAATGACCTAAATGTTCAACCAATGACACAAAAACACTTATCGGATGCACAAGATTGGTTAAAAACCCTAATTGGATTAGAATAAGTCGAAGGATGACGAAAATGACCTAAATGTTCAACCAATGACACAAACGCACTTTTTGGATGCACAAGATTGGTTAAAACCCTAGTTGGATTAGAATAAGTCGAAGGATGACGAAAATGACCTAAATGTTCAACCAATGACACAAACACAATTTTTGGATGCCCAAGATTGGTTAAAAACCCTAATTGGATTAGAATAAGTCGAAGGATGACGAAAATGACCTAAATGTTCAACCAATGACACAAACGCACTTTTTGGATGCACAAGATTGGTTAAAACCCTAGTTGGATTAGAATAAGTCGAAGGATGACGAAAATGACCTAAATGTTCAACCAATGACACAAACGCACTTTTTGGATGCACAAGATTGGTTAAAACCCTAATTGGATTAGAATAAGTCGAAGGATGACAAAAATGACCTAAATGTTCAACCAATGACACAAAATCTCTTATTGGATGCACAAGATTGGTTAAAAATCCTAATTGGATTAGAATAGGCCAAGGGAGGACGAAAATGACCTAAATGTTCAACCAATGACACAAAAACACTTATTGGATGCACAAGATTGGTTAAAAACCCTAATTGGATTAGAATAAGTCGAAGGATGACGAAAATGACCTAAATGTTCAACCAATGACACAAACGCACTTATTGGATGCACAAGATTGGTTAAAAACCCTAATTGGATTAGAATAAGCCTAGGGAGGACGAAAATGACCTAAATGTTCAACCAATGACACAAAATCACATATTGGATGCACAAGATTGGTTAAAAACCCTAATTGGATTAGAATAAGCCTAGGGAGGTCGAAAATGACATAAATGTTCAACCAATGACACAAAATCACATATTGGATGCACAAGATTGGTTAAAAACCCTAATTGGATTAGAATAAGCCTAGGGAGGACGAAAATGACCTAAATGTTCAACCAATGACACAAAATGACACGAAATCACATATTGGATGCACAAAATTGGTTAAAGACCCTAATTGGATTAGAATAAGCCTAGGGAGGACGAAAATGACCTTAATGTTGAACCAATGACACAAAATGACACAAAATCACATATTGGATGCACAAGATTGGTTAAAAACCCTAATTGGATTAGAATAAGCCTAGGGAGGACGAAAATGACCTAAATGTTCAACCAATGACACAAAATGACACAAAATCACATATTGGATGCACAAGATTGGTTAAAAACCCTAATTGGATTAGAATAAGCCTATTGAGGACGAAAATGACCTAAATGTTCAACCAATGACACAAAATCACTTATTGGATGCACAAGATTGGTTAAAAACCCTAATTGGATTAGAATAAGCCTATGGAGGACGAAAATGACCTAAATGTTCAACCAATGACACAAAATGACACAAAATCACATATTGGATGTACAAGATTGGTTAAAAACCCTAATTGGATTAGAATAAGCCTAGGGAGGACGAAAATGACCTAAATGTTCAACCAATGACACAAAATCACATATTGGATGCACAAGATTGGTTAAAAACCCTAATTGGATTAGAATAAGCCTAGGGAGGACGAAAATGACCTAAATGTTCAACAAATGACACAAAATCACTTATTGGATGCACAAGATTGGTTAAAAACCCTAATTGGATTAGAATAAGTCGAAGGATGACGAAAATGACCTAAATGTTCAACCAATGACACAAAATCACTTATTGGATGCACAAGATTGGTTAAAAATCCTAATTGGATTAGAATAGGCCAAGGGAGGACGAAAATGACCTAAATGTTCAACCAATGACACAAAAACACTTATTGGATGCACAAGATTGGTTAAAAACCCTAATTGGATTAGAATAAGTCGAAGGATGACGAAAATGACCTAAATGTTCAACCAACGACACAAACGCACTTTTTGGATGCACAAGATTGGTTAAAACCCTAGTTGGATTAGAATAAGTCGAAGGATGACCAAAATGACCTAAATGTTCAACCAATGACACAAACACAATTTTTGGATGCCCAAGATTGGTTAAAAACCCTAATTGGATTAGAATAAGTCGAAGGATGACAAAAATGACCTAAATGTTCAACCAATGACACAAAATCTCTTATTGGATGCACAAGATTGGTTAAAAACCTTAATTGGATTAGAATAGGCAAAGGGAGGACGAAAATGACCTAAATGTTCAACCAATGACACAAAAACACTTATTGGATGCACAAGATTGGTTAAAAACCCTAATTGGATTAGAATAAGTCGAAGGATGACGAAAATGACCTAAATGTTCAACCAATGACACAAACGCACTTTTTGGATGCACAAGATTGGTTAAAACCCTAGTTATATTAGAATAAGTCGAAGGATGACGAAAATGACCTAAATGTTCAACCAATGACACAAACACAATTTTTGGATGCCCAAGATTGGTTAAAAACCCTTATTGGATTAGAATAAGTCGAAGGATGACAAAAATGACCTAAATGTTCAACCAATGACACAAAATCTCTTATTGGATGCACAAGATTGGTTAAAAACCTTAATTGGATTAGAATAGGCAAAGGGAGGACGAAAATGACCTAAATGTTCAACCAATGACACAAAATCACTTATTGGATGCACAAGATTGGTTAAAAATCCTAATTGGATTAGAATCGGCCAAGGGAGGACGAAAATGACCTAAATGTTCAACCAATGACACAAAAACACTTATTGGATGCACAAGATTGGTTAAAAACCCTAATTGGATTAGAATAAGTCGAAGGATGACGAAAATGACCTAAATGTTCAACCAATGACACAAACGCACTTTTTGGATGCACAAGATTGGTTAAAACCCTAGTTGGATTAGAATAAGTCGAAGGATGACGAAAATGACCTAAATGTTCAAACAATGACACAAACACAATTTTTGGATGCCCAAGATTGGTTAAAAACCGTAATTGGATTAGAATAAGTCGAAGGATGACAAAAATGACCTAAATGTTCAACCAATGACACAAAATCTCTTATTGGATGCACAAGATTGGTTAAAAACCTTAATTGGATTAGAATAGGCAAAGGGAGGACGAAAATGACCTAAATGTTCAACCAATGACACAAAATCACTTATTGGATGCCCAAGATTGGTTAAAAACCCTAATTGGATTAGAATAGGCCAAGGGAGGACGAAAATGACCTAAATGTTCAACCAATGACACAAAAACACTTATTGGATGCACAAGATGGGTTAAAAACCCTAATTGGATTAGAATAAGTCGAAGGATGACGAAAATGACCTAAATGTTCAACCAATGACACAAACGCACTTTTTGGATGCACAAGATTGGTTAAAACCCTAATTGGATTAGAATAAGTCGATGGATGACGAAAATGACATAAATGTCCAACCAATGACACAAAATCACTTATTGGATGCACAAGGTTGGTTAAAAACCCTAATTGGATTAGAATAAACCAAGGGAGGACGAAAATGATCTAAATGTTCAACCAATGACACAAAATCTCTTATTGGATGCACAAGATTGGTTAAAAACCCTAATAGGATTAGAATAAGTCGAAGGATGACGAAAATGACCTAAATGATCAACCAATGACACAAAATCACTTATTGGATGCACAAGATTGGTTAAAAATCCTAATTGGATTAGAATAGGCCAAGGGAGGACGAAAATGACCTAAATGTTCAACCAATGACACAAAAACACTTATTGGATGCACAAGATTGGTTAAAAACCCTAATTGGATTAGAATAAGTCGAAGGATGACGAAAATGACCTAAATGTTCAACAAATGACACCAACGCACTTTTTGGATGCACAAGATTGGTTAAAACCCTAGTTGGATTAGAATAAGTCGAAGGATGACGAAAATGACCTAAATGTTCAACCAATGACACAAACACAATTTTTGGATGCCCAAGATTGGTTAAAAACCCTAATTGGATTAGAATAAGTCGAAGGATGACAAAAATGACCTAAATGTTCAACCAATGACACAAAATCTCTTATTGGATGCACAAGATTGGTTAAAAACCTTAATTGGATTAGAATAGGCAAAGGGAGGACGAAAATGACCTAAATGTTCAACCAATGACACAAAATCACTTATTGGATGCACAAGATTGGTTAAAAATCCTAATTGGATTAGAATAGGCCAAGGGAGGACGAAAATGACCTAAATGTTCAACCAATGACACAAAAACACTTATTGGATGCACAAGATTGGTTAAAAACCCTAATTGGATTAGAATAAGTCGAAGGATGACGAAAATGACCTAAATGTTCAACCAATGACACAAAATCTCTTATTGGATGCACAAGATTGGTTAAAAACCCTAATAGGATTAGAATAAGTCGAAGGATGACGAAAATGACCTAAATGTTCAACCAATGACACAAACGCACTTTTTGGATGCACAAGATTGGTTAAAACCCTAGTTGGATTAGAATAAGTCGAAGGATGACAAAAATGACCTAAATGTTCAACCAATGACACAAACACAATTTTTGGATGCCCAAGATTGGTTAAAAACCCTAATTGGATTAGAATAAGTCGAAGGATGACGAAAATGACATAATTGTCCAACCAATGACACAAAATCACTTATTGGATGCACAAGGTTGGTTAAAAACCCTAATTGGATTAGAATAAACCAAGGGAGGACGAAAATGACCTAAATGTTCAACCAATGACACAAAATCTCTTATTGGATGCACAAGATTGGTTAAAAACCCTAATAGGATTAGAATAAGTCGAAGGATGACGAAAATGACCTAAATGTTCAACCAATGACACAAAATCACTTATTGGATGCACAAGATTGGTTAAAAACCCTAATTGGATTAGAATAAGTTGAAGGGTGACGAAAATGACCTAAATCTTCAACCAATGACACAAAATCACTTGTTGGATGCACAAGATTGGTTAAAAACACTAATTGGATTAGAATAAGTCGATGGATGACCAAAATGACCTAAATGTTCAACCAATGACACAAAATCACATATTGGATGCACAAGATTGGTTAAAAACCCTAATTGGATTAGAATAAGTCGAAGGATGACGAAAATGACCTAAATGTTCAACCAATGGCACAAAATCACTTATTGGATGCACAAGATTGGTTAAAAACCCTAATTGGATTAGAATAGGCCAAGGGAGGACGAAAATGACCTAAATGTTCAACCAATGACACAAAATCACTTATTGGATGCACAAGGTTGGTTAAAAACCCTAATTGGAGAAGAATAAGTCAAAGGATGACGAAAATGACCTAAATGTTCAACCAATGACACAAAATCACTTATTTGATGCACAAGATTGGTTAAAAACCCTAATTCGATTAGAATAAGCCTAAGGAGGACGAAAATGACCTAAATGTTTAACCAACAACACAAAATCACTTATTGGATGCACAAGAATTGTTAACCAATGACACAAACGCACTTTTTGGATGCACAAGATTGGTTAAAACCCTAATTGGATTAGAATAAGTCGAAGGATGACGAAAATGACATAAATGATCAACCAAGGACACAAAATCACTTATTGGATGCACAAGATTGGTTAAAAACCCTAATTGGATTAGAATAAACCAAGGGAGGACGAAAATGACCTAAATGTTCAACCAATGACACAAAATCTCTTATTGGATGCACAAGATTGGTTAAAAACCCTAATAGGATTATAATAAGTCGAAGGATGACGAAAATGACCTAAATGATCAACCAATGACACAAAATCACTTATTGGATGCACAAGATTGGTTAAAAATCCTAATTGGATTAGAATAGGCCAAGGGAGGAAGAAAATGACCTAAATGTTCAACCAATGACACAAAAACACTTATTGGATGCACAAGATTGGTTAAAAACCCTAATTAGATTAGAATAAGTTGAAGGATGACGAAAATGACCTAAATGTTCAACCAATGACACAAACGCACTTTTTGGATGCACAAGATTGGTTAAAACCCTAATTGGAATAGAATAAGTCAAAGGATGACGAAAATGACCAAAATGTTCAACCAATGACACAAACGCAATTTTTGGATGCCCAAGATTGGTTAAAAACCCTAATTGGATTAGAATAAGTCGAAGGATGACAAAAATGACCTAAATGTTCAACCAATGACACAAAATCTCTTATTGGATGCACAAGATTGGTTAAAAACCCTAATTGGATTAGAATAGGCAAAGGGAGGACGAAAATGACCTAAATGTTCAACCAATGACACAAAATCACTTATTGGATGCACAAGATTGGTTAAAAATCGTAATTGGATAAGAATAAGTCAAAGGATGACGAAAATGACCTAAATGTTCAACCAATGACACAAAATCACTTATTGGATGCACAAGATTGGTTAAAAACTCTAATTGGATTAGAGTAAGCCTAAGGAGGATGAAACTGACCTAAATGTTCAACGACCGACACAAAATCACTTATTGGATGCACAAGATTGGTTAAAAACCCTAATTGGATTAGAATAAGCCAAGGGGGGACGAAAATGACCGAAATGTTCAACGAATGACACAAACGCACTTTTTGGATGCACAAGATTGGTTAAAAACCCTAATTAGATTAGAATAAGCCAAGGGAGGATGAAAATAACCTAAATGTTCAACCAATGACACAAAATCTCTTATTGGATGCACAAGATTGGTTAAAAACCCTAATAGGATTAGAATAAGTCGAAGGATGACGAAAATGACCTAAATGTTCAACCAATGACACAAAATCACTTATTGGATGCACAAGATTGGTTATAAACCCTAATTGGATTAGAATAAGCCTAAAGAGGACGAAAATGACCTATATGTTCAAGCAATGACACAAAATCACTTATTGGATGCACAAGATTGGTTAAAAACCCTAATTGGATTAGAATAAGTCGAAGGATGACGAAAATGACCTAAATGTTCAACCAATGACACAAACGCAATTTTTGGATACCCAAGATTGGTTAAAAACCCTAATTGGATTAGAATAAGTCGAAGGATGACGAAAATGACCTAAATGTCCAACCAATGACACAAAATCACTTATTGGATGCACAAGATTGGTTAAAATCCCTAATTGGATTAGAATAGGCAATGGGAGGACGAAAATGAACTAAATGTTCAACCAATCACACAAAATCTCTTATTGGATGCACAAGATTGGTTAAAAACCCTAATAGGATTAGAATAAGTCGAAGGATGACGAAAATGACCTAAATGATCAACCAATGACACAAAATCACTTATTGGATGCACAAGATTGGTTAAAAATCCTAATTGGATTAGAATAGGCCAAGGGAGGACAAAAATGACCTAAATGTTCAACCAATGACACAAAAACACTTATTGGATGCACAAGATTGGTTAAAAAATCCTAATTGGATTAGAATAAGTCGAAGGATGACGAAAATGACCTAAATGTTCAACCAATGACACAAACGCACTTTTTGGATGCACAAGACTGGTTAAAACCCTAATTGGATTAGAATAAGTCGAAGGATTACGAAAATGACATAAATGTCCAACCAATGACACAAAATCACTTATTGGATGCACAAGGTTGGTTAAAAACCCTAATTGGATTAGAATAAACCAAGGGAGGACGAAAATGATATAAATGTTCAACCAATGACACAAAATCTCTTATTGGATGCACAAGATTGGTTAAAAACCCTAATAGGATTAGAATAAGTCGAAGGATGACGAAAATGACCTAAATGATCAACCAATGACACAAAATCACTTATTGGATGCACAAGATTGGTTAAAAATCCTAATTGGATTAGAATAGGCCAAGGGAGGACGAAAATGACCTAAATGTTCAACCAATGACACAAAAACACTTATTGGATGCACAAGATTGGTTAAAAACCCTAATTGGATTAGAATAAGTCGAAGGATGACGAAAATGACCTAAATGTTCAACAAATGACACCAACGCACTTTTTGGATGCACAAGATTGGTTAAAACCCTAGTTGGATTAGAATAAGTCGAAGGATGACGAAAATGACCTAAATGTTCAACCAATGACACAAACACAATTTTTGGATGCCCAAGATTGGTTAAAAACCCTAATTGGATTAGAATAAGTCGAAGGATGACAAAAATGACCTAAATGTTCAACCAATGACACAAAATCTCTTATTGGATGCACAAGATTGGTTAAAAACCTTAATTGGATTAGAATAGGCAAAGGGAGGACGAAAATGACCTAAATGTTCAACCAATGACACAAAATCACTTATTGGATGCACAAGATTGGTTAAAAATCCTAATTGGATTAGAATAGGCCAAGGGAGGACGAAAATGACCTAAATGTTCAACCAATGACACAAAAACACTTATTGGATGCACAAGATTGGTTAAAAACCCTAATTGGATTAGAATAAGTCGAAGGATGACGAAAATGACCTAAATGTTCAACCAATGACACAAACGCACTTTTTGGATGCACAAGATTGGTTAAAACCCTAGTTGGATTAGAATAAGTCGAAGGATGACGAAAATGACCTAAATGTTCAAACAATGACACAAACACAATTTTTGGATGCCCAAGATTGGTTAAAAACCCTAATTGGATTAGAATAAGTCGAAGGATGACAAAAATGACCTAAATGTTCAACCAATGACACAAAATCTCTTATTGGATGCACAAGATTGGTTAAAAACCTTAATTGGATTAGAATAGGCAAAGGGAGGACGAAAATGACCTAAATGTTCAACCAATGACACAAAAACACTTATTGGATGCACAAGATTGGTTAAAAACCCTAATTGGATTAGAATAAGTCGAAGGATGACGAAAATGACCTAAATGTTCAACCAATGACACAAACGCACTTTTTGGATGCACAAGATTGGTTAAAACCCTAGTTGGATTAGAATAAGTCGAAGGATGACAAAAATGACCTAAATGTTCAACCAATGACACAAACACAATTTTTGGATGCCCAAGATTGGTTAAAAACCCTAATTGGATTAGAATAAGTCGAAGGATGACGAAAATGACATAATTGTCCAACCAATGACACAAAATCACTTATTGGATGCACAAGGTTGGTTAAAAACCCTAATTGGATTAGAATAAACCAAGGGAGGACGAAAATGACCTAAATGTTCAACCAATGACACAAAATCTCTTATTGGATGCACAAGATTGGTTAAAAACCCTAATAGGATTAGAATAAGTCGAAGGATGACGAAAATGACCTAAATGTTCAACCAATGACACAAACGCACTTTTTGGATGCACAAGATTGGTTAAAACCCTAGTTGGATTAGAATAAGTCGAAGGATGACGAAAATGACCTAAATGTTCAACCAATGACACAAACGCACTTTTTGGATGCACAAGATTGGTTAAAACCCTAATTGGATTAGAATAAGTCGAAGGATGACGAAAATGACATAAATGTCCAACCAATGACACAAAATCACTTATTGGATGCACAAGGTTGGTTAAAAACCCTAATTGGATTAGAATAAACCAAGGGAGGACGAAAATGATCTAAATGTTCAACCAATGACACAAAATCTCTTATTGGATGCACAAGATTGGTTAAAAACCCTAATAGGATTAGAATAATTCGAAGGATGACGAAAATGACCTAAATGATCAACCAATGACACAAAATCACTTATTGGATGCACAAGATTGGTTAAAAATCCTAATTGGATTAGAATAGGCCAAGGGAGGACGAAAATGACCTAAATGTTCAACCAATGACACAAAAACACTTATTGGATGCACAAGATTGGTTAAAAACCCTAATTGGATTAGAATAAGTCGAAGGATGACAAAAATGACCTAAATGTTCAACCAATGACACAAACGCACTTTTTGGATGCACAAGATTGGTTAAAACCCTAATTGGATTAGAATAAGTCGAAGGATGACAAAAATGACCTAAATGTTCAACCAATGACACAAAATCTCTTATTGGATGCACAAGATTGGTTAAAAATCCTAATTGGATTATAATAGGCCAAGGGAGGACGAAAATGACCTAAATTTCAACCAATGACCGAAAATCTTTTATTGGATGCACAAGATTGGTTAAAAACCCTAATAGGATTAGAATAAGTCGAAGGATGACGAAAATGACCTAAATGATCAACCAATGACACAAAATCACTTATTGGATGCACAAGATTGGTTAAAAATCCTAATTGGATTAGAATAGGCCAAGGGAGGACGAAAATGACCTAAATGTTCAACCAATGACACAAAAACACTTATTGGATGCACAAGATTGGTTAAAAACCCTAATTAGATAAGAATAAGTCGAAGGATGACGAAAATGACCTAAATGTTCAACCAATGACACAAACGCACTTTTTG
>JBBPBQ010000004.1:30436488-30466607 GCA_037974755.1 Cicer yamashitae
TAGAATAAGTCGAAGGATGACGAAAATGACCTAAATGTTCAACCAATGACACAAACGCACTTTTTGGATGCACAAGACTGGTTAAAACCCTAATTGGATTAGAATAAGTCGAAGGATTACGAAAATGACATAAATGTCCAACCAATGACACAAAATCACTTATTGGATGCACAAGGTTGGTTAAAAACCCTAATTGGATTAGAATAAACCAAGGGAGGACGAAAATGATATAAATGTTCAACCAATGA
Source organism: Cicer yamashitae (assembly GCA_037974755.1). NCBI lineage: Eukaryota > Viridiplantae > Streptophyta > Magnoliopsida > Fabales > Fabaceae > Cicer > Cicer yamashitae. The sequence continues at coordinate 30,436,737 of JBBPBQ010000004.1, forward strand.
CACAAAATCTCTTATTGGATGCACAAGATTGGTTAAAAACCCTAATAGGATTAGAATAAGTCGAAGGATGACGAAAATGACCTAAATGATCAACCAATGACACAAAATCACTTATTGGATGCACAAGATTGGTTAAAAATACTAATTGGATTAGAATAGGCCAAGGGAGGACGAAAATGACCTAAATGTTCAACCAATGACACAAAAACACTTATTGGATGCACAAGATTGGTTAAAAACCCTAATTGGATTAGAATAAGTCGAAGGATGACAAAAATGACCTAAATGTTCAACCAATGACACAAACGCACTTTTTGGATGCACAAGATTGGTTAAAACCCTAATTGGATTAGAATAAGTCGAAGGATGACAAAAATGACCTAAATGTTCATCCAATGACACAAAATCTCTTATTGGATGCACAAGATTGGTTAAAAATCCTAATTGGATTATAATAGGCCAAGGGAGGACGAAAATGACCTAAATGTTCAACCAATGACCGAAAATCTCTTATTGGATGCACAAGATTGGTTAAAAACCCTAATAGGATTAGAATAAGTCGAAGGATGACGAAAATGACCTAAATGATCAACCAATGACACAAAATCACTTATTGGATGCACAAGATTGGTTAAAAATCCTAATTGGATTAGAATAGGCCAAGGGAGGACGAAAATGACCTAAATGTTCAACCAATGACACAAAAACACTTATTGGATGCACAAGATTGGTTAAAAACCCTAATTAGATAAGAATAAGTCGAAGGATGACGAAAATGACCTAAATGTTCAACCAATGACACAAACGCACTTTTTGGATGCACAAGATTGGTTAAAACCCTAATTGGAATAGAATAAGTCAAAGGATGACGAAAATGACCTAAATGTTCAACCAATGACACAAACGCAATTTTTGGATGCCCAAGATTGGTTAAAAACCCTAATTGGATTAGAATAAGTCGAAGGATGACAAAAATGACCTAAATGTTCAACCAATGACACAAAATCTCTTATTGGATGCACAAGATTGGTTAAAAACCCTAATTGGATTAGAATAGGCAAAGGGAGGACGAAAATGACCTAAATGTTCAACCAATGACACAAAATCACTTATTGGATGCACAAGATTGGTTAAAAATCGTAATTGGATAAGAATAAGTCAAAGGATGACGAAAATGACCTAAATGTTCAACCAATGACACAAAATCACTTATTGGATGCACAAGATTGGTTAAAAACTCTAATTGGATTAGAGTAAGCCTAAGGAGGATGAAACTGACCTAAATGTTCAACGACCGACACAAAATCACTTATTGGATGCACAAGATTGGTTAAAAACCCTAATTGGATTAGAATAAGCCAAGGGGGGACGAAAATGACCGAAATGTTCAACGAATGACACAAACGCACTTTTTGGATGCACAAGATTGGTTAAAAACCCTAATTAGATTAGAATAAGCCAAGGGAGGATGAAAATAACCTAAATGTTCAACCAATGACACAAAATCTCTTATTGGATGCACAAGATTGGTTAAAAACCCTAATAGGATTAGAATAAGTCGAAGGATGACGAAAATGACCTAAATGTTCAACCAATGACACAAAATCACTTATTGGATGCACTAGATTGGTTATAAACCCTAATTGGATTAGAATAAGCCTAAAGAGGACGAAAATGACCTAAATGTTCAAGCAATGACACAAAATCACTTATTGGATGCACAAGATTGGTTAAAAACCCTAATTGGATTAGAATAAGTTGAAAGATGACGAAAATGACCTAAATGTTCAACCAATGACACAAACGCAATTTTTGGATTCCCAAGATTGGTTAAAAACCCTAATTGGATTAGAATAAGTCGAAGGATGACGAAAATGACCTAAATGTCCAACCAATGACACAAAATCACTTATTGGATGCACAAGATTGGTTAAAATCCCTAATTGGATTAGAATAGGCAATGGGAGGACGAAAATGAACTAAATGTTCAACCAATCACACAAAATCTCTTATTGGATGCACAAGATTGGTTAAAAACCCTAATAGGATTAGAATAAGTCGAAGGATGACGAAAATGACCTAAATGATCAACCAATGACACAAAATCACTTATTGGATGCACAAGATTGGTTAAAAATCCTAATTGGATTAGAATAGGCCAAGGGAGGACAAAAATGACCTAAATGTTCAACCAATGACACAAAAACACTTATTGGATGCACAAGATTGGTTAAAAAATCCTAATTGGATTAGAATAAGTCGAAGGATGACGAAAATGACCTAAATGTTCAACCAATGACACAAACGCACTTTTTGGATGCACAAGACTGGTTAAAACCCTAATTGGATTAGAATAAGTCGAAGGATTACGAAAATGACATAAATGTCCAACCAATGACACAAAATCACTTATTGGATGCACAAGGTTGGTTAAAAACCCTAATTGGATTAGAATAAACCAAGGGAGGACGAAAATGATATAAATGTTCAACCAATGACACAAAATCTCTTATTGGATGCACAAGATTGGTTAAAAACCCTAATAGGATTAGAATAAGTCGAAGGATGACGAAAATGACCTAAATGATCAACCAATGACACAAAATCACTTATTGGATGCACAAGATTGGTTAAAAATCCTAATTGGATTAGAATAGGCCAAGGGAGGACGAAAATGACCTAAATGTTCAACCAATGACACAAAAACACTTATTGGATGCACAAGATTGGTTAAAAACCCTAATTAGATAAGAATAAGTCGAAGGATGACGAAAATGACCTAAATGTTCAACCAATGACACAAACGCACTTTTTGAATGCACAAGATTGGTTAAAACCCTAATTGGAATAGAATAAGTCAAAGGATGACGAAAATGACCTAAATGTTCAACCAATGACACAAACGCAATTTTTGGATGCCCAAGATTGGTTAAAAACCCTAATTGGATTAGAATAAGTCGAAGGATGACAAAAATGACCTAAATGTTCAACCAATGACACAAAATCTCTTATTGGATGCACAAGATTGGTTAAAAACCCTAATTGGATTAGAATAGGCAAAGGGAGGACGAAAATGACCTAAATGTTCAACCAATGACACAAAATCACTTATTGGATGCACAAGATTGGTTAAAAATCGTAATTGGATAAGAATAAGTCAAAGGATGACGAAAATGACCTAAATGTTCAACCAATGACACAAAATCACTTATTGGATGCACAAGATTGGTTAAAAACTCTAATTGGATTAGAGTAAGCCTAAGGAGGATGAAACTGACCTAAATGTTCAACGACCGACACAAAATCACTTATTGGATGCACAAGATTGGTTAAAAACCCTAATTGGATTAGAATAAGCCAAGGGGGGACGAAAATGACCGAAATGTTCAACGAATGACACAAACGCACTTTTTGGATGCACAAGATTGGTTAAAAACCCTAATTAGATTAGAATAAGCCAAGGGAGGATGAAAATAACCTAAATGTTCAACCAATGACACAAAATCTCTTATTGGATGCACAAGATTGGTTAAAAACCCTAATAGGATTAGAATAAGTCGAAGGATGACGAAAATGACCTAAATGTTCAACCAATGACACAAAATCACTTATTGGATGCACAAGATTGGTTATAAACCCTAATTGGATTAGAATAAGCCTAAAGAGGACGAAAATGACCTATATGTTCAAGCAATGACACAAAATCACTTATTGGATGCACAAGATTGGTTAAAAACCCTAATTGGATTAGAATAAGTCGAAGGATGACGAAAATGACCTAAATGTTCAACCAATGACACAAACGCAATTTTTGGATACCCAAGATTGGTTAAAAACCCTAATTGGATTAGAATAAGTCGAAGGATGACGAAAATGACCTAAATGTCCAACCAATGACACAAAATCACTTATTGGATGCACAAGATTGGTTAAAATCCCTAATTGGATTAGAATAGGCAATGGGAGGACGAAAATGAACTAAATGTTCAACCAATCACACAAAATCTCTTATTGGATGCACAAGATTGGTTAAAAACCCTAATAGGATTAGAATAAGTCGAAGGATGACGAAAATGACCTAAATGATCAACCAATGACACAAAATCACTTATTGGATGCACAAGATTGGTTAAAAATCCTAATTGGATTAGAATAGGCCAAGGGAGGACAAAAATGACCTAAATGTTCAACCAATGACACAAAAACACTTATTGGATGCACAAGATTGGATAAAAAATCCTAATTGGATTAGAATAAGTCGAAGGATGACGAAAATGACCTAAATGTTCAACCAATGACACAAACGCACTTTTTGGATGCACAAGACTGGTTAAAACCCTAATTGGATTAGAATAAGTCGAAGGATTACGAAAATGACATAAATGTCCAACCAATGACACAAAATCACTTATTGGATGCACAAGGTTGGTTAAAAACCCTAATTGGATTAGAATAAACCAAGGGAGGACGAAAATGATATAAATGTTCAACCAATGACACAAAATCTCTTATTGGATGCACAAGATTGGTTAAAAACCCTAATAGGATTAGAATAAGTCGAAGGATGACGAAAATGACCTAAATGATCAACCAATGACACAAAATCACTTATTGGATGCACAAGATTGGTTAAAAATCCTAATTGGATTAGAATAGGCCAAGGGAGGACGAAAATGACCTAAATGTTCAACCAATGACACAAAAACACTTATTGGATGCACAAGATTGGTTAAAAACCCTAATTAGATAAGAATAAGTCGAAGGATGACGAAAATGACCTAAATGTTCAACCAATGACACAAACGCACTTTTTGAATGCACAAGATTGGTTAAAACCCTAATTGGAATAGAATAAGTCAAAGGATGACGAAAATGACCTAAATGTTCAACCAATGACACAAACGCAATTTTTGGATGCCCAAGATTGGTTAAAAACCCTAATTGGATTAGAATAAGTCGAAGGATGACAAAAATGACCTAAATGTTCAACCAATGACACAAAATCTCTTATTGGATGCACAAGATTGGTTAAAAACCCTAATTGGATTAGAATAGGCAAAGGGAGGACGAAAATGACCTAAATGTTCAACCAATGACACAAAATCACTTATTGGATGCACAAGATTGGTTAAAAATCGTAATTGGATAAGAATAAGTCAAAGGATGACGAAAATGACCTAAATGTTCAACCAATGACACAAAATCACTTATTGGATGCACAAGATTGGTTAAAAACTCTAATTGGATTAGAGTAAGCCTAAGGAGGATGAAACTGACCTAAATGTTCAACGACCGACACAAAATCACTTATTGGATGCACAAGATTGGTTAAAAACCCTAATTGGATTAGAATAAGCCAAGGGGGGACGAAAATGACCGAAATGTTCAACGAATGACACAAACGCACTTTTTGGATGCACAAGATTGGTTAAAAACCCTAATTAGATTAGAATAAGCCAAGGGAGGATGAAAATAACCTAAATGTTCAACCAATGACACAAAATCTCTTATTGGATGCACAAGATTGGTTAAAAACCCTAATAGGATTAGAATAAGTCGAAGGATGACGAAAATGACCTAAATGTTCAACCAATGACACAAACGCACTTTTTGGATGCACAAGATTGGTTAAAACCCTAATTGGATTAGAATAAGTCGAAGGATGACGAAAATGACATAAATGTCCAACCAATGACACAAAATCACTTATTGGATGCACAAGGTTGGTTAAAAACCCTAATTGGATTAGAATAAACCAAGGGAGGACGAAAATGATCTAAATGTTCAACCAATGACACAAAATCTCTTATTGGATGCACAAGATTGGTTAAAAACCCTAATAGGATTAGAATAATTCGAAGGATGACGAAAATGACCTAAATGATCAACCAATGACACAAAATCACTTATTGGATGCACAAGATTGGTTAAAAATCCTAATTGGATTAGAATAGGCCAAGGGAGGACGAAAATGACCTAAATGTTCAACCAATGACACAAAAACACTTATTGGATGCACAAGATTGGTTAAAAACCCTAATTGGATTAGAATAAGTCGAAGGATGACAAAAATGACCTAAATGTTCAACCAATGACACAAACGCACTTTTTGGATGCACAAGATTGGTTAAAACCCTAATTGGATTAGAATAAGTCGAAGGATGACAAAAATGACCTAAATGTTCAACCAATGACACAAAATCTCTTATTGGATGCACAAGATTGGTTAAAAATCCTAATTGGATTATAATAGACCAAGGGAGGACGAAAATGACCTAAATGTTCAACCAATGACACAAAAACACTTATTGGATGCACAAGATTGGTTAAAAACCCTAATTGGATTAGAATAAGTCGAAGGATGACGAAAATGACCTAAATGTTCAACCAATGACACAAACGCACTTTTTGGATGCACAAGATTGGTTAAAACCCTAGTTGGATTAGAATAAGTCGAAGGATGACGAAAATGACCTAAATGTTCAAACAATGACACAAACTCAATTTTTGGATGCCCAAGATTGGTTAAAAACCCTAATTGGATTAGAATAAGTCGAAGGATGACAAAAATGACCTAAATGTTCAACCAATGACACAAAATCTCTTATTGGATGCACAAGATTGGTTAAAAACCTTAATTGGATTAGAATAGGCAAAGGGAGGACGAAAATGACCTAAATGTTCAACCAATGACACAAAATCACTTATTGGATGCCCAAGATTGGTTAAAAACCCTAATTGGATTAGAATAGGCCAAGGGAGGACGAAAATGACCTAAATGTTCAACCAATGACACAAAAACACTTATTGGATGCACAAGATTGGTTAAAAATCCTAATTGGATTAGAATAGGCCAAGGGAGGACGAAAATGACCTAAATGTTCAACCAATGACACAAAAACACTTATCGGATGCACAAGATTGGTTAAAAACCCTAATTGGATTAGAATAAGTCGAAGGATGACGAAAATGACCTAAATGTTCAACCAATGACACAAACGCACTTTTTGGATGCACAAGATTGGTTAAAACCCTAGTTGGATTAGAATAAGTCGAAGGATGACGAAAATGACCTAAATGTTCAACCAATGACACAAACGCACTTTTTGGATGCACAAGATTGGTTAAAACCCTAATTTGATTAGAATAAGTCGAAGGATGACAAAAATGACCTAAATGTTCAACCAATGACACAAAATCTATTATTGGATGCACAAGATTGGTTAAAAATCCTAATTGGATTAGAATAGGCCAAGGGAGGACGAAAATGACCTAAATGTTCAACCAATGACACAAAAACACTTATTGGATGCACAAGATTGGTTAAAAACCCTAATTGGATTAGAATAAGTCGAAGGATGACGAAAATGACCTAAATGTTCAACCAATGACACAAACGCACTTTTTGGATGCACAAGATTGGTTAAAACCCTAGTTGGATTAGAATAAGTCGAAGGATGACAAAAATGACCTAAATGTTCAACCAATGACACAAACACAATTTTTGGATGCCCAAGATTGGTTAAAAACCCTAATTGGATTAGAATAAGTCGAAGGATGACGAAAATGACATAATTGTCCAACCAATGACACAAAATCACTTATTGGATGCACAAGGTTGGTTAAAAACCCTAATTGGATTAGAATAAACCAAGGGAGGACGAAAATGACCTAAATGTTCAACCAATGACACAAAATCTCTTATTGGATGCACAAGATTGGTTAAAAACCCTAATAGGATTAGAATAAGTCGAAGGATGACGAAAATGACCTAAATGTTCAACCAATGACACAAACGCACTTTTTGGATGCACAAGATTGGTTAAAACCCTAGTTGGATTAGAATAAGTCGAAGGATGACGAAAATGACCTAAATGTTCAACCAATGACACAAACGCACTTTTTGGATGCACAAGATTGGTTAAAACCCTAATTGGATTAGAATAAGTCGAAGGATGACGAAAATGACATAAATGTCCAACCAATGACACAAAATCACTTATTGGATGCACAAGGTTGGTTAAAAACCCTAATTGGATTAGAATAAACCAAGGGAGGACGAAAATGATCTAAATGTTCAACCAATGACACAAAATCTCTTATTGGATGCACAAGATTGGTTAAAAACCCTAATAGGATTAGAATAAGTCGAAGGATGACGAAAATGACCTAAATGATCAACCAATGACACAAAATCACTTATTGGATGCACAAGATTGGTTAAAAATCCTAATTGGATTAGAATAGGCCAAGGGAGGACGAAAATGACCTAAATGTTCAACCAATGACACAAAAACACTTATTGGATGCACAAGATTGGTTAAAAACCCTAATTGGATTAGAATAAGTCGAAGGATGACGAAAATGACCTAAATGTTCAACCAATGACACAAACACAATTTTTGGATGCCCAAGATTGGTTAAAAACCCTAATTGGATTAGAATAAGTCGAAGGATGACAAAAATGACCTAAATGTTCAACCAATGACACAAAATCTCTTATTGGATGCACAAGATTGGTTAAAAACCTTAATTGGATTAGAATAGGCAAAGGGAGGACGAAAATGACCTAAATGTTCAACCAATGACACAAAATCACTTATTGGATGCACAAGATTGGTTAAAAATCCTAATTGGATTAGAATAGGCCAAGGGAGGACGAAAATGACCTAAATGTTCAACCAATGACACAAAAACACTTATTGGATGCACAAGATTGGTTAAAAACCCTAATTGGATTAGAATAAGTCGAAGGATGACGAAAATGACCTAAATGTTCAACCAACGACACAAACGCACTTTTTGGATGCACAAGATTGGTTAAAACCCTAGTTGGATTAGAATAAGTCGAAGGATGACCAAAATGACCTAAATGTTCAACCAATGACACAAACACAATTTTTGGATGCCCAAGATTGGTTAAAAACCCTAATTGGATTAGAATAAGTCGAAGGATGACAAAAATGACCTAAATGTTCAACCAATGACACAAAATCTCTTATTGGATGCACAAGATTGGTTAAAAACCTTAATTGGATTAGAATAGGCAAAGGGAGGACGAAAATGACCTAAATGTTCAACCAATGACACAAAATCACTTATTGGATGCACAAGATTGGTTAAAAATCCTAATTGGATTAGAATAGGCCAAGGGAGGACGAAAATGACCTAAATGTTCAACCAATGACACAAAAACACTTATTGGATGCACAAGATTGGTTAAAAACCCTAATTGGATTAGAATAAGTCGAAGGATGACGAAAATGACCTAAATGTTCAACCAATGACACAAAATCACTTATTGGATGCACAAGATTGGTTAAAAACCCTAATTGGATTAGAATAGGCAAAGGGAGGACGAAAATGACCTAAATGTTCAACCTATGACACAAAATCACTTATTGGATGCACAAGATTGGTTAAAAACCCTAATTGGATAAGAATAAGTCAAAGGATGACGAAAATGACCTAAATGTTCAACCAATGACACAAAATCACTTATTGGATGCACAAGATTGGTTAAAAACTCTAATTGGATTAGAATAAGCCTAAGGAGGACGAAAATGACCTAAATGTTCAACCAACGACACAAAATCACTTATTGGATGCACAAGATTGGTTAAAAACCCTAATTGGATTAGAATAAGCCAAGGGGGGACGAAAATGACCTAAATGTTCAACCAATGACACAAAATCACTTATTGGATGCACAAGATTGGTTAAAAACCCTAATTGGATTAGAATAGGCCAAGGGAGGACGAAAATGACCTAAATGTTCAACCAATGACACAAAATCACTTATTGGATGCACAAGATTGGTTAAAAACCTTAATTGGATAAGAATAAGTCAAAGGATGACGAAAATGACCTAAATGTTCAACCAATGACACAAAATCACTTATTGGATGCACAAGATTGGTTAAAAACCCTAATTGGATAAGAATAAGTCAAAGGATGACGAAAATGACCTAAATGTTCAACCAATGACACAAAATCACTTATTGGATGCACAAGATTGGTTAAAAACCCTAATTGGATTAGAATAAGCCTAAGGAGGACGAAAATGACCTAAATGTTCAACCAATGACACAAAATCACTTATTGGATGCACAAGATTGGTTAAAAACCCTAATTGGATTAGAATAAGCCTAGGGAGGACGAAAATGACCTAAATGTTCAACCAATGACACAAAATCACATATTGGATGCACAAGATTGGTTAAAAACCCTAATTGGATTAGAATAAGCCTAGGGAGGACAAAAATGACCTAAATGTTCAACCAATTACACAAAATCACATATAGGATGCACAAGATAGGTTAAAAACCCTAATTGGATTAGAATAAGCCTAGGGAGGACGAAAATGACCTAAATGTTCAACCAATGACACAAAATCACATATTGGATGCACAAGATTGGTTAAAAACCCTAATTGGATTAGAATAAGCCTAGGGAGGACAACAATGACCTAAATATTCAACCAATGACACAAAATGACACAAAATTACATATTGGATGCACAAGATTGATAAAAAAAACCCTAATTGGATTAGAATAAGCCTAGGGAGGACGAAAATGACCTAAATGTTCAACCAATGACACAAAATGATACAAAATCACATATTGGATGCACAAGATTGGTTAAAAACCCTAATTGGATTAGAATAAGCCTAGAGAGGACGAAAATGACCTAAATGTTCAACCAATGACACAAAATCACATATTGGATGCACAAGATTGGTTAAAAACCCTAATTGGATTAGAATAAGCTTAGGGAGGACGAAAATGACTTAAATGTTCAACCAATGACACAAAATGACACAAAATCACATATTGGATACTCAAGATTGGTTAAAAACCCTAATTGGATTAGAATAAGCCTAGGGAGGACGAAAATGACCTAAATGTTCAACCAATGACACAAAATCACATATTGGATGCACAAGATTGGTTAAAAACCCTAATTGGATTAGAATAAGCCTAGGGAGGACGAAAATGACCTAAATGTTCAACCAATGACACAAAATGCACAAAATCACATATTGGATGCACAAGATTGGTTAAAAACCCTAATTGGATTAGAATAAGCCTAGGGAGGACGAAAATGATCTAAATGTTCAAGCAATGAGACAAAATCACATATTGGATGCACAAGATTGGTTAAAAACCCTAATTGGATTAGAATAAGCCTAGGGAGGACGAAAATGACCTAAATGTTCAACCAATGACACAAAATCACATATTGGATGCACAAGATTGGTTAAAAACCCTAATTGGATTAGAATAAGCCTAGGGAGGACGAAAATGACCTAAATGTTCAACCAATGACACAAAATCACATATTGGATGCACAAGATTGGTTAAAAACCCTCATTGGATTAGAATAAGCCTAGGGAGGACGAAAATGACCTAAATGTTCAACCAATGACACAAAATCACATATTGGATGCACAAGATTGGTTAAAAACCCTAATTGGATTAGAATAAGCCTAGGGAGGACGAAAATGACCTAAATGTTCAACCAATGACACAAAATGACACAAAATCACATATTGGTTGCAAAAGATTGGTTAAAAACCCTAATTGGATTAGAATAAGCCTAGGGAGGACGAAAATGACCTAAATGTTCAACCAATGACACAAAATCACATATTGGATGCACAAGATTGGTTAAAAACCCTAATTGGATTAGAATAAGCCTAGGGAGGACGAAAATGACCTAAATGTTCAACCAATGACAAAATCACATATTGGATGCACAAGATTGGTTAAAAACCCTAATTGGATTAGAATAAGCCTAGGGAGGACAAAAATGACCTAAATGTTCAACCAATGACACAAAATCACATATTGGATGCACAAGATTGGTTAAAAATCCTAATTGGATTAGAATAAGCCTAGGGAGGACGAAAATGACCTAAATGTTCAACCAATGACACAAAATGAAACAAAATCACATATTGGATGCACAAGATTGGTTAAAAACCCTAATTGGATTAGAATAAGCCTAGGGAGGACGAAAATGACCTAAATGTTAAACCAATGACACAAAATTACACAAAATCACATATTGGATGCACAAGATTGGTTAAAAACCCTAATTGGATTAGAATAAGCCTAGGGAGGACGAAAATGACCTAAATGTTCAACCAATGACACAAAATTACACAAAATCACATATTGGATGCTCAAGATTGGTTAAAAACCCTAATTGGATTAGAATAAGCCTAGGGAGGACGAAAATGACCTAAATGTTCAACCAATGACACAAAATCACATATTGGATGCACAAGATTGGTTAAAAACCCTAATTGGATTAGAATAAGCCTAGGGAGGACGAAAATGACCTAAATGTTCAACCAATGACACAAAATCACATATTGGATGCACAAGATTGGTTAAAAACCCTAATTGGATTAGAATAAGCCTAGGGAGGACGAACATGACCTAAATGTTCAACCAATGACATAAAATGACACAAAATCACACATTGGATGCACAAGAATGGTTAAAAACCCTAATTGGATTATAATAAGCATAGGGAGGATGAAAATGACCTAAATGTTCAACCAATGACACAAAATCACATATTGGATGCACAAGATTGGATAAAAACCCTAATTGGATTAGAATAAGCCTAGGGAGGACGAAAATGACCTAAATGTTCAACCAATGACACAAAATCACTTATTGGATGCACAAGATTGGTTAAAAACCCTAATTGGATTAGAATAAGTCGAAGGATGACAAAAATGACCTAAATGTTCAACCAATGACACAAAATCACATATTGGATGCACAAGATTGGTTAAAAACCCTAATTGGATTAGAATAGGCCAAGGGAGGACGAAAATGACCTAAATGTTCAACCAATGACACAAAATCACTTATTGGATGCACAAGATTGGTTAAAAACCCTAATTGGATAAGAATAAGTCAAAGGATGACGAAAATGACCTAAATGTTCAACCAATGACACAAAATCACTTATTGGATGCACAAGATTGGTTAAAAACCCTAATTGGATTAGAATAAGTCGAAGGATGACCAAAATGACCTAAATGTTCAACCAATGACACAAAATCACATATTGGATGCACAAGATTGGTTAAAAACCCTAATTGGATTAGAATAAGTCGAAGGATGACGAAAATGACCTAAATGTTCAACCAATGACACAAAATCACTTATTGGATGCACAAGATTGGTTAAAAACCCTAATTGGATTAGAATAAGCCAAGGGAGGACGAAAATGACCTAAATGTTCAACCAATGACACAAAATCACTTATTGGATGCACAAGATTGGTTAAAAACCCTAATTGGATAAGAATAAGTCAAAGGATGACGAAAATGACCTAAATGTTCAACCAATGACACAAAATCACTTATTGGATGCACAAGATTGGTTAAAAACCCTAATTGGATTAGAATAAGTTGAAGGATGACGAAATTGACCTAAATGTTCAACCAATGACACAAAATCACTTATTGGATGCACAAGATTGGTTAAAAACCCTAATTGGATTAGAATAAGTCGAAGGATGACCAAAATGACCTAAATGTTCAACCAAAGACACAAAATCACATATTGGATGCACAAGATTGGTTAAAAACCCTAATTGGATTAGAATAAGTCGAAGGATGACGAAAATGACCTAAATGTTCAACCAATGACACAAAATCACTTATTGGATGCACAAGATTGGTTAAAAACCCTAATTGGATTAGAATAAGTTGAAGGATTACGAAAATGACCTAAATGTTCAACCAATGACACAAAATCACTTATTGGATGCACAAGATTGGTTAAAAACCCTAATTGGATAAGAATAAGTCAAAGGATGACGAAAATGACCTAAATGTTCAACCAAAGACACAAAATCACTTATTGGATGCACAAGATTGGTTAAAAACCCTAATTGGATTAGAATAAGTCGAAGGATGACGAAAATGACCTAAATGTTCAACCAATGACACAAAATCACTTATTGGATGCACAAGATTGGTTAAAAATCCTAATTGGATTATAATAAGCCAAGGGGGGACGAAAATGACCGAAATGTTCAACCAATGACACAAACGCACTTTTTGGATGCACAAGATTGGTTAAAAACCCTAATTAGATAAGAATAAGCCAAGGGAGGACGAAAATGACCTAAATGTTCAACCAATGACACAAAATCTCTTATTGGATGCACAAGATTGGTTAAAAACTCTAATTGGATTAGAATAAGCCTAAGGAGGACGAAAACGACCTAAATGTTCAACCAAAGACACAAAATCACTTATTGGATGCACAAGATTGGTTAAAAACCCTAATTGGATTAGAATAAGTCGAAGGATGACGAAAATGACCTAAATGTTCAACCAATGATAAAAAATCACTTTTTGGATGCACAAGATTGGTTAAAAACTCTAATTGGATTAGAATAAGCCTAGGGAGGACGAAAAATGACATAAATGTCCAACCAATTAAACAAAATCACTTATTGGATGCACAAGTGTGGTTAAAAATCCTAATTGGATTAGAATAAGTCGAAGGATGACGAAAATGACATAAATGTCCAACCAATGACACAAAATCACTTATTGGATGCACAAGGTTGGTTAAAAACCCTAATTGGATTAGAATAAGTTGAAGGATGACGAAAATGACCTAAATGTTCAAACAATGACACAAAATCACTTATTGGATGCACAAGATTGGTTAAAAACCCTAATTGGATTAGAATAAGTCGAAGGATGACGAAAATGACCTAAATGTTCAACCAATGACACAAAATCTCTTATTGGATGCACAAGATTGGTTAAAAACCCTAATAGGATTAGAATAAGTCGAAGGATGACGAAAATGACCTAAATGTTCAACCAATGACACAAACGCACTTTTTGGATGCACAAGATTGGTTAAAACCCTAGTTGGATTAGAATAAGTCGAAGGATGACGAAAATGACCTAAATGTTCAACCAATGACACAAACGCACTTTTTGGATGCACAAGATTGGTTAAAACCCTAATTGGATTAGAATAAGTCGAAGGATGACAAAAATGACCTAAATGTTCAACCAATGACACAAAATCTCTTATTGGATGCACAAGATTGGTTAAAAATCCTAATTGGATTAGAATAGGCCAAGGGAGGACGAAAATGACCTAAATGTTCAACCAATGACACAAAAACACTTATTGGATGCACAAGATTGGTTAAAAACCCTAATTGGATTAGAATAAGTCGAAGGATGACGAAAATGACCTAAATGTTCAACCAATGACACAAACGCACTTTTTGGATGCATAAGATTGGTTAAAACCCTAGTTGGATTAGAATAAGTCGAAGGATGACAAAAATGACCTAAATGTTTAACCAACAACACAAAATCACTTATCGGATGCACAAGAATTGTTAACCAATGACACAAACGCACTTTTTGGATGCACAAGATTGGTTAAAACCCTAATTGGATTAGAATAAGTCGAAGGATGACGAAAATGACATAAATGATCAACCAAGGACACAAAATCACTTATTGGATGCACAAGATTGGTTAAAAACCCTAATTGGATTAGAATAAACCAAGGGAGAACGAAAATGACCTAAATGTTCAACCAATGACACAAAATCTCTTATTGGATGCACAAGATTGGTTAAAAACCCTAATAGGATTAGAATAAGTCGAAGGATGACAAAAATGACCTAAATGATCAACCAATGACACAAAATCACTTATTGGATGCACAAGATTGGTTAAAAATCCTAATTGGATTAGAATAGGCCAAGGGAGGACGAAAATGACCTAAATGTTCAACCAATGACACAAAAACACTTATTGGATGCACAAGATTGGTTAAAAACCCTAATTAGATTAGAATAAGTCGAAGGATGACGAAAATGACCTAAATGTTCAACCAATGACACAAACGCACTTTTTGGATGCACAAGATTGGTTAAAACCCTAATTGGAATAGAATAAGTCAAAGGATGACGAAAATGACCAAAATGTTCAACCAATGACACAAACGCAATTTTTGGATGCCCAAGATTGGTTAAAAACCCTAATTGGATTAGAATAAGTCGAAGGATGACAAAAATGACCTAAATGTTCAACCAATGACACAAAATCTCTTATTGGATGCACAAGATTGGTTAAAAACCCTAATTGGATTAGAATAGGCAAAGGGAGGACGAAAATGACCTAAATGTTCAACCAATGACACAAAATCACTTATTGGATGCACAAGATTGGTTAAAAATCGTAATTGGATAAGAATAAGTCAAAGGATGACGAAAATGACCTAAATGTTCAACCAATGACACAAAATCACTTATTGGATGCACAAGATTGGTTAAAAACTCTAATTGGATTAGAGTAAGCCTAAGGAGGATGAAACTGACCTAAATGTTCAACGACCGACACAAAATCACTTATTGGATGCACAAGATTGGTTAAAAACCCTAATTGGATTAGAATAAGCCAAGGGGGGACGAAAATGACCGAAATGTTCAACGAATGACACAAACGCACTTTTTGGATGCACAAGATTGGTTAAAAACCCTAATTAGATTAGAATAAGCCAAGGGAGGATGAAAATAACCTAAATGTTCAACCAATGACACAAAATCTCTTATTGGATGCACAAGATTGGTTAAAAACCCTAATAGGATTAGAATAAGTCGAAGGATGACGAAAATGACCTAAATGTTCAACCAATGACACAAACGCACTTTTTGGATGCACAAGATTGGTTAAAACCCTAATTGGATTAGAATAAGTCGAAGGATGACGAAAATGACATAAATGTCCAACCAATGACACAAAATCACTTATTGGATGCACAAGGTTGGTTAAAAACCCTAATTGGATTAGAATAAACCAAGGGAGGACGAAAATGATCTAAATGTTCAACCAATGACACAAAATCTCTTATTGGATGCACAAGATTGGTTAAAAAATCCTAATTGGACTAGAATAAGTCGAAGGATGACGAAAATGACCTAAATGTTCAACCAATGACACAAACGCACTTTTTGGATGCACAAGACTGGTTAAAACCCTAATTGGATTAGAATAAGTCGAAGGATTACGAAAATGACATAAATGTCCAACCAATGACACAAAATCACTTATTGGATGCACAAGGTTGGTTAAAAACCCTAATTGGATTAGAATAAACCAAGGGAGGACGAAAATGATATAAATGTTCAACCAATGACACAAAATCTCTTATTGGATGCACAAGATTGGTTAAAAACCCTAATAGGATTAGAATAAGTCGAAGGATGACGAAAATGACCTAAATGATCAACCAATGACACAAAATCACTTATTGGATGCACAAGATTGGTTAAAAATCCTAATTGGATTAGAATAGGCCAAGGGAGGACGAAAATGACCTAAATGTTCAACCAATGACACAAAAACACTTATCGGATGCACAAGATTGGTTAAAAACCCTAATTGGATTAGAATAAGTCGAAGGATGACGAAAATGACCTAAATGTTCAACCAATGACACAAACGCACTTTTTGGATGCACAAGATTGGTTAAAACCCTAGTTGGATTAGAATAAGTCGAAGGATGACGAAAATGACCTAAATGTTCAACCAATGACACAAACGCACTTTTTGGATGCACAAGATTGGTTAAAACCCTAATTTGATTAGAATAAGTCGAAGGATGACAAAAATGACCTAAATGTTCAACCAATGACACAAAATCTATTATTGGATGCACAAGATTGGTTAAAAATCCTAATTGGATTAGAATAGGCCAAGGGAGGACGAAAATGACCTAAATGTTCAACCAATGACACAAAAACACTTATTGGATGCACAAGATTGGTTAAAAACCCTAATTGGATTAGAATAAGTCGAAGGATGACGAAAATGACCTAAATGTTCAACAAATGACACCAACGCACTTTTTGGATGCACAAGATTGGTTAAAACCCTAGTTGGATTAGAATAAGTCGAAGGATGACGAAAATGACCTAAATGTTCAACCAATGACACAAACACAATTTTTGGATGCCCAAGATTGGTTAAAAACCCTAATTGGATTAGAATAAGTCGAAGGATGACAAAAATGACCTAAATGTTCAACCAATGACACAAAATCTCTTATTGGATGCACAAGATTGGTTAAAAACCTTAATTGGATTAGAATAGGCAAAGGGAGGACGAAAATGACCTAAATGTTCAACCAATGACACAAAAACACTTATTGGATGCACAAGATTGGTTAAAAACCCTAATTGGATTAGAATAAGTCGAAGGATGACGAAAATGACCTAAATGTTCAACCAATGACACAAACGCACTTTTTGGATGCACAAGATTGGTTAAAACCCTAGTTGGATTAGAATAAGTCGAAGGATGACGAAAATGACCTAAATGTTCAACCAATGACACAAACGCACTTTTTGGATGCACAAGATTGGTTAAAACCCTAATTGGATTAGAATAAGTCGAAGGATGACGAAAATGACATAAATGTCCAACCAATGACACAAAATCACTTATTGGATGCACAAGGTTGGTTAAAAACCCTAATTGGATTAGAATAAACCAAGGGAGGACGAAAATGATCTAAATGTTCAACCAATGACACAAAATCTCTTATTGGATGCACAAGATTGGGTAAAAACCCTAATAGGATTAGAATAAGTCGAAGGATGACGAAAATGACCTAAATGATCAACCAATGACACAAAATCACTTATTGGATGCACAAGATTGGTTAAAAACCCTAATTGGATTAGAATAGGCCAAGGGAGGACGAAAATGACCTAAATGTTCAACCAATGACACAAAAACACTTATTGGATGCACAAGATTGGTTAAAACCCCTAATTGGATTAGAATAAGTCGAAGGATGACGAAAATGACCTAAATGTTCAACCAATGACACAAACGCACTTTTTGGATGCACAAGATTGGTTAAAACCCTAATTGGATTAGAATAAGTCGAAGGATGACGAAAATGACATAAATGTCCAACCAATGACACAAAATCACTTATTGGATGCACAAGGTTGGTTAAAAACCCTAATTGGATTATAATAAACCAAGGAAGGACGAAAATGACCTAAATGTTCAACCAATTACACAAAATCTCTTATTGGATGCACAAGATAGGTTAAAAATCCTAATAGGATTAAAATAAGTCGAAGGATGACGAAAATGACCTAAATGTTCAACCAATGACACAAAATCACTTATTGGATGCACAAGATTGGTTAAAAACCCTAATTCGATTAGAATAAGCCTAAGGAGGACGAAAATGACCTAAATGTTTAACCAACAACACAAAATCACTTATTGGATGCACAAGAATTGTTAACCAATGACACAAACGCACTTTTTGGATGCACAAGATTGGTTAAAACCCTAATTGGATTAGAATAAGTCGAAGGATGTTGAAAATGACATAAATGATCAACCAATGACACAAAATCACTTATTGGATGCACAAGATTGGTTAAAATCCCTAATTGGATTAGAATAAACCAAGGGAGGACGAAAATGACCTAAATGTTCAACCAATGACACAAAATCTTTTATTGGATGCACAAGATTGGTTAAAAACCCTAATAGGATTAGAATAAGTCGAAGGATGACCAAAATGACCTAAATGTTCAACCAAAGACACAAAATCACATATTGGATGCACAAGATTGGTTAAAACCCTAATTGGATTAGAATAAGCCTAAGAAGGACGAAAATGACCAAAATGTTCAACCAACAACACAAAATCACTTATTGGATGCACAAGATTGGTTAAAAACCCTAATTGGATTAGAATAAGCCTAAGGAGGACGAAAATGACCTAAATGTTCAACCAACGACACAAAATCACTTATTGGATGCACAAGATTGGTTAAAAACCCTAATTCGATTAGAATAAGCCAAGGGGGACGAAAATGACCTAAATGTTCAACCAATGACACAAACGCACTTTTTGGATGCACAACATTGGTTAAAAACCCTAATTAGATTAGAATAAGCCAAGGGAGGACGAAAATAACCTAAATGTTCAACAAATGATAAAAAATCACTTATTGGATACACAAGATTGGTTAAAAACCCTAATTGGATTAGAATAATCCTAGGGAGGACGAAAAATGACATAAATGTTCATTCAATGACACAAAATCACTTATTGGATGCACAAGATTGGTTAAAAACCCTAATTGGATTAGAATAAGTCAAAGGACGACGAAAATGACCTAAATGTTCAACCAAAGACACAAAATCAGTTATTGGTTGCACAAGATTGGTTAAAAACCCTAATTGGATAAGAATAAGTCAAAGGATGACGAAAATGACGTAAATGTTCAACCAAAGACACAAAATCACTTATTGGATGCACAAGATTGGTTAAAAACCCTAATTAGATTAGAATAAGCCAAGGGAGGATGAAAATAACCTAAACGTTCAACCAATGATAAAAAATCACTTATTGTATGCACAAGATTGGTTAAAAACCCTAATAGGATTAGAATAAGTCGAAGGATGACGAAAAATGACATAAATGTTCATTCAATGACACAAAATCACTTATTGGATGCACAAGATTGGTTAAAAACCCTAATCGGATTAGAATAAGCCTAAAGAGGACAACAATGACCTAAATGTTCAACCAATGACACAAAATCACTTATTGGATGCACAAGATTGGTTAAAAACCCTAATTGGATTAGAATAAGTTGAAGGATGACGAAAATGACCTAAATGTTCAACCAATGACACAAAATCACTTATTGGATGCACAAGATTGGTTAAAAACCCTAATTCGATTAGAATAAGCCTAAGGAGGACGAAAATGACCTAAATGTTCAACCAACAACACAAAATCACTTATTGGATGCACAAGATTGGTTAAAAACCCTAATTCGATTAGAATAAGCCTAAGGAGGACGAAAATGACCTAAATGTTTAACCAACAACACAAAATTACTTATTGGATGCACAAGAATTGTTAACCAATGACACAAACGCACTTTTTGGATGCACAAGATTGGTTAAAACCCTGATTGGATTAGAATAAGTCGAAGGATGACGAAAATGACATAAATGATCAACCAATGACACAAAATCACTTATTGGATGCACAAGATTGGTTAAAAACCCTAATTGGATTAGAATAAACCAAGGGAGGACGAAAATGACCTAAATGTTCAACCAATGACACAAAATCTTTTATTGGATGCACAAGATTGGTTAAAAACCCTAATAGGATTAGAATAAGTCGAAGGATGACCAAAATGACCTAAATGTTCAACCAAAGACACAAAATCACATATTGGATGCACAAGATTGGTTAAAAACCCTAATTGGATTAGAATAAGCCTAAGAAGGACGAAAATGACCAAAATGTTCAACCAACAACACAAAATCACTTAATTGATGCACAAGATTGGTTAAAAACCCTAATTGGATTGGAATAAGCCTAAGGAGGACAAAAATGACCTAAATGTTCAACCAACGACACAAAATCACTTATTGGATGCACAAGATTGGTTAAAAACCCTAATTGGATTAGAATAATCCTAGGGAGGACGAAAAATGACATAAATGTTCATTCAATGACACAAAATCACTTATTGGATGCACAAGATTGGTTAAAAACCCTAATTGGATTAGAATAAGTCAAAGGACGACGAAAATGACCTAAATGTTCAACCAAAGACACAAAATCAGTTATTGGTTGCACAAGATTGGTTAAAAACCCTAATTGGATAAGAATAAGTCAAAGGATGACGAAAATGACGTAAATGTTCAACCAAAGACACAAAATCACTTATTGGATGCACAAGATTGGTTAAAAACCCTAATTAGATTAGAATAAGCCAAGGGAGGATGAAAATAACCTAAACGTTCAACCAATGATAAAAAATCACTTATTGTATGCACAAGATTGGTTAAAAACCCTAATAGGATTAGAATAAGTCGAAGGATGACGAAAAATGACATAAATGTTCATTCAATGACACAAAATCACTTATTGGATGCACAAGATTGGTTAAAAACCCTAATTGGATTAGAATAAGCCTAAAGAGGACAACAATGACCTAAATGTTCAACCAATGACACAAAATCACTTATTGGATGCACAAGATTGGTTAAAAACCCTAATTGGATTAGAATAAGTTGAAGGATGACGAAAATGACTTAAATGTTCAACCAATGACACAAAATCACTTATTGGATGCACAAGATTGGTTAAAAACCCTAATTCGATTAGAATAAGCCTAAGGAGGACGAAAATGACCTAAATGTTCAACCAACAACACAAAATCACTTATTGGATGCACAAGGTTGGTTAAAAACCCTAATTCGATTAGAATAAGCCTAAGGAGGACGAAAATGACCTAAATGTTTAACCAACAACACAAAATCACTTATTGGATGCACAAGAATTGTTAACCAATGACACAAACGCACTTTTTGGATGCACAAGATTGGTTAAAACCCTGATTGGATTAGAATAAGTCGAAGGATGACGAAAATGACATAAATGATCAACCAATGACACAAAATCACTTATTGGATGCACAAGATTGGTTAAAAACCCTAATTGGATTAGAATAAACCAAGGGAGGACGAAAATGACCTAAATGTTCAACCAATGACACAAAATCTTTTATTGGATGCACAAGATTGGTTAAAAACCCTAATAGGATTAGAATAAGTCGAAGGATGACCAAAATGACCTAAATGTTCAACCAAAGACACAAAATCACATATTGGATGCACAAGATTGGTTAAAAACCCTAATTGGATTAGAATAAGCCTAAGAAGGACGAAAATGACCAAAATGTTCAACCAACAACACAAAATCACTTAATTGATGCACAAGATTGGTTAAAAACCCTAATTGGATTAGAATAAGCCTAAGGAGGACGAAAAGGACCTAAATGTTCAACCAACGACACAAAATCACTTATTGGATGCACAAGATTGGTTAAAAACCCTAATTGGATTAGAATAATCCTAGGGAGGACGAAAAATGACATAAATGTTCATTCAATGACACAAAATCACTTATTGGATGCACAAGATTGGTTAAAAACCCTAATTGGATTAGAATAAGTCAAAGGACGACGAAAATGACCTAAATGTTCAACCAAAGACACAAAATCAGTTATTGGTTGCACAAGATTGGTTAAAAACCCTAATTGGATAAGAATAAGTCAAAGGATGACGAAAATGACGTAAATGTTCAACCAAAGACACAAAATCACTTATTGGATGCACAAGATTGGTTAAAAACCCTAATTAGATTAGAATAAGCCAAGGGAGGATGAAAATAACCTAAACGTTCAACCAATGATAAAAAATCACTTATTGTATGCACAAGATTGGTTAAAAACCCTAATAGGATTAGAATAAGTCGAAGGATGACGAAAAATGACATAAATGTTCATTCAATGACACAAAATCACTTATTGGATGCACAAGATTGGTTAAAAACCCTAATTGGATTAGAATAAGCCTAAAGAGGACAACAATGACCTAAATGTTCAACCAATGACACAAAATCACTTATTGGATGCACAAGATTGGTTAAAAACCCTAATTGGATTAGAATAAGTTGAAGGATGACGAAAATGACCTAAATGTTCAACCAATGACACAAAATCACTTATTGGATGCACAAGATTGGTTAAAAACCCTAATTCGATTAGAATAAGCCTAAGGAGGACGAAAATGACCTAAATGTTCAACCAACAACACAAAATCACTTATTGGATGCACAAGATTGGTTAAAAACCCTAATTCGATTAGAATAAGCCTAAGGAGGACGAAAATGACCTAAATGTTTAACCAACAACACAAAATCACTTATTGGATGCACAAGAATTGTTAACCAATGACACAAACGCACTATTTGGATGCACAAGATTGGTTAAAACCCTAATTGGATTAGAATAAGTCGAAGGATGACGAAAATGACATAAATGATCAACCAATGACACAAAATCACTTATTGGATGCACAAGATTGGTTAAAAACCCTAATTGGATTAGAATAAACCAAGGGAGGACGAAAATGACCTAAATGTTCAACCAATGACACAAAATCTTTTATTGGATGCACAAGATTGGTTAAAAACCCTAATAGGATTAGAATAAGTCGAAGGATGATCAAAATGACCTAAATGTTCAACCAAAGACACAAAATCACATATTGGATGCACAAGATTGGTTAAAAACCCTAATTGGATTAGAATAAGCCTAAGAAGGACGAAAATGACCAAAATGTTCAACCAACAACACAAAATCACTTAATTGATGCACAAGATTGGTTAAAAACCCTAATTGGATTAGAATAAGCCTAAGGAGGACGAAAAGGACCTAAATGTTCAACCAACGACACAAAATCACTTATTGGATGCACAAGATTGGTTAAAAACCCTAATTGGATTAGAATAATCCTAGGGAGGACGAAAAATGACATAGATGTTCATTCAATGACACAAAATCACTTATTGGATGCACAAGATTGGTTAAAAACCCTAATTGGATTAGAATAAGTCAAAGGACGACGAAAATGACCTAAATGTTCAACCAAAGACACAAAATCAGTTATTGGATGCACAAGATTGGTTAAAAACCCTAATTGGATAAGAATAAGTCAAAGGATGACGAAAATGACGTAAATGTTCAACCAAAGACACAAAATCACTTATTGGATGCACAAGATTGGTTAAAAACCCTAATTAGATTAGAATAAGCCAAGGGAGGATGAAAATAACCTAAACGTTCAACCAATGATAAAAAATCACTTATTGTATGCACAAGATTGGTTAAAAACCCTAATAGGATTAGAATAAGTCGAAGGATGACGAAAAATGACATAAATGTTCATTCAATGACACAAAATCACTTATTGGATGCACAAGATTGGTTAAAAACCCTAATTGGATTAGAATAAGCCTAAAGAGGACAACAATGACCTAAATGTTCAACCAATGACACAAAATCACTTATTGGATGCACAAGATTGGTTAAAAACCCTAATTGGATTAGAATAAGTTGAAGGATGACGAAAATGACCTAAATGTTCAACCAATGACACAAAATCACTTATTGGATGCACAAGATTGGTTAAAAACCCTAATTCGATTAGAATAAGCCTAAGGAGGACGAAAATGACCTAAATGTTCAACCAACAACACAAAATCACTTATTGGATGCACAAGGTTGGTTAAAAACCCTAATTCGATTAGAATAAGCCTAAGGAGGACGAAAATGACCTAAATGTTTAACCAACAACACAAAATCACTTATTGGATGCACAAGAATTGTTAACCAATGACACAAACGCACTTTTTGGATGCACAAGATTGGTTAAAACCCTGATTGGATTAGAATAAATCGAAGGATGACGAAAATGACATAAATGATCAACCAATGACACAAAATCACTTATTGGATGCACAAGATTGGTTAAAAACCCTAATTGGATTAGAATAAACCAAGGGAGGACGAAAATGACCTAAATGTTCAACCAATGACACAAAATCTTTTATTGGATGCACAAGATTGGTTAAAAACCCTAATAGGATTAGAATAAGTCGAAGGATGATCAAAATGACCTAAATGTTCAACCAAAGACACAAAATCACATATTGGATGCACAAGATTGGTTAAAAACCCTAATTGGATTAGAATAAGCCTAAGAAGGACGAAAATGACCAAAATGTTCAACCAACAACACAAAATCACTTAATTGATGCACAAGATTGGTTAAAAACCCTAATTGGATTAGAATAAGCCTAAGGAGGACGAAAAGGACCTAAATGTTCAACCAACGACACAAAATCACTTATTGGATGCACAAGATTGGTTAAAAACCCTAATTGGATTAGAATAATCCTAGGGAGGACGAAAAATGACATAGATGTTCATTCAATGACACAAAATCACTTATTGGATGCACAAGATTGGTTAAAAACCCTAATTGGATTAGAATAAGTCAAAGGACGACGAAAATGACCTAAATGTTCAACCAAAGACACAAAATCAGTTATTGGATGCACAAGATTGGTTAAAAACCCTAATTGGATAAGAATAAGTCAAAGGATGACGAAAATGACGTAAATGTTCAACCAAAGACACAAAATCACTTATTGGATGCACAAGATTGGTTAAAAACCCTAATTAGATTAGAATAAGCCAAGGGAGGATGAAAATAACCTAAACGTTCAACCAATGATAAAAAATCACTTATTGTATGCACAAGATTGGTTAAAAACCCTAATAGGATTAGAATAAGTCGAAGGATGACGAAAAATGACATAAATGTTCATTCAATGACACAAAATCACTTATTGGATGCACAAGATTGGTTAAAAACCCTAATTGGATTAGAATAAGCCTAAAGAGGACAACAATGACCTAAATGTTCAACCAATGACACAAAATCACTTATTGGATGCACAAGATTGGTTAAAAACCCTAATTGGATTAGAATAAGTTGAAGGATGACGAAAATGACCTAAATGTTCAACCAATGACACAAAATCACTTATTGGATGCACAAGATTGGTTAAAAACCCTAATTCGATTAGAATAAGCCTAAGGAGGACGAAAATGACCTAAATGTTCAACCAACAACACAAAATCACTTATTGGATGCACAAGATTGGTTAAAAACCCTAATTCGATTAGAATAAGCCTAAGGAGGACGAAAATGACCTAAATTTTTAACCAACAACACAAAATCACTTATTGGATGCACAAGAATTGTTAACCAATGACACAAACGCACTTTTTGGATGCACAAGATTGGTTAAAACCCTGATTGGATTAGAATAAGTCGAAGGATGACGAAAATGACATAAATGATCAACCAATGACACAAAATCACTTATTGGATGCACAAGATTCGTTAAAAACCCTAATTGGATTAGAATAAACCAAGGGAGGACGAAAATGACCTAAATGTTCAACCAATGACACAAAATCTTTTATTGGATGCACAAGATTGGTTAAAAACCCTAATAGGATTAGAATAAGTCGAAGGATGACCAAAATGACCTAAATGTTCAACCAAAGACACAAAATCACATATTGGATGCACAAGATTGGTTAAAAACCCTAATTGGATTAGAATAAGCCTAAGAAGGACGAAAATGACCAAAATGTTCAACCAACAACACAAAATCACTTAATTGATGCACAAGATTGGTTAAAAACCCTAATTGGATTGGAATAAGCCTAAGGAGGACGAAAATGACCTAAATGTTCAACCAACGACACAAAATCACTTATTGGATGCACAAGATTGGTTAAAAACCCTAATTGGATTAGAATAATCCTAGGGAGGACGAAAAATGACATAAATGTTCATTCAATGACACAAAATCACTTATTGGATGCACAAGATTGGTTAAAAACCCTAATTGGATTAGAATAAGTCAAAGGACGAAGAAAATGACCTAAATGTTCAACCAAAGACACAAAATCAGTTATTGGATGCACAAGATTGGTTAAAAACCCTAATTGGATAAGAATAAGTCAAAGGATGACGAAAATGACGTAAATGTTCAACCAAAGACACAAAATCACTTATTGGATGCACAAGATTGGTTAAAAACCCTAATTAGATTAGAATAAGCCAAGGGAGGATGAAAATAACCTAAACGTTCAACCAATGATAAAAAATCACTTATTGTATGCACAAGATTGGTTAAAAACCCTAATAGGATTAGAATAAGTCGAAGGATGACGAAAAATGACATAAATGTTCATTCAATGACACAAAATCACTTATTGGATGCAGAAGATTGGTTAAAAACCCTAATTGGATTAGAATAAGCCTAAAGAGGACAACAATGACCTAAATGTTCAACCAATGACACAAAATCACTTATTGGATGCACAAGATTGGTTAAAAACCCTAATTGGATTAGAATAAGTTGAAGGATGACGAAATTGACCTAAATGTTCAACCAATGACACAAAATCACTTATTGGATGCACAAGATTGGTTAAAAACCCTAATTGGATTAGAATAAGTCGAAGGATGACCAAAATGACCTAAATGTTCAACCAAAGACACAAAATCACATATTGGATGCACAAGATTGGTTAAAAACCCTAATTGGATTAGAATAAGTCGAAGGATGACGAAAATGACCTAAATGTTCAACCAATGACACAAAATCACTTATTGGATGCACAAGATTGGTTAAAAACCCTAATTGGATTAGAATAGGACAAGGGAGGACGAAAATGACCTAAATGTTCAACCAATGACACAAAATCACTTATTGGATGCACAAGATTGGTTAAAAACCCTAATTGGATAAGAATAAGTCAAAGGATGACGAAAATGACCTAAATGTTCAACCAATGACACAAAATCTTTTATTGGATGCACAAGATTGGTTAAAAACCCTAATAGGATTAGAATAAGTCGAAGGATGATCAAAATGACCTAAATGTTCAACCAAAGACACAAAATCACATATTGGATGCACAAGATTGGTTAAAAACCCTAATTGGATTAGAATAAGCCTAAGAAGGACGAAAATGACCAAAATGTTCAACCAACAACACAAAATCACTTAATTGATGCACAAGATTGGTTAAAAACCCTAATTGGATTAGAATAAGCCTAAGGAGGACGAAAAGGACCTAAATGTTCAACCAACGACACAAAATCACTTATTGGATGCACAAGATTGGTTAAAAACCCTAATTGGATTAGAATAATCCTAGGGAGGACGAAAAATGACATAGATGTTCATTCAATGACACAAAATCACTTATTGGATGCACAAGATTGGTTAAAAACCCTAATTGGATTAGAATAAGTCAAAGGACGACGAAAATGACCTAAATGTTCAACCAAAGACACAAAATCAGTTATTGGATGCACAAGATTGGTTAAAAACCCTAATTGGATAAGAATAAGTCAAAGGATGACGAAAATGACGTAAATGTTCAACCAAAGACACAAAATCACTTATTGGATGCACAAGATTGGTTAAAAACCCTAATTAGATTAGAATAAGCCAAGGGAGGATGAAAATAACCTAAACGTTCAACCAATGATAAAAAATCACTTATTGTATGCACAAGATTGGTTAAAAACCCTAATAGGATTAGAATAAGTCGAAGGATGACGAAAAATGACATTAATGTTCATTCAATGACACAAAATCACTTATTGGATGCACAAGATTGGTTAAAAACCCTAATTGGATTAGAATAAGCCTAAAGAGGGCAACAATGACCTAAATGTTCAACCAATGACACAAAATCACTTATTGGATGCACAAGATTGGTTAAAAACCCTAATTGGATTAGAATAAGTTGAAGGATGACGAAAATGACCTAAATGTTCAACCAATGACACAAAATCACTTATTGGATGCACAAGATTGGTTAAAAACCCTAATTGGATAAGAATAAGTCAAAGGATGACGAAAATGACCTAAATGTTCAACCAATGACACAAAATCACTTATTGGATGCACAAGATTGGTTAAAAACCCTAATTGGATTAGAATAAGCCTAAGGAGGACGAAAATGACCAAAATGTTCAACCAATAACACAAAATCACTTATTGGATGCACAAGATTGGTTAAAAACCCTAATTGGATTAGAATAAGCCTAAGGAGGACGAAAACGACCTAAATGTTCAACCAACGACACAAAATCACTTATTGGATGCACAAGATTGGTTAAAAACCCTAATTTGATTAGAATAAGCCAAGGGGGACGAAAATGACCTAAATGTTCAACCAATGACACAAACGCACTTTTTGGATGCACAAGATTGGTTAAAAACCCTAAATAGATTAGAATAAGCCAAGGGAGGATGAAAATAACCTAAATGTTCAACCAATGA
>JBBPBQ010000004.1:30493791-30508569 GCA_037974755.1 Cicer yamashitae
CTAATTGGATAAGAATAAGTCAAAGGATGACGAAAATGACCTAAATGTTCAACCAATGACACAAAATCACTTATTGGATGCACAAGATTGGTTAAAAACTCTAATTGGATTAGAATAAGCCTAAGGAGGACGAAAATGACCTAAATGTTCAACCAACGACACAAAATCACTTATTGGATGCACAAGATTGGTTAAAAACCCTAATTCGATTAGAATAAGCCAAGGGGGACGAAAATGACCTAAATGTTCAACCAATGACACAAACGCACTTTTTGGATGCACAAGATTGGTTAAAAACCCTAATTAGATTAGAATAAGCCAAGGGAGGATGAAAATAACCTAAATGTTCAACCAATGATAAAAAATCACTTATTGGATACACAAGATTGGTTAAAAACCCTAATTGGATTAGAATAATCCTAGGGAAGACGAAAAATGACATAAATGTTCATTCAATGACACAAAATCACTTATTGGATGCACAAGATTGGTTAAAAACCCTAATTGGATTAGAATAAGTCAAAGGACGACGAAAATGACCTAAATGTTCAACCAAAGACACAAAATCAGTTATTGGATGCACAAGATTGGTTAAAAACCCTAATTGGATAAGAATAAGTCAAAGGATGACGAAAATGACGTAAATGGTCAACCAAAGACACAAAATCACTTATTGGATGCACAAGATTGGTTAAAAACCCTAATTAGATTAGAATAAGCCAAGGGAGGATGAAAATAACCTAAATGTTCAACCAATGATAAAAAATCACTTATTGTATGCACAAGATTGGTTAAAAACCCTAATAGGATTAGAATAAGTCGAAGGATGACGAAAAATGACATAAATGTTCATTCAATGACACAAAATCACTTATTGGATGCACAAGATTGGTTAAAAACCCTAATTGGATTAGAATAAGCCTAAAGAGGACAACAATGACCTAAATGTTCAACCAATGACACAAAATCACTTATTGGATGCACAAGATTGGTTAAAAACCCTAATTGGATTAGAATAAGTTGAAGGATGACGAAAATGACTTAAATGTTCAACCAATGACACAAAATCACTTATTGGATGCACAAGATTGGTTAAAAACCCTAATTCGATTAGAATAAGCCTAAGGAGGACGAAAATGACCTAAATGTTCAACCAACAACACAAAATCACTTATTGGATGCACAAGGTTGGTTAAAAACCCTAATTCGATTAGAATAAGCCTAAGGAGGACGAAAATGACCTAAATGTTTAACCAACAACACAAAATCACTTATTGGATGCACAAGAATTGTTAACCAATGACACAAACGCACTTTTTGGATGCACAAGATTGGTTAAAACCCTGATTGGATTAGAATAAGTCGAAGGATGACGAAAATGACATAAATGATCAACCAATGACACAAAATCACTTATTGGATGCACAAGATTGGTTAAAAACCCTAATTGGATTAGAATAAACCAAGGGAGGACGAAAATGACCTAAATGTTCAACCAATGACACAAAATCTTTTATTGGATGCACAAGATTGGTTAAAAACCCTAATAGGATTAGAATAAGTCGAAGGATGACCAAAATGACCTAAATGTTCAACCAAAGACACAAAATCACATATTGGATGCACAAGATTGGTTAAAAACCCTAATTGGATTAGAATAAGCCTAAGAAGGACGAAAATGACCAAAATGTTCAACCAACAACACAAAATCACTTAATTGATGCACAAGATTGGTTAAAAACCCTAATTGGATTAGAATAAGCCTAAGGAGGACGAAAAGGACCTAAATGTTCAACCAACGACACAAAATCACTTATTGGATGCACAAGATTGGTTAAAAACCCTAATTGGATTAGAATAATCCTAGGGAGGACGAAAAATGACATAAATGTTCATTCAATGACACAAAATCACTTATTGGATGCACAAGATTGGTTAAAAACCCTAATTGGATTAGAATAAGTCAAAGGATGACGAAAATGACCTAAATGTTCAACCAATGACACAAAATCACTTATTGGATGCACAAGATTGGTTAAAAACCCTAATTGGATTAGAATAAGTCGAAGGATGACCAAAATGACCTAAATGTTCAACCAAAGACACAAAATCACATATTGGATGCACAAGATTGGTTAAAAACCCTAATTGGATTAGAATAAGTCGAAGGATGACGAAAATGACCTAAATGTTCAACCAATGACACAAAATCACTTATTGGATGCACAAGATTGGTTAAAAACCCTAATTGGATTAGAATAGGCAAAGGGAGGACGAAAATGACCTAAATGTTCAACCTATGACACAAAATCACTTATTGGATGCACAAGATTGGTTAAAAACCCTAATTGGATAAGAATAAGTCAAAGGATGACGAAAATGACCTAAATGTTCAACCAATGACACAAAATCACTTATTGGATGCACAAGATTGGTTAAAAACTCTAATTGGATTAGAATAAGCCTAAGGAGGACGAAAATGACCTAAATGTTCAACCAACGACACAAAATCACTTATTGGATGCACAAGATTGGTTAAAAACCCTAATTGGATTAGAATAAGCCAAGGGGGGACGAAAATGACCTAAATGTTCAACCAATGACACAAACGCACTTTTCGGATGCCCAAGATTGGTTCAAAACCCTAATTTGATTAGAATAAGTCGAAGGATGACGAAAATGACCTAAATGTTCAACAAATGAAACAAAATCAGTTATTGGATGCACAAGATTGGTTAAAAACCCTAATTGGATTAGAATAAGCCAAGGGGGGACAAAAATGACCTAAATGTTTAACCAATGACACAAACGCACTTTTTGGATGCCCAAGATTGGTTAAAAACCCTAATTGGACTAGAATAAGTCGAAGGATGACGAAAATGACCTAAATGTTCAACCAATGACACAAAATCACTTATTGGATGCACAAGATTGGTTAAAAACCCTAATTGGATTAGAATAGGCAAAGGGAGGACGAAAATGACCTAAATGTTCAACCTATGACACAAAATCACTTATTGGATGCACAAGATTGGTTAAAAACCCTAATTGGATAAGAATAAGTCAAAGGATGACGAAAATGACCTAAATGTTCAACCAATGACACAAAATCACTTATTGGATGCACAAGATTGGTTAAAAACTCTAATTGGATTAGAATAAGCCTAAGGAGGACGAAAATGACCTAAATGTTCAACCAACGACACAAAATCACTTATTGGATGCACAAGATTGGTTAAAAACCCTAATTAGATTAGAATAAGCCAAGGGGGGACGAAAATGGCCTAAATGTTCAACCAATGACACAAACGCACTTTTTGGATGCACAAGATTGGTTAAAAACCCTAATTAAATTAGAATAAGCCAAGGGAGGACGAAAATGACCTAAATGTTCATTCAATGAAACAAAATCACTTATTGGATACACAAAATTGGTTAAAAACCCTAATTGGATTAGAATAAGCCTAGGGAGGACGAAAAATGACATCAATGTTCATTCAATGACAAAAAATCACTTATTGGATGCACAAGATTGGTTAAAAACCCTAATTGGATTAGAATAAGTCGAAGGATGACGAAAATGACCTAAATGTTCAACGAATGACACAAAATTACTTATTGGATGCACAAGATTGGTTAAAAACGCTAATTGGATAAGAATAAGTCAAAGGATGACGAAAATGACCTAAATGTTCAACCAATGACACAAAATCACTTATTGGATGCACAAGATTGGTTAAAAACTCTAATTGGATTAGAATAAGCCTAAGGAGGACGAAAATGACTTAAATGTTCAACGACCGACACAAAATCACTTATTGGATGCACAAGATTGGTTAAAAACCCTAATTGGATAAGAATAGGTCAAAGGATGATGAAAATGACCTAAATGATAACCAATGACACAAAATCACTTATTGGATGCACAAGATTGGTTAAAAACTCTAATTGGATTAGAATAAGCCTAAGGAGGACGAAAACGACCTAAATGTTCAACCAACGACACAAAATCACTTATTGGATGCACAAGATTGGTTAAAAACCCTAATTGGATTAGAATAAGCCAAGGGGGGACAAAAATGACCTAAATGTTCAACCAATGACACAAACGCACTTTTCGGATGCCCAAGATTGGTTAAAAACCCTAATTTGATTAGAATAAGTCGAAGGATGACGAAAATGACCTAAATGTTCAACAAATGACACAAAATCAGTTATTGGATGCACAAGATTGGTTAAAAACCCTAATTGGATTAGAATAAGCCAAGGGGGGACAAAAATGACCTAATTGTTTAACCAATGACACAAACGCACTTTTTGGATGCCCAAGATTGGTTAAAAACCCTAATTGGACTAGAATAAGTTGAAGGATGACGAAAATGACCTAAATGTTCAACCAATGACACAAAATCACTTATTGGATGCACAAGATTAGTTAAAAACCCTAATTGGATTAGAATAGGCAAAGGGAGGACGAAAATGACCTAAATGTTCAACCAATGACACAAAATCACTTATTGGATGCACAAGATTGGTTAAAAACCCTAATTGGAAAAGAATAAGTAAAAGGATGACGAAAAAGACCTAAATGTTCAACCAATGACACAAAATCACTTATTGGATGCACAAGATTGGTTAAAAACTCTAATTGGATTAGAATAAGCCTAAGGAGGACGAAAATGACCTAAATGTTCAACGACCAACACAAAATCACTTATTGGATGCACAAGATTGGTTAAAAACCCTAATTAGATTAGAATAAGCCAAGGGGGGACGAAAATGGCCTAAATATTCAACCAATGACACAAACGCACTTTTTGGATGCACAAGATTGGTTAAAAACCCTAATTAGATTAGAATAAGCCAACGGAGGACGAAAATGTCCTAAATGTTCATTCAATGAAACAAAATCACTTATTGGATACACAAGATTGGTTAAAAACCCTAATTGGATTAGAATAAGCCTAGGGAGAACGAAAAATGACATCAATGTTCATTCAATGACAAAAAATCACTTATTGGATGCACAAGATTGGTTAAAAACCCTAATTGGATTAGAATAAGTCGAAGGATGACGAAAATGACCTAAATGTTCAACGAATGACACAAAATCACTTATTGGATGCACAAGATTGGTTAAAAACGCTAATTGGATAAGAATAAGTCAAAGGATGACGAAAATGACCTAAATGTTCAACCAATGACACAAAATCACTTATTGGATGCACAAGATTGGTTAAAAACTCTAATTGGATTAGAATAAGCCTAAGGAGGACGAAAATGACCTAAATGTTCAACGACCGACACAAAATCACTTATTGGATGCACAAGATTGGTTAAAAACCCTAATTGGATAAGAATAAGTCAAAGGATGATGAAAATGACCTAAATGATAACCAATGACACAAAATCACTTATTGGATGCACAAGATTGGTTAAAAACTCTAATTGGATTAGAATAAGCCTAAGGAGGACGAAAACGACCTAAATGTTCAACCAACGACACAAAATCACTTATTGGATGCACAAGATTGGTTAAAAACCCTAATTGGATTAGAATAAGCCAAGGGGGGACAAAAATGACCTAAATGTTCAACCAATGACACAAACGCACTTTTCGGATGCCCAAGATTGGTTAAAAACCCTAATTTGATTAGAATAAGTCGAAGGATGACGAAAATGACCTAAATGTTCAACAAATGACACAAAATCAGTTATTGGATGCACAAGATTGGTTAAAAACCCTAATTGGATTAGAATAAGCCAAGGGGGGACAAAAATGACCTAAATGTTCAACCAATGACACAAACGCACTTTTTGGATGCCCAAGATTGGTTAAAAACCCTAATTGGACTAGAATAAGTCGAAGGATGACGAAAATGACCTAAATGTTCAACCAATGACACAAAATCACTTATTGGATGCACAAGATTGGTTAAAAACCCTAATTGGATTAGAATAGGCAAAGGGAGGACGAAAATGACCTAAATGTTCAACCAATGACACAAAATCACTTATTAGATGCACAAGATTGGTTAAAAACCCTAATTGGAAAAGAATAAGTCAAAGGATGACGAAAATGACCTAAATGTTCAACCAATGACACAAAATCACTTATTGGATGCACAAGATTGGTTAAAAACTCTAATTGGATTAGAATAAGCCTAAGGAGGACGAAAATGACCTAAATGTTCAACGACCGATACAAAATCACTTATTGGATGCACAAGATTGGTTAAAAACCCTAATTGGATTAGTATAAGCCAAGGGGGGACGAAAATGACCGAAATGTTCAACCAATGACACAAACGCACTTTTTGGATGAACAAGATTGGTTAAAAACCCTAATTAGATTAGAATAAGCCAAGGGAGGATGAAAATAACCTAAATGTTCAACGAATGACACAAAATCTCTTATTGGATGCACAAGATTGGTTAAAAACCCTAATAGGATTAGAATAAGTCGAAGGATGACGAAAATAACCTAAATGTTCAACCAATGACACAAAATCACTTATTGTATGCACAAGATTGGTTAAAAACCCTAATTGGATTAGAATAAGCCTAAGGAGGACGGAAATGACGTAAATGTTCAACCAACGACACAAAATCACTTATTGGATGCACAAGATTGGTTAAAAACCCTAATTGGATTAGAATAAGCGTAAGGAGGACGAATGTGACCTAAATGTTCAACCAATGAAACAAAATCTCTTATTGGATGACCAAGATTGGTTAAAAACCCTAATTGGATTAGAATAAGTCGAAGGATGACGAAAATGACCTAAATGTTCAACCAATGACACAAAATCACTTATTGGATGCACAAGATTGGTTAAAAACCCTAATTGGATTAGAATAGGCAAAGGGAGGACGAAAATGACCTAAATGTTCAACCTATGACACAAAATCACTTATTGGATGCACAAGATTGGTTAAAAACCCTAATTGGATAAGAATAAGTCAAAGGATGACGAAAATGACCTAAATGTTCAACCAATGACACAAAATCACTTATTGGATGCACAAGATTGGTTAAAAACTCTAATTGGATTAGAATAAGCCTAAGGAGGACGAAAATGACCTAAATGTTCAACCAACGACACAAAATCACTTATTGGATGCACAAGATTGGTTAAAAACCCTAATTAGATTAGAATAAGCCAAGGGGGGACGAAAATGGCCTAAATGTTCAACCAATGACACAAACGCACTTTTTGGATGCACAAGATTGGTTAAAAACCCTAATTAAATTAGAATAAGCCAAGGGAGGACGAAAATGACCTAAATGTTCATTCAATGAAACAAAATCACTTATTGGATACACAAGATTGGTTAAAAACCCTAATTGGATAAGAATAAGTCAAAGGATGACGAAAATAACCTAAATGTTCAACCAATGACACAAAATCACTTATTGGATGCACAAGATTGGTTAAAAACCCTAATTGGATTAGAATAAGCCTAAGGAGGACGAAAATGACCTAAATGTTCAACCAACGACACAAAATCACTTATTGGATGCACAAGATTGGTTAAAAACCCTAATAGGATTAGAATAAGTCGAAGGATGACGAATATGACCTAAATGATCAACCAATGACACAAAATCACTTATTGGATGCACAAGATTGGTTAAAAACCCTAATTGGATTAGAATAAGTCAAAGGATGACGAAAATGACCTAAATGTTCAACCAATGACACAAAATCACTTATTGGATGCACAAGATTGGTTAAAAACCCTAATTGGATAAGAATAAGTCAAAGGAAGACGAAAATGACCTAAATGTTCAACAAATGACACAAAATCACTTATTGGATGCACAAGATTGGTTAAAAACCCTAATTGGATTAGAATAAGCCAAGGGGGGACAAAAATGACCTAAATGTTCAACCAATGACACAAACGCACTTTTTGGATGCACAAGATTGGTTAAAAACCCTAATTAGATTAGAATAAGCCAAGTGAGGATGAAAATAACCTAAATGTTCAACCAATAATAAAAAATCACTTATTGGATGCACAAGATTGGTTAAAAACCCTAATTGGATTAGAATAAGCCTAGGGAGGACGAAAAATGACATAAATGTTCATTCAATGACACAAAATCACTTATTGGATGCACTAGATTTGTTAAAAACCCTAATTGGATTAGAATAAGCCTAAAGAGGACAAAAATGACCTTAATGTTCAACCAATGACACAAAATCACTTATTGGATGCACAAGATTGGTTAAAAACCCTAACTGGATTAGAATAAGTCGAAGGATGACAAAAATGACCTAAATGTTCAACCAATGACACAAACGCACTTTTTGGATGCACTAGATTGGTTAAAAACCCTAATTGGATTAGAATAAGTCGAAGGATGACGAAAATGACATAAATGTCCAACCAATGACACAAAATCACTTATTGGATGCACAAGGTTGGTTAAAAACCCTAATTGGATTAGAATAAGCCAAGGGAGGACGAAAATGACCTAAATGTTCAACCAATGACACAAAATCTCTTATTGGATGCACAAGATTGGTTAAAAACCCTAATAGGATTAGAATAAGTCGAACGATGACGAATATGACCTAAATGTTCAACCAATGACACAAAATCACTTATTGGATGCACAAGATTGATTAAAAACCCTAATTGGATTAGAATAAGTTAAAGGATGCAAAAAATGACCTAAATGTTCAACCAATGACACAAAATCACTTATTGGATGCACAAGATTGGTTAAAAACCCTAATTGGATTAGAATAAGTCGAAGGATGACCAAAATGACTTAAATGTTCAACCAATGACACAAAATCACATATTGGATGCACAAGATTGGTTAAAAACCATAATTGGATTAGAATAAGTCGAAGGATGACGAAAATGACCTAAATGTTCAACCAATGACACAATATCACTTATTGGATGCACAAGATTGGTTAAAAACCCTACTTGGATTAGAATAGGCCAAGGGAGGACGAAAATTACCTAAATGTTCAACCAATGACACAAAATCACTTATTGGATGCACAAGATTGGTTAAAAACCCTAATTGGATAAGAATAAGTCAAAGGATGACGAAAATGACCTAAATGTTCAACCAATGACACAAAATCACTTATTGGATGCACAAGATTGGTTAAAAATCATAATTGGATTAGAATAAGCTTAACGAGGACGAAAATGACCTAAATTTTCAACCAACGACACAAAATCACTTATTGGATGCACAAGATTGGTTAAAAACCCTAATTGGATTAGAATAAGCCAAGGGGGACGAAAATGACCTAAATGTTCAACCAATGACACAAATGCACTTTTTGGATGCACAAGATTGGTTAAAAACCCTAATTATATTAGAATAAGCCAGGGGAGGATGAAAATAACCTAAATGTTCAACCAATGATAAAAAATCACTTATTTGATGCACAAGATTGGTTAAAAACCCTAATTGGATTAGAATAAGTCGAAGGATGACGAAAAGGACATAAATGTCCAACCAATGACACAAAATCACTTATTGGATGCACAAGGTTGGTTAAAAACCCAATTGGATTAGAATAAGCCAAGGGAGGACGAAAATGACCTATATGTTCAACCAATGACACAAAATCTCTTATTGGATGCACAAGATTGGTTAAAAACCCTAATAGGATTAGAATAAGTCGAAGGATGACGAAAATGACCTAAATGTTCAACCAATGACACAAAATCACTTACTGGATGCACAAGATAGGTTAAAAACCCTAATTGGATTAGAATAAGTTGAAGGATGACGAAAATGACCTAAATGTTCAACCAATGACGCAAAATCACTTATTGGATGCACAAGATTGGTTAAAAACCCTAATTGGATTAGAATAAGTCGAAGGATGACCAAAATGACCTAAATGTTCAACCAATGACACAAAATCACATATTGGATGCACAAGATTGGTTAAAAACCCTAATTGGATTAGAATAAGTCGAAGGATGACGAAAATGACCTAAATGTTCAACCAATGACACAAAATCACTTATTGGATGCACAAGATTGGTTAAAAACCCTAATTGGATTAGAATAGGACAAGGGAGGACGAAAATGACCTAAATGTTCAACCAATGACACAAAATCACTTATTGGATGCACAAGATTGGTTAAAAACCCTAATTGGATAAGAATAAGTCAAAGGATGACGAAAATGACTTAAATGTTCAACCAATGAGACAAAATCACTTATTGGATGCACAAGATTCGTTAAAAACCATAATTGGATTAGAATAAGCCTAAGGAGGACGAAAATGACCTAAATGTTCAACCAACGACACAAAATCACTTATTGGATGCACAAGATTGGTTGAAAACCCTAGTTGGATTAGAATAAGCCTAAGGAGGACGAATGTGACCTAAATGTTCAACCAATGACACAAAATCTCTTATTGGATGCACAAGATTGGTTAAAAACCCTAATAGGATTAGAATAAGTCGAAGGATGACGAATATGACCTAAATGATCAACCAATGACACAAAATCACTTATTGGATGCACAAGATTGGTTAAAAATCCTAATTGGATTAGAATAGGCCAAGGGAGGACGAAAATGACCTAAATGTTCAACCAATGACACAAAAACACTTATTGGATGCACAAGATTGGTTAAAAATCCTAATTGGATTAGAATAAGTCGAAGAATGACGAAAATGACCTAAATGTTCAACCAATGACGCAAAATCACTTATTGGATGCACAAGATTGGTTAAAAACCCTAATTGGATTAGAATAAGTCGAAGGATGACCAAAATGACCTAAATGTTCAACCAATGACACAAAATCACATATTGGATGCACAAGATTGGTTAAAAACCCTAATTGGATTAGAATAAGTCGAAGGATGACGAAAATGACCTAAATGTTCAACCAATGACACAAAATCACTTATTGGATGCACAAGATTGGTTAAAAACCCTAATTGGATTAGAATAGGACAAGGGAGGACGAAAATGACCTAAATGTTCAACCAATGACACAAAATCACTTATTGGATGCACAAGATTGGTTAAAAACCCTAATTGGATAAGAATAAGTCAAAGGATGACGAAAATGACTTAAATGTTCAACCAATGAGACAAAATCACTTATTGGATGCACAAGATTCGTTAAAAACCATAATTGGATTAGAATAAGTCGAAGGATGATGAAAATGACCTAAATGTTTAACTAATGACACAAACGCACTTTTTGGATGCACAAGATTGGTTAAAAACCCTAATTGGATTAGAATAAGTCGAACGATGACGAAAATGACATAAATGTCAAACCAATGACACAAAATCACTTATTGGATGCAAAAGGTTGGTTAAAAACCCTAATTGGATTAGAATAAGTCGAAGGATGACGAAA
Organism: Cicer yamashitae; assembly: GCA_037974755.1. Taxonomy (NCBI): domain Eukaryota; kingdom Viridiplantae; phylum Streptophyta; class Magnoliopsida; order Fabales; family Fabaceae; genus Cicer; species Cicer yamashitae. Next base: position 30,505,170 of record JBBPBQ010000004.1, read on the forward strand.
ATGACCTAAATGTTCAACCAATAACACAAAATCACTTATTGGATGCATATGATTGGTTAAATATCTTAATTGGATTAGAATAAGCCAAGGGGGGACGAAAATGAACGAAATGTTCAACCAATGACACAAACACACTTTTTGGATGCACAAGATTGGTTAAAAACCTTAATTAGATTAGAATAAGCCAAGGGAGGACAAAAATGACCTAAATGTTCAACCAATGACACAAAATCTCTTATTGGATGCACAAGATTGGTTAAAAACTCTAATTGGATTAGAATAAGCCTAAGGAGGACGAAAATGACCTAAATGTTCAACCAACGACACAAAATCACTTATTGGATGCACAAGATTGGTTAAAAACCCTAATTGGATTAGAATAAGCCAAGGGGGGACGAAAATGACAGAAATGTTCAACCAATGACACAAACGCACTTTTTGGATGCACAAGATTGGTTAAAAACCCTAATTAGATTAGAATAAGCCAGGGGAGGATGAAAATAACCTAAATGTTCAACCAATGATAAAAAATCACTTATTGGATGCACAAGATTGGTTAAAATCCCTAATTGGATTAGAATAAGTCGAAGGATGACGAAAAGGACATAAATGTCCAACCAATGACACAAAATCACTTATTGGATGCACAAGGTTGGTTAAAAACCCTAATTGGATTAGAATAAGCCAAGGGAGGACGAAAATGACCTAAATGTTCAACCAATGACACAAAATCTCTTATTGGATGCACAAGATTGGTTAAAAACCCTAATAGGATTAGAATAAGTCGAAGGATGACGAAAATGACCTAAATGTTCAACCAATGACACAAAATCACTTATTGGATGCACAAGATAGGTTAAAAACCCTAATTGGATTAGAATAAGTTGAAGGATGACGAAAATGACCTAAATGTTTAACCAATGACGCAAAATCACTTATTGGATGCACAAGATTGGTTAAAAACCCTAATTGGATTAGAATAAGTTGAAGGATGACCAAAATGACCTAAATGTTCAACCAATGACACAAAATCACATATTGGATGCACAAGATTGGTTAAAAACCCTAATTGGATTAGAATAAGTCGAAGGATGACGAAAATGACCTAAATGTTCAACCAATGACACAAAATCACTTATTGGATGCACAAGATTGGTTAAAAACCCTAATTGGATTAGAATAGGACAAGGGAGGACGAAAATGACCTAAATGTTCAACCAATGACACAAAATCACTTATTGGATGCACAAGATTGGTTAAAAACCCTAATTGGATAAGAATAAGTCAAAGGATGACGAAAATGACCTAAATGTTCAACCAATGAGACAAAATCACTTATTGGATGCACAAGATTGGTTAAAAAACCTAATCGGATTAGAATAAGCCTAAGGAGGACGAAAATGACCTAAATGTTCAACCAACGACACAAAATCACTTATTGGATGCACAAGATTGGTTAAAAACCCTAATTGGATTAGAATAAGCCTAAGGAGGACGAATGTGACCTAAATGTTCAACCAATGACACAAAATCTCTTATTGGATGCACAAGATTGGTTAAAAACCCTAATAGGATTAGAATAAGTCGAAGGATGACGAATATGACCTAAATGATCAACCAATGACACAAAATCACTTATTGGATGCACAAGATTGGTTAAAAATCCTAATTGGATTAGAATAGGCCAAGGGAGGACGAAAATGACCTAAATGTTCAACCAATGACACAAAAACACTTATTGTATGCACAAGATTGGTTAAAAATCCTAATTGGATTAGAATAAGTCGAAGAATGACGAAAATGACCTAAATGTTCAACCAATGACACAAACGCACTTTTTGGATGCACAAGATTGGTTTAAAACCGTAATTGGATTAGAATAAGTCGAAGGATGACGAAAATGACAAAAATGTCCAACCAATGACACAAAATCACTTATTGGATGCACAAGGTTGGTTAAAAACCCTAATTGGATTAGAATAAGTCGAAGGATGACGAAAATGACCTAAATGTTCAACCAATGACACAAAATCACTTATTGGATGCACAAGATTGGTTAAAAACCCTAATTGGATAAGAATAAGTCAAAGGATGACGAAAATGACCTAAATGTTCAACCAATGAGACAAAATCACTTATTGGATGCACAAGATTGGTTAAAAACCCTAATTGGATAAGAATAAGTGAAAGGATAACGAAAATGACCTAAATGTTCAACCAAGGAGACAAAATCACTTATTGGATGCACAAGATTGGTTAAAAATCCTAATTGGAATAGAATAGGCCAAGGGAGGACAAAAATGACCTAAATGTTCAACCAATGACACAAAAACACTTATTGGATGCACAAGATTGGTTAAAAATCCTAATTGGATTAGAATAAGTCGAAGAATGACGAAAATGACCTAAATGTTCAACCAATGACACAAACGCACTTTTTGGATGCACAAGATTGGTTTAAAACCGTAATTGGATTAGAATAAGTCGAAGGATGACGAAAATGACAAAAATGTCCAACCAATGACACAAAATCACTTATTGGATGCACAAGGTTGGTTAAAAACCCTAATTGGATAAGAATAAGTCAAAGGATGACGAAAATGACCTAAATGTTCAACCAATGAGACAAAATCACTTATTGGATGCACAAGATTGGTTAAAAACCCTAATTGGATTAGAATAAGCCTAAGGAGGACGAAAATGACCTAAATGTTCAACCAAGGACACAAAATCACTTATTGGATGCACAAGATTGGTTAAAAATCCTAATTGGATTAGAATAGGCCAAGGGAGGACGAAAATGACCTAAATGTTCAACCAATGACACAAAAACACTTATTGGATGCACAAGATTGGTTAAAAATCCTAATTGGATTAGAATAAGCTTAACGAGGACGAAAATGACCTAAATGTTCAACCAACGACACAAAATCACTTATTGGATGCACAAGATTGGTTAAAAACCCTAATTGGATTAGAATAAGCCAAGGGGGACGAAAATGACCTAAATGTTCAACCAATGACACAAACGCACTTTTTGGATGCACAAGATTGGTTAAGAACCCTAATTAGATTAGAATAAGCCAGGGGAGGATGAAAATAACCTAAATGTTCAACCAATGATAAAAAATCACTTATTGGATGCACAAGATTGGTTAAAATCCCTAATTGGATTAGAATAAGTCGAAGGATGACGAAAAGGACATAAATGTCCAACCAATGACACAAAATCACTTATTGGATGCACAAGGTTGGTTAAAAACCCTAATTGGATTAGAATAAGCCAAGGGAGGACGAAAATGACCTAAATGTTCAACCAATGACACAAAATCTCTTATTGGATGCACAAGATTGGTTAAAAACCCTAATAGGATTAGAATAAGTCGAAGGATGACGAAAA
>JBBPBQ010000004.1:30511548-30530241 GCA_037974755.1 Cicer yamashitae
GATGACGAAAATGACATAAATGTCAAACCAATGACACAAAATCACTTATTGGATGCAAAAGGTTGGTTAAAAACCCTAATTGGATTAGAATAAGTCGAAGGATGACGAAAATGACCTAAATGTTTAACCAATGACACAAACGCACTTTTTGGATGCACAAGATTGGTTAAAAACCCTAATTGCATCAGAATAAGTTGAAGGATGACGAAAATGACCTAAATGTTCAACCAATGACACAAAATCACTTATTGGATGCACAAGATTGGTTAAAAACCCTAATTGGATTAGAATAAGTCGAAGGATGATGAAAATGACCTAAATGTTTAACTAATGACACAAACGCACTTTTTGGATGCACAAGATTGGTTAAAAACCCTAATTGGATTAGAATAAGTCGAACGATGACGAAAATGACATAAATGTCAAACCAATGACACAAAATCACTTATTGGATGCAAAAGGTTGGTTAAAAACCCTAATTGGATTAGAATAAGTCGAAGGATGACGAAAATGACCTAAATGTTCAACCAATAACACAAAATCACTTATTGGATGCATATGATTGGTTAAATATCTTAATTGGATTAGAATAAGCCAAGGGGGGACGAAAATGAACGAAATGTTCAACCAATGACACAAACACACTTTTTGGATGCACAAGATTGGTTAAAAACCTTAATTAGATTAGAATAAGCCAAGGGAGGACAAAAATGACCTAAATGTCCAACCAATGACACAAAATCACTTATTGGATGCACAAGGTTGGTTAAAAACCCTAATTGGATTAGAATAAGTCGAAGGATGACGAAAATGACCTAAATGTTCAACAAATGACACAAAATCACTTATTGGATGCACATGATTGGTTAAAAACCCTAATCGGATTAGAATAAGTTGAAGGATGACGAAAATGACCTAAATGTTCAACCAATGACACAAAATCACTTATTGGATGCACAAGATTGGTTAAAACCCCTAATTGGATAAGAATAAGTCAAAGGATGACGAAAATGACCTAAATGTTCAACCATAGACACAAAATCACTTATTGGATGCGCAAGATTGGTTAAAAACCCTAATTGGATTAGAATAAGTCGAAGGATGACGAAAATGACCTAAATGTTCAACCAATGACACAAACGCACTTTTTGGATGCACAAAATTGGTTAAAAACCCTAATTGGATTAGAATAAGTCGAAGGATGACGAAAATGACATAAATGTTCAACCAATTACACAAAATCACTTATTGGATGCACAAGGTTGGTTAAAAACCCTAATTGGATTAGAATAAGTCGAAGGATGACGAAAAGGACCTAAATGTTCAACCAATGACACAAAATCACTTATTGGATGCACAAGATTGGTTAAAAACTCTAATTGGATTAGAATTAGCCTAAGGAGGACGAAAATTACCTAAATGTTCAACCAAAGACACAAAATCACTTATTGGATGCACAAGATTGGTTAAAAACCCTAATTGGATAAGAATAAGTCAAAGGATGACGAAAATGACCTAAATGTTCAATCAATGACACAAAATCACTTATTGGATGCACAAGATTGGTTAAAAACCCTTATTGGATTAGAATAAGCCTAAGGAGGACAAAAATGACCTAAATGTTCAACCAACGACACAAAATCACTTATTGGATGCACAAGATTGGTTAAAAACCCTAATTGGATTAGAATAAGCCTAAGTAGGACGAATGTGACCTAAATGTTCAACCAATGACACAAAATCTCTTATTGGATGCACAAGCTTGGTTAAAAACCCTAATAGGATTAGAATAAGTCGAAGGATGACGAATATGACCTAAATGATCAACCAATGACACAAAATCACTTATTGGATGCACAAGATTGGTTAAAAATCCTAATTGGATTAGAATAGGCCAAGGGAGGACGAAAATGACCTAAATGTTCAACCAATGACACAAAAACACTTATTGGATGCACAAGATTGGTTAAAAATCCTAATTGGATTAGAATAAGCTTAACGAGGACGAAAATGACCTAAATGTTCAACCAACGACACAAAATCACTTATTGGATGCACAAGATTGGTTAAAAACCCTAATTGGATTAGAATAAGCCAAGGGGGACGAAAATGACCTAAATGTTCAACCAATGACACAAACGCACTTTTTGGATGCACAAGATTGGTTAAAAACCCTAATTAGATTAGAATAAGCCAGGGGAGGATGAAAATAACCTAAATGTTCAACCAATGATAAAAAATCACTTATTGGATGCACAAGATTGGTTAAAAACCCTAATTGGATTAGAATAAGTCGAAGGATGACGAAAAGGACATAAATGTCCAACCAATGACACAAAATCACTTATTGGATGCACAAGGTTGGTTAAAAACCCTAATTGGATTAGAATAAGCCAAGGGAGGACGAAAATGACCTAAATGTTCAACCAATGACACAAAATCTCTTATTGGATGCACAAGATTGGTTAAAAACACTAATAGGATTAGAATAAGTCGAAGGATGACGAAAATGACCTAAATGTTCAACCAATGACACAAAATCACTTATTGGATGCACAAGATAGGTTAAAAACCCTAATTGGATTAGAATAAGTTGAAGGATGACGAAAATGACCTAAATGTTTAACCAATGACGCAAAATCACTTATTGGATGCACAAGATTGGTTAAAAACCCTAATTGGATTAGAATAAGTCGAAGGATGACCAAAATGACCTAAATGTTCAACCAATGACACAAAATCACATATTGGATGCACAAGATTGGTTAAAAACCCTAATTGGATTAGAATAAGTCGAAGGATGACGAAAATGACCTAAATGTTCAACCAATGACACAAAATCACTTATTGGATGCACAAGATTGGTTAAAAACCCTAATTGGATTAGAATAGGACAAGGGAGGACGAAAATGACCTAAATGTTCAACCAATGACACAAAATCACTTATTGGATGCACAAGATTGGTTAAAAACCCTAATTGGATAAGAATAAGTCAAAGGATGACGAAAATGACTTAAATGTTCAACCAATGAGACAAAATCACTTATTGGATGCACAAGATTCGTTAAAAACCATAATTGGATTAGAATAAGTCGAAGGATGATGAAAATGACCTAAATGTTTAACTAATGACACAAACGCACTTTTTGGATGCACAAGATTGGTTAAAAACCCTAATTGGATTAGAATAAGTCGAACGATGACGAAAATGACATAAATGTCAAACCAATGACACAAAATCACTTATTGGATGCAAAAGGTTGGTTAAAAACCCTAATTGGATTAGAATAAGTCGAAGGATGACGAAAATGACCTAAATGTTCAACCAATAACACAAAATCACTTATTGGATGCATATGATTGGTTAAATATCTTAATTGGATTAGAATAAGCCAAGGGGGGACGAAAATGAACGAAATGTTCAACCAATGACACAAACACACTTTTTGGATGCACAAGATTGGTTAAAAACCTTAATTAGATTAGAATAAGCCAAGGGAGGACAAAAATGACCTAAATGTTCAACCAATGACACAAAATCTCTTATTGGATGCACAAGATTGGTTAAAAACTCTAATTGGATTAGAATAAGCCTAAGGAGGACGAAAATGACCTAAATGTTCAACCAACGACACAAAATCACTTATTGGATGCACAAGATTGGTTAAAAACCCTAATTGGATTAGAATAAGCCAAGGGGGGACGAAAATGACAGAAATGTTCAACCAATGACACAAACGCACTTTTTGGATGCACAAGATTGGTTAAAAACCCTAATTAGATTAGAATAAGCCAGGGGAGGATGAAAATAACCTAAATGTTCAACCAATGATAAAAAATCACTTATTGGATGCACAAGATTGGTTAAAATCCCTAATTGGATTAGAATAAGTCGAAGGATGACGAAAAGGACATAAATGTCCAACCAATGACACAAAATCACTTATTGGATGCACAAGGTTGGTTAAAAACCCTAATTGGATTAGAATAAGCCAAGGGAGGACGAAAATGACCTAAATGTTTAACCAATGACACAAAATCTCTTATTGGATGCACAAGATTGGTTAAAAACCCTAATAGGATTAGAATAAGTCGAAGGATGACGAAAATGACCTAAATGTTCAACCAATGACACAAAATCACTTATTGGATGCACAAGATAGGTTAAAAACCCTAATTGGATTAGAATAAGTTGAAGGATGACGAAAATGACCTAAATGTTTAACCAATGACGCAAAATCACTTATTGGATGCACAAGATTGGTTAAAAACCCTAATTGGATTAGAATAAGTTGAAGGATGACCAAAATGACCTAAATGTTCAACCAATGACACAAAATCACATATTGGATGCACAAGATTGGTTAAAAACCCTAATTGGATTAGAATAAGTCGAAGGATGACGAAAATGACCTAAATGTTCAACCAATGACACAAAATCACTTATTGGATGCACAAGATTGGTTAAAAACCCTAATTGGATTAGAATAGGACAAGGGAGGACGAAAATGACCTAAATGTTCAACCAATGACACAAAATCACTTATTGGATGCACAAGATTGGTTAAAAACCCTAATTGGATAAGAATAAGTCAAAGGATGATGAAAATGACCTAAATGTTCAACCAATGACACAAAATCACTTATTGGATGCACAAGATTGGTTAAAAACCCTAATTGGATTAGAATAAGTCGAAGGATGACGAATATGACCTAAATGATCAACCAATGACACAAAATCACTTATTGGATGCACAAGATTGGTTAAAAATCCTAATTGGATTAGAATAGGCCAAGGGAGGACGAAAATGACCTAAATGTTCAACCAATGACACAAAAACACTTATTGGATGCACAAGATTGGTTAAAAATCCTAATTGGATTAGAATAAGTCGAAGAATGACGAAAATGACCTAAATGTTCAACCAATGACACAAACGCACTTTTTGGATGCACAAGATTGGTTTAAAACCGTAATTGGATTAGAATAAGTCGAAGGATGACGAAAATGACAAAAATGTCCAACCAATGACACAAAATCACTTATTGGATGCACAAGATTGGTTAAAAACCCTAATTGGATTAGAATAAGTCGAAGGATGACGAAAATGACCTAAATGTTCAACCAATGACACAAAATCACTTATTGGATGCACAAGATTGGTTAAAAACCCTAATTGGATTAGAATAGGCAAAGGGAGGACGAAAATGACCTAAATGTTCAACCAATGACACAAAATCACTTATTGGATGCACAAGATTGGTTAAAAACCCTAATTGGATAAGAATAAGTCAAAGGATGACGAAAATGACCTAAATGTTCAACCAATGACACAAAATCACTTATTGGATGCACAAGATTGGTTAAAAACCCTAATTGGATTAGAATAAGCCTAAGGAGGACGAAAATGACCTAAATGTTCAACCAACGACACAAAATCACTTATTGGATGCACAAGATTGGTTAAAAACCCTAATTGGATTAGAATAAGCCTAAGGAGGACGAATGTGACCTAAATGTTCAACCAATGACACAAAATCTCTTATTGGATGCACAAGATTGGTTAAAAACCCTAATTGGATTAGAATAGGACAAGGGAGGACGAAAATGACCTAAATGTTCAACCAATGACACAAAATCACTTATTGGATGCACAAGATTGGTTAAAAACCCTAATTGGATAAGAATAAGTCAAAGGATGACGAAAATGACCTAAATGTTCAACCAATGAGACAAAATCACTTATTGGATGCACAAGATTGGTTAAAAACCCTAATTGGATTAGAATAAGGCTAAGGAGGACGAATGTGACCTAAATGTTCAACCAACGACACAAAATCTCTTATTGGATGCACAAGATTGGTTAAAAACCCTAATAGGATTAGAATAAGTCGAAGGATGACGAATATGACCTAAATGATCAACCAATGACACAAAATCACTTATTGGATGCACAAGATTGGTTAAAAATCCTAATTGGATTAGAATAGGCCAAGGGAGGACGAAAATGTCATAAATGTCCAACCAATGACACAAAATCACTTATTGGATGCACAAGATTGGTTAAAAATCCTAATTGGATTAGAATAAGTCGAAGGATGACGAAAATGACCTAAATGTTCAACCAATGACACAAACGCACTTTTTGGATGCACAAGATTGGTTTAAAACCGTAATTGGATTAGAATAAGTCGAAGGATGACGAAAATGACCTAAATGTTCAACCAATGACACAAAATCACTTATTGGATGCACAAGATTGGCTAAAACCCCTAATTGGATAAGAATAAGTCAAAGGATGACAAAAATGACCTAAATGTTCAAGCAAATACACAAAATCACTTATTGGATGCACAAGATTGGTTAAAAACCCTAATTGGATTAGAATAAGTCGAAGGATGACGAAAATGACCTAATTGTTCAACCAATGACACAAACGCACTTTTTGGATGCACAAAATTGGTTAAAAACCCTAATTGGATTAGAATAAGTCGAAGGATGACGAAAATGACATAAATGTTAAACCAATTACATAAAATCACTTATTGGATGCACAAGGGTTGTTAAAAACCCTAATTGGATTAGAATAAGTTGAAGGATGACGAAAATGACCTAAATGTTCAACCAATGACACAAAATCACTTATTGGATGCACAAGATTGGTTAAAAACTCTAATTGGATTAGAATTAGCCTAAGGAGGACGAAAATTACCTAAATGTTCAACCAAAGACACAAAATCACTTATTGGATGCACAAGATTGGTTAAAAACCCTAATTGGATAAGAATAAGTCAAAGGATGACGAAAATGACCTAAATGTTCAACCAATGACACAAAATCACTTATTGGATGCACAAGATTGGATAAAAACCCTTATTGGATTAGAATAAGCCTAAGGAGGACAAAAATGAACTAAATGTTCAACCAACGACACAAAATCACTTATTGGATGCACAAGATTGGTTAAAAACCCTAATTGGATTAGAATAAGCCTAAGTAGGACGAATGTGACCTAAATGTTCAACCAATGACACAAAATCTCTTATTGGATGCACAAGCTTGGTTAAAAACCCTAATAGGATTAGAATAAGTCGAAGGATGACGAATATGACCTAAATGATCAACCAATGACACAAAATCACTTATTGGATGCACAAGATTGGTTAAAAATCCTAATTGGATTAGAATAGGCCAAGGGAGGACGAAAATGACCTAAATGTTCAACCAATGACACAAAATCACTTATTGGATGCACAAGATTGGTTAAAAACCCTAATTGGATAAGAATAAGTCAAAGGATGACGAAAATGACCTAAATGTTCAACCAATGAGACAAAATCACTTATTGGATGCACAAGATTGGTTAAAAACCCTAATTGGATTAGAATAAGCCTAAGGAGGACGAATGTGACCTAAATGTTCAACCAATGACACAAAATCTCTTATTGGATGCACAAGATTGGTTAAAAACCCTAATTGGATTAGAATAGGACAAGGGAGGACGAAAATGACCTAAATGTTCAACCAATGACACAAAATCACTTATTGGATGCACAAGATTGGTTAAAAACCCTAATTGGATAAGAATAAGTCAAAGGATGACGAAAATGACCTAAATGTTCAACCAATGAGACAAAATCACTTATTGGATGCACAAGATTGGTTAAAAACCCTAATTGGATTAGAATAAGCCTAAGGAGGACGAAAATGACCTAAATGTTCAACCAACGACACAAAATCACTTATTGGATGCACAAGATTGGTTAAAAACCCTAATTGGATTAGAATAAGCCTAAGGAGGACGAATGTGACCTAAATGTTCAACCAATGACACAAAATCTCTTATTGGATGCACAAGATTGGTTAAAAACCCTAATAGGATTAGAATAAGTCGAAGGATGACGAATATGACCTAAATGATCAACCAATGACACAAAATCACTTATTGGATGCACAAGATTGGTTAAAAATCCTAATTGGAATAGAATAGGCCAAGGGAGGACGAAAATGACCTAAATGTTCAACCAATGACACAAAAACACTTATTGGATGCACAAGATTGGTTAAAAATCCTAATTGGATTAGAATAAGTCGAAGAATGACGAAAATGACCTAAATGTTCAACCAATGACACAAACGCACTTTTTGGATGCACAAGATTGGTTTAAAACCGTAATTGGATTAGAATAAGTCGAAGGATGACGAAAATGACAAAAATGTCCAACCAATGACACAAAATCACTTATTGGATGCACAAGGTTGGTTAAAAACCCTAATTGGATTAGAATAAGTCGAAGGATGACGAATATGACCTAAATGATCAACCAATGACACAAAATCACTTATTGGATGCACAAGATTGGTTAAAAATCCTAATTGGATTAGAATAGGCCAAGGGAGGACGAAAATGACCTAAATGTTCAACCAATGACACAAAAACACTTATTGGATGCACAAGATTGGTTAAAAATCCTAATTGGATTAGAATAAGTCGAAGAATGACGAAAATGACCTAAATGTTCAACCAATGACACAAACGCACTTTTTGGATGCACAAGATTGGTTTAAAACCCTAATTGGATTAGAATAAGTCGAAGGATGAGGAAAATGACAAAAATGTCCAACCAATGACACAAAATCACTTATTGGATGCACAAGGTTGGTTAAAAACCCTAATTGGATTAGAATAAGTCGAAGGATGACGAAAATGACCTAAATGTTCAACCAATGACACAAAATCACTTATTGGATGCACAAGATTGGTTAAAAACCCTAATTGGATTAGAATAAGTTGAAGGATGACGAAAATGACCTAAATGTTTAACCAATGACACAAAATCACTTATTGGATGCACAAGATTGGTTAAAAACCCTAATTGGATAAGAATAAGTCAAAGGATGACGAAAATGACCTAAATGTTCAACCAAAGACACAAAATCACTTATTGGATGGAAAAGATTGGTTAAAAACCCTAATTGGATTAGAATAAGTCGAAGGATGACGAAAATGACATAAATGTCCAACCAATGACACAAAATCACTTATTGGATGCACAAGGTTGGTTAAAAACCCTAATTGGATTAGAATAAGTCGAAGGATGACGAAAATGACCTAAATGTTCAACCAATGACACAAAATCACTTATTGGATGCACAAGATTGGTTAAAAATCCTAATTGGATTAGAATAGGCCAAGGGAGGACGAAAATGACCTAAATGTTCAACCAATGACACAAAAACACTTATTGGATGCACAAGATTGGTTAAAAATCCTAATTGGATTAGAATAAGTCGAAGAATGACGAAAATGACCTAAATGTTCAACCAATGACGCAAAATCACTTATTGGATGCACAAGATTGGTTAAAAACCCTAATTGGATTAGAATAAGTCGAAGGATGACCAAAATGACCTAAATGTTCAACCAATGACACAAAATCACATATTGGATGCACAAGATTGGTTAAAAACCCTAATTGGATTAGAATAAGTCGAAGGATGACGAAAATGACCTAAATGTTCAACCAATGACACAAAATCACTTATTGGATGCACAAGATTGGTTAAAAACCCTAATTGGATTAGAATAGGACAAGGGAGGACGAAAATGACCTAAATGTTCAACCAATGACACAAAATCACTTATTGGATGCACAAGATTGGTTAAAAACCCTAATTGGATAAGAATAAGTCAAAGGATGACGAAAATGACTTAAATGTTCAACCAATGAGACAAAATCACTTATTGGATGCACAAGATTCGTTAAAAACCATAATTGGATTAGAATAAGTCGAAGGATGATGAAAATGACCTAAATGTTTAACTAATGACACAAACGCACTTTTTGGATGCACAAGATTGGTTAAAAACCCTAATTGGATTAGAATAAGTCGAACGATGACGAAAATGACATAAATGTCAAACCAATGACACAAAATCACTTATTGGATGCAAAAGGTTGGTTAAAAACCCTAATTGGATTAGAATAAGTCGAAGGATGACGAAAATGACCTAAATGTTCAACCAATAACACAAAATCACTTATTGGATGCATATGATTGGTTAAATATCTTAATTGGATTAGAATAAGCCAAGGGGGGACGAAAATGAACGAAATGTTCAACCAATGACACAAACACACTTTTTGGATGCACAAGATTGGTTAAAAACCTTAATTAGATTAGAATAAGCCAAGGGAGGACAAAAATGACCTAAATGTTCAACCAATGACACAAAATCTCTTATTGGATGCACAAGATTGGTTAAAAACTCTAATTGGATTAGAATAAGCCTAAGGAGGACGAAAATGACCTAAATGTTCAACCAATGACACAAAATCACTTATTGGATGCACAAGATTGGTTAAAAACCCTAATTGGATTAGAATAAGCCTAGGGAGGACGAAAATGACCTAAATGTTCAACCAATGACACAAAATAACTTTTTGGATGCACAAGATTGGTTAAAAACCCTAATTGGATTAGAATAAGCCTAGGGAGGACGAAAATGACCTAAATGTTCAACCAATGACACAAAATCACTTATTGGATGCACAAGATTGGTTAAAAACCCTAATTGGATTAGAATAAGTCGAAGGATGACAAAAATGACCTAAATGTTCAACCAATGACACAAAATCACTTATTGGATGCACAAGATTGGTTAAAAACCCTAATTGGATTAGAATAAGTTGAAGGATGACGAAAATGACCTAAATGTTCAACCAATGACACAAAATCACTTATTGGATGCACAAGATTGGTTAAAAACCCTAATTGGATAAGAATAAGTCAAAGGATGATGAAAATGACCTAAATGTTCAACCAAAGACACAAAATCACTTATTGGATGCACAAGATTGGTTAAAAACCCTAATTGGATTAGAATAAGTCGAAGGATGACGAAAATGACCTAAATGTTCAACCAATGACACAAACGCACTTTTTGGATGCACAAGATTGGTTAAAAACACTAATTGGATTAGAATAAGTCGAAGGATGACGAAAATGACATAAATGTCCAACCAATGACACAATATCACTTATTGGATGCACAAGATTGGTTAAAAACCCTAATTGGATTAGAATAAGTCGAAGGATGATGAAAATGACCTAAATGTTCAACAAATGACACAAAATCACTTATTGGATGCACAAGATTGGTTAAAAACTATAATTGGCTTAGAATAAGTTGAAGGATGACGAAAATGACCTAAATGTTCAACAAATGACACAAAATCACTTATTGGATGCACAAGATTGGTTAAAAACTATAATTGGATTAGAATAAGTTGAAGGATGACGAAAATGACCTAAATGTTCAACCAATGACACAAAATCACTTATTGGATGCACAAGATTGGTTAAAAACCCTAATTGGATAAGAATAAGTCAAAGGATGACGAAAATGACCTAAATGTTCAACCAAAGACACAAAATCACTTATTGGATGCAAAAGATTGGTTAAAAACCCTAATTGGATTAGAATAAGTCGAACGATGACGAAAATGACATAAATGTCCAACCAATGACACAAAATCACTTATTGGATGCACAAGGTTGGTTAAAAACCCTAATTGGATTAGAATAAGTCGAAGGATGACGAAAATGACCTAAATGTTTAACCAATGACACAAACGCACTTTCTGGATGCACAAGATTTGTTAAAAACCCTAATTGCATCAGAATAAGTTGAAGGATGACGAAAATGACCTAAATGTTCAACCAATGACACAAAATCACTTATTGGATGCACAAGATTGGTTAAAAACCCTAATTGGATTAGAATAAGTCGAAGGATGACGAAAATGACCTAAATGTTCAACCAATGACACAAAATCACTTATTGGATGCAAAAGATTGGTTAAAAACCCTAATTGGATTAGAATAAGTCGAAGGATGACGAAAATGACCTAAATGTTCAACCAATGACACAAAATCACTTATTGGATGCACAAGATTGGTTAAAAACCCTAATTGGATTAGAATAAGTTGAAGGATTACGAAAATGACCTAAATGTTCAACCAATGACACAAAATCACTTATTGGATGCACAAGATTGGTTAAAAACCCTAATTGGATAAGAATAAGTCAAAGGATGACGAAAATGACCTAAATGTTCAACCAAAGACACAAAATCACTTATTGGATGCAAAAGATTGGTTAAAAACCCTAATTGGATTAGAATAAGTCGAAGGATGACGAAAATGACATAAATGTCCAACCAATGACACAAAATCACTTATTGGATGCACAAGGTTGGTTAAAAACCCTAATTGGATTAGAATAAGTCGAAGGATGACGAAAATGACCTAAATGTTTAACCAATGACACAAACGCACTTTTTGGATGCACAAGATTTGTTAAAAACCTTAATTGCATCAGAATAAGTTGAAGGATGACGAAAATGACCTAAATGTTCAACCAACGACACAAAATCACTTATTGGATGCACAAGATTGGTTAAAAACCCTAATTGGATTAGAATAAGCCTAAGGAGGACGAATGTGACCTAAATGTTCAACCAATGACACAAAATCTCTTATTGGATGCACAAGATTGGTTAAAAACCCTAATAGGATTAGAATAAGTCGAAGGATGACGAATATGACCTAAATGATCAACCAATGACACAAAATCACTTATTGGATGCACAAGATTGGTTAAAAATCCTAATTGGATTAGAATAGGCCAAGGGAGGACGAAAATGACCTAAATGTTCAACCAATGACACAAAAACACTTATTGTATGCACAAGATTGGTTAAAAATCCTAATTGGATTAGAATAAGTCGAAGAATGACGAAAATGACCTAAATGTTCAACCAATGACACAAACGCACTTTTTGGATGCACAAGATTGGTTTAAAACCGTAATTGGATTAGAATAAGTCGAAGGATGACGAAAATGACAAAAATGTCCAACCAATGACACAAAATCACTTATTGGATGCACAAGGTTGGTTAAAAACCCTAATTGGATTAGAATAAGTCGAAGGATGACGAAAATGACCTAAATGTTCAACCAATGACACAAAATCACTTATTGGATGCACAAGATTGGTTAAAAACCCTAATTGGATTAGAATAAGTTGAAGGATGACGAAAATGACCTAAATGTTTAACCAATGACACAAAATCACTTATTGGATGCACAAGATTGGTTAAAAACCCTAATTGGATAAGAATAAGTCAAAGGATGACGAAAATGACCTAAATGTTCAACCAAAGACACAAAATCACTTATTGGATGGAAAAGATTGGTTAAAAACCCTAATTGGATTAGAATAAGTCGAAGGATGACGAAAATGACATAAATGTCCAACCAATGACACAAAATCACTTATTGGATGCACAAGGTTGGTTAAAAACCCTAATTGGATTAGAATAAGTCGAAGGATGACGAAAATGACCTAAATGTTTAACCAATGACACAAACGCACTTTTTGGATGCACAAGATTTGTTAAAAACCCTAATTGCATCAGAATAAGTTGAAGGATGACGAAAATGACCTAAATGTTCAACCAATGACACAAAATCACTTATTGGATGCACAAGATTGGTTAAAACCCTAATTGGATTAGAATAAGTCGAAGGATGACGAAAATGACCTAAATGTTTAACCAATGACACAAACGCACTTTTTGGATGCACAAGATTGGTTAAAAACCCTAATTGGATTAGAATAAGTCGAACGATGACGAAAATGACATAAATGTCCAACCAATGACACAAAATCACTTATTGGATGCAAAAGGTTGGTTAAAAACCCTAATTGGATTAGAATAAGTCGAAGGATGACGAAAATGACCTAAATGTTCAACCAATAACACAAAATCACTTATTGGATGCACATGATTGGTTAAATATCTTAATTGGATTAGAATAAGCCAAGGGGGGACGAAAATGACCGAAATGTTCAACCAGTGACACAAACGCACTTTTTGGATGCACAAGATTGGTTAAAAACCTTAATTAGATTAGAATAAGCCAAGGGAGGACAAAAATGACCTATATGTTCAACCAATGACACAAAATCTCTTATTGGATGCACAAGATTGGTTAAAAACCCTAATTGGATTAGAATAAGCCTAAGGAGGACGAAAATGACCTAAATGTTCAACCAACGACACAAAATCACTTATTGGATGCACAAGATTGGTTAAAAACCCTAATTGGATTAGAATAAGCCTAAGGAGGACGAATGTGACCTAAATGTTCAACCAATGACACAAAGTCTCTTATTGGATGCACAAGATTGGTTAAAAACCCTAATTGGATTAGAATAATCCTAGGGAGGATGAAAATAACCTAAATGTTCATTCAATGACACAAAATCACTTATTGGATGCACAAGATTGGTTAAAAACCCTAATTGGATTAGAATAAGTCAAAGGATGACGAAAATGACCTAAATGTTCAACCAAAGACACAAAATCACTTATTGGATGCACAAGATTGGTTAAAAACCCTAACTAGATTATAATAAGTCGAAGGATGACGAAAATGACCTAAATGTTCAAGAAATAACACAAAATCACTTATTGGATGCACAAGATTGGTTAAAAACCCTAATTGGATTAGAATAAGTTGAAGGATGACGAAAATGACCTAAATGTTCAACCAATGACACAAAATCACTTATTGGATGCACAAGATTGGTTAAAAACCCTAATTGGATAAGAATAAGTCAAAGGATGACGAAAATGACCTAAATGTTCAACCAAAGACACAAAATCACTTATTGGATGCACAGGATTGGTTAAAAACCCTAATTGGATTAGAATAAGTCGAAGGATGACGAAAATAACCTAAATGTTTAACCAATGACACAAACGCACTTTTTGGATGCACAAGATTGGTTAAAAACCCTAATTGGATTAGAATAAGTCGAAGGATGACGAAAATGACATAAATGTCCAACCAATGACACAAAATCACTTATTGGATGCACAAGGTTGGTTAAAAACCCTAATTGGATTAGAATAAGTCGAAGGATGACGAAAATGACATAAATGTCCAACCAATGACACAAAATCACTTATTGGATGCACAAGGTTGGTTAAAAACCCTAATTGGATTAGAATAAGTCGAAGGATAACGAAAATGACCTAAATGTTCAACAAATGACACAAAATCACTTATTGGATGCACATGATTGGTTAAAAACCCTAATTGGATTAGAATAAGTTGAAGGATGACGAAAATGACCTAAATATTCAACCAATGACACAAAATCACTTATTGGATGCACAAGATTGGTTAAAACCCCTAATTGGATAAGAATAAGTCAAAGGATGACGAAAATGACCTAAATGTTCAACCAAAGACACAAAATCACTTATTGGATGCACAAGATTGGTTAAAAACCCTAATTGGATTAGAATAAGTCGAAGGATGACGAAAATGACATAAATGTCCAACCAATGACACAAAATCACTTATTGGATGCACAAGGTTGGTTAAAAACCCTAATTGGATTAGAATAAGCCAAGGGAGGACGAAAATGACCTAAATGTTCAACCAATGACACAAAATCTCTTATTGGATGCACAAGATTGGTTAAAAACCCTAATAGGATTAGAATAAGTCGAAGGATGACGAATATGACCTAAATGATCAACCAATGACACAAAATCACTTATTGGATGCACAAGATTGGTTAAAAATCCTAATTGGAATAGAATAGGCCAAGGGAGGACGAAAATGACCTAAATGTTCAACCAATGACACAAAAACACTTATTGGATGCACAAGATTGGTTAAAAATCCTAATTGGATTAGAATAAGTCGAAGAATGACGAAAATGACCTAAATGTTCAACCAATGACACAAACGCACTTTTTGGATGCACAAGATTGGTTTAAAACCGTAATTGGATTAGAATAAGTCGAAGGATGACGAAAATGACAAAAATGTCCAACCAATGACACAAAATCACTTATTGGATGCACAAGGTTGGTTAAAAACCCTAATTGGATTAGAATAAGTCGAAGGATGACGAATATGACCTAAATGATCAACCAATGACACAAAATCACTTATTGGATGCACAAGATTGGTTAAAAATCCTAATTGGATTAGAATAGGCCAAGGGAGGACGAAAATGACCTAAATGTTCAACCAATGACACAAAAACACTTATTGGATGCACAAGATTGGTTAAAAATCCTAATTGGATTAGAATAAGTCGAAGAATGACGAAAATGACCTAAATGTTCAACCAATGACACAAACGCACTTTTTGGATGCACAAGATTGGTTTAAAACCCTAATTGGATTAGAATAAGTCGAAGGATGACGAAAATGACAAAAATGTCCAACCAATGACACAAAATTACTTATTGGATGCACAAGGTTGGTTAAAAACCCTAATTGGATTAGAATAAGTCGAAGGATGACGAAAATGACCTAAATGTTCAACCAATGACACAAAATCACTTATTGGATGCACAAGATTGGTTAAATACCCTAATTGGATTAGAATAAGTTGAAGGATGACGAAAATGACCTAAATGATCAACCAATGACACAAAATCACTTATTGGATGCACAAGATTGGTTAAAAACCCTAATTGGATTAGAATAAGTCGAAGGATGACGAAAATGACCTAAATGTTCAACCAATGACACAAAATCACTTATTGGATGCACAAGATTGGTTAAAAACCCTAATTGGATTAGAATAGGACAAGGGAGGACGAAAATGACCTAAATGTTCAACCAATGACACAAAATCACTTATTGGATGCACAAGATTGGTTAAAAACCCTAATTGGATAAGAATAAGTCAAAGGATGACGAAAATGACCTAAATGTTCAACCAATGAGACAAAATCACTTATTGGATGCACAAGATTGGTTAAAAACACTAATAGGATTAGAATAAGTCGAAGGATGACGAAAATGACCTAAATGTTCAACCAATGACACAAAATCACTTATTGGATGCACAAGATAGGTTAAAAACCCTAATTGGATTAGAATAAGTTGAAGGATGACGAAAATGACCTAAATGTTTAACCAATGACGCAAAATCACTTATTGGATGCACAAGATTGGTTAAAAACCCTAATTGGATTAGAATAAGTCGAAGGATGACCAAAATGACCTAAATGTTCAACCAATGACACAAAATCACATATTGGATGCACAAGATTGGTTAAAAACCCTAATTGGATTAGAATAAGTCGAAGGATGACGAAAATGACCTAAATGTTCAACCAATGACACAAAATCACTTATTGGATGCACAAGATTGGTTAAAAACCCTAATTGGATTAGAATAGGACAAGGGAGGACGAAAATGACCTAAATGTTCAACCAATGACACAAAATCACTTATTGGATGCACAAGATTGGTTAAAAACCCTAATTGGATAAGAATAAGTCAAAGGATGACGAAAATGACTTAAATGTTCAACCAATGAGACAAAATCACTTATTGGATGCACAAGATTCGTTAAAAACCATAATTGGATTAGAATAAGTCGAAGGATGATGAAAATGACCTAAATGTTTAACTAATGACACAAACGCACTTTTTGGATGCACAAGATTGGTTAAAAACCCTAATTGGATTAGAATAAGTCGAACGATGACGAAAATGACATAAATGTCAAACCAATGACACAAAATCACTTATTGGATGCAAAAGGTTGGTTAAAAACCCTAATTGGATTAGAATAAGTCGAAGGATGACGAAAATGACCTAAATGTTCAACCAATAACACAAAATCACTTATTGGATGCATATGATTGGTTAAATATCTTAATTGGATTAGAATAAGCCAAGGGGGGACGAAAATGAACGAAATGTTCAACCAATGACACAAACACACTTTTTGGATGCACAAGATTGGTTAAAAACCTTAATTAGATTAGAATAAGCCAAGGGAGGACAAAAATGACCTAAATGTTCAACCAATGACACAAAATCTCTTATTGGATGCACAAGATTGGTTAAAAACTCTAATTGGATTAGAATAAGCCTAAGGAGGACGAAAATGACCTAAATGTTCAACCAACGACACAAAATCACTTATTGGATGCACAAGATTGGTTAAAAACCCTAATTGGATTAGAATAAGCCAAGGGGGGACGAAAATGACAGAAATGTTCAACCAATGACACAAACGCACTTTTTGGATGCACAAGATTGGTTAAAAACCCTAATTAGATTAGAATAAGCCAGGGGAGGATGAAAATAACCTAAATGTTCAACCAATGATAAAAAATCACTTATTGGATGCACAAGATTGGTTAAAATCCCTAATTGGATTAGAATAAGTCGAAGGATGACGAAAAGGACATAAATGTCCAACCAATGACACAAAATCACTTATTGGATGCACAAGGTTGGTTAAAAACCCTAATTGGATTAGAATAAGCCAAGGGAGGACGAAAATGACCTAAATGTTCAACCAATGACACAAAATCTCTTATTGGATGCACAAGATTGGTTAAAAACCCTAATAGGATTAGAATAAGTCGAAGGATGACGAAAAAGACCTAAATGTTCAACCAATGACACAAAATCACTTATTGGATGCACAAGATAGGTTAAAAACCCTAATTGGATTAGAATAAGTTGAAGGATGACGAAAATGACCTAAATGTTTAACCAATGACGCAAAATCACTTATTAGATGCACAAGATTGGTTAAAAACCCTAATTGGATTAGAATAAGT
>JBBPBQ010000004.1:30547151-30564780 GCA_037974755.1 Cicer yamashitae
AATTGGATTAGAATAAGTCGAAGGATGACGAAAATGACCTAAATGTTCAACCAATGACACAAAATCACTTATTGGATGCACAAGATTGGTTAAAAATCCTAATTGGATTAGAATAATCCAATGGGGGACGAAAATGACCGAAATGTTCAACCAATGACACAAACGCACTTTTTGGATGCACAAGATTGGTTAAAAACCCTAATTAGATAAGAATAAGCAAAGGGAGGACGAAAATGACCTAAATGTTCAACCAATGACACAAAATCACTTATTGGATGCCCAAGATTGGTTAAAAACCCTAATTGGATTAGAATAAGCCTAAGGAGGACGAAAATGACCTAAATGTTCAACCAACGACACAAAATCACTTATTGGATGCACAAGATTGGTTAAAAACCCTAATTGGATTAGAATAAGCCTAAGGAGGACGAATGTGACCTAAATGTTCAACCAATGACACAAAGTCTCTTATTGGATGCACAAGATTGGTTAAAAACCCTAATTGGATTAGAATAATCCTAGGGAGGATGAAAATAACCTAAATGTTCATTCAATGACACAAAATCACTTATTGGATGCACAAGATTGGTTAAAAACCCTAATTGGATTAGAATAAGTCAAAGGATGACGAAAATGACCTAAATGTTCAACCAAAGACACAAAATCACTTATTGGATGCACAAGATTGGTTAAAAACCCTAACTAGATTATAATAAGTCGAAGGATGACGAAAATGACCTAAATGTTCAAGAAATAACACAAAATCACTTATTGGATGCACAAGATTGGTTAAAAACCCTAATTGGATTAGAATAAGTTGAAGGATGACGAAAATGACCTAAATGTTCAACCAATGACACAAAATCACTTATTGGATGCACAAGATTGGTTAAAAACCCTAATTGGATAAGAATAAGTCAAAGGATGACGAAAATGACCTAAATGTTCAACCAATGACACAAAATCACTTATTGGATGCACAAGATTGGTTAAAAACCCTAATAGGATTAGAATAAGTCGAAGGATGACGAAAATGACCTAAATGTTCAACCAATGACACAAACGCACTTTTTGGATGCACAAGATTGGTTTAAAACCCTAATTGGATTAGAATAAGTCGAAGGATGACGAAAATGACAAAAATGTCCAACCAATGACACAAAATTACTTCTTGGATGCACAAGGTTGGTTAAAAATCCTAATTGGATTAGAATAAGTCGAAGGATGACGAAAATGACATAAATGTCCAACCAATGACACAAAATCACTTATTGGATGCACAAGGTTGGTTAAAAACCCTAATTGGATTAGAATAAGTCGAAGGATAACGAAAATGACCTAAATGTTCAACAAATGACACAAAATCACTTATTGGATGCACATGATTGGTTAAAAACCCTAATTGGATTAGAATAAGTTGAAGGATGACGAAAATGACCTAAATGTTCAACCAATGACACAAAATCACTTATTTGATGCACAAGATTGATTAAAAACCCTAATTGGATAAGAATAAGTCGAAGGATGACGAAAATGACATATATGTTCAACCAATGACACAAACGCACTTTTTGGATGCACAAGATTGGTTAAAAACCCTAATTGGATTAGAATAAGTCGAAGGATGACGAAAATGACCTAAATGTTCAACCAATGACACAAAATCACTTATTGGATGCACAAGATTGGTTAAAAACCCTAATTGGATAAGAATAAGTCAAAGGATGACGAAATTGACCTAAATGTTCAACCAAAGACACAAAATCACTTATTGGATGCACAAGATTGGTTAAAAATCCTAATTGGATTAGAATAAGCCAAGGGGGGACGAAAATGACCAAAATGTTCAACCAATGACACAAACGCACTTTTTGGATGCACAAGATTGGTTAAAAACCCTAATTAGATAAGAATAAGCCAAGGGAGGACGAAAATGACCTAAATGTTCAACCAATGACACAAAATCTCTTATTGGATGCACAAGATTGGTTAAAAACTCTTATTGGATTAGAATAAGCCTAAGGAGGACGAAAACGACCTAAATGTTCAACCAATGACACAAAATCATATATTGGATGCACAAGATTGGTTAAAAACCCTAATTGGATTAGAATAAGTCGAAGGATGACGAAAATGACCTAAATGTTCAACCAATGACACAAAATCACTTATTTGATGCACAAGATTGGTTAAAAACCCTAATTGGATTAGAATAGGACAAGGGAGGACGAAAATGACCTAAATGTTCAACCAATGACACAAAATCACTTATTGGATGCACAAGATTGGTTAAAAACCCTAATTGGATTAGAATAAGTCGAAGGATGACGAAAATGATCTAAATGTTCAACCAAAGACACAAAATCACTTATTGGATGCACAAGATTGGTTAAAAACCCTAATTGGATTAGAATATGCCAAGGGGGGACGAAAATGACCGAAATGTTCAACCAATGACACAAACGCACTTTTTGGATGCACAAGATTGGTTAAAAACCCTAATTAGATAAGAATAAGCCAAGGGAGGACGAAAATGACCTAAATGTTCAACCGATCACACAAAATCTCTTATTGGATGCACAAGATTGGTTAAAAACTCTAATTGGATTAGAATAAGCCTAAGGAGGACGAAAATGACCTAAATGTTCAACCAATGACACAAAATCACTTATTGGATGCACAAGATTGGTTAAAAACCCTAATTGGATTAGAATAAGCATAGGGAGGACGAAAATGACCTAAATGTTCAACCAATGACACAAACGCACTTATTGGATGCACAAGATTGGTTAAAAATCCTAGTTGGATTAGAATAAGCCTAAGGAGGACGAAAATGACCTAAATGTTCAACCAATGACACAAAATCACTTATTGGATGCACAAGATTGGTTAAAAACCCTAATTGGTTGTGAATAAGCCTATGGAGGACGAAAATGACCTAAATGTTCAACCAATGGCACAAAATCACTTATTGGATGCACAAGATTGGTTAAAACCCCTAATTGGATTAGAATAAGCCTAAGGAGGACGAAAATGACCTAAATGTTCAACCAATGACACAAAATCACTTATTGGATGCACAAGATTGGTTAAAAACCCTAATTGGATTAGAATAAGTCGAAGGATGACGAAAATGACCTAAATGTTCAACAAATGACACAAAATCACTTATTGGATGCACAAGATTGGTTAAAAACTATAATTGGATTAGAATAAGTTGAAGGATGACGAAAATGACCTAAATGTTCAACCAATGACACAAAATCACTTATTGGATGCACAAGATTGGTTAACAACCCTAATTGGATAAGAATAAGTCAAAGGATGACGAAAATGACCTAAATGTTCAACCAATGACAAAAACGCACTTTTTGGATGCACATGATTGGTTAAAAACACTAATTGGATTAGAATAAGTCGAAGGATGACGAAAATGACATAAATGTCCAACCAATGACACAAAATCACTTATTGGATGCACAAGATTGGTTAAAAACCCTAATTGGATTAGAATAAGTTGAAGGATGACGAAAATGACCTAAATGTTCAACCAATGACACAAAATCACTTATTGGATGCACAAGATTGGTTAAAAACCCTAATTGGATAAGAATAAGTCAAAGGATGACGAAAATGACCTAAATGTTCATCCAAAGACACAAAATCACTTATTGGATGCACAAGATTGGTTAAAAACCCTAATTGGATTAGAATAAGTCGAAGGATGACGAAAATGACCTAAATGTTCAACCAATGACACAAAATCACTTATTGGATGCACAAGATTGGTTAAAAACCCTAATTGGATAAGAATAAGTCAAAGGATGACGAAAATGACCTAAATGTTCAACCAAAGACACAAAATCACTTATTGGATGCACAAGATTGGTTAAAAACCCTAATTGGATTAGAATAAGTCGAACGATGACGAAAATGACCTAAATGTTCAACCAATGACACAAACGCACTTTTTGGATGCACAAGATTGGTTAAAAACCCTAATTGGATTAGAATAAGTCGAAGGATGACGAAAATGACATAAATGTCCAACCAATTACACAAACGCACTTTTTGGATGCACAAGATTGGTTAAAAACCCTAATTGGATTAGAATTAGTCGAAGGATGACGAAAATGACCTAAATGTTCAACCAATGACACAAAATCACTTATTGGATGCACAAGATTGGTTAAAAATCCTAATTGGATTATAATAAGCCAAGGGGGGACGAAAATGACCGAAATGTTCAACCAATGACACAAAATCTCTTATTGGATGGACAAGATTGGTTAAAAACTCTTATTGGATTAGAATAAGCCTAAGGAGGACGAAAATGACCTAAATGTTCAACCAATGACACAAAATCACATATTGGATGCACAAGATTGGTTAAAAACCCTAATTGGATTAGAATAAGTCGAAGGATGACGAGAATTACCTAAATGTTCAACCAATGACACAAAATCACTTATTGGATGCACAAGATTGGTTAAAAACCCTAATTGGATTAGAATAGGACAAGGGAGGACGAAAATGACCTAAATGTTCAACCAATGACACAAAATCACTTATTGGATGCACAAGATTGGTTAAAAACCCTAATTGGATAAGAATAAGTCAAAGGATTACGAAAATGACATAAATGTTCAACCAATGACACAAAATCACTTATTGGATGCACAAGATTGGTTAAAAACCCTAATAGGATTAGAATAAGTCGAAGGATGACGAATATGACCTAAATGATCAACCAATGACACAAAATCACTTATTGGATGCACAAGATTGGTTAAAAATCCTAATTGGATTAGAATAGGCCAAGGGAGGACGAAAATGACCTAAATGTTCAACCAATGACACAAAAACACTTATTGGATGCACAAGATTGGTTAAAAATCCTAATTGGATTAGAATAAGTCGAAGAATGACGAAAATGACCTAAATGTTCAACCAATGACGCAAAATCACTTATTGGATGCACAAGATTGGTTAAAAACCCTAATTGGATTAGAATAAGTCGAAGGATGACCAAAATGACCTAAATGTTCAACCAATGACACAAAATCACATATTGGATGCACAAGATTGGTTAAAAACCCTAATTGGATTAGAATAAGTCGAAGGATGACGAAAATGACCTAAATGTTCAACCAATGACACAAAATCACTTATTGGATGCACAAGATTGGTTAAAAACCCTAATTGGATTAGAATAGGACAAGGGAGGACGAAAATGACCTAAATGTTCAACCAATGACACAAAATCACTTATTGGATGCACAAGATTGGTTAAAAACCCTAATTGGATAAGAATAAGTCAAAGGATGACGAAAATGACTTAAATGTTCAACCAATGAGACAAAATCACTTATTGGATGCACAAGATTCGTTAAAAACCATAATTGGATTAGAATAAGTCGAAGGATGATGAAAATGACCTAAATGTTTAACTAATGACACAAACGCACTTTTTGGATGCACAAGATTGGTTAAAAACCCTAATTGGATTAGAATAAGTCGAACGATGACGAAAATGACATAAATGTCAAACCAATGACACAAAATCACTTATTGGATGCAAAAGGTTGGTTAAAAACCCTAATTGGATTAGAATAAGTCGAAGGATGACGAAAATGACCTAAATGTTCAACCAATAACACAAAATCACTTATTGGATGCATATGATTGGTTAAATATCTTAATTGGATTAGAATAAGCCAAGGGGGGACGAAAATGAACGAAATGTTCAACCAATGACACAAACACACTTTTTGGATGCACAAGATTGGTTAAAAACCTTAATTAGATTAGAATAAGCCAAGGGAGGACAAAAATGACCTAAATGTTCAACCAATGACACAAAATCTCTTATTGGATGCACAAGATTGGTTAAAAACTCTAATTGGATTAGAATAAGCCTAAGGAGGACGAAAATGACCTAAATGTTCAACCAACGACACAAAATCACTTATTGGATGCACAAGATTGGTTAAAAACCCTAATTGGATTAGAATAAGCCAAGGGGGGACGAAAATGACAGAAATGTTCAACCAATGACACAAACGCACTTTTTGGATGCACAAGATTGGTTAAAAACCCTAATTAGATTAGAATAAGCCAAGGGAGGATGAAAATAACCTAAATGTTCAACCAATGATAAAAAATCACTTATAAGATGCACAAGATTGGTTAAAAACTCTAATTGGATTAGAATAAGCCAAGGGAGGATGAAAATAACCTAAATGTTCAACCAATGATAAAAAATCACTTTTTGGATGCACAAGATTGGTTAAAAACTCTAATTGGATTAGAATAAGCCTAGGGAGGACGAAAAATGACATAAATGTCCAACCAATTAAACAAAATCACTTATTGGATGCACAAGGTTGGTTAAAAATCCTAATTGGATTAGAATAAGTCGAAGGATGACGAAAATGACATAAATGTCCAACCAATGACACAAAATCACTTATTGGATGCACAAGGTTGGTTAAAAACCCTAATTGGATTAGAATAAGTCGAAGGATGACGAAAATGACATAAATGTCCAACCAATGACACAAAATCACTTATTGGATGCACAAGGTTGGTTAAAAACCCTAATTGGATTAGAATAAGTCGAAGGATGACGAAAATGACCTAAATGTTTAACCAATGACACAAACGCACTTTCTGGATGCACAAGATTTGTTAAAAACCCTAATTGCATCAGAATAAGTTGAAGGATGACGAAAATGACCTAAATGTTCAACCAATGACACAAAATCACTTATTGGATGCACAAGATTGGTTAAAAACCCTAATTGGATAAGAATAAGTCAAAGGATGACGAAAATGACCTAAATGTTCAACCAATGACACAAAATCACTTATTGGATGCACAAGATTGGTTAAAAACCCTAATTGGATTAGAATAAGTCGAAGGATGACGAAAATGACCTAAATGTTCAACCAAAGACACAAAATCACTTATTGGATGCACAAGATTGGTTAAAAACCCTAATTGGATTAGAATAAGTTGAAGGATGACGAAAATGACCTAAATGTTCAACCAATGACACAAAATCACTTATTGGATGCACAAGATTGGTTAAAAACCCTAATTGGATAAGAATAAGTCAAAGGATGACGAAAATGACCTAAATGTTCAACCAAAGACACAAAATCACTTATTGGATGCACAGGATTGGTTAAAAACCCTAATTGGATTAGAATAAGTCGAAGGATGACGAAAATAACCTAAATGTTTAACCAATGACACAAACGCACTTTTTGGATGCACAAGATTGGTTAAAAACCCTAATTGGATTAGAATAAGTCGAAGGATGACGAAAATGACATAAATGTCCAACCAATGACACAAAATCACTTATTGGATGCAAAAGGTTGGTTAAAAACCCTAAGTGGATTAGAATAAGTCGAAGGATGACGAAAATGACCTAAATGTTCAACCAATGACACAAAATCACTTATTGGATGCACATGATTGGTTAAATATCTTAATTGGATTAGAATAAGTTGAAGGATGACGAAAATGACCTAAATGTTCAACCAATGACACAAAATCACTTATTGGATGCACAAGATTGGTTAAAAACCCTAATTGGATAAGAATAAGTCAAAGGATGACGAAAATGACCTAAATGTTCAACCAAAGATACAAAATCACTTATTGGATGCACAAGATTGGTTAAAAACCCTAATTGGATTAGAATAAGCCAAGGGGGGACGAAAATGATCGAAATGTTCAACCAATGACACAAACGCACTTTTTAGATGCACAAGATTGGTTAAAAACCCTAATTAGATAAGAATAAGCCAAGGGAGGACGAAAATGACCTAAATGTTCAACCAATGACACAAAATCACTTATTGGATGCACAAGATTAGTTAAAAACCCTAATTGGATTAGAATAAGCCAAGGGGGGACGAAAATGACCTAAATGTTCAACCAAAGACACAAAATCACTTATTGGATGCACAAGATTGGTTAAAAACCCTAATTGGATTAGAATAAGTCGAAGGATGACGAAAATGACCAAAATGTTCAACCAATGACACAAACGCACTTTTTGGATGCACAAGATTGGTTAAAAACACTAATTGGATTAGAATAAGTCGAAGGATGACGAAAATGACATAAATGTCCAACCAATGACACAATATCACTTATTGGATGCACAAGATTGGTTAAAAACCCTAATTGGATTAGAATAAGTCGAAGGATGACGAAAATGACGTAAATGTTCAACCAATGACACAAACGCACTTTTTGGATGCACAAGATTGGTTAAAAACAGTAATTGGATTAGAATAAGTCGAAGGATGACGAAAATGACATAAATGTCCAACCAATGACACAATATCACTTATTGGATGCACAAGATTGGTTAAAAACACTAATTGGATTAGAATAAGTCGAAGGATGACGAAAATGACATAAATGTCCAACCAATGACACAATATCACTTATTGGATGCACAAGATTGGTTAAAAACCCTAATTGGATTAGAATAAGTTGAAGGATGACGAAAATGACCTAAATGTTCAACAAATGACACAAAATCACTTATTGGATGCACAAGATTGGTTAAAAACTATAATTGGATTAGAATAAGTTGAAGGATGACGAAAATGACCTAAATGTTCAACCAATGACACAAAATCACTTATTGGATGCACAAGATTGGTTAACAACCCTAATTGGATAAGAATAAGTCAAAGGATGACGAAAATGACCTAAATGTTCAACCAATGACAAAAACGCACTTTTTGGATGCACATGATTGGTTAAAAACACTAATTGGATTAGAATAAGTCGAAGGATGACGAAAATGACATAAATGTCCAACCAATGACACAAAATCACTTATTGGATGCACAAGATTGGTTAAAAACCCTAATTGGATTAGAATAAGTCGAAGGATGACGAAAATGACCTAAATGTTCAACAAATGACACAAAATCACTTATTGGATGCACAAGATTGGTTAAAAACTATAATTGGCTTAGAATAAGTTGAAGGATGACGGAAATGACCTAAATGTTCAACAAATGACACAAAATCACTTATTGGATGCACAAGATTGGTTAAAAACTATAATTGGATTAGAATAAGTTGAAGGATGACGAAAATGACCTAATTGTTCAACCAATGACACAAAATCACTTATTGGATGCACAAGATTGGTTAAAAACCCTAATTGGATAAGAATAAGTCAAAGGATGACGAAAATGACCTAAATGTTCAACCAAAGACACAAAATCACTTATTGGATGCACAAGATTAGTTAAAAACCCTAATTGGATTAGAATAAGCCAAGGGGGGACGAAAATGACCGAAATGTTCAACCAATGACACAAACGCACTTTTTGGATGCACAAGATTGGTTAAAAGCCCTAATTAGATAAGAATAAGCCAAGGGAGGACGAAAATGACCTAAATGTTCAACCAATGACACAAAATCTCTTATTGGATGCACAAGATTGGTTAAAAACTCTAATTGGATTAGAATAAGCCTATGGAGGACGAAAATGACCTAAATGTTCAACCAAAGACACAAAATCACTTAGTGGATGCACAAGATTGGTTAAAAACCCTAATTGGATTAGAATAAGTCGAAGGATGACGAAAATGACGTAAATGTTCAACCAATGACACAAACGCACTTTTTGGATGCACAAGATTGGTTAAAAACAGTAATTGGATTAGAATAAGTCGAAGGATGACGAAAATGACATAAATGTCCAACCAATGACACAATATCACTTATTGGATGCACAAGATTGGTTAAAAACACTAATTGGATTAGAATAAGTCGAAGGATGACGAAAATGACATAAATGTCCAACCAATGACACAATATCACTTATTGGATGCACAAGATTGGTTAAAAACCCTAATTGGATTAGAATAAGTTGAAGGATGACGAAAATGACCTAAATGTTCAACAAATGACACAAAATCACTTATTGGATGCACAAGATTGGTTAAAAACTATAATTGGATTAGAATAAGTTGAAGGATGACGAAAATGACCTAAATGTTCAACCAATGACACAAAATCACTTATTGGATGCACAAGATTGGTTAACAACCCTAATTGGATAAGAATAAGTCAAAGGATGACGAAAATGACCTAAATGTTCAACCAATGACAAAAACGCACTTTTTGGATGCACATGATTGGTTAAAAACACTAATTGGATTAGAATAAGTCGAAGGATGACGAAAATGACATAAATGTCCAACCAATGACACAAAATCACTTATTGGATGCACAAGAGTGGTTAAAAACTATAATTGGCTTAGAATAAGTTGAAGGATGACGAAAATGACCTAAATGTTCAACAAATGACACAAAATCACTTATTGGATGCACAAGATTGGTTAAAAACTATAATTGGATTAGAATAAGTTGAAGGATGACGAAAATGACCTAAATGTTCAACCAATGACACAAAATCACTTATTGGATGCACAAGATTGGTTAACAACCCTAATTGGATAAGAATAAGTCAAAGGATGACGAAAATGACCTAAATGTTCAACCAATGACAAAAACGCACTTTTTGGATGCACATGATTGGTTAAAAACACTAATTGGATTAGAATAAGTCGAAGGATGACGAAAATGACATAAATGTCCAACCAATGACACAAAATCACTTATTGGATGCACAAGATTGGTTAAAAACCCTAATTGGATTAGAATAAGTCGAAGGATGACGAAAATGACCTAAATGTTCAACAAATGACACAAAATCACTTATTGGATGCACAAGATTGGTTAAAAACCCTAATTGGATTAGAATAAGTTGAAGGATGACGAAAATGACCTAAATGTTCAACCAATGACACAAAATCACTTATTGGATGCACAAGATTGGTTAAAAACCCTAATTGGATAAGAATAAGTCAAAGGATGACGAAAATGACCTAAATGTTCAACCAAAGACACAAAATCACTTATTGGATGCACAGGATTGGTTAAAAACCCTAATTGGATTAGAATAAGTCGAAGGATGACGAAAATAACCTAAATGTTTAACCAATGACACAAACGCACTTTTTGGATGCACAAGATTGGTTAAAAACCCTAATTGGATTAGAATAAGTCGAAGGATGACGAAAATGACATAAATGTCCAACCAATGACACAAAATCACTTATTGGATGCAAAAGGTTGGTTAAAAACCCTAAGTGGATTAGAATAAGTCGAAGGATGACGAAAATGACCTAAATGTTCAACCAATGACACAAAATCACTTATTGGATGCACATGATTGGTTAAATATCTTAATTGGATTAGAATAAGTTGAAGGATGACGAAAATGACCTAAATGTTCAACCAATGACACAAAATCACTTATTGGATGCACAAGATTGGTTAAAAACCCTAATTGGATAAGAATAAGTCAAAGGATGACGAAAATGACCTAAATGTTCAACCAAAGACACAAAATCACTTATTGGATGCAAAAGATTGGTTAAAAACCCTAATTGGATTAGAATAAGTCGAAGGATGACGAAAATGACATAAATGTCCAACCAATGACACAAAATCACTTATTGGATGCACAAGGTTGGTTAAAAACCCTAATTGGATTAGAATAAGTCGAAGGATGACGAAAATGACCTAAATGTTTAACCAATGACACAAACGCACTTTCTGGATGCACAAGATTTGTTAAAAACCCTAATTGCATCAGAATAAGTTGAAGGATGACGAAAATGACCTAAATGTTCAACCAAT
Source organism: Cicer yamashitae (assembly GCA_037974755.1). Classification (NCBI taxonomy): domain Eukaryota; kingdom Viridiplantae; phylum Streptophyta; class Magnoliopsida; order Fabales; family Fabaceae; genus Cicer; species Cicer yamashitae. The sequence continues at coordinate 30,558,908 of JBBPBQ010000004.1, forward strand.
GACACAAAATCACTTATTGGATGCACAAGATTGGTTAAAAACCCTAATTGGATAAGAATAAGTCAAAGGATGACGAAAATGACCTAAATGTTCAACCAATGACACAAAATCACTTATTGGATGCACAAGATTGGTTAAAAACCCTAATTGGATTAGAATAAGTCGAAGGATGACGAAAATGACCTAAATGTTCAACCAATGACACAAACGCACTTTTTGGATGCACAAGATTGGTTAAAAACACTAATTGGATTAGAATAAGTCGAAGGATGACGAAAATGACATAAATGTCCAACCAATGACACAATATCACTTATTGGATGCACAAGATTGGTTAAAAACCCTAATTGGATTAGAATAAGTCGAAGGATGATGAAAATGACCTAAATGTTCAACAAATGACACAAAATCACTTATTGGATGCACAAGATTGGTTAAAAACTATAATTGGCTTAGAATAAGTTGAAGGATGACGAAAATGACCTAAATGTTCAACAAATGACACAAAATCACTTATTGGATGCACAAGATTGGTTAAAAACTATAATTGGATTAGAATAAGTTGAAGGATGACGAAAATGACCTAAATGTTCAACCAATGACACAAAATCACTTATTGGATGCACAAGATTGGTTAAAAACCCTAATTGGATAAGAATAAGTCAAAGGATGACGAAAATGACCTAAATGTTCAACCAAAGACACAAAATCACTTATTGGATGCACAAGATTAGTTAAAAACCCAAATTGGATTAGAATAAGCCAAGGGGGGACGAAAATGACCGAAATGCTCAACCAATGACACAAACGCACTTTTTGGATGCACAAGATTGGTTAAAAACCCTAATTAGATAAGAATAAGCCAAGGGAGGACGAAAATGACCTAAATGTTCAACCAATGACACAAAATCTCTTATTGGATGCACAAGATTGGTTAAAAACTCTAATTGGATTAGAATAAGCCTATGGGGGACGAAAATGACCTAAATGTTCAACCAAAGACACAAAATCACTTAGTGGATGCACAAGATTGGTTAAAAACCCTAATTGGATTAGAATAAGTCGAAGGATGACGAAAATGACGTAAATGTTCAACCAATGACACAAACGCACTTTTTGGATGCACAAGATTGGTTAAAAACAGTAATTGGATTAGAATAAGTCGAAGGATGACGAAAATGACATAAATGTCCAACCAATGACACAATATCACTTATTGGATGCACAAGATTGGTTAAAAACCCTAATTGGATTAGAATAAGTTGAAGGATGACGAAAATGACCTAAATGTTCAACAAATGACACAAAATCACTTATTGGATGCACAAGATTGGTTAAAAACTATAATTGGATTAGAATAAGTTGAAGGATGACGAAAATGACCTAAATGTTCAACCAATGACACAAAATCACTTATTGGATGCACAAGATTGGTTAACAACCCTAATTGGATAAGAATAAGTCAAAGGATGACGAAAATGACCTAAATGTTCAACCAATGACAAAAACGCACTTTTTGGATGCACATGATTGGTTAAAAACACTAATTGGATTAGAATAAGTCGAAGGATGACGAAAATGACATAAATGTCCAACCAATGACACAAAATCACTTATTGGATGCACAAGATTGGTTAAAAACCCTAATTGGATTAGAATAAGTCGAAGGATGACGAAAATGACCTAAATGTTCAACAAATGACACAAAATCACTTATTGGATGCACAAGATTGGTTAAAAACTATAATTGGATTAGAATAAGTTGAAGGATGACGAAAATGACCTAAATGTTCAACCAATGACACAAAATCACTTATTGGATGCACAAGATTGGTTAAAAACCCTAATTGGATAAGAATAAGTCAAAGGATGACGAAAATGACCTAAATGTTCAACCAATGACACAAAATCACTTATTGGATGCACAAGATTGGTTAAAAACCCTAATTGGATTAGAATAAGTCGAAGGATGACGAAAATGACCTAAATGTTCAACCAAAGACACAAAATCACTTATTGGATGCACAAGATTGGTTAAAAACCCTAATTGGATTAGAATAAGTCGAAGGATGACGAAAATGACCTAAATGTTCAACCAATGACACAAAATCACTTATTGGATGCACAAGATTGGTTAAAAATCCTAATTGGATTAGAATAGGCCAAGGGAGGACGAAAATGACCTAAATGTTCAACCAATGACACAAAATCACTTATTGGATGCACAAGATTGGTTAAAAACCCTAATTGGATAAGAATAAGTCAAAGGATGACGAAAATGACCTAAATGTTCAACCAATGACACAAAATCACTTATTGGATGCACAAGATTGGTTAAAAACCCTAATTGGATTAGAATAAGTCGAAGGATGACCAAAATGACCTAAATGTTCAACCAATGACACAAAATCACATATTGGATGCACAAGATTGGTTAAAAACCCTAATTGGATTAGAATAAGTCGAAGGATGACGAAAATGACCTAAATGTTCAACCAATGACACAAAATCACTTATTGGATGCACAAGATTGGTTAAAAACCCTAATTGGATTAGAATAGGACAAGGGAGGACGAAAATGACCTAAATGTTCAACCAATGACACAAAATCACTTATTGGATGCACAAGATTGGTTAAAAACCCTAATTGGATAAGAATAAGTCAAAGGATGACGAAAATGACCTAAATGTTCAACCAATGAGACAAAATCACTTATTGGATGCACAAGATTGGTTAAAAACCCTAATTGGATTAGAATAAGCCTAAGGAGGACGAAAATGACCTAAATGTTCAACCAACGACACAAAATCACTTATTGGATGCACAAGATTGGTTAAAAACCCTAATTGGATTAGAATAAGCCTAAGGAGGACGAATGTGACCTAAATGTTCAACCAATGACACAAAATCTCTTATTGGATGCACAAGATTGGTTAAAAACCCTAATAGGATTAGAATAAGTCGAAGGATGACGAATATGACCTAAATGATCAACCAATGACACAAAATCACTTATTGGATGCACAAGATTGGTTAAAAATCCTAATTGGATTAGAATAGGCCAAGGGAGGACGAAAATGACCTAAATGTTCAACCAATGACACAAAAACACTTATTGTATGCACAAGATTGGTTAAAAATCCTAATTGGATTAGAATAAGTCGAAGAATGACGAAAATGACCTAAATGTTCAACCAATGACACAAACGCACTTTTTGGATGCACAAGATTGGTTTAAAACCGTAATTGGATTAGAATAAGTCGAAGGATGACGAAAATGACAAAAATGTCCAACCAATGACACAAAATCACTTATTGGATGCACAAGGTTGGTTAAAAACCCTAATTGGATTAGAATAAGTCGAAGGATGACGAAAATGACCTAAATGTTCAACCAATGACACAAAATCACTTATTGGATGCACAAGATTGGTTAAAAACCCTAATTGGATTAGAATAGGCCAAGGGAGGACGAAAATGACCTAAATGTTCAACCAATGACACAAAATCACTTATTGGATGCACAAGATTGGTTAAAAACCCTAATTGGATTAGAATAAGTCGAAGGATGACGAAAAATGACCTAAATGTTCAACAAATGACACAAAATCACTTATTAAATGCACAAGATTAGTTAAAAACCCTAATTGGATTAGAATAGGCCTAGGGAGGACGAAAATGACCTAAATGTTCAACCAATGAGACAAACGCACTATTTGGATGCACAAGATTGGTTATAACCCTAATTGGATTAGAATAAGTCGAACGATGACGAAAATTACCTAAATGTTCAACCAATGACACAAACGTACTTTTCGGATGCACAAGATTGGTTAAAAACCATAATTGGATTCGAGTAACCCAAGGGAGGACGAAAATAACCTAAATGTTCAACCAATGACACAAAATTACCTATTGGATGCACAAGATTGGTTAAAAACCCTAATTGGATTAGAATAGGCCAAGGGAGGACGAAAATGACCTATATGTTCAACCATTGACACAAAATCACTTATTGGATGCACAAGATTGGTTAAAAACCCTAATTGGATTAGAATAAGCCTTCGGAGGACGAAAATGACGTAAATGTTCAACCAATGACACAAAATCGCTTATTGGGTGCACAAGATTGGTTAAAAACCCTAATTGGATTAGAATAAGTCAAAGGATGACGAAAATGACCTAAATGTTCAACCAATGACACAAAATTACTTATTGGATGCACAAGATTGGTTAAAAACCCTAATTGGATTAGAATAGGCCAGGGGAGGACAAAAATGACCTAAATGTTCAACCAATGACACAAAATCACTTATTGGATGCACAAGATTGGTTAAAAACCCTAATTGGATTAGAATAAGTCGAAGGATGACAAAAATGACCTAAATGTTCAACCAATGACACAAAATCACTTATTGGATGCACAAGATTGGTTAAAAACCCTAATTGGATTAGAATAAGTTGAAGGATGACGAAAATGACCTAAATGTTCAACCAATGACACAAAATCACTTATTGGATGCACAAGATTGGTTAAAAACCCTAATTGGATAAGAATAAGTCAAAGGATGATGAAAATGACCTAAATGTTCAACCAAAGACACAAAATCACTTATTGGATGCACAAGATTGGTTAAAAACCCTAATTGGATTAGAATAAGTCGAAGGATGACGAAAATGACCTAAATGTTCAACCAATGACACAAACGCACTTTTTGGATGCACAAGATTGGTTAAAAACACTAATTGGATTAGAATAAGTCGAAGGATGACGAAAATGACATAAATGTCCAACCAATGACACAATATCACTTATTGGATGCACAAGATTGGTTAAAAACCCTAATTGGATTAGAATAAGTCGAAGGATGATGAAAATGACCTAAATGTTCAACAAATGACACAAAATCACTTATTGGATGCACAAGATTGGTTAAAAACTATAATTGGCTTAGAATAAGTTGAAGGATGACGAAAATGACCTAAATGTTCAACAAATGACACAAAATCACTTATTGGATGCACAAGATTGGTTAAAAACTATAATTGGATTAGAATAAGTTGAAGGATGACGAAAATGACCTAAATGTTCAACCAATGACACAAAATCACTTATTGGATGCACAAGATTGGTTAAAAACCCTAATTGGATAAGAATAAGTCAAAGGATGACGAAAATGACCTAAATGTTCAACCAAAGACACAAATTCACTTATTGGATGCACAAGATTAGTTAAAAACCCAAATTGGATTAGAATAAGCCAAGGGGGGACGAAAATGACCGAAATGCTCAACCAATGACACAAACGCACTTTTTGGATGCACAAGATTGGTTAAAAACCCTAATTAGATAAGAATAAGCCAAGGGAGGACGAAAATGACCTAAATGTTCAACCAATGACACAAAATCTCTTATTGGATGCACAAGATTGGTTAAAAACTCTAATTGGATTAGAATAAGCCTATGGAGGACGAAAATGACCTAAATGTTCAACCAAAGACACAAAATCACTTAGTGGATGCACAAGGTTGGTTAAAAACCCTAATTGGATTAGAATAAGTCGAAGGATGACGAAAATGACGTAAATGTTCAACCAATGACACAAACGCACTTTTTGGATGCACAAGATTGGTTAAAAACAGTAATTGGATTAGAATAAGTCGAAGGATGACGAAAATGACATAAATGTCCAACCAATGACACAATATCACTTATTGGATGCACAAGATTGGTTAAAAACACTAATTGGATTAGAATAAGTCGAAGGATGACGAAAATGACATAAATGTCCAACCAATGACACAATATCACTTATTGGATGCACAAGATTGGTTAAAAACCCTAATTGGATTAGAATAAGTCGAAGGATGA
>JBBPBQ010000004.1:30565280-30578242 GCA_037974755.1 Cicer yamashitae
GAATTAGGGTTTTTAACCAATCTTGTGCATACAATAAGTGATTTTTTATCATTGGTTGAATATTTAGGTTATTTTCATCCTCCCTTGGCTTATTCTAATCTAATTAGGGTTTTTAACAGATCTTGTGCATCCAAAAAGTGTTTTTGTGTCATTGATTGAACATTTAGGTCATTTTCGTCCCCCCTTGGCTTATTCTAATCCAATTAGGGTTTTTAACCAATCTTGTGCATCCAATAAGTGATTTTGTGTCATTGGTTGAACATTTAGGTCATTTTCGTCATCCTTTGACTTATTCTTATCCAATTAGGGTTTTTAACCAATCTTGTGCATCCAATAACTGATTTTGTGTCATTGAATTAACATTTATGTCATTTTTAGTCCTCCCTAAGCTTATTCTAATCCAATTAGGGTTTTTAATCAATCTTGTGCATCCAATAAGTGATTTTTTATCATTGGTTGAACATTTAGGTTATTTTCATCCTCTTTTGGCTTATTCTAATCTAATTAGGGTTTTTAACCAATCTTGTGCATCCAAAAAGTGCGTTTGTGTCATTGGTTGAACATTTAGGTCATTTTCGTCCCCCCTTGACTTATTCTAATCCAAATAGGGTTTTTAACCAATCTTGTGCATCCAATAAGTGATTTTGTGTCATTGAATGAACATTTATGTCATTTTTCGTCCTCCCTAGGCTTATTCTAATCGAATTAGGGTTTTTAACCAATCTTGTGCATACAATAAGTGATTTTTTATCATTGGTTGAATATTTAGGTTATTTTCATCCTCCCTTGGCTTATTCTAATCTAATTAGGGTTTTTAACAGATCTTGTGCATCCAAAAAGTGTTGTTGTGTCATTGATTGAACATTTAGGTCATTTTCGTCCCCCCTTGGCTTATTCTAATCCAATTAGGGTTTTTATCCAATCTTTTGCATCCAATAAGTGATTTTGTGTCATTGGTTGAACATTTAGGTCATTTTCGTCATCCTTTGACTTATTCTTATCCAATTAGGGTTTTTAACCAATCTTGTGCATCCAATAAGTGATTTTGTGTCATTGGTTGAACATTTAGGTCATTTTCGTCCTCCCTTGTCCTATTCTAATCCAATTAGGGTTTTTAACCAATCTTGTGCATCCAATAAGTGATTTTGTGTCATTGGTTGAACATTTAGGTCATTTTCGTCATCCTTCGACTTATTCTAATCCAATTAGGGTTTTTAACCAATCTTGTGCATCCAATATGTGATTTTGTGTCTTTGGTTGAACATTTAGGTCATTTTGGTCATCCTTCGACTTATTCTAATCCAATTAGGGTTTTTAACCAATCTTGTGCATCCAATAAGTGATTTTGTGTCATTGGTTGAACATTTAGGTCAATTTCGTCATCCTTCAACTTATTCTAATCCAATTAGGGTTTTTAACCAATCTTGTGCATCCAATAAGTGATTTTGTGTCATTGGTTGAACATTTAGGTCATTTTCGTCATCCTTTGACTTATTCTTATCCAATTAGGGTTTTTAACCAATCTTGTGCATCCAATAAGTGATTTTGTGTCATTGGTTGAACATTTAGGTCATTTTCGTCCTCCCTTGGCTTATTCTAATCCAATTAGGGTTTTTAACCAATCTTGTGCATCCAATAAGTGATTTTGTGTCATTGGTTGAACATTTAGGTCATTTTCGTCATCCTTCGACTTATTCTAATCCAATTAGGGTTTTTAACCAATCTTGTGCATCCAATATGTGATTTTGTGTCATTGGTTGAACATTTAGGTCATTTTCGTCCTCCCTAGGCTTATTCTAATCCAATTAGGGTTTTTAACCAATCTAGTGCATCCAATATGTGATTTTGTGTCATTGGTTGCACATTTAGGTCATTTTCGTCCTCCCTAGGCTTATTCTAATCCAATTAGGGGTTTTAACCAATCTTGTGCATCCAATATGTGATTTTGTGTCAATGGTTGAACATTTAGGTCATTTTCGTCCTCCCCAGGTTTATTCTAATCCAATTAGGATTTTTATCCAATCTTGTGTATCCCATATGTGATTTTGTGTCAATTTGTGTCATTGGTTGCACATTTAGGTCATTTTGGTCCTCCCTACGCTTATTCTAATCCAATTAGGGTTTTTACCAATCTTGTGCATATAATAAGTGATTTTGTGTTATTGGTAATCCAATTAGGTCATTTTCGTCCTCGCAGGGCTTATTCTAATCCAATTAGGGTTTTTAACCAATCTTGTGCATCCAATATGTGATTTTGTGTCGTTGGTTGAACATTTAGGTCATTTTGGTCCTCCCTAGGCTTATTCTAATCCAATTAGGGTTTTTAACCAATCTTGTGCATCCAATATGTGATTTTGTGTCATTGGTTGCACATTTAGGTCATTTTCGTCCTCCCTAGGCTTATTCTAATCCAATTAGGGTTTTTAACCAATCTTGTGCATCCAATATGTGATTTTGTGTCATTGGTTGAACATTTAGGTTATTTTCGTCGTCCCCAGGCTTATTCTAATCCAATTAGGATTTTAATCCAATGTTGTGCATCCCATATGCGATTTTGTGTCATTGGTTGAACATTTAGGTCATTTTCGTCCTCCCTAGGCTTATTCTAATCCAATTAGGGTTTTTAACCAATCTTGTGCATCCAATATGTGATTTTGTGTCATTGGTTGCACATTTAGGTCATTTTTGTCCTCCCTAGGCTTATTCTAATCCAATTAGGGTTTTTAACCAATCTTGTGCATATAATAAGTGATTTTGTGTCATTGGTTGCACATTTAGGTCATTTTCGTCCTCCCTAGGCTTATTCTAATCCAATTAGGGTTTTTAACCAATCTTGTGCATCCAATAAGTGATTTTGTGTCATTGGTTGAACATTTAGGTCATTTTCGTCCTCCCTAGGCTTATTCTAATCCTATTAGGGTTTTTAACCAATCTTGTGCATCCAATAAGTGATTTTGTGTCATTGGTTGAACATTTAGGTCATTTTCGTCCTCCCTTGGCTTATTCTAATCCAATTAGGGTTTTTAACCAACCTTGTGCATCCAATAAGTGATTTTGTGTCATTGGTTGGACATTTATGTCCTTTTCGTCATCCTTCGACTTATTCTAATCCAATTAGGGATTTTAACCAATCTTGTGCATCCAATAAGTGATTTTTTATCATTGGTTGAACATTTAGGTTATTTTCATCCTCCCCTGGCTTATTCTAATCTAATTAGGGTTTTTAACCAATCTTGTGCATCCAAAAAGTGCGTTTGTGTCATTGGTTGAACATTTCTGTCATTTTCGTCCCCCCTTGGCTTATTCTAATCCAATTAGGGTTTTTAACCAATCTTGTGCATCCAATAAGTGATTTTGTGTCGTTGGTTGAACATTTAGGTCATTTTCGTCCTCCTTAGGCTTATTCTAATCCAATTAGAGTTTTTAACCAATCTTGTGCATCCAATAAGTGATTTTGTGTCATTGGTTGAACATTTAGGTCATTTTCGTCATTCTTTGACTTATTCTTATCCAATTAGGGTTTTTAACCAATCTTGTGCATCCAATAAGTGATTTTGTGTCATTGGTTGAACATTTAGGTCATTTTCGTCCTCCCTTGGCCTATTCTAATTCAATTAGAGTTTTTAACCAATGTTGTGCATCCAATAAGTGATTTTGTGTCATTGGTTGAACATTTAGGTCATTTTCGTCATCCTTTGACTTATTCTTATCCAATTAGGGATTTTAACCAATCTAGTGCATCCAATAAGTGATTTTGTGTCATTGGTTGAACATTTAGGTCATTTTCGTCCTCCCTTGGCCTATTCTAATCCAATTAGGGTTTTTAACCAATCTTGTGCATCCAATAAGCGATTTTGTGTCATTGGTTGAACATTTATGTCATTTTCGTTATCCTTCGACTTATTCTAATCCAATTAGTGTTTTTAACCAATCTTGTGCATCCAATAAGTGATTTTGTGTCATTGGTTGAACATTTAGGTCATTTTCGTCATGCATTGACTTATTCTTATCCAATTAGGCTTTTTAACCAATCTTGTGCATCCAATAAGTGATTTTGTGTCATTGAATTAACATTTTTGTCATTTTTAGTCCTCCCTAAGCTTATTCTAATCCAATTAGGGTTTTTAATCAATCTTGTGCATCCAATAAGTGATTTTTTATCATTGGTTGAACATTTAGGTTATTTTCATCCTCCCTTGGCTTATTCTAATCTAATTAGGGTTTTTAACCAATCTTGTGCATCCAAAAAGTGCGTTTGTGTCATTGGTTGAACATTTAGGTCATTTTCGTTCCCCCTTGACTTATTCTAATCCAAATAGAGTTTTTAACCAATCTTGTGCATCCAATAAGTGATTTTGTGTCATTGAATGAACATTTATGTCATTTTTCGTCCTCCCTAGGCTTATTCTAATCGAATTAGGGTTTTTAACCAATCTTGTGCATACAATAAGTGATTTTTTATCATTGGTTGAATATTTAGGTTATTTTCATCCTCCCTTGGCTTATTCTAATCTAATTAGGGTTTTTAACAGATCTTGTGCATCCAAAAAGTGTTTTTGTGTCATTGATTGAACATTTAGGTCATTTTCGTCCCCCCTTGGCTTATTCTAATCCAATTAGGGTTTTTATCCAATCTTTTGCATCCAATAAGTGATTTTGTGTCATTGGTTGAACATTTAGGTCATTTTCGTCATCCTTTGACTTATTCTTATCCAATTAGGGTTTTTAACCAATCTTGTGCATCCAATAAGTGATTTTGTGTCGTTGGTTGAACATTTAGGTCATTTTCGTCATCCTTCGCCTTATTCTAATCCAATTAGGGTTTTTAACCAATCTTGTGCATCCAATAAGTGATTTTGTGTCATTGAATGAACATTTATGTCATTTTTCGTCCTCCCTAGGCTTATTCTAATGGAATTAGGGTTTTTAACCAATCTTGTGCATACAATAAGTGATTTTTTATCATTGGTTGAATATTTAGGTTATTTTCATCCTCCCTTGGCTTATTCTAATCTAATTAGGGTTTTTAACAGATCTTGTGCATCCAAAAAGTGTTTTTGTGTCATTGATTGAACATTTAGGTCATTTTCATCCCCCCTTGGCTTATTCTAATCCAATTAGGGTTTTTAACCAATCTTGTGCATCCAATAAGTGATTTTGTGTCATAGGTTGAACATTTAGGTCATTTTCGTCATCCTTTGACTTATTCTTATCCAATTAGGGTTTTTAACCAATCTTGTGCATCCAATAAGTGATTTTGTGTCATTGAATTAACATTTAAGTCATTTTTAGTCCTCCCTAAGCTTATTCTAATCCAATTAGGGTTTTTAATCAATCATGTGCATCCAATAAGTGATTTTTTATCATTGGTTGAACATTTAGGTTATTTTCATCCTCCCTTGGCTTATTCTAATCTAATTAGGGTTTTTAACAAATCTTGTGCATCCAAAAAGTGCGTTTGTGTCATTGGTTGAACATTTAGGTCATTTTCGTCCCCCCTTGGCTTATTCTAATCCAATTAAGGTTTTTAACCAATCTTGTGCATCCAATAAGTGATTTTGTGTCATTTGTTGAACATTTAGGTCATTTTCGTCAACCTTTGACTTATTCTTATCCAATTAGGGTTTTTAACCAATCTTGTGCATCTAATAAGTGATTTTGTGTCATTGGTTGAACATTTAGGTCATTTTCGTCCTCCCTTGGCCTATTCTAATCCAATTAGGGTTTTTAACCAATCTTGTGCATCCAATAAGTGATTTTGTGTCATTGGTTGAACATTTAGGTCATTTTCGTCATCCTTCGACTTATTCTAATCCAATTAGGGTTTTTAACAAATCTTGTGCATCCAAAAAGTGCGTTTGTGTCATTGGTTGAACATTTCGGTCATTTTCGTCCCCCCTTGGCTTATTCTAATCCAATTAGGGTTTTTAACCAATCTTGTGCATCCAATAAGTGATTTTGTGTCGTTGGTTGAACATTTAGGTCATTTTCGTCCTCCTTAGGCTTATTCTAATCCAATTAGAGTTTTTAACCAATCTTGTGCATCCAATAAGTGATTTTGTGTCATTGGTTGAACATTTAGGTCATTTTCGTCATCCTTTGACTTATTCTTATCCAATTAGGGTTTTTAACCAATCTTGTGTATCCAATAAGTGATTTTGTGTCATTGGTTGAACATTTAGGTCATTTTCGTCCTCCCTTGGCCTATTCTAATTCAATTAGAGTTTTTAACCAATCTTGTGCATCCAATAAGTGATTTTGTGTCATTGGTTGAACATTTAGGTCATTTTCGTCATCCTTTGACTTATTCTTATCCAATTAGGGATTTTAACCAATCTTGTGCATCCAATAAGTGATTTTGTGTCATTGGTTGAACATTTAGGTCATTTTCGTCCTCCCTTGGCCTATTCTAATCCAATTAGGGTTTTTAACCAATCTTGTGCATCCAATAAGCGATTTTGTGTCATTGGTTGAAGATTTATGTCATTTTCGTTATCCTTCGACTTATTCTAATCCATTTAGTGTTTTTAACCAATCTTGTGCATTCAATAAGTGATTTTGTGTCATTTGTTGAACATTTAGGTCATTTTCGTCATCCTTTGACTTATTCTTATCCAATTAGGGTTTTTAACCAATCTTGTGCATCCAATAAGTGATTTTGTGTCATTGAATTAACATTTTTGTCATTTTTAGTCCTCCCTAAGCTTATTCTAATCCAATTAGGGTTTTTAATCAATCTTGTGCATCCAATAAGTGATTTTTTATCATTGGTTGAACATTTAGGTTATTTTCATCCTCCCTTGGCTTATTCTAATCTAATTAGGGTTTTTAACCAATCTTGTGCATCCAAAAAGTGCGTTTGTGTCATTGGTTGAACATTTAGGTCATTTTCGTTCCCCCTTGACTTATTCTAATCCAAATAGAGTTTTTAACCAATCTTGTGCATCCAATAAGTGATTTTGTGTCATTGAATGAACATTTATGTCATTTTTCGTCCTCCCTAGGCTTATTCTAATCGAATTAGGGTTTTTAACCAATCTTGTGCATACAATAAGTGATTTTTTATCATTGGTTGAATATTTAGGTTATTTTCATCCTCCCTTGGCTTATTCTAATCTAATTAGGGTTTTTAACAGATCTTGTGCATCCAAAAAGTGTTTTTGTGTCATTGATTGAACATTTAGGTCATTTTCGTCCCCCCTTGGCTTATTCTAATCCAATTAGGGTTTTTATCCAATCTTTTGCATCCAATAAGTGATTTTGTGTCATTGGTTGAACATTTAGGTCATTTTCGTCATCCTTTGACTTATTCTTATCCAATTAGGGTTTTTAACCAATCTTGTGCATCCAATAAGTGATTTTGTGTCGTTGGTTGAACATTTAGGTCATTTTCGTCATCCTTCGCCTTATTCTAATCCAATTAGGGTTTTTAACCAATCTTGTGCATCCAATAAGTGATTTTGTGTCATTGAATGAACATTTATGTCATTTTTCGTCCTCCCTAGGCTTATTCTAATGGAATTAGGGTTTTTAACCAATCTTGTGCATACAATAAGTGATTTTTTATCATTGGTTGAATATTTAGGTTATTTTCATCCTCCCTTGGCTTATTCTAATCTAATTAGGGTTTTTAACAGATCTTGTGCATCCAAAAAGTGTTTTTGTGTCATTGATTGAACATTTAGGTCATTTTCGTCCCCCCTTGGCTTATTCTAATCCAATTAGGGTTTTTAACCAATCTTGTGCATCCAATAAGTGATTTTGTGTCATTGGTTGAACATTTAGGTCATTTTCGTCATCCTTTGACTTATTCTTATCCAATTAGGGTTTTTAACCAATCTTGTGCATCCAATAAGTGATTTTGTGTCGTTGGTTGAACATTTAGGTCATTTTCGTCATCCTTCGCCTTATTCTAATCCAATTAGGGTTTTTAACCAATCTTGTGCATCCAATAAGTGATTTTGTGTCATTGAATGAACATTTATGTCATTTTTCGTCCTCCCTAGGCTTATTCTAATCGAATTAGGGTTTTTAACCAATCTTGTGCATACAATAAGTGATTTTTTATCATTGGTTGAATATTTAGGTTATTTTCATCCTCCCTTGGCTTATTCTAATCTAATTAGGGTTTTTAACAGATCTTGTGCATCCAAAAAGTGTTTTTGTGTCATTGATTGAACATTTAGGTCATTTTCGTCCCCCCTTGGCTTATTCTAATCCAATTAGGGTTTTTAACCAATCTTGTGCATCCAATAAGTGATTTTGTGTCATTGGTTGAACATTTAGGTCATTTTCGTCATCCTTTGACTTATTCTTATCCAATTAGGGTTTTTAACCAATCTTGTGCATCCAATAAGTGATTTTGTGTCATTGGTTGAACATTTAGGTCATTTTCGTCCTCCCTTGGCCTATTCTAATCCAATTAGAGTTTTTAACCAATCTAAGCATCCAATAAGTGATTTTGTGTCATTGGTTGAACATTTAGGTCATTTTCGTCATCCTTTGACTTATTCTTATCCAATTAGGGTTTTTAACCAATCTTGTGCATCCAATAAGTGATTTTGTGTCATTGGTTGAACATTTAGGTCATTTTCGTCCTCCCTTGGCCTATTCTAATCCAATTAGGGTTTTTAACCAATCTTGTGCATCCAATAAGCGATTTTGTGTCATTGGTTGAACATTTATGTCATTTTCGTTATCCTTCGACTTATTCTAATCCAATTAGTGTTTTTAACCAATCTTGTGCATCCAATAAGTGATTTTGTGTCATTGGTTGAACATTTAGGTCATTTTCGTCATCCTTTGACTTATTCTTATCCAATTAGGGTTTTTAACCAATCTTGTGCATCCAATAAGTGATTTTGTGTCATTGAATTAACATTTATGTCATTTTTAGTCCTCCCTAAATTTATTCTAATCCAATTAGGGTTTTTAATCAATCTTGTGCATCCAATAAGTGATTTTTTATCATTGGTTGAACATTTAGGTTATTTTCATCCTCCCTTGGCTTATTCTAATCTAATTAGGGTTTTTAACCAATCTTGTGCATCCAAAAAGTGCGTTTGTGTCATTGGTTGAACATTTAGGTCATTTTCGTCCCCCCTTGGCTTCTTCTAATCCAATTAGGGTTTTTAACCAATCTTGTGCATCCAATAAGTGATTTTGTGTCATTTGTAGAACATTTAGGTCATTTTTGTTATCCTTCGACTTATTCTAACCCAATTAGGGTTTTTAACCAATCTTGTGCATCCAATAAGTGATTTTGTGTCATTGAATGAACATTTATGTCATTTTTCGTCCTCCCTAGGCTTATTCTAATCCAATTAGGGTTTCTAACCAATCTTGTGCATCCAATAAGTTATTTTTTATCATTGGTTGAACATTTAGGTTATTTTCGTCCTCCCTTGGCTTATTCTAATCTAATTAGGGTTTTTAACCAATCTTGTGCATCCAAAAAGTGCGTTTGTGTCATTGGTTGAACATTTCGGTCATTTTCGTCCCCCCTTGGCTTATTCTAATCCAATTAGGGTTTTTAACCAACCTTGTGCATCCAATAAGTGATTTTGTGTCATTGGTTGGACATTTATGTCATATTCGTCATCCTTCGACTTATTCTAATCCAATTAGGGTTTTTAACATATCTTGTGCATCCAAAAAGTGCGTTTGTGTCATTGGTTGAACATTTAGGTCATTTCCGTCATCCTTCGACTTATTCTAATCCAATTAGTGTTTTTAACCAATCTTGTGCATCCAATAAGTGATTTTGTGTCATTGGTTGAACATTAAGGTCATTTTTAACCTCTTTAGGCTTATTCTAATCAAATTAGGGATTTTAACCAATCTTGTGCATCCAATAAGCGATTTTTTATCATTGGTTGAACATTTAGGTTATTTTCATCCTCCCTTGGCTTATTCTAATCTAATTAGGGTTTTTAACCAATCTTGTGCATCTAAAAAGTGCGTTTGTGTCATTGGTTGAACATTTAGGTCATTTTCGTCCCCCCTTGGCTTATTCTAATCCAATTAGGGTTTTTAACCAATCTTGTGCATCCAATAAGTGATTTTGTGTCGTTGGTTGAACATTTAGGTCATTTTCGTCCTCCTTAGGCTTATTCTAATCCAATTAGAGTTTGTAACCAATCTTGTGCATCCAATAAGTAATTTTGTGTCATTGGTTGAACATTTAGGTCATTTTCGTCATCCTTTGACTTATTCTTATCCAATTAGGGTTTTTAACCAATCTTGTGCATCCAATAAGTGATTTTGTATCATTGGTTGAACATTTAGGTCATTTTCGTCCTCCCTTGGCCTATTCTAATCCAATTAGAGTTTTTAACCAATCTAAGCATCCAATAAGTGATTTTGTGTCATTGGTTGAACATTTAGGTCATTTTCGTCATCCTTTGACTTATTCTTATCCAATTAGGGTTTTTAACCAATCTTGTGCATCCAATAAGTGATTTTGTGTCATTGGTTGAACATTTAGGTCATTTTCGTCCTCCCTTGGCCTATTCTAATCCAATTAGGGTTTTTAACCAATCTTGTGCATCCAATAAGCGATTTTGTGTCATTGGTTGAAGATTTATGTCATTTTCGTTATCCTTCGACTTATTCTAATCCATTTAGTGTTTTTAACCAATCTTGTGCATTCAATAAGTGATTTTGTGTCATTTGTTGAACATTTAGGTCATTTTCGTCATCCTTTGACTTATTCTTATCCAATTAGGGTTTTTAACCAATCTTGTGCATCCAATAAGTGATTTTGTGTCATTGAATTAACATTTTTGTCATTTTTAGTCCTCCCTAAGCTTATTCTAATCCAATTAGGGTTTTTAATCAATCTTGTGCATCCAATAAGTGATTTTTTATCATTGGTTGAACATTTAGGTTATTTTCATCCTCCCTTGGCTTATTCTAATCTAATTAGGGTTTTTAACCAATCTTGTGCATCCAAAAAGTGCGTTTGTGTCATTGGTTGAACATTTAGGTCATTTTCGTTCCCCCTTGACTTATTCTAATCCAAATAGGGTTTTTAACCAATCTTGTGCATCCAATAAGTGATTTTGTGTCATTGAATGAACATTTATGTCATTTTTCGTCCTCCCTAGGCTTATTCTAATCGAATTAGGGTTTTTAACCAATCTTGTGCATACAATAAGTGATTTTTTATCATTGGTTGAATATTTAGGTTATTTTCATCCTCCCTTGGCTTATTCTAATCTAATTAGGGTTTTTAACAGATCTTGTGCATCCAAAAAGTGTTTTTGTGTCATTGATTGAACATTTAGGTCATTTTCGTCCCCCCTTGGCTTATTCTAATCCAATTAGGGTTTTTAACCAATCTTGTGCATCCAATAAGTGATTTTGTGTCATTGGTTGAACATTTAGGTCATTTTCGTCATCCTTTGACTTATTCTTATCCAATTAGGGTTTTTAACCAATCTTGTGCATCCAATAAGTGATTTTGTGTCGTTGGTTGAACATTTAGGTCATTTTCGTCATCCTTCGCCTTATTCTAATCCAATTAGGGTTTTTAACCAATCTTGTGCATCCAATAAGTGATTTTGTGTCATTGAATGAACATTTATGTCATTTTTCGTCCTCCCTAGGCTTATTCTAATCGAATTAGGGTTTTTAACCAATCTTGTGCATACAATAAGTGATTTTTTATCATTGGTTGAATATTTAGGTTATTTTCATCCTCCCTTGGCTTATTCTAATCTAATTAGGGTTTTTAACAGATCTTGTGCATCCAAAAAGTGTTTTTGTGTCATTGATTGAACATTTAGGTCATTTTCGTCCCCCCTTGGCTTATTCTAATCCAATTAGGGTTTTTAACCAATCTTGTGCATCCAATAAGTGATTTTGTGTCATTGGTTGAACATTTAGGTCATTTTCGTCATCCTTTGACTTATTCTTATCCAATTAGGGTTTTTAACCAATCTTGTGCATCCAATAACTGATTTTGTGTCATTGAATTAACATTTATGTCATTTTTAGTCCTCCCTAAGCTTATTCTAATCCAATTAGGGTTTTTAATCAATCTTGTGCATCCAATAAGTGATTTTTTATCATTGGTTGAACATTTAGGTTATTTTCATCCTCCCTTGGCTTATTCTAATCTAATTAGGGTTTTTAACCAATCTTGTGCATCCAAAAAGTGCGTTTGTGTCATTGGTTGAACATTTAGGTCATTTTCGTCCCCCCTTGACTTATTCTAATCCAAATAGGGTTTTTAACCAATCTTGTGCATCCAATAAGTGATTTTGTGTCATTGAATGAACATTTATGTCATTTTTCGTCCTCCCTAGGCTTATTCTAATCGAATTAGGGTTTTTAACCAATCTTGTGCATACAATAAGTGATTTTTTATCATTGGTTGAATATTTAGGTTATTTTCATCCTCCCTTGGCTTATTCTAATCTAATTAGGGTTTTTAACAGATCTTGTGCATCCAAAAAGTGTTGTTGTGTCATTGATTGAACATTTAGGTCATTTTCGTCCCCCCTTGGCTTATTCTAATCCAATTAGGGTTTTTATCCAATCTTTTGCATCCAATAAGTGATTTTGTGTCATTGGTTGAACATTTAGGTCATTTTCGTCATCCTTTGACTTATTCTTATCCAATTAGGGTTTTTAACCAATCTTGTGCATCCAATAAGTGATTTTGTGTCATTGGTTGAACATTTAGGTCATTTTCGTCCTCCCTTGGCCTATTCTAATTCAATTAGAGTTTTTAACCAATCTTGTGCATCCAATAAGTGATTTTGTGTCATTGGTTGAACATTTATGTCATTTTCGTCATCCTTTGACTTATTCTTATCCAATTAGGGATTTTAACCAATCTTGTGCATCCAATAAGTGATTTTGTGTCATTGGTTGAACATTTAGGTCATTTTCGTCCTCCCTTGGCCTATTCTAATCCAATTAGGGTTTTTAACCAATCTTGTGCATCCAATAAG
>JBBPBQ010000004.1:30602418-30723008 GCA_037974755.1 Cicer yamashitae
AATCTTGTGCATTCAATAAGTGATTTTGTGATATTCGTTGAACATTTAGGTCATTTTCGTCATCCTTCGACTTATTCTAATCCAATTAGGGTTTTTAACCAACCTTGTGCATCCAATAAGTGATTTTCTGTCATTGGTTGGACATTTATGTCATTTTCGTCATCCTTCGACTTATTCTAATCCAATTAGGGTTTTTAACCAATCTTGTGCATCCAATAAGTGATTTTGTGTCTTTGGTTGAACATTTAGGTCATTTTCGTCATCCTTCGACTTATTCTAATCCAATTAGGGTTTTTAACCAAGCTTGTGCATCCAATAAGTGATTTTGTGTCATTGATTGGACATTTATGTCATTTTCGTAATCCTTTGACTTATTCTAATCCAATTAGGGTTTTTAACCAAGCTTGTGCATCCAATAAATGATTTTGTGTCATTGGTTGGACATTTATGTCATTTTCGTCATCCTTCGACTTATTCTAATCCAATTAGGGTTTTTAACCAATCTTGTGCATCCAATAAGTGATTTTGTGTCTTTGGTTGAACATTTAGGTCATTTTCGTCATCCTTTGACTTATTCTAATCCAATTAGGGTTTTTAACCAATCTTGTGCATCCAATAAGTGATTTTGTGTCATTGGTTGAACATTTAGGTCATTTTCGTCATCCTTCAACTTATTCTAATCCAATTAGGGTTTTTAACCAATCTTGTGCATCCAATAAGTGATTTTGTGTCATTTGTTGAACATTTAGGTCATTTTCGTCATCCTTCGACTTATTCTAATCCAATTAGGGTTTTTAACCAATCTTGTGCATCCAATAAGTGATTTTGTGTCATTGGTTGGACATTTATGTCATTTTCGTCATCCTTCGACTTATTCTAATCCAATTAGGGTTTTTAACCAATCTTGTGCATCCAATAAGTGATTTTGTGTCTTTGGTTGAACATTTAGGTCATTTTCGTCATCCTTTGACTTATTCTAATCCAATTAGGGTTTTTAACCAATCTTGTGCATCCAATAAGTGATTTTGTGTCATTGGTTGAACATTTAGGTCATTTTCGTCCTCCTTCGACTTATTCTAATCCAATTAGGGTTTTTAACCAATCTTGTGCATCCAATAAGTGATTTTGTGTCATTGGTTGAACATTTAGGTCATTTTCGTCATCCTTCGACTTATTCTAATCCAATTAGGGTTTTTAACCAATCTTGTGCATCCAATAAGTGATTTTGTGTCTTTGGTTGAACATTTAGGTCATTTTCGTCATCCTTTGACTTATTCTTATCCAATTAGGGTTTTTAACCAATCTCGTGCATCCAATAAGTGATTTTGTGTCATTGGTTGAACATTTAGGTCATTTTCGTCATCCTTCAACTTATTCTAATCCAATTAGGGTTTTTAACCAATCTTGTGCATCCAATAAGTGATTTTGTGTCATTTGTTGAACATTTAGGTCATTTTCGTCATCCTTCGACTTATTCTAATCCAATTAGGGTTTTTAACCAATCTTGTGCATCCAATAAGTGATTTTGTGTCATTGGTTGGACATTTAGGTCATTTTCGTCATCCTTCGACTTATTCTAATCCAATTAGGGTTTTTAACCAATCTTATGCATCCAATAAGTGATTTTGTGTCATTGAATGAACATTTATGTCATTTTTCGTCCTCCCTAGGCTTATTCTAATCCAATTAGAGTTTTTAACCAATGTTGTGCATCTTATAAGTGATTTTTTATCATTGGTTGAACATTTAGGTTATTTTCATCCTCCCTTGGCTTATTCTAATCTAATTAGGGTTTTTAACCAATCTTGTGCATCCAAAAAGTGCGTTTGTGTCATTGGTTGAACATTTCTGTCATTTTCGTCCCCCCTTGGCTTATTCTAATCCAATTAGGGTTTTTAACCAATCTTGTGCATCCAATAAGTGATTTTGTGTCGTTGGTTGAACATTTAGGTCATTTTCGTCCTCCTTAGGCTTATTCTATTCCAATTAGAGTTTTTAACCAATCTTGTGCATCCAATAAGAGATTTTGTGTCATTGGTTGAACATTTCGGTCATTTTCGTCCCCCCTTGGCTTATTCTAATCCAATTAAGATATTTAACCAATCATGTGCATCCAATAAGTGATTTTGTGTCATTGGTTGAACATTTAGGTCATTTTCGTCATCCTTCGACTTATTCTAATCCACTTGGGGTTTTTAACCAACCTTTTGCATCCAATAAGTGATTTTGTGTCATTGGTTGGACATTTATGTCATTTTCGTCATCCTTCGACTTATTCTAATCCAATTAGGGTTTTTAACCAATCTTGTGGATCCAAAAAGTGCGTTTGTGTCATTGGTTAAACATTTAGGTTATTTTCGTCATCCTTCGACTTATTCTAATCCAATTAGGGTTTTTAACCAATCTTGTGCATCCAAAAAGTGCGTTTGTGTCATTGGTTAAACATTTAGGTTATTTTCGTCATCCTTCGACTTATTCTAATCCAATTAGGGTTTTTAACCAATCCTGTGCATCCAATAAGTGATTTTGTGTCTTTGGTTGAACATTTAGGTCATTTTCGTCATCCTTTGACTTATTCTTATCCAATTAGGGTTTTTAACCAATCTTGTGCATCCAATAAGTGATTTTGTGTCATTGGTTGAACATTTAGGTCATTTTCGTCATCCTTCAACTTATTCTAATCCAATTAGGGTTTTTAACCAATCTTGTGCATTCAATAAGTGATTTTGTGATATTCGTTGAACATTTAGGTCATTTTCGTCATCCTTCGACTTATTCTAATCCAATTAGGGTTTTTAACCAACCTTGTGCATCCAATAAGTGATTTTCTGTCATTGGTTGGACATTTATGTCATTTTCGTCATCCTTCGACTTATTCTAATCCAATTAGGGTTTTTAACCAATCTTGTGCATCCAATAAGTGATTTTGTGTCTTTGGTTGAACATTTAGGTCATTTTCGTCATCCTTCGACTTATTCTAATCCAATTAGGGTTTTTAACCAAGCTTGTGCATCCAATAAGTGATTTTGTGTCATTGGTTGGACATTTATGTCATTTTCGTCATCCTTTGACTTATTCTAATCCAATTAGGGTTTTTAACCAAGCTTGTGCATCCAATAAGTGATTTTGTGTCATTGGTTGGACATTTATGTCATTTTCGTCATCCTTCGACTTATTCTAATCCAATTAGGGTTTTTAACCAATCTTGTGCATCCAATAAGTGATTTTGTGTCTTTGGTTGAACATTTAGGTCATTTTCGTCATCCTTTGACTTATTCTTATCCAATTAGGGTTTTTAACCAATCTCGTGCATCCAATAAGTGATTTTGTGTCATTGGTTGAACATTTAGGTCATTTTCGTCATCCTTCAACTTATTCTAATCCAATTAGGGTTTTTAACCAATCTTGTGCATCCAATAAGTGATTTTGTGTCATTTGTTGAACATTTAGGTCATTTTCGTCATCCTTCGACTTATTCTAATCCAATTAGGGTTTTTAACCAATCTTGTGCATCCAATAAGTGATTTTGTGTCATTGGTTGGACATTTATGTCATTTTCGTCATCCTTCGACTTATTCTAATCCAATTAGTGTTTTTAACCAATCATGTGCATCCAAAAAGTGCGTTTTTGTCATTGGTTGAACATTTAGGTCATTTTCGTCATCCTTTGACTTATTCTTATCCAATTAGGGTTGTTAACCAATCTTGTGCATCCAATAAGTGATTTTGTGTCATTGGTTGAACATTTAGGTCATTTTCGTCATCCTTCAACTTATTCTAATCCAATTATAGTTTTTAACCAATCTTGTGCATCCAATAAGTGATTTTGTGTCATTTGTTGAACATTTAGGTCATTTTCGTCATCCTTCAACTTATTCTAATCCAATTAGGGTTTTTAACCAATCTTGTGCATCCAATAAGTGATTTTGTGTCATTGGTTGGACATTTATGTCATTTTCGTCATCCTTCGACTTATTCTAATCCAATTAGGATTTTTAACCACACTTGTGCATCCAATAAGTGATTTTGTTTAATTGGTTGGACATTTATGTCATTTTTCGTCCTCCCTAGGCTTATTCTAATCCAATTAGAGTTTTTAACCAATCTTGTGCATCCAAAAAGTGATTTTTTATCATTGGTTGAACATTTAGGTCATTTTCGTCATCCTTCGACTTATTCTAATCCAATTAGGGTTTTTAACCAATCTTGTGCATCCAAAAAGTGCGTTTGTGTCATTGGTTGAACATTTAGGTCATTTTCGTCATCCTTCGACTTATTCTAATCCAATTAGGGTTTTTAACCAATCTTGTGCATCCAATAAGTGATTTTGTGTCTTTGGTTGAACATTTAGGTCATTTTCGTCATCCTTTGACTTATTCTAATCCAATTAGGGTTTTTAACCAATCTTGTGCATCCAATAAGTGATTTTGTGTCATTGGTTGAACATTTAGGTCATTTTCGTCATCCTTCGACTTATTCTAATCCAATTAGGGTTTTTAACCAACCTTGTGCATCCAATAAGTGATTTTGTGTCATTGGTTGGACATTGATGACATTTTCGTCATCCTTCGACTTATTCTAATCCAATTAGGATTTTTAACCATCCTTGTGCATCCAATAAGTGATTTTGTTTAATTGGTTGGACATTTATGTCATTTTTCGTCCTCCCTAGGCTTATTCTAATCCAATTAGAGTTTTTAACCAATCTTGTGCATCCAAAAAGTGATTTTTTATCATTGGTTGAACATTTAGGTTATTTTCATCCACCCTTGGCTTATTCTAATCGAATTAGAGTTTTTAACCAATCTTGTGCATCTTATAAGTGATTTTTTATCATTGGTTGAACATTTAGGTTATTTTCATCCTCCCTTGGCTTATTCTAATCTAATTAGGGTTTTTAACCAATCTTGTGCATCCAAAAAGTGCGTTTGTGTCATTGGTTGAACATTTCTGTCATTTTCGTCCCCCCTTGGCTTATTCTAATCCAATTAGGGTTTTTAACCAATCTTGTGCATCCAATAAGTGATTTTGTGTCGTTGGTTGAACATTTAGGTCATTTTCGTCCTCCTTAGGCTTATTCTATTCCAATTAGAGTTTTTAACCAATCTTGTGCATCCAATAAGAGATTTTGTGTCATTGGTTGGACATTTATGTCATTTTCGTCATCCTTCGACTTATTCTAATCTAATTAGGGTTTTTAACCATTCTTGTGCATCCAAAAAGTGCGTTTGTGTCATTGGTTAAACATTTAGGTCATTTTCGTCATCCTTCGACTTATTCTAATCCAATTAGGGTTTTTAACCAATCCTGTGCATCCAATAAGTGATTTTGTGTCTTTGGTTGAACATTTAGGTCATTTTCGTCATCCTTCAACTTATTCTAATCCAATTAGGGTTTTTAACCAATCTTGTGCATCCAATAAGTGATTTTGTGTCATTTGTTGAACATTTAGGTCATTTTCGTCATCCTTCGACTTATTCTAATCCAATTATTGTTTTTAACCAATCTTGTGCATCCAATAAGTGATTTTGTGTCATTGAATGAACATTTATGTCATTTTTCGTCCTCCCTAGGCTTATTCTAATCCAATTAGAGTTTTTAACCAATGTTGTGCATCTTATAAGTGATTTTTTATCATTGGTTGAACATTTAGGTTATTTTCATCCTCCCTTGGCTTATTCTAATCTAATTAGGGTTTTTAACCAATCTTGTGCATCCAAAAAGTGCGTTTGTGTCATTGGTTGAACATTTCTGTCATTTTCGTCCCCCCTTGGCTTATTCTAATCCAATTAGGGTTTTTAACCAATCTTGTGCATCCAATAAGTGATTTTGTGTCGTTGGTTGAACATTTAGGTCATTTTCGTCCTCCTTAGGCTTATTCTATTCCAATTAGAGTTTTTAACCAATCTTGTGCATCCAATAAGAGATTTTGTGTCATTGGTTGAACATTTCGGTCATTTTCGTCCCCCCTTGGCTTATTCTAATCCAATTAAGATATTTAACCAATCATGTGCATCCAATAAGTGATTTTGTGTCATTGGTTGAACATTTAGGTCATTTTCGTCATCCTTCGACTTATTCTAATCCACTTGGGGTTTTTAACCAACCTTTTGCATCCAATAAGTGATTTTGTGTCATTGGTTGGACATTTATGTCATTTTCGTCATCCTTCGACTTATTCTAATCCAATTAGGGTTTTTAACCAATCTTGTGGATCCAAAAAGTGCGTTTGTGTCATTGGTTAAACATTTAGGTTATTTTCGTCATCCTTCGACTTATTCTAATCCAATTAGGGTTTTTAACCAATCTTGTGCATCCAATAAGTGATTTTGTGTCTTTGGTTGAACATTTAGGTCATTTTCGTCATCCTTTGACTTATTCTTATCCAATTAGGGTTTTTAACCATTCTTGTGCATCCAATAAGTGATTTTGTGTCATTGGTTGAACATTTAGGTCATTTTCGTCATCCTTCAACTTATTCTAATCCAATTAGGGTTTTTAACCAATCTTGTGCATCCAATAAGTGATTTTGTGTCATTTGTTGAACATTTAGGTCATTTTCGTCATCCTTCGACTTATTCTAATCCAATTAGGGTTTTTAACCAATCTTGTGCATCCAATAAGTGATTTTGTGTCATTGGTTGGACATTTATGTCATTTTCGTCATCCTTCGACTTATTCTAATCCAATTAGTGTTTTTAACCAATCATGTGCATCCAAAAAGTGCGTTTTTGTCATTGGTTGAACATTTAGGTCATTTTCGTCATCCTTTGACTTATTCTTATCCAATTAGGGTTGTTAACCAATCTTGTGCATCCAATAAGTGATTTTGTGTCATTGGTTGAACATTTAGGTCATTTTCGTCATCCTTCAACTTATTCTAATCCAATTATAGTTTTTAACCAATCTTGTGCATCCAATAAGTGATTTTGTGTCATTTGTTGAACATTTAGGTCATTTTCGTCATCCTTCAACTTATTCTAATCCAATTAGGGTTTTTAACCAATCTTGTGCATCCAATAAGTGATATTGTGTCATTGGTTGGACATTTATGTCATTTTCGTCATCCTTCGACTTATTCTAATCCAATTACTGTTTTTAACCAATCTTGTGCATCCAAAAAGTGCGTTTGTGTCATTGGTTGAACATTTACGTCATTTTCGTCATCCTTCGACTTATTCTAATCCAATTAGGGTTTTTAACCAATCTTGTGCATCCACTAAGTGATTTTGTGTCTTTGGTTGAACATTTAGGTCATTTTCGTCCTCCATAGGCTTATTCTAATCCAATTAGAGTTTTTAACCAATCTTGTGCATCCAATAAGAGATTTTGTGTCATTGGTTGAACATTTAGGTCATTTTCGTCCTCCCTTGGCTTATTCTTATCTAATTAGGGTTTTTAACCAATCTTGTGCATCCAAAAAGTGCGTTTGTGTCATTGGTTGAGCATTTCGGTCATTTTCGTCCCCCCTTGGCTTATTCTAATCCAATTTGGGTTTTTAACTAATCTTGTGCATCCAATAAGTGAATTTGTGTCTTTGGTTGAACATTTAGGTCATTTTCGTCATCCTTTGACTTATTCTTATCCAATTAGGGTTTTTAACCAATCTTGTGCATCCAATAAGTGATTTTGTGTCATTGGTTGAACATTTAGGTCATTTTCGTCATCCTTCAACTTATTCTAATCCAATTATAGTTTTTAACCAATCTTGTGCATCCAATAAGTGATTTTGTGTCATTTGTTGAACATTTAGGTCATTTTCGTCATCCTTCAACTTATTCTAAGCCAATTATAGTTTTTAACCAATCTTGTGCATCCAATAAGTGATTTTGTGTCATTGGTTGGACATTTATGTCATTTTCGTCATCCTTCGACTTATTCTAATCCAATTAGTGTTTTTAACCAATCATGTGCATCCAAAAAGTGCGTTTTTGTCATTGGTTGAACATTTAGGTCATTTTCGTCATCCTTTGACTTATTCTTATCCAATTAGGGTTGTTAACCAATCTTGTGCATCCAATAAGTGATTTTGTGTCATTGGTTGAACATTTAGGTCATTTTCGTCATCCTTCAACTTATTCTAATCCAATTATAGTTTTTAACCAATCTTGTGCATCCAATAAGTGATTTTGTGTCATTTGTTGAACATTTAGGTCATTTTCGTCATCCTTCAAGTTATTCTAATCCAATTAGGGTTTTTAACCAATCTTGTGCATCCAATAAGTGATATTGTGTCATTGGTTGGACATTTATGTCATTTTTGTCATCCTTCGACTTATTCTAATCCAATTACTGTTTTTAACCAATCTTGTGCATCCAAAAAGTGCGTTTGTGTCATTGGTTGAACATTTACGTCATTTTCGTCATCCTTCGACTTATTCTAATCCAATTAGGGTTTTTAACCAATCTTGTGCATCCACTAAGTGATTTTGTGTCTTTGGTTGAACATTTAGGTCATTTTCGTCCTCCATAGGCTTATTCTAATCCAATTAGAGTTTTTAACCAATCTTGTGCATCCAATAAGAGATTTTGTGTCATTGGTTGAACATTTAGGTCATTTTCGTCCTCCCTTGGCTTATTCTTATCTAATTAGGGCTTTTAACCAATCTTGTGCATCCAAAAAGTGCGTTTGTGTCATTGGTTGAACATTTCGGTCATTTTCGTCCCCCCTTGGCTTATTCTAATCCAATTAGGGTTTTTAACTAATCTTGTGCATCCAATAAGTGATTTTGTGTCTTTGGTTGAACATTTAGGTCATTTTCGTCATCCTTTGACTTATTCTTATCCAATTAGGGTTTTTAACCAATCTTGTGCATCCAATAAGTGATTTTGTGTCATTGGTTGAACAATTAGGTCATTTTCGTCATCCTTCAACTTATTCTAATCCAATTATAGTTTTTAACCAATCTTGTGCATCCAATAAGTGATTTTGTGTCATTTGTTGAACATTTAGGTCATTTCCGTCATCCTTCAACTTATTCTAAGCCAATTATAGTTTTTAACCAATCTTGTGCATCCAATAAGTGATTTTGTGTCATTTGTTGAACATTTAGGTCATTTTCGTCATCCTTCGACTTATTCTAATCCAATTAGGGTTTTTAACCAATCTTGTGCATCCAATAAGTGATATTGTGTCATTGGTTGGACATTTATGTCATTTTCGTCATCCTTCGACTTATTCTAATCCAATTAGTGTTTTTAACCAATCTTGTGCATCCAAAAAGTGCGTTTGTGTCATTGGTTGAACATTTTGGTCATTTTCGTCATCCTTCGACTTATTCTAATCCAATTAGGGTTTTTAACCAATCTTGTGCATCCAATAAGTGATTTTGTGTCTTTGGTTGAACATTTAGGTCATTTTCGTCCCCCCTTGGCTTATTCTAATCCAATTAGGGTTTTTAACTAATCTTGTGCATCCAATAAGTGATTTTGTGTCATTGGTTGAACATTTAGGTCATTTTCGTCCTCCCTTGGCTTATTCTTATCTAATTAGGGTTTTTAACCAATCTTGTGCATCTAAAAAGTGCGTTTGTGTCATTGGTTGAACATTTCGATCATTTTCGTCCCCCCTTGGCTTATTCTAATCCAATTAGGGTTTTTAACCAATCTTGTGCATCCAATAAGTGATTTTGTATCTTTGGTTGAACATTTAGGTCATTTTCGTCATCCTTTGACTTATTCTTATCCAATTAGGGTTTTTAACCAATCTTGTGCATCCAATAAGTGATTTTGTGTCATTGGTTGAACATTTAGGTCATTTTCGTCATCCTTCAACTTATTCTAATCCAATTAAGATATTTAACCAATCATGTGCATCCAATAAGTGATTTTGTGTCATTGGTTGAACATTTAGGTCATTTTCGTCATCCTTCGACTTATTCTAATCCACTTAGGGTTTTTAACCAACCTTTTGCATCCAATAAGTGATTTTGTGTCATTGGTTGGACATTTATGTCATTTTCGTCATCCTTCGACTTATTCTAATCCAATTAGGGTTTTTAACCAATCTTGTGCATCCAAAAAGTGCGTTTGTGTCATTGGTTAAACATTTAGGTTATTTTCGTCATCCTTCGACTTATTCTAATCCAATTAGGGTTTTTAACCAATCCTGTGCATCCAATAAGTGATTTTGTGTCTTTGGTTGAACATTTAGGTCATTTTCGTCATCCTTTGACTTATTCTTATCCAATTAGGGTTTTTAACCAATCTTGTGCATCCAATAAGTGATTTTGTGTCATTGGTTGAACATTTAGGTCATTTTCGTCATCCTTCAACTTATTCTAATCCAATTAGGGTTTTTAACCAATCTTGTGCATCCAATAAGTGATTTTGTGTCATTGGTTGGACATTTATGTCATTTTCGTCATCCTTCGACTTATTCTAATCCAATTAGTGTTTTTAACCAATCATGTGCATCCAAAAAGTGCGTTTTTGTCATTGGTTGAACATTTAGGTCATTTTCGTCATCCTTTGACTTATTCTTATCCAATTAGGGTTGTTAACCAATCTTGTGCATCCAATAAGTGATTTTGTGTCATTGGTTGAACATTTAGGTCATTTTCGTCATCCTTCAACTTATTCTAATCCAATTATAGTTTTTAACCAATCTTGTGCATCCAATAAGTGATTTTGTGTCATTTGTTGAACATTTAGGTCATTTTCGTCATCCTTCAACTTATTCTAATCCAATTAGGGTTTTTAACCAATCTTGTGCATCCAATAAGTGATATTGTGTCATTGGTTGGACATTTATGTCATTTTCGTCATCCTTCGACTTATTCTAATCCAATTACTGTTTTTAACCAATCTTGTGCATCCAAAAAGTGCGTTTGTGTCATTGGTTGAACATTTACGTCATTTTCGTCATCCTTCGACTTATTCTAATCCAATTAGGGTTTTTAACCAATCTTGTGCATCCACTAAGTGATTTTGTGTCTTTGGTTGAACATTTAGGTCATTTTCGTCCTCCATAGGCTTATTGTAATCCAATTAGAGTTTTTAACCAATCTTGTGCATCCAATAAGAGATTTTGTGTCATTGGTTGAACATTTAGGTCATTTTCGTCCTCCCTTGGCTTATTCTTATCTAATTAGGGTTTTTAACCAATCTTGTGCATCCAAAAAGTGCGTTTGTGTCATTGGTTGAGCATTTCGGTCATTTTCGTCCCCCCTTGGCTTATTCTAATCCAATTTGGGTTTTTAACTAATCTTGTGCATCCAATAAGTGAATTTGTGTCTTTGGTTGAACATTTAGGTCATTTTCGTCATCCTTTGACTTATTCTTATCCAATTAGGGTTTTTAACCAATCTTGTGCATCCAATAAGTGATTTTGTGTCATTGGTTGAACATTTAGGTCATTTTCGTCATCCTTCAACTTATTCTAATCCAATTATAGTTTTTAACCAATCTTGTGCATCCAATAAGTGATTTTGTGTCATTTGTTGAACATTTAGGTCATTTTCGTCATCCTTCAACTTATTCTAAGCCAATTATAGTTTTTAACCAATCTTGTGCATCCAATAAGTGATTTTGTGTCATTTGTTGAACATTTAGGTCATTTTCATCATCCTTCGACTTATTCTAATCCAATTAGGGTTTTTAACCAATCTTGTGCATCCAATAAGTGATATTGTGTCATTGGTTGGACATTTATGTCATTTTCGTCATCCTTCGACTTATTCTAATCCAATTAGTGTTTTTAACCAATCTTGTGCATCCAAAAAGTGCGTTTGTGTCATTGGTTGAACATTTAGGTCATTTTCGTCATCCTTCGACTTATTCTAATCCAATTAGGGTTTTTAACCAATCTTGTGCATCCAATAAGTGATTTTGTGTCTTTGGTTGAACATTTAGGTCATTTTCGTCATCCTTTGACTTATTCTAATCCAATTAGGGTTTTTAACCAATCTTGTGCATCCAATAAGTGATTTTGTGTCATTGGTTGAACATTTAGGTCATTTTCGTCATCCTTCAACTTATTCTAATCCAATTAGGGTTTTTAACCAATCATGTGAATCCAATAAGTGATTTTGTGTCATTGGTGGAATATTTAGGTCATTTTCGTCCTCCCTAGCCTTATTCTAATCCAATTAGGGTTTTAAACCAATCTTGTGCATCCAATATGTGATTTTGTGTCATTGGTTGAACATTTAGGTCATTTTCGTCCTCCTTCGACTTATTCTAATCCAATTAGGGTTTTTAACCAATCTTGTGCATCCAATAAGTGATTTTGTGTCATTGGTTGAACATTTAGGTCATTTTCGTCATCCTTCGACTTATTCTAATCCAATTAGGGTTTTTAACCAATCTTGTGCATCCAATAAGTGATTTTGTGTCATTTGTTGAACATTTAGGTCATTTTCGTCATCCTTCGACTTATTCTAATCCAATTATTGTTTTTAACCAATCTTGTGCATCCAATAAGTGATTTTGTGTCATTGAATGAACATTTATGTCATTTTTCGTCCTCCCTAGGCTTATTCTAATCCAATTAGAGTTTTTAACCAATGTTGTGCATCTTATAAGTGATTTTTTATCATTGGTTGAACATTTAGGTTATTTTCATCCTCCCTTGGCTTATTCTAATCTAATTAGGGTTTTTAACCAATCTTGTGCATCCAAAAAGTGCGTTTGTGTCATTGGTTGAACATTTCTGTCATTTTCGTCCCCCCTTGGCTTATTCTAATCCAATTAGGGTTTTTAACCAATCTTGTGCATCCAATAAGTGATTTTGTGTCGTTGGTTGAACATTTAGGTCATTTTCGTCCTCCTTAGGCTTATTCTATTCCAATTAGAGTTTTTAACCAATCTTGTGCATCCAATAAGAGATTTTGTGTCATTGGTTGGACATTTATGTCATTTTCGTCATCCTTCGACTTATTCTAATCTAATTAGGGTTTTTAACCATTCTTGTGCATCCAAAAAGTGCGTTTGTGTCATTGGTTAAACATTTAGGTCATTTTCGTCATCCTTCGACTTATTCTAATCCAATTAGGGTTTTTAACCAATCCTGTGCATCCAATAAGTGATTTTGTGTCTTTGGTTGAACATTTAGGTCATTTTCGTCATCCTTCAACTTATTCTAATCCAATTAGGGTTTTTAACCAATCTTGTGCATCCAATAAGTGATTTTGTGTCATTTGTTGAACATTTAGGTCATTTTCGTCATCCTTCGACTTATTCTAATCCAATTATTGTTTTTAACCAATCTTGTGCATCCAATAAGTGATTTTGTGTCATTGAATGAACATTTATGTCATTTTTCGTCCTCCCTAGGCTTATTCTAATCCAATTAGAGTTTTTAACCAATGTTGTGCATCTTATAAGTGATTTTTTATCATTGGTTGAACATTTAGGTTATTTTCATCCTCCCTTGGCTTATTCTAATCTAATTAGGGTTTTTAACCAATCTTGTGCATCCAAAAAGTGCGTTTGTGTCATTGGTTGAACATTTCTGTCATTTTCGTCCCCCCTTGGCTTATTCTAATCCAATTAGGGTTTTTAACCAATCTTGTGCATCCAATAAGTGATTTTGTGTCGTTGGTTGAACATTTAGGTCATTTTCGTCCTCCTTAGGCTTATTCTATTCCAATTAGAGTTTTTAACCAATCTTGTGCATCCAATAAGAGATTTTGTGTCATTGGTTGGACATTTATGTCATTTTCGTCATCCTTCGACTTATTCTAATCTAATTAGGGTTTTTAACCAATCTTGTGCATCCAAAAAGTGCGTTTGTGTCATTGGTTAAACATTTAGGTCATTTTCGTCATCCTTCGACTTATTCTAATCCAATTAGGGTTTTTAACCAATCTTGTGCATCCAATAAGTGATTTTGTGTCATTGGTTGAACATTTAGGTCATTTTCGTCATCCTTCAACTTATTCTGATGCAATTAGGGTTTTTAACAAATCTTGTGCATCCAGAAAGTGCGTTTGTGTCATTGGTTAAACATTTAGGTCATTTTCGTCATCCTTCGACTTATTCTAATCCAATTAGGGTTTTTAACCAACCTTGTGCATCCAATAAGTGATTTTGTGTCATTGGTTGGACATTTATGTCATTTTCGTCATCGTTCGACTTATTCTAATCCAATTAGGGTTTTTAACCAATCTTTTGCATCCAATAAGTGATTTTGTGTCTTTGGTTGAACATTTAGGTCATTTTCGTCATCCTTTGACTTATTCTTATCCAATTAGGGTTTTTAACCAATCTTGTGCATCCAATAAGTGATTTTGTGTCATTGGTTGAACATTTAGGTCATTTTCGTCATCCTTCAACTTATTCTAATCCAATTATAGTTTTTAACCAATCTTGTGCATCCAATAAGTGATTTTGTGTCATTTGTTGAACATTTAGGTCATTTTCGTCATCCTTCAACTTATTCTAAGCCAATTATAGTTTTTAACCAATCTTGTGCATCCAATAAGTGATTTTGTGTCATTTGTTGAACATTTAGGTCATTTTCATCATCCTTCGACTTATTCTAATCCAATTAGGGTTTTTAACCAATCTTGTGCATCCAATAAGTGATATTGTGTCATTGGTTGGACATTTATGTCATTTTCGTCATCCTTCGACTTATTCTAATCCAATTAGTGTTTTTAACCAATCTTGTGCATCCAAAAAGTGCGTTTGTGTCATTGGTTGAACATTTAGGTCATTTTCGTCATCCTTCGACTTATTCTAATCCAATTAGGGTTTTTAACCAATCTTGTGCATCCAATAAGTGATTTTGTGTCTTTGGTTGAACATTTAGGTCATTTTCATCATCCTTTGACTTATTCTTATCCAATTAGGGTTTTTAACCAATCTTGTGCATCCAATAAGTGATTTTGTGTCATTGGTTGAACATTTAGGTCATTTTCGTCATCCTTCAACTTATTCTAATCCAATTAGGGTTTTTAACCAATCTTGTGCATCCAATAAGTGATTTTGTGTCATTGGTTGGACATTTATGTCATTTTCGTCATCCTTCGACTTATTCTAATCCAATTAGTGTTTTTAACCAATCATGTGCATCCAAAAAGTGCGTTTTTGTCATTGGTTGAACATTTAGGTCATTTTCGTCATCCTTTGACTTATTCTTATCCAATTAGGGTTGTTAACCAATCTTGTGCATCCAATAAGTGATTTTGTGTCATTGGTTGAACATTTAGGTCATTTTCGTCATCCTTCAACTTATTCTAATCCAATTATAGTTTTTAACCAATCTTGTGCATCCAATAAGTGATTTTGTGTCATTTGTTGAACATTTAGGTCATTTTCGTCATCCTTCAACTTATTCTAATCCAATTAGGGTTTTTAACCAATCTTGTGCATCCAATAAGTGATATTGTGTCATTGGTTGGACATTTATGTCATTTTCGTCATCCTTCGACTTATTCTAATCCAATTACTGTTTTTAACCAATCTTGTGCATCCAAAAAGTGCGTTTGTGTCATTGGTTGAACATTTACGTCATTTTCGTCATCCTTCGACTTATTCTAATCCAATTAGGGTTTTTAACCAATCTTGTGCATCCACTAAGTGATTTTGTGTCTTTGGTTGAACATTTAGGTCATTTTCGTCCTCCATAGGCTTATTCTAATCCAATTAGAGTTTTTAACCAATCTTGTGCATCCAATAAGAGATTTTGTGTCATTGGTTGAACATTTAGGTCATTTTCGTCCTCCCTTGGCTTATTCTTATCTAATTAGGGCTTTTAACCAATCTTGTGCATCCAAAAAGTGCGTTTGTGTCATTGGTTGAACATTTCGGTCATTTTCGTCCCCCCTTGGCTTATTCTAATCCAATTAGGGTTTTTAACTAATCTTGTGCATCCAATAAGTGATTTTGTGTCTTTGGTTGAACATTTAGGTCATTTTCGTCATCCTTTGACTTATTCTTATCCAATTAGGGTTTTTAACCAATCTTGTGCATCCAATAAGTGATTTTGTGTCATTGGTTGAACAATTAGGTCATTTTCGTCATCCTTCAACTTATTCTAATCCAATTATAGTTTTTAACCAATCTTGTGCATCCAATAAGTGATTTTGTGTCATTTGTTGAACATTTAGGTCATTTCCGTCATCCTTCAACTTATTCTAAGCCAATTATAGTTTTTAACCAATCTTGTGCATCCAATAAGTGATTTTGTGTCATTTGTTGAACATTTAGGTCATTTTCGTCATCCTTCGACTTATTCTAATCCAATTAGGGTTTTTAACCAATCTTGTGCATCCAATAAGTGATATTGTGTCATTGGTTGGACATTTATGTCATTTTCGTCATCCTTCGACTTATTCTAATCCAATTAGTGTTTTTAACCAATCTTGTGCATCCAAAAAGTGCGTTTGTGTCATTGGTTGAACATTTTGGTCATTTTCGTCATCCTTCGACTTATTCTAATCCAATTAGGGTTTTTAACCAATCTTGTGCATCCAATAAGTGATTTTGTGTCTTTGGTTGAACATTTAGGTCATTTTCGTCCCCCCTTGGCTTATTCTAATCCAATTAGGGTTTTTAACTAATCTTGTGCATCCAATAAGTGATTTTGTGTCATTGGTTGAACATTTAGGTCATTTTCGTCCTCCCTTGGCTTATTCTTATCTAATTAGGGTTTTTAACCAATCTTGTGCATCTAAAAAGTGCGTTTGTGTCATTGGTTGAACATTTCGATCATTTTCGTCCCCCCTTGGCTTATTCTAATCCAATTAGGGTTTTTAACCAATCTTGTGCATCCAATAAGTGATTTTGTATCTTTGGTTGAACATTTAGGTCATTTTCGTCATCCTTTGACTTATTCTTATCCAATTAGGGTTTTTAACCAATCTTGTGCATCCAATAAGTGATTTTGTGTCATTGGTTGAACATTTAGGTCATTTTCGTCATCCTTCAACTTATTCTAATCCAATTAAGATATTTAACCAATCATGTGCATCCAATAAGTGATTTTGTGTCATTGGTTGAACATTTAGGTCATTTTCGTCATCCTTCGACTTATTCTAATCCACTTAGGGTTTTTAACCAACCTTTTGCATCCAATAAGTGATTTTGTGTCATTGGTTGGACATTTATGTCATTTTCGTCATCCTTCGACTTATTCTAATCCAATTAGGGTTTTTAACCAATCTTGTGCATCCAAAAAGTGCGTTTGTGTCATTGGTTAAACATTTAGGTTATTTTCGTCATCCTTCGACTTATTCTAATCCAATTAGGGTTTTTAACCAATCCTGTGCATCCAATAAGTGATTTTGTGTCTTTGGTTGAACATTTAGGTCATTTTCGTCATCCTTTGACTTATTCTTATCCAATTAGGGTTTTTAACCAATCTTGTGCATCCAATAAGTGATTTTGTGTCATTGGTTGAACATTTAGGTCATTTTCGTCATCCTTCAACTTATTCTAATCCAATTAGGGTTTTTAACCAATCTTGTGCATCCAATAAGTGATTTTGTGTCATTTGTTGAACATTTAGGTCATTTTCGTCATCCTTCGACTTATTCTAATCCAATTAGGGTTTTTAACCAATCTTGTGCATCCAATAAGTGATATTGTGTCATTGGTTGGACATTTATGTCATTTTCGTCATCCTTCGACTTATTCTAATCCAATTAGTGTTTTTAACCAATCTTGTGCATCCAAAAAGTGCGTTTGTGTCATTGGTTGAACATTTAGGTCATTTTCGTCATCCTTCGACTTATTCTAATCCAATTAGGGTTTTTAACCAATCTTGTGCATCCAATAAGTGATTTTGTGTCTTTGGTTGAACATTTAGGTCATTTTCGTCCTCCTTAGGCTTATTCTAATCCAATTAGAGTTTTTAACCAATCTTGTGCATCCAATAAGAGATTTTGTGTCATTGGTTGAACATTTAGGTCATTTTCGTCCTCCCTTGGCTTATTCTTATCTAATTAGGGTTTTTAACCAATCTTGTGCATCCAAAAAGTGCGTTTGTGTCATTGGTTGAACATTTCGGTCATTTTCGTCCCCCCTTGGCTTATTCTAATCCAATTAGGATTTTTAACCAATCTTGTGCATCCAATAAGTGATTTTGTGTCATTGGTTGAACATTTAGGTCATTTTCGTCATCCTTCAACTTATTCTAATCCAATTAGGGTTTTTAACCAATCTTGTGCATCCAATAAGTGATTTTGTGTCATTTGTTGAACATTTAGGTCATTTTCGTCATCCTTCAACTTATTCTAAGCCAATTATAGTTTTTAACAAATCTTGTGCATCCAATAAGTGATTTTGTGTCATTTGTTGAACATTTAGGTCATTTTCGTCATCCTTCGACTTATTCTAATCCAATTAGGGTTTTTAACCAATCTTGTGCATCCAATAAGTGATATTGTGTCATTGGTTGGACATTTATGTCATTTTCGTCATCCTTCGACTTATTCTAATCCAATTAGTGTTTTTAACCAATCTTGTGCATCCAAAAAGTGCGTTTGTGTCATTGGTTGAACATTTAGGTCATTTTCGTCATCCTTCGACTTATTCTAATCCAATTAGGGTTTTTAACCAATCTTGTGCATCCAATAAGTGATTTTGTGTCTTTGGTTGAACATTTAGGTCATTTTCATCATCCTTTGACTTATTCTTATCCAATTAGGGTTTTTAACCAATCTTGTGCATCCAATAAGTGATTTTGTGTCATTGGTTGAACATTTAGGTCATTTTCGTCATCCTTCAACTTATTCTAATCCAATTAGGGTTTTTAACCAATCTTGTGCATCCAATAAGTGATTTTGTGTTATTTCTTGAACATTTAGGTCATTTTCGTCATCCTTCGACTTATTATAATCTAGTTAGGGTTTTTAACCAATCTTGTGCATCCAATAAGTGATTTTGTGTCTTTGGTTGAACATTTAGGTCATTTTCGTCATCCTTTGACTTATTCTAATCCAATTAGGGTTTTTAACCAATCTTGTGCATCCAATAAGTGATTTTGTGTCATTGAATGAACATTTAGGTTATTTTCATCCTCCCTAGGATTATTCTAATCCAATTAGGGTTTTTAACCAATCTTGTGCATCCAATAAGAGACTTTGTGTCATTGGTTGAACATTTAGGTCACATTCGTCCTCCTTAGGCTTATTCTAATCCAATTAGGGTTTTTAACCAATCTTGTGCATCCAATAAGTGATTTTGTGTCGTTGGTTGAACATTTAGGTCATTTTCGTCCTCCTTAGGCTTATTCTAATCCAATTAGGGTTTTTAACCAATCTTGTGCATCCAATAAGTGATTTTGTGTCATTGGTTGAACATTTAGGTCATTTTCGTCATCCTTTGACTTATTCTTATCCAATTAGGGTTTTTAACCAATCTTGTGCATCCAATAAGTGATTTTGTGTCATTGGTTGAACATTTAGGTCATTTTCGTCATCCTTCAACTTATTCTGATGCAATTAGGGTTTTTAACAAATCTTGTGCATCCAGAAAGTGCGTTTGTGTCATTGGTTAAACATTTAGGTCATTTTCGTCATCCTTCGACTTATTCTAATCCAATTAGGGTTTTTAACCAACCTTGTGCATCCAATAAGTGATTTTGTGTCATTGGTTGGACATTTATGTCATTTTCGTCATCGTTCGACTTATTCTAATCCAATTAGGGTTTTTAACCAATCTTTTGCATCCAATAAGTGATTTTGTGTCTTTGGTTGAACATTTAGGTCATTTTCGTCATCCTTTGACTTATTCTTATCCAATTAGGGTTTTTAACCAATCTTGTGCATCCAATAAGTGATTTTGTGTCATTGGTTGAACATTTAGGTCATTTTCGTCATCCTTCAACTTATTCTAATCCAATTATAGTTTTTAACCAATCTTGTGCATCCAATAAGTGATTTTGTGTCATTTGTTGAACATTTAGGTCATTTTCGTCATCCTTCAACTTATTCTAAGCCAATTATAGTTTTTAACCAATCTTGTGCATCCAATAAGTGATTTTGTGTCATTTGTTGAACATTTAGGTCATTTTCATCATCCTTCGACTTATTCTAATCCAATTAGGGTTTTTAACCAATCTTGTGCATCCAATAAGTGATATTGTGTCATTGGTTGGACATTTATGTCATTTTCGTCATCCTTCGACTTATTCTAATCCAATTAGTGTTTTTAACCAATCTTGTGCATCCAAAAAGTGCGTTTGTGTCATTGGTTGAACATTTAGGTCATTTTCGTCATCCTTCGACTTATTCTAATCCAATTAGGGTTTTTAACCAATCTTGTGCATCCAATAAGTGATTTTGTGTCTTTGGTTGAACATTTACGTCATTTTCGTCCTCCTTAGGCTTATTCTAATCCAATTAGAGTTTTTAACCAATCTTGTGCATCCAATAAGAGATTTTGTGTCATTGGTTGAACATTTAGGTAATTTTCGTCCTCCCTTGGCTTATTCTTATCTAATTAGGGTTTTTAACCAATCTTGTGCATCCAAAAAGTGCGTTTGTGTCATTGGTTGAACATTTCGATCATTTTCGTCCCCCCTTGGCTTATTCTAATCCAATTAGGGTTTTTAACCAATCTTGTGCATCCAATAAGTGATTTTGTATCTTTGGTTGAACATTTAGGTCATTTTCGTCATCCTTTGACTTATTCTTATCCAATTAGGGTTTTTAACTTGTGCATCCAATAAGTGATTTTGTGTCA
The DNA here is from genome assembly GCA_037974755.1 of Cicer yamashitae. Lineage (NCBI taxonomy): Eukaryota > Viridiplantae > Streptophyta > Magnoliopsida > Fabales > Fabaceae > Cicer > Cicer yamashitae. The sequence goes on from JBBPBQ010000004.1 coordinate 30,623,053, forward strand.
TTGGTTGAACATTTAGGTCATTTTCGTCATCCTTCAACTTATTCTAATCCAATTAAGATATTTAACCAATCATGTGCATCCAATAAGTGATTTTGTGTCATTGGTTGAACATTTAGGTCATTTTCGTCATCCTTCGACTTATTCTAATCCACTTAGGGTTTTTAACCAACCTTTTGCATCCAATAAGTGATTTTGTGTCATTGGTTGGACATTTATGTCATTTTCGTCATCCTTCGACTTATTCTAATCCAATTAGGGTTTTTAACCAATCTTGTGCATCCAAAAAGTGCGTTTGTGTCATTGGTTAAACATTTAGGTTATTTTCGTCATCCTTCGACTTATTCTAATCCAATTAGGGTTTTAAACCAATCTTGTGCATCCAATAAGTGATTTTGTGTCTTTGGTTGAACATTTAGGTCATTTTCGTCATCCTTTGACTTATTCTTATCCAATTAGGGTTTTTAACCAATCTTGTGCATCCAATAAGTGATTTTGTGTCATTGGTTGAACATTTAGGTCATTTTCGTCATCCTTCAACTTATTCTAATCCAATTAGGGTTTTTAACCAATCTTGTGCATCCAATAAGTGATTTTGTGTCATTTGTTGAACATTTAGGTCATTTTCGTCATCCTTCGACTTATTCTAATCCAATTAGGGTTTTTAACCAATCTTGTGCATCCAATAAGTGATTTTGTGTCATTGGTTGGACATTTATGTCATTTTCGTCATCCTTCGACTTATTCTAATCCAATTAGTGTTTTTAACCAATCATGTGCATCCAAAAAGTGCGTTTTTGTCATTGGTTGAACATTTAGGTCATTTTCGTCATCCTTTGACTTATTCTTATCCAATTAGGGTTGTTAACCAATCTTGTGCATCCAATAAGTGATTTTGTGTCATTGGTTGAACATTTAGGTCATTTTCGTCATCCTTCAACTTATTCTAATCCAATTATAGTTTTTAACCAATCTTGTGCATCCAATAAGTGATTTTGTGTCATTTGTTGAACATTTAGGTCATTTTCGTCATCCTTCAACTTATTCTAATCCAATTAGGGTTTTTAACCAATCTTGTGCATCCAATAAGTGATATTGTGTCATTGGTTGGACATTTATGTCATTTTCGTCATCCTTCGACTTATTCTAATCCAATTAGTGTTTTTAACCAATCTTGTGCATCCAATAAGTGATATTGTGTCATTGGTTGGACATTTATGTCATTTTCGTCATCCTTCGACTTATTCTAATCCAATTACTGTTTTTAACCAATCTTGTGCATCCAAAAAGTGCGTTTGTGTCATTGGTTGAACATTTACGTCATTTTCGTCATCCTTCGACTTATTCTAATCCAATTAGGGTTTTTAACCAATCTTGTGCATCCACTAAGTGATTTTGTGTCTTTGGTTGAACATTTAGGTCATTTTCGTCCTCCATAGGCTTATTCTAATCCAATTAGAGTTTTTAACCAATCTTGTGCATCCAATAAGAGATTTTGTGTCATTGGTTGAACATTTAGGTCATTTTCGTCCTCCCTTGGCTTATTCTTATCTAATTAGGGCTTTTAACCAATCTTGTGCATCCAAAAAGTGCGTTTGTGTCATTGGTTGAACATTTCGGTCATTTTCGTCCCCCCTTGGCTTATTCTAATCCAATTAGGGTTTTTAACTAATCTTGTGCATCCAATAAGTGATTTTGTGTCTTTGGTTGAACATTTAGGTCATTTTCGTCATCCTTTGACTTATTCTTATCCAATTAGGGTTTTTAACCAATCTTGTGCATCCAATAAGTGATTTTGTGTCATTGGTTGAACATTTAGGTCATTTTCGTAATCCTTCAACTTATTCTAATCCAATTAGGGTTTTTAACCAATCTTGTGCATCCAATAAGTGATTTTGTGTCATTGGTTGAACATTTAGGTCATTTTCGTCATCCTTCGACTTATTCTAATCCAATTAGGGTTTTTAACCAACCTTGTGCATCCAATAAGTGATTTTGTGTCATTGGTTGGACATTTATGTCATTTTCGTCATCCTTCGACTTATTCTAATCCAATTAGGGTTTTTAACCAATCTTGTGCATCCAAAAAGTGCGTTTGTGTCATTGGTTAAACATTTAGGTTATTTTCGTCATCCTTCGACTTATTCTAATCCAATTAGGGTTTTAAACCAATCTTGTGCATCCAATAAGTGATTTTGTGTCTTTGGTTGAACATTTAGGTCATTTTCGTCATCCTTTGACTTATTCTTATCCAATTAGGGTTTTTAACCAATCTTGTGCATCCAATAAGTGATTTTGTGTCATTGGTTGAACATTTAGGTCATTTTCGTCATCCTTCAACTTATTCTAATCCAATTAGGGTTTTTAACCAATCTTGTGCATCCAATAAGTGATTTTGTGTCATTTGTTGAACATTTAGGTCATTTTCGTCATCCTTCGACTTATTCTAATCCAATTAGGGTTTTTAACCAATCTTGTGCATCCAATAAGTGATTTTGTGTCATTGGTTGGACATTTATGTCATTTTCGTCATCCTTCGACTTATTCTAATCCAATTAGTGTTTTTAACCAATCATGTGCATCCAAAAAGTGCGTTTTTGTCATTGGTTGAACATTTAGGTCATTTTCGTCATCCTTTGACTTATTCTTATCCAATTAGGGTTGTTAACCAATCTTGTGCATCCAATAAGTGATTTTGTGTCATTGGTTGAACATTTAGGTCATTTTCGTCATCCTTCAACTTATTCTAATCCAATTATAGTTTTTAACCAATCTTGTGCATCCAATAAGTGATTTTGTGTCATTTGTTGAACATTTAGGTAATTTTCGTCATCCTTCAACTTATTCTAAGCCAATTATAGTTTTTAACCAATCTTGTGCATCCAATAAGTGATTTTGTGTCATTTGTTGAACATTTAGGTCATTTTCGTCATCCTTCGACTTATTCTAATCCAATTAGGGTTTTTAACCAATCTTGTGCATCCAATAAGTGATATTGTGTCATTGGTTGGACATTTATGTCATTTTCGTCATCCTTCGACTTATTCTAATCCAATTAGTGTTTTTAACCAATCTTGTGCATCCAAAAAGTGCGTTTGTGTCATTGGTTGAACATTTAGGTCATTTTCGTCATCCTTCGACTTATTCTAATCCAATTAGGGTTTTTAACCAATCTTGTGCATCCAATAAGTGATTTTGTGTCTTTGGTTGAACATTTAGGTCATTTTCGTCCTCCTTAGGCTTATTCTAATCCAATTAGAGTTTTTAACCAATCTTGTGCATCCAATAAGAGATTTTGTGTCATTGGTTGAACATTTAGGTAATTTTCGTCCTCCCTTGGCTTATTCTTATCTAATTAGGGTTTTTAACCAATCTTGTGCATCCAAAAAGTGCGTTTGTGTCATTGGTTGAACATTTCAGTCATTTTCGTCCCCCCTTGGCTGATTCTAATCCAATTAGGGTTTTTAACCAATCTTGTGCATCCAATAAGTGATTTTGTATCTTTGGTTGAACATTTAGGTCATTTTCGTCATCCTTTGACTTATTCTAATCCAATTAGTGTTTTTAACCAATCTTGTGCATCCAAAAAGTGCATTTGTGTCTTTGGTTGAACATTTAGGTCATTTTCGTCATCCTTTGACTTATTCTTATCCAATTAGGGTTTTTAACCAATCTTGTGCATCCAATAAGTGATTTTGTGTCATTGGTTGAACATTTAGGTCATTTTCGTCATCCTTCAACTTATTCTAATCCAATTAGGGTTTTTAACCAATCATGTGCATCCAATAAGTGATTTTGTGTCATTTGTTGAACATTTAGGTCATTTTCGTCATCCTTCGACTTATTCTAATCCAATTAGGGTTTTTAACCAACCTTGTGCATCCAATAAGTGATTTTGTGTCATTGGTTGGACATTGATGACATTTTCGTCATCCTTCGACTTATTCTAATCCAATTAGGATTTTTAACCATCCTTGTGCATCCAATAAGTGATTTTGTTTAATTGGTTGGACATTTATGTCATTTTTCGTCCTCCCTAGGCTTATTCTAATCCAATTAGAGTTTTTAACCAATCTTGTGCATCCAAAAAGTGATTTTTTATCATTGGTTGAACATTTAGGTTATTTTCATCCTCCCTTGGCTTATTCTAATCCAATTAGAGTTTTTAACCAATCTTGTGCATCTTATAAGTGATTTTTTATCATTGGTTGAACATTTAGGTTATTTTCATCCTCCCTTGGCTTATTCTAATCTAATTAGGGTTTTTAACCAATCTTGTGCATCCAAAAAGTGCGTTTGTGTCATTGGTTGAACATTTCTGTCATTTTCGTCCCCCCTTGGCTTATTCTAATCCAATTAGGGTTTTTAACCAATCTTGTGCATCCAATAAGTGATTTTGTGTCGTTGGTTGAACATTTAGGTCATTTTCGTCCTCCTTAGGCTTATTCTAATCCAATTAGAGTTTTTAACCAATCTTGTGCATCCAATAAGTGATTTTGTGTCATTGGTTGAACATTTAGGTCATTTTCGTCATCCTTTGACTTATTCTTATCCAATTAGGGTTTTTAACCAATCTTGTGCATCCAATAAGTGATTTTGTGTCATAGGTTGAACATTTAGGTCATTTTCGTCCTCCCTTTGCCTATTCTAATCCAATTAGGGTTTTTAACCAATCTTGTGCATCCAATAAGTGATTTTGTGTCATTGGTTGAACATTTAGGTCATTTTCGTCATCCTTCGACTTATTCTAATCCAATTAGGGTTTTTAACCAATCTTGTGCATCCAATAAGTGATTTTGTGTCATTGGTTGGACATTTTTGTCATTTTCCTCATCCTTCGACTTATTCTAATCCAATTAGGGTTTTAAACCAATCTTGTGCATCCAAAAAGTGCGTTTGTGTCATTGGTTGAACATTTAGGTCATTTTCGTCATTCTTCGACTTATTCTAATCCAATTAGGATTTTTAACCAATCTTGTGCATCCAATAAGTGTTTTTGTGTCATTGGTTGAACATTTAGGTCATTTTCGTCCTCCCTTGGCCTATTCTAATCCAATTAGGATTTTTAACCAATCTTGTGCATCCAATAAGTGATTTTGTGTCATTGGTTGATCATTTAGGTCATATTCGTCATCCTTCGACTTATTCTAATCCAATTAGGGTTTTTAACCAATCTTGTGCATCCAATAAGTGATTTTGTGTCATTGGTTGAACATTTAGGTCATTTTCATCATCCTTTGACTTATTCTTATCCAATTAGGGTTTTTAACCAATCTTGTGCATCCAATAAGTGATTTTGTGTCATTGGTTGAACATTTAGGTCATTTTCGTCCTCCCTTGTCCTATTCTAATCCAATTAGGGTTTTTAACCAATCTTGTGCATCCAATAAGTGATTTTGTGTCATTGGTTGAACATTTAGGTCATTTTCGTCATCCTTCGACTTATTCTAATCCAATTAGGGTTTTTAACCAACCTTGTGCATCCAATAAGTGATTTTGTGTCATTGGTTGGACATTTATGTCATTTTCGTCATCCTTCGACTTATTCTAATCCAATTAGGGTTTTTAACCAATCTTGTGCATCCAATAAGTGATTTTGTGTCTTTGGTTGAACATTTAGGTCATTTTCGTCATCCTTTGACTTATTCTAATCCAATTAGGGTTTTTAACCAATCTTGTGCATCCAATAAGTGATTTTGTGTCATTGGTTGAACATTTAGGTCATTTTCGTCATCCTTCAACTTATTCTAATCCAATTAGGGTTTTTAACCAATCATGTGCATCCAATAAGTGATTTTGTGTCATTTGTTGAACATTTAGGTCATTTTCGTCATCCTTCGACTTTTTCTAATCCAATTAGGGTTTTTAACCAACCTTGTGCATCCAATAAGTGATTTTGTGTCATTGGTTGGACATTTATGTCATTTTCGTCATCCTTCGACTTATTCTAATCCAATTAGGATTTTTAACCAACCTTGTGCATCCAATAAGTGATTTTGTTTAATTGGTTGGACATTTATGTCATTTCTCGTCCTCCCTAGGCTTATTCTAATTCAATTAGAGTTTTTAACCAATCTTGTGCATCCAAAAAGTGATTTTTTATCATTGGTTGAACATTTAGGTTATTTTCATCCTCCCTTGGCTTATTCTAATCCAATTAGAGTTTTTAACCAATCTTGTGCATCTTATAAGTGATTTTTTATCATTGGTTGAACATTTAGGTTATTTTCATCCTCCCTCGGCTTATTCTAATCTAATTAGGGTTTTTAAACAATCTTGTGCATCCAAAAAGTGCGTTTGTGTCATTGGTTGAACATTTCTTTCATTTTCGTCCCCCCTTGGCTTATTCTAATCCAATTAGGGTCTTTAACCAATCTTGTGCATCCAATAAGTGATTTTGTGTCGTTGGTTGAACATTTAGGTCATTTTCGTCCTCCTTAGGCTTATTCTAATCCAATTAGAGTTTTTAACCCATCTTGTGCATCCAATAAGAGATTTTGTGTCATTGGTTGAACATTTAGGTCATTTATGTCCTCCTTTAGCTTATTCTAATCTAATTAATGTTTTTAACCAATCTTGTGCATCCAAAAAGTACGTTTGTGTCATTGGTTGAACATTTCGGTCATTTTCGTCCCCCTTGGCTTATTCTAATCCAATTAAGATATTTAACAAATCATGTACATCCAATAAGTGATTTTGTGTTATTGGTTGAACATTTAGGTCATTTTCGTAATCCTTCGACTTATTCTAATCCAATTAGGGTTTTTAACCAATCTTGTGCATCCAATAAGTGATTTTGTGTCATTGGTTGAACATTTAGGTCATTTTCGTCATCCTTCAACTTATTCTAATCCAATTAGGGTTTTTAACCAACCTTGTGCATCCAATAAGTGATTTTGTGTCATTGGTTGGACATTTATGTCATTTTCGTCATCCTTCGACTTATTCTAATCCAATTAGGGTTTTTAACCAATCTTGTGCATCCAATAAGTGATTTTGTGTCTTTGGTTGAACATTTAGGTCATTTTCGTCATCCTTTGACTTATTCTTATCCAATTAGGGGTTTTAACCAATCTTGTGCATCCAATAAGTGATTTTGTGTCATTGGTTGAATATTTAGGTCATTTTCGTCATCCTTCAACTTATTCTAATCCAATTAGGGTTTTTAACCAATCATGTGCATCCAATAAGTGATTTTGTGTCATTTGTTGAACATTTAGGTCATTTTCGTTATCCTTCGACTTATTCTAATCCAATTAGGGTTTTTAACCAACCTTGTGCATCCAATAAGTGATTTTGTGTCATTGGTTGGACATTTATGTCATTTTCGTCATCCTTCGACTTATTCTAATCCAATTAGGGTTTTTAACCAACCTTGTGCATCCAATAAGTGATTTTGTGTCATTGGTTGGACATTTATGTCATTTTCGTCATCCTTCGACTTATTCTAATCCAATTAGTGTTTTTAACCAATCTTGTGCATCCAAAAAGTGCGATTGTGTCATTGGTTCAACATTTAGGTCATTTTCGTCATCCTTCGACTTATTCTAATCCAATTAGGGTTTTTAACCAATCTTGTGCATCCAATAAGTGATTTTGTGTCATTGGTTGAACATTTAGGTCTTTTTCGTCCTCCCTTGTCCTATTCTAATGCAATTAGGGTTTTTAACCAATCTTGTGCATCAAATAAGTGATTTTGTGTCATTGGTTGAACATTTAGGTCATTTTCGTCATCCTTCGACTTATTCTAATCCAATTAGGGTTTTTAACCAATCTTGTGCATCCAATATATGATTTTGTGTCATTGGTTGAACATTTAGGTCGTTTTCGTCCTCCTTAGGCTTATTCTAATCCAATAAGAGTTTTTAACCAATCTTGTGCATCCAATAAGAGATTTTGTGTCATTGGTTGAACATTTAGGTCATTTTCGTCCTCCCTTGGCTTATTCTTATCTAATTAGGGTTTTTAACCAATCTTGTGCATCCAAAAAGTGCGTTTGTGTCATTGGTTGAACATTTTGGTCATTTTCGTCCCCCCTTGGCTTATTCTAATCCAATTAGGATTTTTAACCAATCTTGTGCATCCAATAAGTGATTTTGTGTCTTTGGTTGAACATTTAGGTCAATTTCGTCATCCTTTGACTTATTCTTATCCAATTAGGGTTTTTAACCAATCTTGTGCATCCAATAAGTGATTTTGTGTCATTGGTTGAACATTTAGGTCATTTTCGTCATCCTTCGACTTATTCTAATCCAATTAGGGTTTTTAACCAACCTTGTGCATCCAATAAGTGATTTTGTGTCATTGGTTGGACATTTTTGTCATTTTCGTCATCCTTCGACTTATTCTAATCCAATTACGGTTTTAAACCAATCTTGTGCATCCAAAAAGTGCGTTTGTGTCATTGGTTGAACATTTAGGTCATTTTCGTCATTCTTCGACTTATTCTAATCCAATTAGGATTTTTAACCAATCTTGTGCATACAATAAGTGTTTTTGTGTCATTGGTTGAACATTTAGGTCATTTTCGTCCTCCCTTGGCCTATTCTAATCCAATTAGGATTTTTAACCAATCTTGTGCATCCAATAAGTGATTTTGTGTCATTGGTTGATCATTTAGGTCATATTCGTCATCCTTCGACTTATTCTAATCCTATTAGGGTTTTTAACCAATCTTGTGCATCCAATAAGAGATTTTGTGTCATTGGTTGAACATTTAGGTCACATTCGTCCTCCTTAGGCTTATTCTAATCCAATTAGGGTTTTTAACCAATCTTGTGCATCCAATAAGTGATTTTGTGTCGTTGGTTGAACATTTAGGTCATTTTCGTCCTCCTTAGGCTTATTCTAATCCAATTAGGGTTTTTAACCAATCTTGTGCATCCAATAAGTGATTTTGTCTCATTGGTTGAACATTTAGGTCATTTTCGTCATCCTTTGACTTATTCTTATCCAATTAGGGTTTTTAACCAATCTTGTGCATCCAATAAGTGATTTTGTGTCATTGGTTGAACATTTAGGTCATTTTCGTCCTCCCTTGTCCTATTCTAATCCAATTAGGGTTTTTAACCAATCTTGTGCATCCAATAAGTGATTTTGTGTCATTGGTTGAACATTTAGGTCATTTTCGTCATCCTTCGACTTATTCTAATCCAATTAGGGTTTTTAACCAATCTTGTGCATCCAATATGTGATTTTGTGTCTTTGGTTGAACATTTAGGTCATTTTGGTCATCCTTCGACTTATTCTAATCCAATTAGGGTTTTTAACCAATCTTGTGCATCCAATAAGTGATTTTGTGTCATTGGTTGAACATTTAGGTCAATTTCGTCATCCTTCAACTTATTCTAATCCAATTAGGGTTTTTAACCAATCTTGTGCATCCAATAAGTGATTTTGTGTCATTGGTTGAACATTTAGGTCATTTTCGTCATCCTTTGACTTATTCTTATCCAATTAGGGTTTTTAACCAATCTTGTGCATCCAATAAGTGATTTTGTGTCATTGGTTGAACATTTAGGTCATTTTCGTCATCCTTCAACTTATTCTGATGCAATTAGGGTTTTTAACAAATCTTGTGCATCCAGAAAGTGCGTTTGTGTCATTGGTTAAACATTTAGGTCATTTTCGTCATCCTTCGACTTATTCTAATCCAATTAGGGTTTTTAACCAACCTTGTGCATCCAATAAGTGATTTTGTGTCATTGGTTGGACATTTATGTCATTTTCGTCATCCTTCGACTTATTCTAATCCAATTAGGGTTTTTAACCAATCTTTTCCATCCAATAAGTGATTTTGTGTCTTTGGTTGAACATTTAGGTCATTTTCGTCATCCTTTGACTTATTCTTATCCAATTAGGGTTTTTAACCAATCTTGTGCATCCAATAAGTGATTTTGTGTCATTGGTTGAACATTTAGGTCATTTTCGTCATCCTTCAACTTATTCTAATCCAATTATAGTTTTTAACCAATCTTGTGCATCCAATAAGTGATTTTGTGTCATTTGTTGAACATTTAGGTCATTTTCGTCATCCTTCAACTTATTCTAAGCCAATTATAGTTTTTAACCAATCTTGTGCATCCAATAAGTGATTTTGTGTCATTTGTTGAACATTTAGGTCATTTTCATCATCCTTCGACTTATTCTAATCCAATTAGGGTTTTTAACCAATCTTGTGCATCCAATAAGTGATATTGTGTCATTGGTTGGACATTTATGTCATTTTCGTCATCCTTCGACTTATTCTAATCCAATTAGTGTTTTTAACCAATCTTGTGCATCCAATAAGTGATATTGTGTCATTGGTTGGACATTTATGTCATTTTCGTCATCCTTCGACTTATTCTAATCCAATTACTGTTTTTAACCAATCTTGTGCATCCAAAAAGTGCGTTTGTGTCATTGGTTGAACATTTACGTCATTTTCGTCATCCTTCGACTTATTCTAATCCAATTAGGGTTTTTAACCAATCTTGTGCATCCAATAAGTGATTTTGTGTCATTGGTTGAACATTTAGGTCATTTTCGTCATCCTTCGACTTATTCTAATCCTATTAGGGTTTTTAACCAATCTTGTGCATCCAATAAGAGATTTTGTGTCATTGGTTGAACATTTAGGTCATTTTCGTCCTCCCTTGGTTTATTCTAATCCAATTAGGGTTTTTAACCAACCTTGTGCATCCAATAAGTGATTTTGTGTCATTGGTTGGACAATTATGTCATTTTCGTCATCCTTCGACTTATTCTAATCCAATTAGGGTTTTTAACCAATCTTGGGCATCCAAAAATTGTGTTTGTGTCATTGGTTGAACATTTAGGTCATTTTTGTCATCCTTCGACTTATTCTAATCCAACTAGGGTTTTAACCAATCTTGTGCATCCAAAAAGTGCGTTTGTGTCATTGGTTGAACATTTAGGTCATTTTCGTCATCCTTCGACTTATTCTAATCCAATTAGGGTTTTTAACCAATCTTGTGCATCCAATAAGTGATTTTGTGTCTTTGGTTGAACATTTAGGTCATTTTCATCATCCTTTGACTTATTCTTATCCAATTAGGGTTTTTAACCAATCTTGTGCATCCAATAAGTGATTTTGTGTCATTGGTTGAACATTTAGGTCATTTTCGTCATCCTTCAACTTATTCTAATCCAATTAGGGTTTTTAACCAATCTTGTGCATCCAATAAGTGATTTTGTGTTATTTCTTGAACATTTAGGTCATTTTCGTCATCCTTCGACTTATTATAATCTAGTTAGGGTTTTTAACCAATCTTGTGCATCCAATAAGTGATTTTGTGTCTTTGGTTGAACATTTAGGTCATTTTCGTCATCCTTTGACTTATTCTAATCCAATTAGGGTTTTTAACCAATCTTGTGCATCCAATAAGTGATTTTGTGTCATTGAATGAACATTTAGGTTATTTTCATCCTCCCTAGGATTATTCTAATCCAATTAGGGTTTTTAACCAATCTTGTGCATCCAATAAGAGACTTTGTGTCATTGGTTGAACATTTAGGTCACATTCGTCCTCCTTAGGCTTATTCTAATCCAATTAGGGTTTTTAACCAATCTTGTGCATCCAATAAGTGATTTTGTGTCGTTGGTTGAACATTTAGGTCATTTTCGTCCTCCTTAGGCTTATTCTAATCCAATTAGGGTTTTTAACCAATCTTGTGCATCCAATAAGTGATTTTGTGTCATTGGTTGAACATTTAGGTCATTTTCGTCATCCTTCGACTTATTCTAATCCAATTAGGGTTTTTAACCAATCTTGTGCATCCAATAAGTGATTTTGTGTCTTTGGTTGAACATTTAGGTCATTTTCGTCATCCTTCGACTTATTCTAATCCAATTAGGGTTTTTAACCAATCTTGTGCATCCAATAAGTGATTTTGTGTCTTTGGTTGAACATTTAGGTCATTTTCGTCATCCTTTGACTTATTCTTATCCAATTAGGGTTTTTAACCAATCTTGTGCATCCAATAAGTGATTTTGTGTCATTGGTTGAACATTTAGGTCATTTTCGTCATCCTTCAACTTATTCTAATCCAATTAGGGTATTTAACCAATCTTGTGCATCCAATAAGTGATTTTGTGTCATTGGTTGAACATTTAGGTCATTTTCGTCATCCTTCGACTTATTCTAATCCAATTAGGGTTTTTAACCAACCTTGTGCATCCAATAAGTAATTTTGTGTCATTGGTTGGACATTTTTGTCATTTTCGTCATCCTTCGACTTATTCTAATCCAATTAGGGTTTTTAACCAACCTTGTGCATCCAATAAGTAATTTTGTGTCATTGGTTGGACATTTTTGTCATTTTCGTCATCCTTCGACTTATTCTAATCCAATTAGGGTTTTAAACCAATCAAGTGCATCCAAAAAGTGCGTTTGTGTCATTGGTTGAACATTTAGGTCATTTTCGTCATTCTTCGACTTATTCTAATCCAATTAGGATTTTTAACCAATCTTGTGCATCCAATAAGTGTTTTTGTGTCATTGGTTGAACATTTAGGTCATTTTCGTCCTCCCTTGGCCTATTCTAATCCAATTAGGATTTTTAACCAATCTTGTGCATCCAATAAGTGATTTTGTGTCATTGGTTGATCATTTAGGTCATATTCGTCATCCTTCGACTTATTCTAATCCTATTAGGGTTTTTAACCAATCTTGTGCATCCAATAAGTGATTTTGTGTCATTGGTTGAACATTTATGTCATTTTCGTCATCCTTTGACTTATTCTTATCCAATTAGGGTTTTTAACTAATCTTGTGCATCCAATAAGTGATTTTGTGTCATTGGTTGATCATTTAGGTCATTTTTGTCCTCCCTTGTCCTATTCTAATCCAATTAGGGTTTTTAACCAATCTTGTGCATCCAATAAGTGATTTTGTGTCATTGGTTGAACATTTAGGTAATTCTCGTCATCCTTCGACTTATTCTAATCCAATTAGGGTTTTTAACCAATCTTGTGCATCCAATATGTGATTTTGTGTCATTGGTTGAACATTTAGGTCATTTTCGTCCTCCTTAGGCTTATTCTAATCCAATAAGAGTTTTTAACCAATCTTGTCCATCCAATAAGAGATTTTGTGTCATTGGTTGAACATTTAGGTCATTTTCGTCCTCCCTTGGCTTATTCTTATCTAATTAGGGTTTTTAACCAATCTTGTGCATCCAAAAAGTGCGTTTGTGTCATTGGTTGAACATTTCGGTCATTTTCGTCCCCCCTTGGCTTATTCTAATCCAATTAGGATTTTTAACCAATCTTGTGCATCCAATAAGTGATTTTGTGTCATTGGTTGAACATTTAGGTCATTTTCGTCATCCTTCGACTAATTCTAATCCAATTAGGGTTTTTAACCAATCTTGTGCATCCAAAAAGTGCGTTTGTGTAATTGGTTGGACATTTATGTCATTTTCGTCATCCTTCGACTTATTCTAATCCAATTAGGGTTTTTAACCAATCTTGTGCATCCAAAAAGTGCGTTTGTGTCATTGGTTGAACATTTAGGTCATTTTCGTCATCGTTCGACTTATTCTAATCCAATTAGGGATTTTAACCAATCTTGTGCATCCAATAAGTGATTTTGTGTCTTTGGTTGAACATTTAGGTCATTTTCGTCATCCTTTGACTTATTCTTATCCAATTAGGGTTTTTAACCAATCTTGTGCATCCAATAAGTGATTTTGTGTCATTGGTTGAACATTTAGGTCATTTTCGTCATCCTTCAACTTATTCTAATCCAATTAGGGTTTTTAACCAATCTTGTGCATCCAATAAGTGATTTTGTGTCTTTGGTTGAACATTTAGGTCATTTTCGTCATCCTTCGACTTATTCTAATCCAATTAGGGTTTTTAACCAATCTTGTGCATCCAATAAGTGATTTTGTGTCATTGGTTGAACATTTAGGTCATTTTCGTCCTCCCTTGTCCTATTCTAATCCAATTAGGGTTTTTAACCAATCTTGTGCATCCAATAAGTGATTTTGTGTCATTGGTTGAACATTTAGGTCATTTTCGTCATCCTTCGACTTATTCTAATCCAATTAGGGTTTTTAACCAATCTTGTGCATCCATTATATGATTTTGTGTCATTGGTTGAACATTTAGGTCATTTTCGTCCTCCATAGGCTTATTCTAATCCAATAAGAGTTTTTAACCAATCTTGTGCATCCAATAAGAGATTTTGTGTCATTGGTTGAATATTTAGGTCATTTTCGTCCTCCCTTGGCTTATTCTTATCTAATTAGGGTTTTTAACCAATCTTGTGCATCCAAAAAGTGCGTTTGTGTCATTGGTTGAACATTTAGGTCATTTTCGTCCCCCCTTGGCTTATTCTAATTCAATTAAGATATTTAACCAATCATGTGCATCCAATAAGTGATTTTGTGTTATTGGTTGAACATTTAGGTCATTTTCGTCATCCTTCGACTTATTCTAATCCAATTAGGGTTTTTAACCAACCTTGTGCATCCAATAAGTGATTTTGTGTCATTGGTTGGACATTTATGTCATTTTCGTCATCCTTCGACTTATTCTAATCCAATTAGGGTTTTTAACCAACCTTGTGCATCCAATAAGTGATTTTGTGTCATTGGTTGGACATTTATGTCATTTTCGTCATCCTTCGACTTATTCTAATCCAATTAGTGTTTTTAACCAATCTTGTGCATCCAAAAAGTGCGATTGTGTCATTGGTTCAACATTTAGGTCATTTTCGTCATCCTTCGACTTATTCTAATCCAATTAGGGTTTTTAACCAATCTTGTGCATCCAATAAGTGATTTTGTGTCATTGGTTGAACATTTAGGTCTTTTTCGTCCTCCCTTGTCCTATTCTAATGCAATTAGGGTTTTTAACCAATCTTGTGCATCAAATAAGTGATTTTGTGTCATTGGTTGAACATTTAGGTCATTTTCGTCATCCTTCGACTTATTCTAATCCAATTAGGGTTTTTAACCAATCTTGTGCATCCAATATATGATTTTGTGTCATTGGTTGAACATTTAGGTCGTTTTCGTCCTCCTTAGGCTTATTCTAATCCAATAAGAGTTTTTAACCAATCTTGTGCATCCAATAAGAGATTTTGTGTCATTGGTTGAACATTTAGGTCATTTTCGTCCTCCCTTGGCTTATTCTTATCTAATTAGGGTTTTTAACCAATCTTGTGCATCCAAAAAGTGCGTTTGTGTCATTGGTTGAACATTTCGGTCATTTTCGTCCCCCATTGGATTATTCTAATCCAATTAGGATTTTTAACCAATCTTGTGCATCCAATAAGTGATTTTGTGTCATTGGTTGAACATTTAGGTCATTTTCGTCATCCTTCGACTTATTCTAATCCAATTTGGGTTTTTAACCAACCTTGTGCATCCAATAAGTGATTTTGTGTAATTGGTTGGACATTTATGTCATTTTCGTCATCCTTCGACTTATTCTAATCCAATTAGGGTTTTTAACCAATCTTGTGCATCCAAAAAGTGCGTTTGTGTCATTGGTTGAACATATAGGTCATTTTCGTCATCCTTCGACTTATTCTTATCCAATTAGGGTTTTTAACCAATCTTGTGCATCCAATAAGTGATTTTGTGTCATTGGTTGAACATTTAGGTCATTTTCGTCATCCTTCAACTTATTCTAATCCAATTAGGGTTTTTAACCAATCATGTGCATCCAATAAGTGATTTTGTGTCATTTGTTGAACATTTAGGTCATTTTCGTCATCCTTCGACTTTTTCTAATCCAATTAGGGTTTTTAACCAACCTTGTGCATCCAATAAGTGATTTTGTGTCATTGGTTGGACATTGATGACATTTTCGTCATCCTTCGACTTATTCTAATCCAATTAGGATTTTTAACCATCCTTGTGCATCCAATAAGTGATTTTGTTTAATTGGTTGGACATTTATGTCATTTTTCGTCCTCCCTAGGCTTATTCTAATCCAATTAGAGTTTTTAACCAATCTTGTGCATCCAAAAAGTGATTTTTTATCATTGGTTGAACATTTAGGTTATTTTCATCCTCCCTTGGCTTATTCTAATCCAATTAGAGTTTTTAACCAATCTTGTGCATCTTATAAGTGATTTTTTATCATTGGTTGAACATTTAGGTTATTTTCATCCTCCCTTGGCTTATTCTAATCTAATTAGGGTTTTTAACCAATCTTGTGCATCCAAAAAGTGCGTTTGTGTCATTGGTTGAACATTTCTGTCATTTTCGTCCCCCCTTGGCTTATTCTAATCCAATTAGGGTCTTTAACCAATCTTGTGCATCCAATAAGTGATTTTGTGTCGTTGGTTGAACATTTAGGTCATTTTCGTCGTCCTTAGGCTTATTCTAATCCAATTAGAGTTTTTAACCAATCTTGTGCATCCAATAAGAGATTTTGTGTCATTGGTTGAACATTTAGGTCATTTTTGTCCTCCCTTGGCTTATTCTAATCTAATTAAGGTTTTTAACCAATCTTGTGCATCCAAAAAGTACGTTTGTGTCATTGGTTGAACATTTCGGTCATTTTCGTCCCCCTTGTCTTATTCTAATCCAATTATGATATTTAACAAATCTTGTGCATCCAATAAGTGATTTTGTGTTATTGGTTGAACATTTAGGTCATTTTCGTCGTCCTTCGACTTATTCTAATCCAATTAGGGTTTTTAACCAATCTTGTGCATCCAATAAGTGATTTTGTGTCTTTGGTTGAACATTTAGGTCATTTTCGTCCTCCTTAGGCTTATTCTAATCCAATTAGAGTTTTTAACCAATCTTGTGCATCCAATAAGAGATTTTGTGTCATTGGTTGAACATTTAGGTCATTTTCGTCCTCCCTTGGCTTATTCTTATCTAATTAGGGTTTTTAACCAATCTTGTACATCCAAAAAGTGCGTTTGTGTCATTGGTTGAACATTTTGGTCATTTTCGTCCCCCCTTGGCTTATTCTAATCCAATTAGGATTTTTAACCAATCTTGTGCATCCAATAAGTGATTTTGTGTCTTTGGTTGAACATTTAGGTCATTTTCGTCATCCTTTGACTTATTCTTATCCAATTAGGGTTTTTAACCAATCTTGTGCATCCAATAAGTGATTTTGTGTCATTGGTTGAACATTTAGGTCATTTTCGTCATCCTTTGACTTATTCTTATCCAATTAGGGTTTTTAACCAATCTTTTGCATCCAATAAGTGATTTTGTGTCATTGGTTGAACATTTAGGTCATTTTCGTCATCCTTCAACTTATTCTAATCCAATTAGGGTTTTTAACCAATCTTGTGCATCCAATAAGTGATTTTGTGTTATTTCTTGAACATTTAGGTCATTTTCGTCATCCTTCGACTTATTATAATCCAGTTAGGGTTTTTAACCAATCTTGTGCATCCAATAAGTGATTTTGTGTCTTTGGTTGAACATTTAGGTCATTTTCGTCATCCTTTGACTTATTCTAATCTAATTAGGGTTTTTAACCAATCTTGTGCATCCAATAAGTGATTTTGTGTCATTGAATGAACATTTAGGTTATTTTCATCCTCCCTAGGATTATTCTAATCCAATTAGGGTTTTTAACCAATCTTGTGCATCCAATAAGAGACTTTGTGTCATTGGTTGAACATTTAGGTCACATTCGTCCTCCTTAGGCTTATTCTAATCCAATTAGGGTTTTTAACCAATCTTGTGCATCCAATAAGTGATTTTGTGTCGTTGGTTGAACATTTAGGTCATTTTCGTCCTCCTTAGGCTTATTCTAATCCAATTAGGGTTTTTAACCAATCTTGGGCATCCAATAAGTGATTTTGTGTCATTGGTTGAACATTTAGGTCATTTTCGTCCTCCCTTGGCTTATTCTTATCTAATTAGGGTTTTTAACCAATCTTGTGCATCCAAAAAGTGCGTTTGTGTCATTGGTTGAACATTTCGGTCATTTTCGTCCCCCATTGGATTATTCTAATCCAATTAGGATTTTTAACCAATCTTGTGCATCCAATAAGTGATTTTGTGTCATTGGTTGAACATTTAGGTCATTTTCGTCATCCTTCGACTTATTCTAATCCAATTTGGGTTTTTAACCAACCTTGTGCATCCAATAAGTGATTTTGTGTAATTGGTTGGACATTTATGTCATTTTCGTCATCCTTCGACTTATTCTAATCCAATTAGGGTTTTTAACCAATCTTGTGCATCCAAAAAGTGCGTTTTTGTCATTGGTTGAACATTTAGGTCATTTTCGTCATCCTTCGACTTATTCTAATCCAATTAGGATTTTTAACCAATCTTGTGCATCCAATAAGTGATTTTGTGTCATTGGTTGAACATTTAGGTCATTTTCGTCATCCTTCGACTTATTCTAATCCAATTTGGGTTTTTAACCAACCTTGTGCATCCAATAAGTGATTTTGTGTAATTGGTTGGACATTTATGTCATTTTCGTCATCCTTCGACTTATTCTAATCCAATTAGGGTTTTTAACCAATCTTGTGCATCCAAAAAGTGCGTTTGTGTCATTGGTTGAACATTTAGGTCATTTTCGTCATCCTTCGACTTATTCTAATCCAATGATGGTTTTTAACCAATCTTGTGCATCCAATAAGTGATTTTGTGTCTTTGGTTGAACATTTAGGTCATTTTCGTCATCCTTTGACTTATTCTTATCCAATTAGGGTTTTTAACCAATCTTGTGCATCCAATAAGTGATTTTGTGTCATTGGTTGAACATTTAGGTCGTTTTCGTCATCCTTCAACTTATTCTAATCCAATTAGGATTTTTAACTAATCATGTGCATCCAATAAGTGATTTTGTGTCATTTGTTGAACATTTAGGTCATTTTCGTCATTCTTCGACTTATTCTAATCCAATTAGGGTTTTTAACCAACCTTGTGCATCCAATAAGTGATTTTGTGTCATTGGTTGGACATTTTTGTCATTTTCGTCATCCTTCGACTTATTCTAATCCAATTAGGATTTTTAACCAACCTTGTGCATCCAATAAGTGATTTTGTTTAATTGGTTGGACATTTATGTCATTTTTCGTCCTCCCTAGGCTTATTCTAATCCAATTAGAGTTTTTAACCAATCTTGTGCATCCAAAAAGTGATTTTTTATCATTGGTTGAACATTTAGGTTATTTTCATCCTCCCTTGGCTTATTCTAATCCAATTAGAGTTTTTAACCAATCTTGTGCATCTTATAAGTGATTTTTTATCATTGGTTGAACATTTAGGTTATTTTCATCCTCCCTTGGCTTATTCTAATCTAATTAGGGTTTTTAACAAATCTTTTGCATCCAAAAAGTGCGTTTGTGTCATTGCTTGAACATATCTGTCATTTTCGTCCCCCCTTGGCTTATTCTAATCCAATTAGGGTTTTTAACCAATCTTGTGCATCCAATAAGTGATTTTGTGTCGTTGGTTGAACATTTAGGTCATTTTCGTCCTCCTTAGGCTTATTCTAATCCAATTAGAGTTTTTAACCAATCTTGTGCATCCAATAAGAGATTTTGTGTCATTGGTTGAACATTTAGGTCATTGTTGTCCTCCCTTGGCTTATTCTAATCTAATTAAGGTTTTTAACCAATCTTGTTCATCCAAAAAGTGCGTTTGTGTCATTGGTTGAACATTTCGGTCATTTTCGTCCCCCCTTGGCTTATTCTAATTCAATTAAGATATTTAACCAATCATGTGCATCCAATAAGTGATTTTGTGTTATTGGTTGAACATTTAGGTCATTTTCGTCATCCTTCGACTTATTCTAATCCAATTAGGGTTTTTAACCAACCTTGTGCATCCAATAAGTGATTTTGTGTCATTGGTTGGACATTTATGTCATTTTCGTCATCCTTCGACTTATTCTAATCCAATTAGTGTTTTTAACCAATCTTGTGCATCCAAAAAGTGCGATTGTGTCATTGGTTCAACATTTAGGTCATTTTCGTCATCCTTCGACTTATTCTAATCCAATTAGGGTTTTTAACCAATCTTGTGCATCCAATAAGTGATTTTGTGTCATTGGTTGAACATTTAGGTCTTTTTCGTCCTCCCTTGTCCTATTCTAATGCAATTAGGGTTTTTAACCAATCTTGTGCATCAAATAAGTGATTTTGTGTCATTGGTTGAACATTTAGGTCATTTTCGTCATCCTTCGACTTATTCTAATCCAATTAGGGTTTTTAACCAATCTTGTGCATCCAATATATGATTTTGTGTCATTGGTTGAACATTTAGGTCGTTTTCGTCCTCCTTAGGCTTATTCTAATCCAATAAGAGTTTTTAACCAATCTTGTGCATCCAATAAGAGATTTTGTGTCATTGGTTGAACATTTAGGTCATTTTCGTCCTCCCTTGGCTTATTCTTATCTAATTAGGGTTTTTAACCAATCTTGTGCATCCAAAAAGTGCGTTTGTGTCATTGGTTGAACATTTTGGTCATTTTCGTCCCCCCTTGGCTTATTCTAATCCAATTAGGATTTTTAACCAATCTTGTGCATCCAATAAGTGATTTTGTGTCTTTGGTTGAACATTTAGGTCAATTTCGTCATCCTTTGACTTATTCTTATCCAATTAGGGTTTTTAACCAATCTTGTGCATCCAATAAGTGATTTTGTGTCATTGGTTGAACATTTAGGTCATTTTCGTCATGCTTCAACTTATTCTAATCCAATTAGGGTTTTTAACCAATCATGTGCATCCAATAAGTGATTTTGTGTCATTTGTTGAACATTTAGGTCATTTTCGTCATCCTTCGACTTATTCTAATCCAATTAGGGTTTTTAACCAACCTTGTGCATCCAATAAGTGATTTTGTGTCATTGGTTGGACATTTATGTCATTTTCGTCATCCTTCGACTTATTCTAATCCAATTAGGATTTTTAACGAACCTTGTGCATCCAATAAGTGATTTTGTTTAATTGGTTGGACATTAATGTCATTTTTCGTCCTCCCTAGGCTTATTCTAATCCAATTAGAGTTTTTAACCAATCTTGTGCATCCAAAAAGTGATTTTTTATCATTGGTTGAACATCTAGGTCGTTTTCGTCATCCTTCGACTTATTCTAATCCAATTAGGGTTTTTAACGAACCTTGTGCATCCAATAAGTGATTTTGTGTAATTGGTTGGACATTTATGTCATTTTCGTCATCCTTCGACTTATTCTAATCCAATTAGGGTTTTTAACCAATCTTGTGCATCCAAAAAGTGCGTTTGTGTCATTGGTTGAACATTTAGGTCATTTTCGTCATCCTTCGACTTATTCTAATCCAATTAGGGTTTTTAACCAATCTTGTGCATCCAATAAGTGATTTTGTGTCTTTGGTTGAACATTTAGGTCATTTTCATCATCCTTTGACTTATTCTTATCCAATTAGGGTTTTTAACCAATCTTGTGCATCCAATAAGTGATTTTGTGTCATTGGTTGAACATTTAGGTCATTTTCGTCATCCTTCAACTTATTCTAATCCAATTAGGGTTTTTAACCAATCTTGTGCATCCAATAAGTGATTTTGTGTTATTTCTTGAACATTTAGGTCATTTTCGTCATCCTTCGACTTATTATAATCTAGTTAGGGTTTTTAACCAATCTTGTGCATCCAATAAGTGATTTTGTGTCTTTGGTTGAACATTTAGGTCATTTTCGTCATCCTTTGACTTATTCTAATCCAATTAGGGTTTTTAACCAATCTTGTGCATCCAATAAGTGATTTTGTGTCATTGAATGAACATTTAGGTTATTTTCATCCTCCCTAGGATTATTCTAATCCAATTAGGGTTTTTAACCAATCTTGTGCATCCAATAAGAGACTTTGTGTCATTGGTTGAACATTTAGGTCACATTCGTCCTCCTTAGGCTTATTCTAATCCAATTAGGGTTTTTAACCAATCTTGTGCATCCAATAAGTGATTTTGTGTCGTTGGTTGAACATTTAGGTCATTTTCGTCCTCCTTAGGCTTATTCTAATCCAATTAGGGTTTTTAACCAATCTTGTGCATCCAATAAGTGATTTTGTGTCATTGGTTGAACATTTAGGTCATTTTCGTCCTCCCTTGGCTTATTCTAATCCAATTAGGGTTTTTAACCAATCTTGTGCATCCAATATGTGATTTTGTGTCATTGGTTGAACATTTAGGTCATTTTCGTCCTCCCTAGGCTTATTCTAATCCAATTAGGATTTTTAACCAATCTTGTGGATCCAATATGTGATTTTGTGTCATTTTGTGTCATTTGATGAAAATGTAGGTCATTTTCGTCCTCCCTAGGCTTATTCTAATCCAATTAGCATTTTTAACCAATCTCATGCATCCAATATGTGATTTTGTGTCATTTTGTGTCATTGGTTGAACATTTAGGTCATTTTCGTCCTCCCTAGGCTTATTCTAATCCAATTAGGGTTTTTAACCAATCTTGTGCATCCAATATGTGATTTTGTGTCATTGGTTGAACATTTAGGTCATTTTCGTCATCCTTCGACTTATTCTAATCCAATTAGGGTTTTTAACCAATCTTGTGCATCCAATAAGTGATTTTGTGTCATTGGTTGAACATTTAGGTCATTTTCGTCCTCCCTAGGCTTATTATAATCCAATTAGGGTTTTTAACCAATCTTGTGCATCCAATAAGTGCGTTTGTGTCATGGGTTGAACATTTAGGTCATTTTCGTCATTCTTTGACTTATTCTAATCCAATTTGGGTTTTTAACCAATCTTGTGCATCCAATAAGTGATTTTGTGTCATTGGTTGAACATTTAGTTCATTTTCGTCCTCCCTAGGTTTATTCTAATCCAATTAGGGTTTTTAACCAATCTTGTACATCCAATATGGGATTTTGTGTCATTGGTCGAACATTTAGGTCATTTTCGTCCTCCAAAGGCTTATTCTAATCCAATTAGGGTTTTTAACCAATCTTGTGCATAAAATAAGTGCGTTTGTGTCATTGGTTGAACATTTAGGTCATTTTCGTCATCCTTCGACTTATTCTAATCCAATTAGGGTTTTTAACCAATCTTGTGCATCCAATAAGTGATTTTGTGTCATTTGTTGAACATTTAGGTCATTTTCGTCATCCTTCGACTTATTCTAATCCAATTAGGGTTTTTAACCAACCTTGTGCATCCAATAAGTGATTTTGTGTCATTGGTTGGACATTGATGACATTTTCGTCATCCTTCGACTTATTCTAATCCAATTAGGATTTTTAACCATCCTTGTGCATCCAATAAGTGATTTTGTTTAATTGGTTGGACATTTATGTCATTTTTCGTCCTCCCTAGGCTTATTCTAATCCAATTAGAGTTTTTAACCAATCTTGTGCATCCAAAAAGTGATTTTTTATCATTGGTTGAACATTTAGGTTATTTTCATCCACCCTTGGCTTATTCTAATCGAATTAGAGTTTTTAACCAATCTTGTGCATCTTATAAGTGATTTTTTATCATTGGTTGAACATTTAGGTTATTTTCATCCTCCCTTGGCTTATTCTAATCTAATTAGGGTTTTTAACCAATCTTGTGCATCCAAAAAGTGCGTTTGTGTCATTGGTTGAACATTTCTGTCATTTTCGTCCCCCCTTGGCTTATTCTAATCCAATTAGGGTCTTTAACCAATCTTGTGCATCCAATAAGTGATTTTGTGTCGTTGGTTGAACATTTAAGTCATTTTCGTCCTCCTTAGGCTTATTCTAATCCAATTAGAGTTTTTAACCAATCTTGTGCATCCAATAAAAGATTTTGTGTCATTGGTTGAACATTTAGGTCATTTTTGTCCTCCCTTGGCTTATTCTAATCTAATTAAGGTTTTTAACCAATCTTGTGCATCCAAAAAGTACGTTTGTGTCATTGGTTGAACATTTCGGTCATTTTCGTCCCCCTTGGCTTATTCTAATCCAATTAAGATATTTAACAAATCATGTACATCCAATAAGTGATTTTGTGTTATTGGTTGAACATTTAGGTCATTTTCGTCATCCTTCGACTTATTCTAATCCAATTAGGGTTTTTAACCAATCTTGTGCATCCAATAAGTGATTTTGTGTCATTGGTTGAACATTTA
Source organism: Cicer yamashitae (assembly GCA_037974755.1). NCBI lineage: Eukaryota > Viridiplantae > Streptophyta > Magnoliopsida > Fabales > Fabaceae > Cicer > Cicer yamashitae. The sequence goes on from JBBPBQ010000004.1 coordinate 30,647,090, forward strand.
GGTCATTTTCGTCCTCCTTCGACTTATTCTAATCCAATTAGGGTTTTTAACCAATCTTGTGCATCCAATAAGTGATTTTGTGTCATTGGTTGAACATTTAGGTCATTTTCGTCATCCTTCGACTTATTCTAATCCAATTAGGGTTTTTAACCAATCTTGTGCATCCATTATATGATTTTGTGTCATTGGTTGAACATTTAGGTCATTTTCGTCCTCCATAGGCTTATTCTAATCCAATAAGAGTTTTTAACCAATCTTGTGCATCCAATAAGAGATTTTGTGTCATTGGTTGAATATTTAGGTCATTTTCGTCCTCCCTTGGCTTATTCTTATCTAATTAGGGTTTTTAACCAATCTTGTGCATCCAAAAAGTGCGTTTGTGTCATTGGTTGAACATTTAGGTCATTTTCGTCCCCCCTTGGCTTATTCTAATTCAATTAAGATATTTAACCAATCATGTGCATCCAATAAGTGATTTTGTGTTATTGGTTGAACATTTAGGTCATTTTCGTCATCCTTCGACTTATTCTAATCCAATTAGGGTTTTTAACCAACCTTGTGCATCCAATAAGTGATTTTGTGTCATTGGTTGGACATTTATGTCATTTTCGTCATCCTTCGACTTATTCTAATCCAATTAGGGTTTTTAACCAACCTTGTGCATCCAATAAGTGATTTTGTGTCATTGGTTGGACATTTATGTCATTTTCGTCATCCTTCGACTTATTCTAATCCAATTAGTGTTTTTAACCAATCTTGTGCATCCAAAAAGTGCGATTGTGTCATTGGTTCAACATTTAGGTCATTTTCGTCATCCTTCGACTTATTCTAATCCAATTAGGGTTTTTAACCAATCTTGTGCATCCAATAAGTGATTTTGTGTCTTTGGTTGAACATTTAGGTCATTTTCGTCCTCCTTAGGCTTATTCTAATCCAATTAGAGTTTTTAACCAATCTTGTGCATCCAATAAGAGATTTTGTGTGATCGGTTGAACATTTAGGTCATTTTCGTCCTCCCTTGGCTTATTCTTATCTAATTAGGGTTTTTAACCAATCTTGTGCATCCAAAAAGTGCGTTTGTGTCATTGGTTGAACATTTCGGTCATTTTCGTCCCCCCTTGGCATATTCTAATCCAATTAGGGTTTTTAACCAATCTTGTGCATCCAATAAGTGATTTTGTGTCTTTGGTTGAACATTTAGATCATTTTCGTCATCCTTCGACTTATTCTAATCCAATTAGGATTTTTAACCAATCTTGTGCATCCAATAAGTGATTTTGTGTCATTGGTTGAACATTTAGGTCATTTTCGTCCTCCCTTGTCCTATTCTAATCCAATTAGGGTTTTTAACCAATCTTGTGCATCAAAAAAGTGATTTTGTGTCATTGGTTGAACATTTAGGTCATTTTCGTCATCCTTCGACTTATTCTAATCCAATTAGGGTTTTTAACCAATCTTGTGCATCCAATATATGATTTTGTGTCATTGGTTGAACATTTAGGTCGTTTTCGTCCTCCTTAGGCTTATTCTAATCCAATAAGAGTTTTTAACCAATCTTGTGCATCCAATAAGAGATTTTGTGTCATTGGTTGAACATTTAGGTCATTTTCGTCCTCCCTTGGCTTATTCTTATCTAATTAGGGTTTTTAACCAATCTTGTGCATCCAAAAAGTGCGTTTGTGTCATTGGTTGAACATTTTGGTCATTTTCGTCCCCCCTTGGCTTATTCTAATCCAATTAGGATTTTTAACCAATCTTGTGCATCCAATAAGTGATTTTGTGTCTTTGGTTGAACATTTAGGTCAATTTCGTCATCCTTTGACTTATTCTTATCCAATTAGGGTTTTTAACCAATCTTGTGCATCCAATAAGTGATTTTGTGTCATTGGTTGAACATTTAGGTCATTTTCGTCATGCTTCAACTTATTCTAATCCAATTAGGGTTTTTAACCAATCATGTGCATCCAATAAGTGATTTTGTGTCATTTGTTGAACATTTAGGTCATTTTCGTCATCCTTCGACTTATTCTAATCCAATTAGGGTTTTTAACCAACCTTGTGCATCCAATAAGTGATTTTGTGTCATTGGTTGGACATTTATGTCATTTTCGTCATCCTTCGACTTATTCTAATCCAATTAGGATTTTTAACGAACCTTGTGCATCCAATAAGTGATTTTGTTTAATTGGTTGGACATTAATGTCATTTTTCGTCCTCCCTAGGCTTATTCTAATCCAATTAGAGTTTTTAACCAATCTTGTGCATCCAAAAAGTGATTTTTTATCATTGGTTGAACATCTAGGTCGTTTTCGTCATCCTTCGACTTATTCTAATCCAATTAGGGTTTTTAACGAACCTTGTGCATCCAATAAGTGATTTTGTGTAATTGGTTGGACATTTATGTCATTTTCGTCATCCTTCGACTTATTCTAATCCAATTAGGGTTTTTAACCAATCTTGTGCATCCAAAAAGTGCGTTTGTGTCATTGGTTGAACATTTAGGTCATTTTCGTCATCCTTCGACTTATTCTAATCCAATTAGGGTTTTTAACCAATCTTGTGCATCCAATAAGTGATTTTGTGTCTTTGGTTGAACATTTAGGTCATTTTCATCATCCTTTGACTTATTCTTATCCAATTAGGGTTTTTAACCAATCTTGTGCATCCAATAAGTGATTTTGTGTCATTGGTTGAACATTTAGGTCATTTTCGTCATCCTTCAACTTATTCTAATCCAATTAGGGTTTTTAACCAATCATATGCATCCAATAAGTGATTTTGTGTCATTTGTTGAACATTTAGGTCATTTTCGTCATCCTTCGACTTATTCTAATCCAATTAGGGTTTTTAACCAACCTTGTGCATCCAATAAGTGATTTTGTGTCATTGGTTGGACATTTATGTCATTTTCGTCATCCTTCGACTTATTCTAATCCAATTAGGATTTTTAACCAACCTTGTGCATCCAATAAGTGATTTTGTTTAATTGGTTGGACATTTATGTCATTTTTCGTCCTCCCTAGGCTTATTCTAATTCAATTAGAGTTTTTAACCAATCTTGTGCATCCAAAAAGTGATTTTTTATCATTGGTTTAACATTTAGGTTATTTTCATCCTCCCTTGGCTTATTCTAATCCAATTTGAGTTTTTAACCAATCTTGTGCATCTTATAAGTGATTTTTTATCATTGGTTGAACATTTAGGTTATTTTCATCCTCCCTTGGCTTATTCTAATCTAATTAGGGTTTTTAACCAATCTTGTGCATCCAAAAAGTGCGTTTGTGTCATTGGTTGAACATTTCTGTCATTTTCGTCCCCCCTTGGCTTATTCTAATCCAATTAGGGTCTTTAACCAATCTTGTGCATCCAATAAGTGATTTTGTGTCGTTGGTTGAACATTTAGGTCATTTTCGTCCTCCTTAGGCTTATTCTAATCCAATTAGTGTTTTTAACCAATCTTGTGCATTCAATAAGAGATTTTGTGTCATTGGTTGAACATTGAGGTCATTTTTGTCCTCCCTTGGCTTATTCTAATCTAATTAAGGTTTTTAACCAATCTTGTGCATCCAAAAAGTACGTTTGTGTCATTGGTTGAACATTTCGGTCATTTTCGTCCCCCTTGGCTTATTCTAATCCAATTAAGATATTTAACAAATCATGTACATCCAATAAGTGATTTTGTGTTATTGGTTGAACATTTAGGTCATTTTCGTCATCCTTCGACTTATTCTAATCCAATTAGGGTTTTTAACCAATCTTGTGCATCCAATAAGTGATTTTGTGTCATTGGTTGAACATTTAGGTCATTTTCGTCATCCTTCAACTTATTCTAATCCAATTAGGGTTTTTAACCAACCTTGTGCATCCAATAAGTGATTTTGTGTCATTGGTTGGACATTTTTGTCATTTTCGTCATCCTTCGACTTATTCTAATCCAATTAGGGTTTTAAACCAATCTTGTGCATCCAAAAAGTGCGTTTGTGTCATTGGTTGAACATTTAGGTCATTTTTGTCATTTTCGACTTATTCTAATCCAATTAGGATTTTTAACCAATCTTGTGCATCCAATAAGTGTTTTTGTGTCATTGGTTGAACATTTAGGTCATTTTCGTCCTCCCTTGGCCTATTCTAATCCAATTAGGATTTTTAACCAATCTTGTGCATCCAATAAGTGATTTTGTGTCATTGGTTGAACATTTAGGTCATTTTCGTCCTCCCTTGGCCTATTCTAATCCAATTAGGATTTTTAACCAATCTTGTGCATCCAATAAGTGATTTTGTGTCTTTGGTTGAACATTTAGGTCATTTTCGTCCTCCTTAGGCTTATTCTAATCCAATTAGAGTTTTTAACCAATCTTGTGCATCCAATAAGAGATTTTGTGTCATTGGTTGAACATTTAGGTCATTTTCGTCCTCCCTTGGCTTATTCTTATCTAATTAGGGTTTTTAACCAATCTTGTGCATCCAAAAAGTGCGTTTGTGTCATTGGTTGGACATTGATGACATTTTCGTCATCCTTCGACTTATTCTAATCCAATTAGGATTTTTAACCATCCTTGTGCATCCAATAAGTGATTTTGTTTAATTGGTTGGACATTTATGTCATTTTTCGTCCTCCCTAGGCTTATTCTAATCCAATTAGAGTTTTTAACCAATCTTGTGCATCCAAAAAGTGATTTTTTATCATTGGTTGAACATTTAGGTTATTTTCATCCTCCCTTGGCTTATTCTAATCCAATTAGAGTTTTTAACCAATCTTGTGCATCTTATAAGTGATTTTTTATCATTGGTTGAACATTTAGGTTATTTTCATCCTCCCTTGGCTTATTCTAATCTAATTAGGGTTTTTAACCAATCTTGTGCATCCAAAAAGTGCGTTTGTGTCATTGGTTGAACATTTCTGTCATTTTCGTCCCCCCTTGGCTTATTCTAATCCAATTAGGGTCTTTAACCAATCTTGTGCATCCAATAAGTGATTTTGTGTCGTTGGTTGAACATTTAGGTCATTTTCGTCGTCCTTAGGCTTATTCTAATCCAATTAGAGTTTTTAACCAATCTTGTGCATCCAATAAGAGATTTTGTGTCATTGGTTGAACATTTAGGTCATTTTTGTCCTCCCTTGGCTTATTCTAATCTAATTAAGGTTTTTAACCAATCTTGTGCATCCAAAAAGTACGTTTGTGTCATTGGTTGAACATTTCTGTCATTTTCGTCCCCCTTGGCTTATTCTATTCCAATTAAGATATTTAACAAATCATGTACATCCAATAAGTGATTTTGTGTTATTGGTTGAACATTTAGGTCATTTTCGTCATCCTTCGACTTATTCTAATCCAATTAGGGTTTTTAACCAATCTTGTGCATCCAATAAGTGATTTTGTGTCATTGGTTGAACATTTAGGTCATTTTCGTCATCCATCAACTTATTCTAATCCAATTAGGGTTTTTAACCAACCTTGTGCATCCAATAAGTGATTTTGTGTCATTGGTTGGACATTTTTGTCATTTTCGTCATCCTTCGACTTATTCTAATCCAATTAGGGTTTTAAACCAATCTTGTGCATCCAAAAAGTGCGTTTGTGTCATTGGTTGAACATTTAGGTCATTTTTGTCATTTTCGACTTATTCTAATCCAATTAGGATTTTTAACCAATCTTGTGCATCCAATAAGTGTTTTTGTGTCATTGGTTGAACATTTAGGTCATTTTCGTCCTCCCTTGGCCTATTCTAATCCAATTAGGATTTTTAACCAATCTTGTGCATCCAATAAGTGATTTTGTGTCATTGGTTGAACATTTAGGTCATTTTCGTCCTCCCTTGGCCTATTCTAATCCAATTAGGATTTTTAACCAATCTTGTGCATCCAATAAGTGATTTTGTGTCTTTGGTTGAACATTTAGATCATTTTCGTCCTCCTTAGGCTTATTCTAATCCAATTAGAGTTTTTAACCAATCTTGTGCATCCAATAAGAGATTTTGTGTCATTGGTTGAACATTTAGGTCATTTTCGTCCTCCCTTGGCTTATTCTTATCTAATTAGGGTTTTTAACCAATCTTGTGCATCCAAAAAGTGCGTTTGTGTCATTGGTTGAACATTTTGGTCATTTTCGTCCCCCCTTGGCTTATTCTAATCCAATTAGGATTTTTAACCAATCTTGTGCATCCAATAAGTGATTTTGTGTCTTTGGTTGAACATTTAGGTCAATTTCGTCATCCTTTGACTTATTCTTATCCAATTAGGGTTTTTAACCAATCTTGTGCATCCAATAAGTGATTTTGTGTCATTGGTTGAACATTTAGGTCATTTTCGTCATGCTTCAACTTATTCTAATCCAATTAGGGTTTTTAACCAATCATGTGCATCCAATAAGTGATTTTGTGTCATTTGTTGAACATTTAGGTCATTTTCGTCATCCTTCGACTTATTCTAATCCAATTAGGGTTTTTAACCAACCTTGTGCATCCAATAAGTGATTTTATGTCATTGGTTGGACATTTATGTCATTTTCGTCATCCTTCGACTTATTCTAATCCAATTAGGATTTTTAACGAACCTTGTGCATCCAATAAGTGATTTTGTTTAATTGGTTGGACATTTATGTCATTTTTCGTCCTCCCTAGGCTTATTCTAATCCAATTAGAGTTTTTAACCAATCTTGTGCATCCAAAAAGTGATTTTTTATCATTGGTTGAACATCTAGGTCATTTTCGTCATCCTTCGACTTATTCTAATCCAATTAGGGTTTTTAACGAACCTTGTGCATCCAATAAGTGATTTTGTGTAATTGGTTGGACATTTATGTCATTTTCGTCATCCTTCGACTTATTCTAATCCAATTAGGGTTTTTAACCAATCTTGTGCATCCAAAAAGTGCGTTTGTGTCATTGGTTGAACATTTAGGTCATTTTCGTCATCCTTCGACTTATTCTAATCCAATTAGGGTTTTTAACCAATCTTGTGCATCCAATAAGTGATTTTGTGTCTTTGGTTGAACATTTAGGTCATTTTCATCATCCTTTGACTTATTCTTATCCAATTAGGGTTTTTAACCAATCTTGTGCATCCAATAAGTGATTTTGTGTCATTGGTTGAACATTTAGGTCATTTTCGTCATCCTTCAACTTATTCTAATCCAATTAGGGTTTTTAACCAATCATGTGCATCCAATAAGTGATTTTGTGTCATTTGTTGAACATTTAGGTCATTTTCGTCATCCTTCGACTTATTCTAATCCAATTAGGGTTTTTAACCAACCTTGTGCATCCAATAAGTGATTTTGTGTCATTGGTTGGACATTTATGTCATTTTCGTCATCCTTCGACTTATTCTAATCCAATTAGGATTTTTAACCAACCTTGTGCATCCAATAAGTGATTTTGTTTAATTGGTTGGACATTTATGTCATTTTTCGTCCTCGCTAGGCTTATTCTAATTCAATTAGAGTTTTTAACCAATCTTGTGCATCCAAAAAGTGATTTTTTATCATTGGTTGAACATTTAGGTTATTTTCATCCTCCCTTGGCTTATTCTAATCCAATTAGAGTTTTTAACCAATCTTGTGCATCTTATAAGTGATTTTTTATCATTGGTTGAACATTTAGGTTATTTTCATCCTCCCTTGGCTTATTCTAATCTAATTAGGGTTTTTAACCAATCTTGTGCATCCAAAAAGTGCGTTTGTGTCATTGGTTGAACATTTCTGTCATTTTCGTCCCCCCTTGGCTTATTCTAATCCAATTAGGGTCTTTAACCAATCTTGTGCATCCAATAAGTGATTTTGTGTCGTTGGTTGAACATTTAGGTCATTTTCGTCGTCCTTAGGCTTATTCTAATCCAATTAGAGTTTTTAACCAATCTTGTGCATCCAATAAGAGATTTTGTGTCATTGGTTGAACATTTAGGTCATTTTTGTCCTCCCTTGGCTTATTCTAATCTAATTAAGGTTTTTAACCAATCTTGTGCATCCAAAAAGTACGTTTGTGTCATTGGTTGAACATTTCGGTCATTTTCGTCCCCCTTGGCTTATTCTATTCCAATTAAGATATTTAACAAATCATGTACATCCAATAAGTGATTTTGTGTTATTGGTTGAACATTTAGGTCATTTTCGTCATCCTTCGACTTATTCTAATCCAATTAGGGTTTTTAACCAATCTTGTGCATCCAATAAGTGATTTTGTGTCATTGGTTGAACATTTAGGTCATTTTCGTCATCCATCAACTTATTCTAATCCAATTAGGGTTTTTAACCAACCTTGTGCATCCAATAAGTGATTTTGTGTCATTGGTTGGACATTTTTGTCATTTTCGTCATCCTTCGACTTATTCTAATCCAATTAGGGTTTTAAACCAATCTTGTGCATCCAAAAAGTGCGTTTGTGTCATTGGTTGAACATTTAGGTCATTTTTGTCATTTTCGACTTATTCTAATCCAATTAGGATTTTTAACCAATCTTGTGCATCCAATAAGTGTTTTTGTGTCATTGGTTGAACATTTAGGTCATTTTCGTCCTCCCTTGGCCTATTCTAATCCAATTAGGATTTTTAACCAATCTTGTGCATCCAATAAGTGATTTTGTGTCATTGGTTGAACATTTAGGTCATTTTCGTCCTCCCTTGGCCTATTCTAATCCAATTAGGATTTTTAACCAATCTTGTGCATCCAATAAGTGATTTTGTGTCATTGGTTGAACATTTAGGTCATTTTCGTCATCCTTCGACTTATTCTAATCCAATTAGGGTTTTTAACCAATCTTGTGCATCCAATAAGTGATTTTGTGTCATTGGTTGAACATTTAGGTCATTTTCGTCATCCTTCAACTTATTCTAATCCAATTAGGGTTTTTAACCAATCATGTGCATCCAATAAGTGATTTTGTGTCATTTGTTGAACATTTAGGTCATTTTCGTCATCCTTCGACTTTTTCTAATCCAATTAGGGTTTTTAACCAACCTTGTGCATCCAATAAGTGATTTTGTGTCATTGGTTGGACATTGATGACATTTTCGTCATCCTTCGACTTATTCTAATCCAATTAGGATTTTTAACCATCCTTGTGCATCCAATAAGTGATTTTGTTTAATTGGTTGGACATTTATGTCATTTTTCGTCCTCCCTAGGCTTATTCTAATCCAATTAGAGTTTTTAACCAATCTTGTGCATCCAAAAAGTGATTTTTTATCATTGGTTGAACATTTAGGTTATTTTCATCCTCCCTTGGCTTATTCTAATCCAATTAGAGTTTTTAACCAATCTTGTGCATCTTATAAGTGATTTTTTATCATTGGTTGAACATTTAGGTTATTTTCATCCTCCCTTGGCTTATTCTAATCTAATTAGGGTTTTTAACCAATCTTGTGCATCCAAAAAGTGCGTTTGTGTCATTGGTTGAACATTTCTGTCATTTTCGTCCCCCCTTGGCTTATTCTAATCCAATTAGGGTCTTTAACCAATCTTGTGCATCCAATAAGTGATTTTGTGTCGTTGGTTGAACATTTAGGTCATTTTCGTCGTCCTTAGGCTTATTCTAATCCAATTAGAGTTTTTAACCAATCTTGTGCATCCAATAAGAGATTTTGTGTCATTGGTTGAACATTTAGGTCATTTTTGTCCTCCCTTGGCTTATTCTAATCTAATTAAGGTTTTTAACCAATCTTGTGCATCCAAAAAGTACGTTTGTGTCATTGGTTGAACATTTCGGTCATTTTCGTCCCCCTTGGCTTATTCTATTCCAATTAAGATATTTAACAAATCATGTACATCCAATAAGTGATTTTGTGTTATTGGTTGAACATTTAGGTCATTTTCGTCATCCTTCGACTTATTCTAATCCAATTAGGGTTTTTAACCAATCTTGTGCATCCAATAAGTGATTTTGTGTCATTGGTTGAACATTTAGGTCATTTTCGTCATCCATCAACTTATTCTAATCCAATTAGGGTTTTTAACCAACCTTGTGCATCCAATAAGTGATTTTGTGTCATTGGTTGGACATTTTTGTCATTTTCGTCATCCTTCGACTTATTCTAATCCAATTAGGGTTTTAAACCAATCTTGTGCATCCAAAAAGTGCGTTTGTGTCATTGGTTGAACATTTAGGTCATTTTTGTCATTTTCGACTTATTCTAATCCAATTAGGATTTTTAACCAATCTTGTGCATCCAATAAGTGTTTTTGTGTCATTGGTTGAACATTTAGGTCATTTTCGTCCTCCCTTGGCCTATTCTAATCCAATTAGGATTTTTAACCAATCTTGTGCATCCAATAAGTGATTTTGTGTCATTGGTTGAACATTTAGGTCATTTTCGTCCTCCCTTGGCCTATTCTAATCCAATTAGGATTTTTAACCAATCTTGTGCATCCAATAAGTGATTTTGTGTCTTTGGTTGAACATTTAGGTCATTTTCGTCCTCCTTAGGCTTATTCTAATCCAATTAGAGTTTTCAACCAATCTTGTGCATCCAATAAGAGATTTTGTGTCATTGGTTGAACATTTAGGTCATTTTCGTCCTCCCTTGGCTTATTCTTATCTAATTAGGGTTTTTAACCAATCTTGTGCATCCAAAAAGTGCGTTTGTGTCATTGGTTGAACATTTTGGTCATTTTCGTCCCCCCTTGGCTTATTCTAATCCAATTAGGATTTTTAACCAATCTTGTGCATCCAATAAGTGATTTTGTGTCTTTGGTTGAACATTTAGGTCAATTTCGTCATCCTTTGACTTATTCTTATCCAATTAGGGTTTTTAACCAATCTTGTGCATCCAATAAGTGATTTTGTGTCATTGGTTGAACATTTAGGTCATTTTCGTCATGCTTCAACTTATTCTAATCCAATTAGGGTTTTTAACCAATCATGTGCATCCAATAAGTGATTTTGTGTCATTTGTTGAACATTTAGGTCATTTTCGTCATCCTTCGACTTATTCTAATCCAATTAGGGTTTTTAACCAACCTTGTGCATCCAATAAGTGATTTTGTGTCATTGGTTGGACATTTATGTCATTTTCGTCATCCTTCGACTTATTCTAATCCAATTAGGATTTTTAACGAACCTTGTGCATCCAATAAGTGATTTTGTTTAATTGGTTGGACATTTATGTCATTTTTCGTCCTCCCTAGGCTTATTCTAATCCAATTAGAGTTTTTAACCAATCTTGTGCATCCAAAAAGTGATTTTTTATCATTGGTTGAACATCTAGGTCATTTTCGTCATCCTTCGACTTATTCTAATCCAATTAGGGTTTTTAACGAACCTTGTGCATCCAATAAGTGATTTTGTGTAATTGGTTGGACATTTATGTCATTTTCGTCATCCTTTGACTTATTCTAATCCAATTAGGGTTTTTAACCAATCTTGTGCATCCAAAAAGTGCGTTTGTGTCATTGGTTGAACATTTCTGTCATTTTCGTCATCCTTCGACTTATTCTAATCCAATTAGGGTTTTTAACCAATCTTGTGCATCCAATAAGTGATTTTGTGTCTTTGGTTGAACATTTAGGTCATTTTCATCATCCTTTGACTTATTCTTATCCAATTAGGGTTTTTAACCAATCTTGTGCATCCAATAAGTGATTTTGTGTCATTGGTTGAACATTTAGGTCATTTTCGTCATCCTTCGACTTATTCTAATCCAATTAGGGTTTTTAACCAACCTTGTGCATCCAATAAGTGATTTTGTGTCATTGGTTGGACATTGATGACATTTTCGTCATCCTTCGACTTATTCTAATCCAATTAGGATTTTTAACCATCCTTGTGCATCCAATAAGTGATTTTGTTTAATTGGTTGGACATTTATGTCATTTTTCGTCCTCCCTAGGCTTATTCTAATCCAATTAGAGTTTTTAACCAATCTTGTACATCCAAAAAGTGATTTTTTATCATTGGTTGAACATTTAGGTTATTTTCATCCACCATTGGCTTATTCTAATCGAATTAGAGTTTTTAACCAATCTTGTGCATCTTATAAGTGATTTTTTATCATTGGTTGAACATTTAGGTTATTTTCATCCTCCCTTGGCTTATTCTAATCTAATTAGGGTTTTTAACCAATCTTGTGCATCCAAAAAGTGCGTTTGTGTCATTGGTTGAACATTTCTGTCATTTTCGTCCCCCCTTGGCTTATTCTAATCCAATTAGGGTCTTTAACCAATCTTGTGCATCCAATAAGGGATTTTGTGTCGTTGGTTGAACATTTAAGTCATTTTCGTCCTCCTTAGGCTTATTCTAATCCAATTAGAGTTTTTAACCAATCTTGTGCATCCAATAAAAGATTTTGTGTCATTGGTTGAACATTTAGGTCATTTTTGTCCTCCCTTGGCTTATTCTAATCTAATTAAGGTTTTTAACCAATCTTGTGCATCCAAAAAGTACGTTTGTGTCATTGGTTGAACATTTCGGTCATTTTCGTCCCCCTTGGCTTATTCTAATCCAATTAAGATATTTAACAAATCATGTACATCCAATAAGTGATTTTGTGTTATTGGTTGAACATTTAGGTCATTTTCGTCATCCTTCGACTTATTCTAATCCAATTAGGGTTTTTAACCAATCTTGTGCATCCAATAAGTGATTTTTTGTCATTGGTTGAACATTTAGGTCATTTTCGTCATCCTTCAACTTATTCTAATCCAATTAGGGTTTTTAACCAACCTTGTGCATCCAATAAGTGATTTTGTGTCATTGGTTGGACATTTTTGTCATTTTCGTCATCCTTCGACTTATTCTAATCCAATTAGGGTTTTAAACCAATCTTGTGCATCCAAAAAGTGCGTTTGTGTCATTGGTTGAACATTTAGGTCATTTTCGTCATTTTCGACTTATTCTAATCCAATTAGAATTTTTAACCAATCTTGTGCATCCAATAAGTGTTTTTGTGTCATTGGTTGAACATTTAGGTCATTTTCGTCCTCCCTTGGCCTATTCTAATCCAATTAGGATTTTTAACCAATCTTGTGCATCCAATAAGTGATTTTGTGTCATTGGTTGAACATTTAGGTCATTTTCGTCCTCCCTTGGCCTATTCTAATCCAATTAGGATTTTTAACCAATCTTGTGCATCCAATAAGTGATTTTGTGTCATTGGTTGGACATTGATGACATTTTCGTCATCCTTCGACTTATTCTAATCCAATTAGGATTTTTAACCATCCTTGTGCATCCAATAAGTGATTTTGTTTAATTGGTTGGACATTTATGTCATTTTTCGTCCTCCCTAGGCTTATTCTAATCCAATTAGAGTTTTTAACCAATCTTGTGCATCCAAAAAGTGATTTTTTATCATTGGTTGAACATTTAGGTTATTTTCATCCACCCTTGGCTTATTCTAATCGAATTAGAGTTTTTAACCAATCTTGTGCATCTTATAAGTGATTTTTTATCATTGGTTGAACATTTAGGTTATTTTCATCCTCCCTTGGCTTATTCTAATCTAATTAGGGTTTTTAACCAATCTTGTGCATCCAAAAAGTGCGTTTGTGTCATTGGTTGAACATTTCTGTCATTTTCGTCCCCCCTTGGCTTATTCTAATCCAATTAGGGTCTTTAACCAATCTTGTGCATCCAATAAGTGATTTTGTGTCGTTGGTTGAACATTTAAGTCATTTTCGTCCTCCTTAGGCTTATTCTAATCCAATTAGAGTTTTTAACCAATCTTGTGCATCCAATAAAAGATTTTGTGTCATTGGTTGAACATTTAGGTCATTTTTGTCCTCCCTTGGCTTATTCTAATCTAATTAAGGTTTTTAACCAATCTTGTGCATCCAAAAAGTACGTTTGTGTCATTGGTTGAACATTTCGGTCATTTTCGTCCCCCTTGGCTTATTCTAATCCAATTAAGATATTTAACAAATCATGTACATCCAATAAGTGATTTTGTGTTATTGGTTGAACATTTAGGTCATTTTCGTCATCCTTCGACTTATTCTAATCCAATTAGGGTTTTTAACCAATCTTGTGCATCCAATAAGTGATTTTGTGTCATTGGTTGAATATTTAGGTCATTTTCGTCATCCTTCAACTTATTCTAATCCAATTAGGGTTTTTAACCAACCTTGTGCATCCAATAAGTGATTTTGTGTCATTGGTTGGACATTTTTGTCATTTTCGTCATCCTTCGACTTATTCTAATCCAATTAGGGTTTTAAACCAATCTTGTGCATCCACAAAGTGCGTTTGTGTCATTGGTTGAACATTTAGGTCATTTTCGTCATTTTCGACTTATTCTAATCCAATTAGGATTTTTAACCAATCTTGTGCATCCAATAAGTGTTTTTGTGTCATTGGTTGAACATTTAGGTCATTTTCGTCCTCCCTTGGCCTATTCTAATCCAATTAGGATTTTTAACCAATCTTGTGCATCCAATAAGTGATTTTGTGTCTTTGGTTGAACATTTAGGTCATTTTCGTCCTCCTTAGGCTTATTCTAATCCAATTAGAGTTTTTAACCAATCTTGTGCATCCAATAAGAGATTTTGTGTCATTGGTTGAACATTTAGGTCATTTTCGTCCTCCCTTGGCTTATTCTTATCTAATTAGGGTTTTTAACCAATCTTGTGCATCCAAAAAGTGCGTTTGTGTCATTGGTTGAACATTTTGGTCATTTTCGTCCCCCCTTGGCTTATTCTAATCCAATTAGGATTTTTAACCAATCTTGTGCATCCAATAAGTGATTTTGTGTCTTTGGTTGAACATTTAGGTCAATTTCGTCATCCTTTGACTTATTCTTATCCAATTAGGGTTTTTAACCAATCTTGTGCATCCAATAAGTGATTTTGTGTCATTGGTTGAACATTTAGGTCATTTTCGTCATGCTTCAACTTATTCTAATCCAATTAGGGTTTTTAACCAATCATGTGCATCCAATAAGTGATTTTGTGTCATTTGTTGAACATTTAGGTCATTTTCGTCATCCTTCGACTTATTCTAATCCAATTAGGGTTTTTAACCAACCTTGTGCATCCAATAAGTGATTTTGTGTCATTGGTTGGACATTTATGTCATTTTCGTCATCCTTCGACTTATTCTAATCCAATTAGGATTTTTAACGAACCTTGTGCATCCAATAAGTGATTTTGTTTAATTGGTTGGACATTTATGTCATTTTTCGTCCTCCCTAGGCTTATTCTAATCCAATTAGAGTTTTTAACCAATCTTGTGCATCCAAAAAGTGATTTTTTATCATTGGTTGAACATCTAGGTCGTTTTCGTCATCCTTCGACTTATTCTAATCCAATTAGGGTTTTTAACGAACCTTGTGCATCCAATAAGTGATTTTGTGTAATTGGTTGGACATTTATGTCATTTTCGTCATCCTTCGACTTATTCTAATCCAATTAGGGTTTTTAACCAATCTTGTGCATCCAAAAAGTGCGTTTGTGTCATTGGTTGAACATTTAGGTCATTTTCGTCATCCTTCGACTTATTCTAATCCAATTAGGGTTTTTAACCAATCTTGTGCATCCAATAAGTGATTTTGTGTCTTTGGTTGAACATTTAGGTCATTTTCATCATCCTTTGACTTATTCTTATCCAATTAGGGTTTTTAACCAATCTTGTGCATCCAATAAGTGATTTTGTGTCATTGGTTGAACATTTAGGTCATTTTCGTCATCCTTCAACTTATTCTAATCCAATTAGGGTTTTTAACCAATCATATGCATCCAATAAGTGATTTTGTGTCATTTGTTGAACATTTAGGTCATTTTCGTCATCCTTCGACTTATTCTAATCCAATTAGGGTTTTTAACCAACCTTGTGCATCCAATAAGTGATTTTGTGTCATTGGTTGGACATTTATGTCATTTTCGTCATCCTTCGACTTATTCTAATCCAATTAGGATTT
Organism: Cicer yamashitae; assembly: GCA_037974755.1. Taxonomy (NCBI): domain Eukaryota; kingdom Viridiplantae; phylum Streptophyta; class Magnoliopsida; order Fabales; family Fabaceae; genus Cicer; species Cicer yamashitae. Next base: position 30,662,934 of record JBBPBQ010000004.1, read on the forward strand.
TTAACCAACCTTGTGCATCCAATAAGTGATTTTGTTTAATTGGTTGGACATTTATGTCATTTTTCGTCCTCCCTAGGCTTATTCTAATTCAATTAGAGTTTTTAACCAATCTTGTGCATCCAAAAAGTGATTTTTTATCATTGGTTTAACATTTAGGTTATTTTCATCCTCCCTTGGCTTATTCTAATCCAATTTGAGTTTTTAACCAATCTTGTGCATCTTATAAGTGATTTTTTATCATTGGTTGAACATTTAGGTTATTTTCATCCTCCCTTGGCTTATTCTAATCTAATTAGGGTTTTTAACCAATCTTGTGCATCCAAAAAGTGCGTTTGTGTCATTGGTTGAACATTTCTGTCATTTTCGTCCCCCCTTGGCTTATTCTAATCCAATTAGGGTCTTTAACCAATCTTGTGCATCCAATAAGTGATTTTGTGTCGTTGGTTGAACATTTAAGTCATTTTCGTCCTCCTTAGGCTTATTCTAATCCAATTGGAGTTTTTAACCAATCTTGTGCATCCAATAAGAGATTTTGTGTCATTGGTTGAACATTTAGGTCATTTTTGTCCTCCCTTGGCTTATTCTAATCTAATTAAGGTTTTTAACCAATCTTGTGCATCCAAAAAGTACGTTTGTGTCATTGGTTGAACATTTCGGTCATTTTCGTCCCCCTTGTCTTATTCTAATCCAATTATGATATTTAACAAATCTTGTGCATCCAATAAGTGATTTTGTGTTATTGGTTGAACATTTAGGTCATTTTCGTCGTCCTTCGACTTATTCTAATCCAATTAGGGTTTTTAACCAATCTTGTGCATCCAATAAGTGATTTTGTGTCTTTGGTTGAACATTTAGGTCATTTTCGTCCTCCTTAGGCTTATTCTAATCCAATTAGAGTTTTTAACCAATCTTGTGCATCCAATAAGAGATTTTGTGTCATTGGTTGAACATTTAGGTCATTTTTGTCCTCCCTTGGCTTATTCTAATCTAATTAAGGTTTTTAACCAATCTTGTGCATCCAAAAAGTACGTTTGTGTCATTGGTTGAACATTTCGGTCATTTTCGTCCCCCTTGGCTTATTCTAATCCAATTAAGATATTTAACAAATCATGTACATCCAATAAGTGATTTTGTGTTATTGGTTGAACATTTAGGTCATTTTCGTCATCCTTCGACTTATTCTAATCCAATTAGGGTTTTTAACCAATCTTGTGCATCCAATAAGTGATTCTGTGTCATTGGTTGAACATTTAGGTCATTTTCGTCATCCTTCAACTTATTCTAATCCAATTAGGGTTTTTAACCAACCTTGTGCATCCAATAAGTGATTTTGTGTCATTGGTTGGACATTTTTGTCATTTTCGTCATCCTTCGACTTATTCTAATCCAATTAGGGTTTTAAACCAATCTTGTGCATCCAAAAAGTGCGTTTGTGTCAATGGTTGAACATTTAGGTCATTTTCGTCATTTTCGACTTATTCTAATCCAATTAGAATTTTTAACCAATCTTGTGCATCCAATAAGTGTTTTTGTGTCATTGGTTGAACATTTAGGTCATTTTCGTCCTCCCTTGGCCTATTCTAATCCAATTAGGATTTTTAACCAATCTTGTGCATCCAATAAGTGATTTTGTGTCATTGGTTGAACATTTAGGTCATTTTCGTCCTCCCTTGGCCTATTCTAATCCAATTAGGATTTTTAACCAATCTTGTGCATCCAATAAGTGATTTTGTGTCTTTGGTTGAACATTTAGGTCATTTTCGTCCTCCTTAGGCTTATTCTAATCCAATTAGAGTTTTCAACCAATCTTGTGCATCCAATAAGAGATTTTGTGTCATTGGTTGAACATTTAGGTCATTTTCGTCCTCCCTTGGCTTATTCTTATCTAATTAGGGTTTTTAACCAATCTTGTGCATCCAAAAAGTGCGTTTGTGTCATTGGTTGAACATTTTGGTCATTTTCGTCCCCCCTTGGCTTATTCTAATCCAATTAGGATTTTTAACCAATCTTGTGCATCCAATAAGTGATTTTGTGTCTTTGGTTGAACATTTAGGTCAATTTCGTCATCCTTTGACTTATTCTTATCCAATTAGGGTTTTTAACCAATCTTGTGCATCCAATAAGTGATTTTGTGTCATTGGTTGAACATTTAGGTCATTTTCGTCATGCTTCAACTTATTCTAATCCAATTAGGGTTTTTAACCAATCATGTGCATCCAATAAGTGATTTTGTGTCATTTGTTGAACATTTAGGTCATTTTCGTCATCCTTCGACTTATTCTAATCCAATTAGGGTTTTTAACCAACCTTGTGCATCCAATAAGTGATTTTGTGTCATTGGTTGGACATTTATGTCATTTTCGTCATCCTTCGACTTATTCTAATCCAATTAGGATTTTTAACGAACCTTGTGCATCCAATAAGTGATTTTGTTTAATTGGTTGGACATTAATGTCATTTTTCGTCCTCCCTAGGCTTATTCTAATCCAATTAGAGTTTTTAACCAATCTTGTGCATCCAAAAAGTGATTTTTTATCATTGGTTGAACATCTAGGTCGTTTTCGTCATCCTTCGACTTATTCTAATCCAATTAGGGTTTTTAACGAACCTTGTGCATCCAATAAGTGATTTTGTGTAATTGGTTGGACATTTATGTCATTTTCGTCATCCTTCGACTTATTCTAATCCAATTAGGGTTTTTAACCAATCTTGTGCATCCAAAAAGTGCGTTTGTGTCATTGGTTGAACATTTAGGTCATTTTCGTCATCCTTCGACTTATTCTAATCCAATTAGGGTTTTTAACCAATCTTGTGCATCCAATAAGTGATTTTGTGTCTTTGGTTGAACATTTAGGTCATTTTCATCATCCTTTGACTTATTCTTATCCAATTAGGGTTTTTAACCAATCTTGTGCATCCAATAAGTGATTTTGTGTCATTGGTTGAACATTTAGGTCATTTTCGTCATCCTTCAACTTATTCTAATCCAATTAGGGTTTTTAACCAATCATGTGCATCCAATAAGTGATTTTGTGTCATTTGTTGAACATTTAGGTCATTTTCGTCATCCTTCGACTTATTCTAATCCAATTAGGGTTTTTAACCAACCTTGTGCATCCAATAAGTGATTTTGTGTCATTGGTTGGACATTGATGACATTTTCGTCATCCTTCGACTTATTCTAATCCAATTAGGATTTTTAACCATCCTTTGCATCCAATAAGTGATTTTGTTTAATTGGTTGGACATTTATGTCATTTTTCGTCCTCCCTAGGCTTATTCTAATCCAATTAGAGTTTTTAACCAATCTTGTGCATCCAAAAAGTGATTTTTTATCATTGGTTGAACATTTAGGTTATTTTCATCCTCCCTTGGCTTATTCTAATCGAATTAGAGTTTTTAACCAATCTTGTGCATCTTATAAGTGATTTTTTATCATTGGTTGAACATTTAGGTTATTTTCATCCTCCCTTGGCTTATTCTAATCTAATTAGGGTTTTTAACCAATCTTGTGCATCCAAAAAGTGCGTTTGTGTCATTGGTTGAACATTTCTGTCATTTTCGTCCCCCCTTGGCTTATTCTAATCCAATTAGGGTCTTTAACCAATCTTGTGCATCCAATAAGTGATTTTGTGTCGTTGGTTGAACATTTAAGTCATTTTCGTCCTCCTTAGGCTTATTCTAATCCAATTAGAGTTTTTAACCAATCTTGTGCATCCAATAAGAGATTTTGTGTCATTGGTTGAACATTTAGGTCATTTTTGTCCTCCCTTGGCTTATTCTAATCTAATTAAGGTTTTTAACCAATCTTGTGCATCCAAAAAGTACGTTTGTGTCATTGGTTGAACATTTCGGTCATTTTCGTCCCCCTTGTCTTATTCTAATCCAATTATGATATTTAACAAATCTTGTGCATCCAATAAGTGATTTTGTGTTATTGGTTGAACATTTAGGTCATTTTCGTCATCCTTCGACTTATTCTAATCCAATTAGGGTTTTTAACCAATCTTGTGCATCCAATAAGTGATTTGGTGTCTTTGGTTGAACATTTAGGTCATTTTCGTCCTCCTTAGGCTTATTCTAATCCAATTAGGGTTTTTAACCAATCTTGTGCATCCAATAAGTGATTTTGTGTCATTGGTTGAACATTTAGGTCATTTTCGTCATTTTCGACTTATTCTAATCCAATTAGGATTTTTAACCAATCTTGTGCATCCAATAAGTGTTTTTGTGTCTTTGGTTGAACATTTAGGTCATTTTCGTCCTCCTTAGGCTTATTCTAATCCAATTAGAGTTTTTAACCAATCTTGTGCATCCAATAAGAGATTTTGTGTCATTGGTTGAACATTTCGGTCATTTTCGTCCCCCTTGGCTTATTCTAATCCAATTAAGATATTTAACAAATCATGTACATCCAATAAGTGATTTTGTGTTATTGGTTGAACATTTAGGTCATTTTCGTCATCCTTCGACTTATTCTAATCCAATTAGGGTTTTTAACCAATCTTGTGCATCCAATAAGTGATTTTGTGTCATTGGTTGAATATTTAGGTCATTTTCGTCATCCTTCAACTTATTCTAATCCAATTAGGGTTTTTAACCAACCTTGTGCATCCAATAAGTGATTTTGTGTCATTGGTTGGACATTTTTGTCATTTTCGTCATCCTTCGACTTATTCTAATCCAATTAGGGTTTTAAACCAATCTTGTGCATCCAAAAAGTGCGTTTGTGTCATTGGTTGAACATTTAGGTCATTTTTGTCATTTTCGACTTATTCTAATCCAATTAGGATTTTTAACCAATCTTGTGCATCCAATAAGTGTTTTTGTGTCATTGGTTGAACATTTAGGTCATTTTCGTCCTCCCTTGGCCTATTCTAATCCAATTAGGATTTTTAACCAATCTTGTGCATCCAATAAGTGATTTTGTGTCATTGGTTGAACATTTAGGTCATTTTCGTCCTCCCTTGGCCTATTCTAATCCAATTAGGATTTTTAACCAATCTTGTGCATCCAATAAGTGATTTTGTGTCTTTGGTTGAACATTTAGGTCATTTTCGTCCTCCTTAGGCTTATTCTAATCCAATTAGAGTTTTCAACCAATCTTGTGCATCCAATAAGAGATTTTGTGTCATTGGTTGAACATTTAGGTCATTTTCGTCCTCCCTTGGCTTATTCTTATCTAATTAGGGTTTTTAACCAATCTTGTGCATCCAAAAAGTGCGTTTGTGTCATTGGTTGAACATTTTGGTCATTTTCGTCCCCCCTTGGCTTATTCTAATCCAATTAGGATTTTTAACCAATCTTGTGCATCCAATAAGTGATTTTGTGTCTTTGGTTGAACATTTAGGTCAATTTCGTCATCCTTTGACTTATTCTTATCCAATTAGGGTTTTTAACCAATCTTGTGCATCCAATAAGTGATTTTGTGTCATTGGTTGAACATTTAGGTCATTTTCGTCATGCTTCAACTTATTCTAATCCAATTAGGGTTTTTAACCAATCATGTGCATCCAATAAGTGATTTTGTGTCATTTGTTGAACATTTAGGTCATTTTCGTCATCCTTCGACTTATTCTAATCCAATTAGGGTTTTTAACCAACCTTGTGCATCCAATAAGTGATTTTGTGTCATTGGTTGGACATTTATGTCATTTTCGTCATCCTTCGACTTATTCTAATCCAATTAGGATTTTTAACGAACCTTGTGCATCCAATAAGTGATTTTGTTTAATTGGTTGGACATTAATGTCATTTTTCGTCCTCCCTAGGCTTATTCTAATCCAATTAGAGTTTTTAACCAATCTTGTGCATCCAAAAAGTGATTTTTTATCATTGGTTGAACATCTAGGTCGTTTTCGTCATCCTTCGACTTATTCTAATCCAATTAGGGTTTTTAACGAACCTTGTGCATCCAATAAGTGATTTTGTGTAATTGGTTGGACATTTATGTCATTTTCGTCATCCTTCGACTTATTCTAATCCAATTAGGGTTTTTAACCAATCTTGTGCATCCAAAAAGTGCGTTTGTGTCATTGGTTGAACATTTAGGTCATTTTCGTCATCCTTCGACTTATTCTAATCCAATTAGGGTTTTTAACCAATCTTGTGCATCCAATAAGTGATTTTGTGTCTTTGGTTGAACATTTAGGTCATTTTCGTCATCCTTTGACTTATTCTTATCCAATTAGGGTTTTTAACCAATCTTGTGCATCCAATAAGTGATTTTGTGTCATTGGTTGAACATTTAGGTCATTTTCGTCATCCTTCAACTTATTCTAATCCAATTAGGGTTTTTAACCAATCATATGCATCCAATAAGTGATTTTGTGTCATTTGTTGAACATTTAGGTCATTTTCGTCATCCTTCGACTTATTCTAATCCAATTAGGGTTTTTAACCAACCTTGTGCATCCAATAAGTGATTTTGTGTCATTGGTTGGACATTTATGTCATTTTCGTCATCCTTCGACTTATTCTAATCCAATTAGGATTTTTAACCAACCTTGTGCATCCAATAAGTGATTTTGTTTAATTGGTTGGACATTTATGTCATTTTTCGTCCTCCCTAGGCTTATTCTAATTCAATTAGAGTTTTTAACCAATCTTGTGCATCCAAAAAGTGATTTTTTATCATTGGTTTAACATTTAGGTTATTTTCATCCTCCCTTGGCTTATTCTAATCCAATTTGAGTTTTTAACCAATCTTGTGCATCTTATAAGTGATTTTTTATCATTGGTTGAACATTTAGGTTATTTTCATCCTCCCTTGGCTTATTCTAATCTAATTAGGGTTTTTAACCAATCTTGTGCATCCAAAAAGTGCGTTTGTGTCATTGGTTGAACATTTCTGTCATTTTCGTCCCCCCTTGGCTTATTCTAATCCAATTAGGGTCTTTAACCAATCTTGTGCATCCAATAAGTGATTTTGTGTCGTTGGTTGAACATTTAAGTCATTTTCGTCCTCCTTAGGCTTATTCTAATCCAATTGGAGTTTTTAACCAATCTTGTGCATCCAATAAGAGATTTTGTGTCATTGGTTGAACATTTAGGTCATTTTTGTCCTCCCTTGGCTTATTCTAATCTAATTAAGGTTTTTAACCAATCTTGTGCATCCAAAAAGTACGTTTGTGTCATTGGTTGAACATTTCGGTCATTTTCGTCCCCCTTGTCTTATTCTAATCCAATTATGATATTTAACAAATCTTGTGCATCCAATAAGTGATTTTGTGTTATTGGTTGAACATTTAGGTCATTTTCGTCGTCCTTCGACTTATTCTAATCCAATTAGGGTTTTTAACCAATCTTGTGCATCCAATAAGTGATTTTGTGTCTTTGGTTGAACATTTAGGTCATTTTCGTCCTCCTTAGGCTTATTCTAATCCAATTAGAGTTTTTAACCAATCTTGTGCATCCAATAAGAGATTTTGTGTCATTGGTTGAACATTTAGGTCATTTTTGTCCTCCCTTGGCTTATTCTAATCTAATTAAGGTTTTTAACCAATCTTGTGCATCCAAAAAGTACGTTTGTGTCATTGGTTGAACATTTCGGTCATTTTCGTCCCCCTTGGCTTATTCTATTCCAATTAAGATATTTAACAAATCATGTACATCCAATAAGTGATTTTGTGTTATTGGTTGAACATTTAGGTCATTTTCGTCATCCTTCGACTTATTCTAATCCAATTAGGGTTTTTAACCAATCTTGTGCATCCAATAAGTGATTTTGTGTCATTGGTTGAACATTTAGGTCATTTTCGTCATCCTTCAACTTATTCTAATCCAATTAGGGTTTTTAACCAACCTTGTGCATCCAATAAGTGATTTTGTGTCATTGGTTGGACATTTTTGTCATTTTCGTCATCCTTCGACTTATTCTAATCCAATTAGGGTTTTAAACCAATCTTGTGCATCCAAAAAGTGCGTTTGTGTCATTGGTTGAACATTTAGGTCATTTTCGTCATTTTCGACTTATTCTAATCCAATTAGAATTTTTAACCAATCTTGTGCATCCAATAAGTGTTTTTGTGTCATTGGTTGAACATTTAGGTCATTTTCGTCCTCCCTTGGCCTATTCTAATCCAATTAGGATTTTTAACCAATCTTGTGCATCCAATAAGTGATTTTGTGTCATTGGTTGAACATTTAGGTCATTTTCGTCCTCCCTTGGCCTATTCTAATCCAATTAGGATTTTTAACCAATCTTGTGCATCCAATAAGTGATTTTGTGTCATTGGTTGGACATTGATGACATTTTCGTCATCCTTCGACTTATTCTAATCCAATTAGGATTTTTAACCATCCTTGTGCATCCAATAAGTGATTTTGTTTAATTGGTTGGACATTTATGTCATTTTTCGTCCTCCCTAGGCTTATTCTAATCCAATTAGAGTTTTTAACCAATCTTGTGCATCCAAAAAGTGATTTTTTATCATTGGTTGAACATTTAGGTTATTTTCATCCACCCTTGGCTTATTCTAATCGAATTAGAGTTTTTAACCAATCTTGTGCATCTTATAAGTGATTTTTTATCATTGGTTGAACATTTAGGTTATTTTCATCCTCCCTTGGCTTATTCTAATCTAATTAGGGTTTTTAACCAATCTTGTGCATCCAAAAAGTGCGTTTGTGTCATTGGTTGAACATTTCTGTCATTTTCGTCCCCCCTTGGCTTATTCTAATCCAATTAGGGTCTTTAACCAATCTTGTGCATCCAATAAGTGATTTTGTGTCGTTGGTTGAACATTTAAGTCATTTTCGTCCTCCTTAGGCTTATTCTAATCCAATTAGAGTTTTTAACCAATCTTGTGCATCCAATAAAAGATTTTGTGTCATTGGTTGAACATTTAGGTCATTTTTGTCCTCCCTTGGCTTATTCTAATCTAATTAAGGTTTTTAACCAATCTTGTGCATCCAAAAAGTACGTTTGTGTCATTGGTTGAACATTTCGGTCATTTTCGTCCCCCTTGGCTTATTCTAATCCAATTAAGATATTTAACAAATCATGTACATCCAATAAGTGATTTTGTGTTATTGGTTGAACATTTAGGTCATTTTCGTCATCCTTCGACTTATTCTAATCCAATTAGGGTTTTTAACCAATCTTGTGCATCCAATAAGTGATTTTGTGTCATTGGTTGAATATTTAGGTCATTTTCGTCATCCTTCAACTTATTCTAATCCAATTAGGGTTTTTAACCAACCTTGTGCATCCAATAAGTGATTTTGTGTCATTGGTTGGACATTTTTGTCATTTTCGTGATCCTTCGACTTATTCTAATCCAATTAGGGTTTTAAACCAATCTTGTGCATCCAAAAAGTGCGTTTGTGTCATTGGTTGAACATTTAGGTCATTTTCGTCATTTTCGACTTATTCTAATCCAATTAGAATTTTTAACCAATCTTGTGCATCCAATAAGTGTTTTTGTGTCATTGGTTGAACATTTAGGTCATTTTCGTCCTCCCTTGGCCTATTCTAATCCAATTAGGATTTTTAACCAATCTTGTGCATCCAATAAGTGATTTTGTGTCATTGGTTGAACATTTAGGTCATTTTCGTCCTCCCTTGGCCTATTCTAATCCAATTAGGATTTTTAACCAATCTTGTGCATCCAATAAGTGATTTTGTGTCATTGGTTGGACATTGATGACATTTTCGTCATCCTTCGACTTATTCTAATCCAATTAGGATTTTTAACCATCCTTGTGCATCCAATAAGTGATTTTGTTTAATTGGTTGGACATTTATGTCATTTTTCGTCCTCCCTAGGCTTATTCTAATCCAATTAGAGTTTTTAACCAATCTTGTGCATCCAAAAAGTGATTTTTTATCATTGGTTGAACATTTAGGTTATTTTCATCCACCCTTGGCTTATTCTAATCGAATTAGAGTTTTTAACCAATCTTGTGCATCTTATAAGTGATTTTTTATCATTGGTTGAACATTTAGGTTATTTTCATCCTCCCTTGGCTTATTCTAATCTAATTAGGGTTTTTAACCAATCTTGTGCATCCAAAAAGTGCGTTTGTGTCATTGGTTGAACATTTCTGTCATTTTCGTCCCCCCTTGGCTTATTCTAATCCAATTAGGGTCTTTAACCAATCTTGTGCATCCAATAAGTGATTTTGTGTCGTTGGTTGAACATTTAAGTCATTTTCGTCCTCCTTAGGCTTATTCTAATCCAATTAGAGTTTTTAACCAATCTTGTGCATCCAATAAAAGATTTTGTGTCATTGGTTGAACATTTAGGTCATTTTTGTCCTCCCTTGGCTTATTCTAATCTAATTAAGGTTTTTAACCAATCTTGTGCATCCAAAAAGTACGTTTGTGTCATTGGTTGAACATTTCGGTCATTTTCGTCCCCCTTGGCTTATTCTAATCCAATTAAGATATTTAACAAATCATGTACATCCAATAAGTGATTTTGTGTTATTGGTTGAACATTTAGGTCATTTTCGTCATCCTTCGACTTATTCTAATCCAATTAGGGTTTTTAACCAATCTTGTGCATCCAATAAGTGATTTTGTGTCATTGGTTGAACATTTAGGTCATTTTCGTCATCCTTCAACTTATTCTAATCCAATTAGGGTTTTTAACCAACCTTGTGCATCCAATAAGTGATTTTGTGTCATTGGTTGGACATTTTTGTCATTTTCGTCATCCTTCGACTTATTCTAATCCAATTAGGGTTTTAAACCAATCTTGTGCATCCAAAAAGTGCGTTTGTGTCATTGGTTGAACATTTAGGTCATTTTTGTCATTTTCGACTTATTCTAATCCAATTAGGATTTTTAACCAATCTTGTGCATCCAATAAGTGTTTTTGTGTCATTGGTTGAACATTTAGGTCATTTTCGTCCTCCCTTGGCCTATTCTAATCCAATTAGGATTTTTAACCAATCTTGTGCATCCAATAAGTGATTTTGTGTCATTGGTTGATCATTTAGGTCATATTCGTCATCCTTCGACTTATTCTAATCCTATTAGGGTTTTTAACCAATCTTGTGCATCCAATAAGAGATTTTGTGTCATTGGTTGAACATTTAGGTCACATTCGTCCTCCTTAGGCTTATTCTAATCCAATTAGGGTTTTTAACCAATCTTGTGCATCCAATAAGTGATTTTGTGTCGTTGGTTGAACATTTAGGTCATTTTCGTCCTCCTTAGGCTTATTCTAATCCAATTAGGGTTTTTAACCAATCTTGTGCATCCAATAAGTGATTTTGTGTCATTGGTTGAACATTTAGGTCATTTTCGTCCTCCTTAGGCTTATTCTAATCCAATTAGAGTTTTTAACCAATCTTGTGCATCCAATAAGAGATTTTGTGTCATTGGTTGAACATTTAGGTCATTTTCGTCCTCCCTTGGCTTATTCTTATCTAATTAGGGTTTTTAACCAATCTTGTGCATCCAAAAAGTGCGTTTGTGTCATTGGTTGAACATTTTGGTCATTTTCGTCCCCCCTTGGCTTATTCTAATCCAATTAGGATTTTTAACCAATCTTGTGCATCCAATAAGTGATTTTGTGTCTTTGGTTGAACATTTAGGTCAATTTCGTCATCCTTTGACTTATTCTTATCCAATTAGGGTTTTTAACCAATCTTGTGCATCCAATAAGTGATTTTGTGTCATTGGTTGAACATTTAGGTCATTTTCGTCATGCTTCAACTTATTCTAATCCAATTAGGGTTTTTAACCAATCATGTGCATCCAATAAGTGATTTTGTGTCATTTGTTGAACATTTAGGTCATTTTCGTCATCCTTCGACTTATTCTAATCCAATTAGGGTTTTTAACCAACCTTGTGCATCCAATAAGTGATTTTGTGTCATTGGTTGGACATTTATGTCATTTTCGTCATCCTTCGACTTATTCTAATCCAATTAGGATTTTTAACGAACCTTGTGCATCCAATAAGTGATTTTGTTTAATTGGTTGGACATTAATGTCATTTTTCGTCCTCCCTAGGCTTATTCTAATCCAATTAGAGTTTTTAACCAATCTTGTGCATCCAAAAAGTGATTTTTTATCATTGGTTGAACATCTAGGTCGTTTTCGTCATCCTTCGACTTATTCTAATCCAATTAGGGTTTTTAACGAACCTTGTGCATCCAATAAGTGATTTTGTGTAATTGGTTGGACATTTATGTCATTTTCGTCATCCTTCGACTTATTCTAATCCAATTAGGGTTTTTAACCAATCTTGTGCATCCAAAAAGTGCGTTTGTGTCATTGGTTGAACATTTAGGTCATTTTCGTCATCCTTCGACTTATTCTAATCCAATTAGGGTTTTTAACCAATCTTGTGCATCCAATAAGTGATTTTGTGTCTTTGGTTGAACATTTAGGTCATTTTCATCATCCTTTGACTTATTCTTATCCAATTAGGGTTTTTAACCAATCTTGTGCATCCAATAAGTGATTTTGTGTCATTGGTTGAACATTTAGGTCATTTTCGTCATCCTTCAACTTATTCTAATCCAATTAGGGTTTTTAACCAATCATGTGCATCCAATAAGTGATTTTGTGTCATTTGTTGAACATTTAGGTCATTTTCGTCATCCTTCGACTTATTCTAATCCAATTAGGGTTTTTAACCAACCTTGTGCATCCAATAAGTGATTTTGTGTCATTGGTTGGACATTGATGACATTTTCGTCATCCTTCGACTTATTCTAATCCAATTAGGATTTTTAACCATCCTTGTGCATCCAATAAGTGATTTTGTTTAATTGGTTGGACATTTATGTCATTTTTCGTCCTCCCTAGGCTTATTCTAATCCAATTAGAGTTTTTAACCAATCTTGTGCATCCGAAAAGTGATTTTTTATCATTGGTTGAACATTTAGGTTATTTTCATCCACCCTTGGCTTATTCTAATCGAATTAGAGTTTTTAACCAATCTTGTGCATCTTATAAGTGATTTTTTATCATTGGTTGAACATTTAGGTTATTTTCATCCTCCCTTGGCTTATTCTAATCTAATTAGGGTTTTTAACCAATCTTGTGCATCCAAAAAGTGCGTTTGTGTCATTGGTTGAACATTTCTGTCATTTTCGTCCCCCCTTGGCTTATTCTAATCCAATTAGGGTCTTTAACCAATCTTGTGCATCCAATAAGTGATTTTGTGTCGTTGGTTGAACATTTAAGTCATTTTCGTCCTCCTTAGGCTTATTCTAATCCAATTAGAGTTTTTAACCAATCTTGTGCATCCAATAAAAGATTTTGTGTCATTGGTTGAACATTTAGGTCATTTTTGTCCTCCCTTGGCTTATTCTAATCTAATTAAGGTTTTTAACCAATCTTGTGCATCCAAAAAGTACGTTTGTGTCATTGGTTGAACATTTCGGTCATTTTCGTCCCCCTTGGCTTATTCTAATCCAATTAAGATATTTAACAAATCATGTACATCCAATAAGTGATTTTGTGTTATTGGTTGAACATTTAGGTCATTTTCGTCATCCTTCGACTTATTCTAATCCAATTAGGGTTTTTAACCAATCTTGTGCATCCAATAAGTGATTTTGTGTCATTGGTTGAACATTTAGGTCATTTTCGTCATCCTTCAACTTATTCTAATCCAATTAGGGTTTTTAACCAACCTTGTGCATCCAATAAGTGATTTTGTGTCATTGGTTGGACATTTTTGTCATTTTCGTCATCCTTCGACTTATTCTAATCCAATTAGGGTTTTAAACCAATCTTGTGCATCCAAAAAGTGCGTTTGTGTCATTGGTTGAACATTTAGGTCATTTTCGTCATTTTCGACTTATTCTAATCCAATTAGAATTTTTAACCAATCTTGTGCATCCAATAAGTGTTTTTGTGTCATTGGTTGAACATTTAGGTCATTTTCGTCCTCCCTTGGCCTATTCTAATCCAATTAGGATTTTTAACCAATCTTGTGCATCCAATAAGTGATTTTGTGTCATTGGTTGAACATTTAGGTCATTTTCGTCCTCCCTTGGCCTATTCTAATCCAATTAGGATTTTTAACCAATCTTGTGCATCCAATAAGTGATTTTGTGTCATTGGTTGGACATTGATGACATTTTCGTCATCCTTCGACTTATTCTAATCCAATTAGGATTTTTAACCATCCTTGTGCATCCAATAAGTGATTTTGTTTAATTGGTTGGACATTTATGTCATTTTTCGTCCTCCCTAGGCTTATTCTAATCCAATTAGAGTTTTTAACCAATCTTGTGCATCCAAAAAGTGATTTTTTATCATTGGTTGAACATTTAGGTTATTTTCATCCACCCTTGGCTTATTCTAATCGAATTAGAGTTTTTAACCAATCTTGTGCATCTTATAAGTGATTTTTTATCATTGGTTGAACATTTAGGTTATTTTCATCCTCCCTTGGCTTATTCTAATCTAATTAGGGTTTTTAACCAATCTTGTGCATCCAAAAAGTACGTTTGTGTCATTGGTTGAACATTTCGGTCATTTTCGTCCCCCTTGTCTTATTCTAATCCAATTATGATATTTAACAAATCTTGTGCATCCAATAAGTGATTTTGTGTTATTGGTTGAACATTTAGGTCATTTTCGTCGTCCTTCGACTTATTCTAATCCAATTAGGGTTTTTAACCAATCTTGTGCATCCAATAAGTGATTTTGTGTCTTTGGTTGAACATTTAGGTCATTTTCGTCCTCCTTAGGCTTATTCTAATCCAATTAGAGTTTTTAACCAATCTTGTGCATCCAATAAGAGATTTTGTGTCATTGGTTGAACATTTAGGTCATTTTCGTCCTCCCTTGGCTTATTCTTATCTAATTAGGGTTTTTAACCAATCTTGTGCATCCAAAAAGTGCGTTTGTGTCATTGGTTGAACATTTTGGTCATTTTCGTCCCCCCTTGGCTTATTCTAATCCAATTAGGATTTTTAACCAATCTTGTGCATCCAATAAGTGATTTTGTGTCTTTGGTTGAACATTTAGGTCAATTTCGTCATCCTTTGACTTATTCTTATCCAATTAGGGTTTTTAACCAATCTTGTGCATCCAATAAGTGATTTTGTGTCTTTGGTTGAACATTTAGGTCATTTTCGTCCTCCTTAGGCTTATTCTAATCCAATTAGGGTTTTTAACCAATCTTGTGCATCCAATAAGTGATTTTGTGTCATTGGTTGAACATTTAGGTCATTTTCGTCATCCTTTGACTTATTCTTATCCAATTAGGGTTTTTAACCAATCTTGTGCATCCAATAAGTGATTTTGTGTCATTGGTTGAACATTTAGGTCATTTTCGTCCTCCCTTGGCCTATTCTAATCCAATTAGGATTTTTAACCAATCTTGTGCATCCAATAAGTGATTTTGTGTCTTTGGTTGAACATTTAGGTCATTTTCGTCCTCCTTAGGCTTATTCTAATCCAATTAGAGTTTTTAACCAATCTTGTGCATCCAATAAGAGATTTTGTGTCATTGGTTGAACATTTAGGTCATTTTCGTCCTCCCTTGGCTTATTCTTATCTAATTAGGGTTTTTAACCAATCTTGTGCATCCAAAAAGTGCGTTTGTGTCATTGGTTGGACATTGATGACATTTTCGTCATCCTTCGACTTATTCTAATCCAATTAGGATTTTTAACCATCCTTGTGCATCCAATAAGTGATTTTGTTTAATTGGTTGGACATTTATGTCATTTTTCGTCCTCCCTAGGCTTATTCTAATCCAATTAGAGTTTTTAACCAATCTTGTGCATCCAAAAAGTGATTTTTTATCATTGGTTGAACATTTAGGTTATTTTCATCCTCCCTTGGCTTATTCTAATCCAATTAGAGTTTTTAACCAATCTTGTGCATCTTATAAGTGATTTTTTATCATTGGTTGAACATTTAGGTTATTTTCATCCTCCCTTGGCTTATTCTAATCTAATTAGGGTTTTTAACCAATCTTGTGCATCCAAAAAGTGCGTTTGTGTCATTGGTTGAACATTTCTGTCATTTTCGTCCCCCCTTGGCTTATTCTAATCCAATTAGGGTCTTTAACCAATCTTGTGCATCCAATAAGTGATTTTGTGTCGTTGGTTGAACATTTAGGTCATTTTCGTCGTCCTTAGGCTTATTCTAATCCAATTAGAGTTTTTAACCAATCTTGTGCATCCAATAAGAGATTTTGTGTCATTGGTTGAACATTTAGGTCATTTTTGTCCTCCCTTGGCTTATTCTAATCTAATTAAGGTTTTTAACCAATCTTGTGCATCCAAAAAGTACGTTTGTGTCATTGGTTGAACATTTCGGTCATTTTCGTCCCCCTTGGCTTATTCTATTCCAATTAAGATATTTAACAAATCATGTACATCCAATAAGTGATTTTGTGTTATTGGTTGAACATTTAGGTCATTTTCGTCATCCTTCGACTTATTCTAATCCAATTAGGGTTTTTAACCAATCTTGTGCATCCAATAAGTGATTTTGTGTCATTGGTTGAACATTTAGGTCATTTTCGTCATCCATCAACTTATTCTAATCCAATTAGGGTTTTTAACCAACCTTGTGCATCCAATAAGTGATTTTGTGTCATTGGTTGGACATTTTTGTCATTTTCGTCATCCTTCGACTTATTCTAATCCAATTAGGGTTTTAAACCAATCTTGTGCATCCAAAAAGTGCGTTTGTGTCATTGGTTGAACATTTAGGTCATTTTTGTCATTTTCGACTTATTCTAATCCAATTAGGATTTTTAACCAATCTTGTGCATCCAATAAGTGTTTTTGTGTCATTGGTTGAACATTTAGGTCATTTTCGTCCTCCCTTGGCCTATTCTAATCCAATTAGGATTTTTAACCAATCTTGTGCATCCAATAAGTGATTTTGTGTCATTGGTTGAACATTTAAGTCATTTTCGTCCTCCCTTGGCCTATTCTAATCCAATTAGGATTTTTAACCAATCTTGTGCATCCAATAAGTGATTTTGTGTCTTTGGTTGAACATTTAGGTCATTTTCGTCCTCCTTAGGCTTATTCTAATCCAATTAGAGTTTTTAACCAATCTTGTGCATCCAATAAGAGATTTTGTGTCATTGGTTGAACATTTAGGTCATTTTCGTCCTCCCTTGGCTTATTCTTATCTAATTAGGGTTTTTAACCAATCTTGTGCATCCAAAAAGTGCGTTTGTGTCATTGGTTGGACATTGATGACATTTTCGTCATCCTTCGACTTATTCTAATCCAATTAGGATTTTTAACCATCCTTGTGCATCCAATAAGTGATTTTGTTTAATTGGTTGGACATTTATGTCATTTTTCGTCCTCCCTAGGCTTATTCTAATCCAATTAGAGTTTTTAACCAATCTTGTGCATCCAAAAAGTGATTTTTTATCATTGGTTGAACATTTAGGTTATTTTCATCCACCCTTGGCTTATTCTAATCGAATTAGAGTTTTTAACCAATCTTGTGCATCTTATAAGTGATTTTTTATCATTGGTTGAACATTTAGGTTATTTTCATCCTCCCTTGGCTTATTCTAATCTAATTAGGGTTTTTAACCAATCTTGTGCATCCAAAAAGTACGTTTGTGTCATTGGTTGAACATTTCGGTCATTTTCGTCCCCCTTGTCTTATTCTAATCCAATTATGATATTTAACAAATCTTGTGCATCCAATAAGTGATTTTGTGTTATTGGTTGAACATTTAGGTCATTTTCGTCGTCCTTCGACTTATTCTAATCCAATTAGGGTTTTTAACCAATCTTGTGCATCCAATAAGTGATTTTGTGTCTTTGGTTGAACATTTAGGTCATTTTCGTCCTCCTTAGGCTTATTCTAATCCAATTAGAGTTTTTAACCAATCTTGTGCATCCAATAAGAGATTTTGTGTCATTGGTTGAACATTTAGGTCATTTTCGTCCTCCCTTGGCTTATTCTTATCTAATTAGGGTTTTTAACCAATCTTGTACATCCAAAAAGTGCGTTTGTGTCATTGGTTGAACATTTTGGTCATTTTCGTCCCCCCTTGGCTTATTCTAATCCAATTAGGATTTTTAACCAATCTTGTGCATCCAATAAGTGATTTTGTGTCTTTGGTTGAACATTTAGGTCAATTTCGTCATCCTTTGACTTATTCTTATCCAATTAGGGTTTTTAACCAATCTTGTGCATCCAATAAGTGATTTTGTGTCATTGGTTGAACATTTAGGTCATTTTCGTCATGCTTCAACTTATTCTAATCCAATTAGGGTTTTTAACCAATCATGTGCATCCAATAAGTGATTTTGTGTCATTTGTTGAACATTTAGGTCATTTTCGTCATCCTTCGACTTATTCTAATCCAATTAGGGTTTTTAACCAACCTTGTGCATCCAATAAGTGATTTTGTGTCATTGGTTGGACATTTATGTCATTTTCGTCATCCTTCGACTTATTCTAATCCAATTAGGATTTTTAACGAACCTTGTGCATCCAATAAGTGATTTTGTTTAATTGGTTGGACATTAATGTCATTTTTCGTCCTCCCTAGGCTTATTCTAATCCAATTAGAGTTTTTAACCAATCTTGTGCATCCAAAAAGTGATTTTTTATCATTGGTTGAACATCTAGGTCGTTTTCGTCATCCTTCGACTTATTCTAATCCAATTAGGGTTTTTAACGAACCTTGTGCATCCAATAAGTGATTTTGTGTAATTGGTTGGACATTTATGTCATTTTCGTCATCCTTCGACTTATTCTAATCCAATTAGGGTGTTTAACCAATCTTGTGCATCCAAAAAGTGCGTTTGTGTCATTGGTTGAACATTTAGGTCATTTTCGTCATCCTTCGACTTATTCTAATCCAATTAGGGTTTTTAACCAATCTTGTGCATCCAATAAGTGATTTTGTGTCTTTGGTTGAACATTTAGGTCATTTTCATCATCCTTTGACTTATTCTTATCCAATTAGGGTTTTTAACCAATCTTGTGCATCCAATAAGTGATTTTGTGTCATTGGTTGAACATTTAGGTCATTTTCGTCATCCTTCAACTTATTCTAATCCAATTAGGGTTTTTAACCAATCATGTGCATCCAATAAGTGATTTTGTGTCATTTGTTGAACATTTAGGTCATTTTCGTCATCCTTCGACTTATTCTAATCCAATTAGGGTTTTTAACCAACCTTGTGCATCCAATAAGTGATTTTGTGTCATTGGTTGGACATTTATGTCATTTTCGTCATCCTTCGACTTATTCTAATCCAATTAGGATTTTTAACGAACCTTGTGCATCCAATAAGTGATTTTGTTTAATTGGTTGGACATTTATGTCATTTTTCGTCCTCCCTAGGCTTATTCTAATCCAATTAGAGTTTTTAACCAATCTTGTGCATCCAAAAAGTGATTTTTTATCATTGGTTGAACATCTAGGTCGTTTTCGTCATCCTTCGACTTATTCTAATCCAATTAGGGTTTTTAACGAACCTTGTGCATCCAATAAGTGATTTTGTGTAATTGGTTGGACATTTATGTCATTTTCGTCATCCTTCGACTTATTCTAATCCAATTAGGGTTTTTAACCAATCTTGTGCATCCAAAAAGTGCGTTTGTGTCATTGGTTGAACATTTAGGTCATTTTCGTCATCCTTCGACTTATTCTAATCCAATTAGGGTTTTTAACCAATCTTGTGCATCCAATAAGTGATTTTGTGTCTTTGGTTGAACATTTAGGTCATTTTCGTCATCCTTTGACTTATTCTTATCCAATTAGGGTTTTTAACCAATGTTGTGCATCCAATAAGTGATTTTGTGTCATTGGTTGAACATTTAGGTCATTTTCGTCATCCTTCAACTTATTCTAATCCAATTAGGGTTTTTAACCAATCATGTGCATCCAATAAGTGATTTTGTGTCATTTGTTGAACATTTAGGTCATTTTCGTCATCCTTCGACTTTTTCTAATCCAATTAGGGTTTTTAACCAACCTTGTGCATCCAATAAGTGATTTTGTGTCATTGGTTGGACATTGATGACATTTTCGTCATCCTTCGACTTATTCTAATCCAATTAGGATTTTTAACCATCCTTGTGCATCCAATAAGTGATTTTGTTTAATTGGTTGGACATTTATGTCATTTTTCGTCCTCCCTAGGCTTATTCTAATCCAATTAGAGTTTTTAACCAATCTTGTGCATCCAAAAAGTGATTTTTTATCATTGGTTGAACATTTAGGTTATTTTCATCCTCCCTTGGCTTATTCTAATCCAATTAGAGTTTTTAACCAATCTTGTGCATCTTATAAGTGATTTTTTATCATTGGTTGAACATTTAGGTTATTTTCATCCTCCCTTGGCTTATTCTAATCTAATTAGGGTTTTTAACCAATCTTGTGCATCCAAAAAGTGCGTTTGTGTCATTGGTTGAACATTTCTGTCATTTTCGTCCCCCCTTGGCTTATTCTAATCCAATTAGGGTCTTTAACCAATCTTGTGCATCCAATAAGTGATTTTGTGTCGTTGGTTGAACATTTAGGTCATTTTCGTCGTCCTTAGGCTTATTCTAATCCAATTAGAGTTTTTAACCAATCTTGTGCATCCAATAAGAGATTTTGTGTCATTGGTTGAACATTTAGGTCATTTTTGTCCTCCCTTGGCTTATTCTAATCTAATTAAGGTTTTTAACCAATCTTGTGCATCCAAAAAGTACGTTTGTGTCATTGGTTGAACATTTCGGTCATTTTCGTCCCCCTTGGCTTATTCTATTCCAATTAAGATATTTAACAAATCATGTACATCCAATAAGTGATTTTGTGTTATTGGTTGAACATTTAGGTCATTTTCGTCATCCTTCGACTTATTCTAATCCAATTAGGGTTTTTAACCAATCTTGTGCATCCAATAAGTGATTTTGTGTCATTGGTTGAACATTTAGGTCATTTTCGTCATCCTTCAACTTATTCTAATCCAATTAGGGTTTTTAACCAACCTTGTGCATCCAATAAGTGATTTTGTGTCATTGGTTGGACATTTTTGTCATTTTCGTCATCCTTCGACTTATTCTAATCCAATTAGGGTTTTAAACCAATCTTGTGCATCCAAAAAGTGCGTTTGTGTCATTGGTTGAACATTTAGGTCATTTTCGTCATTTTCGACTTATTCTAATCCAATTAGAATTTTTAACCAATCTTGTGCATCCAATAAGTGTTTTTGTGTCATTGGTTGAACATTTAGGTCATTTTCGTCCTCCCTTGGCCTATTCTAATCCAATTAGGATTTTTAACCAATCTTGTGCATCCAATAAGTGATTTTGTGTCATTGGTTGATCATTTAGGTCATATTCGTCATCCTTCGACTTATTCTAATCCTATTAGGGTTTTTAACCAATCTTGTGCATCCAATAAGAGATTTTGTGTCATTGGTTGAACATTTAGGTCACATTCGTCCTCCTTAGGCTTATTCTAATCCAATTAGGGTTTTTAACCAATCTTGTGCATCCAATAAGTGATTTTGTGTCGTTGGTTGAACATTTAGGTCATTTTCGTCCTCCTTAGGCTTATTCTAATCCAATTAGGGTTTTTAACCAATCTTGTGCATCCAATAAGTGATTTTGTGTCATTGGTTGAACATTTAGGTCATTTTCGTCCTCCCTAGGCTTATTCTCATCCAATTAGGGTTTTTAACCAATCTTGTGCATCCAATAAGTGATTTTGTGTCATTGGTTGAACATTTAGGTCATTTTCGTCCTCCTTAGGCTTATTCTAATCCAATTAGAGTTTTTAACCAATCTTGTGCATCCAATAAGAGATTTTGTGTCATTGGTTGAACATTTAGGTCATTTTCGTCCTCCCTTGGCTTATTCTTATCTAATTAGGGTTTTTAACCAATCTTGTGCATCCAAAAAGTGCGTTTGTGTCATTGGTTGAACATTTTGGTCATTTTCGTCCCCCCTTGGCTTATTCTAATCCAATTAGGATTTTTAACCAATCTTGTGCATCCAATAAGTGATTTTGTGTCTTTGGTTGAACATTTAGGTCAATTTCGTCATCCTTTGACTTATTCTTATCCAATTAGGGTTTTTAACCAATCTTGTGCATCCAATAAGTGATTTTGTGTCTTTGGTTGAACATTTAGGTCAATTTCGTCATCCTTTGACTTATTCTTATCCAATTAGGGTTTTTAACCAATCTTGTGCATCCAATAAGTGATTTTGTGTCTTTGGTTGAACATTTAGGTCATTTTCGTCCTCCTTAGGCTTATTCTAATCCAATTAGGGTTTTTAACCAATCTTGTGCATCCAATAAGTGATTTTGTGTCATTGGTTGAACATTTAGGTCATTTTCGTCATTTTCGACTTATTCTAATCCAATTAGGATTTTTAACCAATCTTGTGCATCCAATAAGTGTTTTTGTGTCTTTGGTTGAACATTTAGGTCATTTTCGTCCTCCTTAGGCTTATTCTAATCCAATTAGAGTTTTTAACCAATCTTGTGCATCCAATAAGAGATTTTGTGTCATTGGTTGAACATTTCGGTCATTTTCGTCCCCCTTGGCTTATTCTAATCCAATTAAGATATTTAACAAATCATGTACATCCAATAACTGATTTTGTGTTATTGGTTGAACATTTAGGTCATTTTCGTCATCCTTCGACTTATTCTAATCCAATTAGGGTTTTTAACCAATCTTGTGCATCCAATAAGTGATTTTGTGTCATTGGTTGAATATTTAGGTCATTTTCGTCATCCTTCAACTTATTCTAATCCAATTAGGGTTTTTAACCAACCTTGTGCATCCAATAAGTGATTTTGTGTCATTGGTTGGACATTTTTGTCATTTTCGTCATCCTTCGACTTATTCTAATCCAATTAGGGTTTTAAACCAATCTTGTGCATCCAAAAAGTGCGTTTGTGTCATTGGTTGAACATTTAGGTCATTTTCGTCATTTTCGACTTATTCTAATCCAATTAGAATTTTTAACCAATCTTGTGCATCCAATAAGTGTTTTTGTGTCATTGGTTGAACATTTAGGTCATTTTCGTCCTCCCTTGGCCTATTCTAATCCAATTAGGATTTTTAACCAATCTTGTGCATCCAATAAGTGATTTTGTGTCATTGGTTGAACATTTAGGTCATTTTCGTCCTCCCTTGGCCTATTCTAATCCAATTAGGATTTTTAACCAATCTTGTGCATCCAATAAGTGATTTTGTGTCATTGGTTGGACATTGATGACATTTTCGTCATCCTTCGACTTATTCTAATCCAATTAGGATTTTTAACCATCCTTGTGCATCCAATAAGTGATTTTGTTTAATTGGTTGGACATTTATGTCATTTTTCGTCCTCCCTAGGCTTATTCTAATCCAATTAGAGATTTTAACCAATCTTGTGCATCCAAAAAGTGATTTTTTATCATTGGTTGAACATTTAGGTTATTTTCATCCACCCTTGGCTTATTCTAATCGAATTAGAGTTTTTAACCAATCTTGTGCATCTTATAAGTGATTTTTTATCATTGGTTGAACATTTAGGTTATTTTCATCCTCCCTTGGCTTATTCTAATCTAATTAGGGTTTTTAACCAATCTTGTGCATCCAAAAAGTGCGTTTGTGTCATTGGTTGAACATTTCTGTCATTTTCGTCCCCCCTTGGCTTATTCTAATCCAATTAGGGTCTTTAACCAATCTTGTGCATCCAATAAGTGATTTTGTGTCGTTGGTTGAACATTTAAGTCATTTTCGTCCTCCTTAGGCTTATTCTAATCCAATTAGAGTTTTTAACCAATCTTGTGCATCCAATAAAAGATTTTGTGTCATTGGTTGAACATTTAGGTCATTTTTGTCCTCCCTTGGCTTATTCTAATCTAATTAAGGTTTTTAACCAATCTTGTGCATCCAAAAAGTACGTTTGTGTCATTGGTTGAACATTTCGGTCATTTTCGTCCCCCTTGGCTTATTCTAATCCAATTAAGATATTTAACAAATCATGTACATCCAATAAGTGATTTTGTGTTATTGGTTGAACATTTAGGTCATTTTCGTCATCCTTCGACTTATTCTAATCCAATTAGGGTTTTTAACCAATCTTGTGCATCCAATAAGTGATTTTGTGTCATTGGTTGAATATTTAGGTCATTTTCGTCATCCTTCAACTTATTCTAATCCAATTAGGGTTTTTAACCAACCTTGTGCATCCAATAAGTGATTTTGTGTCATTGGTTGGACATTTTTGTCATTTTCGTCATCCTTCGACTTATTCTAATCCAATTAGGGTTTTAAACCAATCTTGTGCATCCACAAAGTGCGTTTGTGTCATTGGTTGAACATTTAGGTCATTTTCGTCATTTTCGACTTATTCTAATCCAATTAGGATTTTTAACCAATCTTGTGCATCCAATAAGTGTTTTTGTGTCATTGGTTGAACATTTAGGTCATTTTCGTCCTCCCTTGGCCTATTCTAATCCAATTAGGATTTTTAACCAATCTTGTGCATCCAATAAGTGATTTTGTGTCATTGGTTGAACATTTAGGTCATTTTCGTCCTCCCTTGGCCTATTCTAATCCAATTAGGATTTTTAACCAATCTTGTGCATCCAATAAGTGATTTTGTGTCTTTGGTTGAACATTTAGGTCATTTTCGTCCTCCTTAGGCTTATTCTAATCCAATTAGAGTTTTCAACCAATCTTGTGCATCCAATAAGAGATTTTGTGTCATTGGTTGAACATTTAGGTCATTTTCGTCCTCCCTTGGCTTATTCTTATCTAATTAGGGTTTTTAACCAATCTTGTGCATCCAAAAAGTGCGTTTGTGTCATTGGTTGAACATTTTGGTCATTTTCGTCCCCCCTTGGCTTATTCTAATCCAATTAGGATTTTTAACCAATCTTGTGCATCCAATAAGTGATTTTGTGTCTTTGGTTGAACATTTAGGTCAATTTCGTCATCCTTTGACTTATTCTTATCCAATTAGGGTTTTTAACCAATCTTGTGCATCCAATAAGTGATTTTGTGTCTTTGGTTGAACATTTAGGTCAATTTCGTCATCCTTTGACTTATTCTTATCCAATTAGGGTTTTTAACCAATCTTGTGCATCCAATAAGTGATTTTGTGTCTTTGGTTGAACATTTAGGTCATTTTCGTCCTCCTTAGGCTTATTCTAATCCAATTAGGGTTTTTAACCAATCTTGTGCATCCAATAAGTGATTTTGTGTCATTGGTTGAACATTTAGGTCATTTTCGTCATTTTCGACTTATTCTAATCCAATTAGGATTTTTAACCAATCTTGTGCATCCAATAAGTGTTTTTGTGTCTTTGGTTGAACATTTAGGTCATTTTCGTCCTCCTTAGGCTTATTCTAATCCAATTAGAGTTTTTAACCAATCTTGTGCATCCAATAAGAGATTTTGTGTCATTGGTTGAACATTTCGGTCATTTTCGTCCCCCTTGGCTTATTCTAATCCAATTAAGATATTTAACAAATCATGTACATCCAATAAGTGATTTTGTGTTATTGGTTGAACATTTAGGTCATTTTCGTCATCCTTCGACTTATTCTAATCCAATTAGGGTTTTTAACCAATCTTGTGCATCCAATAAGTGATTTTGTGTCATTGGTTGAATATTTAGGTCATTTTCGTCATCCTTCAACTTATTCTAATCCAATTAGGGTTTTTAACCAACCTTGTGCATCCAATAAGTGATTTTGTGTCATTGGTTGGACATTTTTGTCATTTTCGTCATCCTTCGACTTATTCTAATCCAATTAGGGTTTTAAACCAATCTTGTGCATCCAAAAAGTGCGTTTGTGTCATTGGTTGAACATTTAGGTCATTTTCGTCATTTTCGACTTATTCTAATCCAATTAGAATTTTTAACCAATCTTGTGCATCCAATAAGTGTTTTTGTGTCATTGGTTGAACATTTAGGTCATTTTCGTCCTCCCTTGGCCTATTCTAATCCAATTAGGATTTTTAACCAATCTTGTGCATCCAATAAGTGATTTTGTGTCATTGGTTGAACATTTAGGTCATTTTCGTCCTCCCTTGGCCTATTCTAATCCAATTAGGATTTTTAACCAATCTTGTGCATCCAATAAGTGATTTTGTGTCATTGGTTGGACATTGATGACATTTTCGTCATCCTTCGACTTATTCTAATCCAATTAGGATTTTTAACCATCCTTGTGCATCCAATAAGTGATTTTGTTTAATTGGTTGGACATTTATGTCATTTTTCGTCCTCCCTAGGCTTATTCTAATCCAATTAGAGTTTTTAACCAATCTTGTGCATCCAAAAAGTGATTTTTTATCATTGGTTGAACATTTAGGTTATTTTCATCCACCCTTGGCTTATTCTAATCGAATTAGAGTTTTTAACCAATCTTGTGCATCTTATAAGTGATTTTTTATCATTGGTTGAACATTTAGGTTATTTTCATCCTCCCTTGGCTTATTCTAATCTAATTAGGGTTTTTAACCAATCTTGTGCATCCAAAAACTGCGTTTGTGTCATTGGTTGAACATTTCTGTCATTTTCGTCCCCCCTTGGCTTATTCTAATCCAATTAGGGTCTTTAACCAATCTTGTGCATCCAATAAGTGATTTTGTGTCGTTGGTTGAACATTTAAGTCATTTTCGTCCTCCTTAGGCTTATTCTAATCCAATTGGAGTTTTTAACCAATCTTGTGCATCCAATAAGAGATTTTGTGTCATTGGTTGAACATTTAGGTCATTTTTGTCCTCCCTTGGCTTATTCTAATCTAATTAAGGTTTTTAACCAATCTTGTGCATCCAAAAAGTACGTTTGTGTCATTGGTTGAACATTTCGGTCATTTTCGTCCCCCTTGTCTTATTCTAATCCAATTATGATATTTAACAAATCTTGTGCATCCAATAAGTGATTTTGTGTTATTGGTTGAACATTTAGGTCATTTTCGTCGTCCTTCGACTTATTCTAATCCAATTAGGGTTTTTAACCAATCTTGTGCATCCAATAAGTGATTTTGTGTCTTTGGTTGAACATTTAGGTCATTTTCGTCCTCCTTAGGCTTATTCTAATCCAATTAGAGTTTTTAACCAATCTTGTGCATCCAATAAGAGATTTTGTGTCATTGGTTGAACATTTAGGTCATTTTTGTCCTCCCTTGGCTTATTCTAATCTAATTAAGGTTTTTAACCAATCTTGTGCATCCAAAAAGTACGTTTGTGTCATTGGTTGAACATTTCGGTCATTTTCGTCCCCCTTGGCTTATTCTAATCCAATTAAGATATTTAACAAATCATGTACATCCAATAAGTGATTTTGTGTTATTGGTTGAACATTTAGGTCATTTTCGTCATCCTTCGACTTATTCTAATCCAATTAGGGTTTTTAACCAATCTTGTGCATCCAATAAGTGATTTTGTGTCATTGGTTGAATATTTAGGTCATTTTCGTCATCCTTCAACTTATTCTAATCCAATTAGGGTTTTTAACCAACCTTGTGCATCCAATAAGTGATTTTGTGTCATTGGTTGGACATTTTTGTCATTTTCGTCATCCTTCGACTTATTCTAATCCAATTAGGGTTTTAAACCAATCTTGTGCATCCACAAAGTGCGTTTGTGTCATTGGTTGAACATTTAGGTCATTTTCGTCATTTTCGACTTATTCTAATCCAATTAGGATTTTTAACCAATCTTGTGCATCCAATAAGTGTTTTTGTGTCATTGGTTGAACATTTAGGTCATTTTCGTCCTCCCTTGGCCTATTCTAATCCAATTAGGATTTTTAACCAATCTTGTGCATCCAATAAGTGATTTTGTGTCATTGGTTGAACATTTAGGTCATTTTCGTCCTCCCTTGGCCTATTCTAATCCAATTAGGATTTTTAACCAATCTTGTGCATCCAATAAGTGATTTTGTGTCTTTGGTTGAACATTTAGGTCATTTTCGTCCTCCTTAGGCTTATTCTAATCCAATTAGAGTTTTCAACCAATCTTGTGCATCCAATAAGAGATTTTGTGTCATTGGTTGAACATTTAGGTCATTTTCGTCCTCCCTTGGCTTATTCTTATCTAATTAGGGTTTTTAACCAATCTTGTGCATCCAAAAAGTGCGTTTGTGTCATTGGTTGAACATTTTGGTCATTTTCGTCCCCCCTTGGCTTATTCTAATCCAATTAGGATTTTTAACCAATCTTGTGCATCCAATAAGTGATTTTGTGTCTTTGGTTGAACATTTAGGTCAATTTCGTCATCCTTTGACTTATTCTTATCCAATTAGGGTTTTTAACCAATCTTGTGCATCCAATAAGTGATTTTGTGTCATTGGTTGAACATTTAGGTCATTTTCGTCATGCTTCAACTTATTCTAATCCAATTAGGGTTTTTAACCAATCATGTGCATCCAATAAGTGATTTTGTGTCATTTGTTGAACATTTAGGTCATTTTCGTCATCCTTCGACTTATTCTAATCCAATTAGGGTTTTTAACCAACCTTGTGCATCCAATAAGTGATTTTGTGTCATTGGTTGGACATTGATGACATTTTCGTCATCCTTCGACTTATTCTAATCCAATTAGGATTTTTAACCATCCTTGTGCATCCAATAAGTGATTTTGTTTAATTGGTTGGACATTTATGTCATTTTTCGTCCTCCCTAGGCTTATTCTAATCCAATTAGAGTTTTTAACCAATCTTGTGCATCCAAAAAGTGATTTTTTATCATTGGTTGAACATTTAGGTTATTTTCATCCACCCTTGGCTTATTCTAATCGAATTAGAGTTTTTAACCAATCTTGTGCATCTTATAAGTGATTTTTTATCATTGGTTGAACATTTAGGTTATTTTCATCCTCCCTTGGCTTATTCTAATCTAATTAGGGTTTTTAACCAATCTTGTGCATCCAAAAAGTGCGTTTGTGTCATTGGTTGAACATTTCTGTCATTTTCGTCCCCCCTTGGCTTATTCTAATCCAATTAGGGTCTTTAACCAATCTTGTGCATCCAATAAGTGATTTTGTGTCGTTGGTTGAACATTTAAGTCATTTTCGTCCTCCTTAGGCTTATTCTAATCCAATTAGAGTTTTTAACCAATCTTGTGCATCCAATAAAAGATTTTGTGTCATTGGTTGAACATTTAGGTCATTTTTGTCCTCCCTTGGCTTATTCTAATCTAATTAAGGTTTTTAACCAATCTTGTGCATCCAAAAAGTACGTTTGTGTCATTGGTTGAACATTTCGGTCATTTTCGTCCCCCTTGGCTTATTCTAATCCAATTAAGATATTTAACAAATCATGTACATCCAATAAGTGATTTTGTGTTATTGGTTGAACATTTAGGTCATTTTCGTCATCCTTCGACTTATTCTAATCCAATTAGGGTTTTTAACCAATCTTGTGCATCCAATAAGTGATTTTGTGTCATTGGTTGAACATTTAGGTCATTTTCGTCATCCTTCAACTTATTCTAATCCAATTAGGGTTTTAAACCAACCTTGTGCATCCAATAAGTGATTTTGTGTCATTGGTTGGACATTTTTGTCATTTTCGTCATCCTTCGACTTATTCTAATCCAATTAGGGTTTTAAACCAATCTTGTGCATCCACAAAGTGCGTTTGTGTCATTGGTTGAACATTTAGGTCATTTTCGTCATTTTCGACTTATTCTAATCCAATTAGGATTTTTAACCAATCTTGTGCATCCAATAAGTGTTTTTGTGTCATTGGTTGAACATTTAGGTCATTTTCGTCCTCCCTTGGCCTATTCTAATCCAATTAGGATTTTTAACCAATCTTGTGCATCCAATAAGTGATTTTGTGTCATTGGTTGAACATTTAGGTCATTTTCGTCCTCCCTTGGCCTATTCTAATCCAATTAGGATTTTTAACCAATCTTGTGCATCCAATAAGTGATTTTGTGTCTTTGGTTGAACATTTAGGTCATTTTCGTCCTCCTTAGGCTTATTCTAATCCAATTAGAGTTTTCAACCAATCTTGTGCATCCAATAAGAGATTTTGTGTCATTGGTTGAACATTTAGGTCATTTTCGTCCTCCCTTGGCTTATTCTTATCTAATTAGGGTTTTTAACCAATCTTGTGCATCCAAAAAGTGCGTTTGTGTCATTGGTTGAACATTTTGGTCATTTTCGTCCCCCCTTGGCTTATTCTAATCCAATTAGGATTTTTAACCAATCTTGTGCATCCAATAAGTGATTTTGTGTCTTTGGTTGAACATTTAGGTCAATTTCGTCATCCTTTGACTTATTCTTATCCAATTAGGGTTTTTAACCAATCTTGTGCATCCAATAAGTGATTTTGTGTCATTGGTTGAACATTTAGGTCATTTTCGTCATGCTTCAACTTATTCTAATCCAATTAGGGTTTTTAACCAATCATGTGCATCCAATAAGTGATTTTGTGTCATTTGTTGAACATTTAGGTCATTTTCGTCATCCTTCGACTTATTCTAATCCAATTAGGGTTTTTAACCAACCTTGTGCATCCAATAAGTGATTTTGTGTCATTGGTTGGACATTTATGTCATTTTCGTCATCCTTCGACTTATTCTAATCCAATTAGGATTTTTAACGAACCTTGTGCATCCAATAAGTGATTTTGTTTAATTGGTTGGACATTAATGTCATTTTTCGTCCTCCCTAGGCTTATTCTAATCCAATTAGAGTTTTTAACCAATCTTGTGCATCCAAAAAGTGATTTTTTATCATTGGTTGAACATCTAGGTCGTTTTCGTCATCCTTCGACTTATTCTAATCCAATTAGGGTTTTTAACGAACCTTGTGCATCCAATAAGTGATTTTGTGTAATTGGTTGGACATTTATGTCATTTTCGTCATCCTTCGACTTATTCTAATCCAATTAGGGTGTTTAACCAATCTTGTGCATCCAAAAAGTGCGTTTGTGTCATTGGTTGAACATTTAGGTCATTTTCGTCATCCTTCGACTTATTCTAATCCAATTAGGGTTTTTAACCAATCTTGTGCATCCAATAAGTGATTTTGTGTCTTTGGTTGAACATTTAGGTCATTTTCATCATCCTTTGACTTATTCTTATCCAATTAGGGTTTTTAACCAATCTTGTGCATCCAATAAGTGATTTTGTGTCATTGGTTGAACATTTAGGTCATTTTCGTCATCCTTCAACTTATTCTAATCCAATTAGGGTTTTTAACCAATCATGTGCATCCAATAAGTGATTTTGTGTCATTTGTTGAACATTTAGGTCATTTTCGTCATCCTTCGACTTATTCTAATCCAATTAGGGTTTTTAACCAACCTTGTGCATCCAATAAGTGATTTTGTGTCATTGGTTGGACATTTATGTCATTTTCGTCATCCTTCGACTTATTCTAATCCAATTAGGATTTTTAACGAACCTTGTGCATCCAATAAGTGATTTTGTTTAATTGGTTGGACATTTATGTCATTTTTCGTCCTCCCTAGGCTTATTCTAATCCAATTAGAGTTTTTAACCAATCTTGTGCATCCAAAAAGTGATTTTTTATCATTGGTTGAACATCTAGGTCGTTTTCGTCATCCTTCGACTTATTCTAATCCAATTAGGGTTTTTAACGAACCTTGTGCATCCAATAAGTGATTTTGTGTAATTGGTTGGACATTTATGTCATTTTCGTCATCCTTCGACTTATTCTAATCCAATTAGGGTTTTTAACCAATCTTGTGCATCCAAAAAGTGCGTTTGTGTCATTGGTTGAACATTTAGGTCATTTTCGTCATCCTTCGACTTATTCTAATCCAATTAGGGTTTTTAACCAATCTTGTGCATCCAATAAGTGATTTTGTGTCTTTGGTTGAACATTTAGGTCATTTTCGTCATCCTTTGACTTATTCTTATCCAATTAGGGTTTTTAACCAATCTTGTGCATCCAATAAGTGATTTTGTGTCATTGGTTGAACATTTAGGTCATTTTCGTCATCCTTCGACTTATTCTAATCCAATTAGGGTTTTTAACCAATCTTGTGCATCCAATAAGTGATTTTGTGTCATTGGTTGAACATTTAGGTCATTTTCGTCATCCTTCAACTTATTCTAATCCAATTAGGGTTTTTAACCAATCATGTGCATCCAATAAGTGATTTTGTGTCATTTGTTGAACATTTAGGTCATTTTCGTTATCCTTCGACTTATTCTAATCCAATTAGGGTTTTTAACCAACCTTGTGCATCCAATAAGTGATTTTGTGTCATTGGTTGGACATTTATGTCATTTTCGTCATCCTTCGACTTATTCTAATCCAATTAGGATTTTTAACCAACCTTGTGCATCCAATAAGTGATTTTGTTTAATTGGTTGGACATTTATGTCATTTTTCGTCCTCCCTAGGCTTATTCTAATCCAATTAGAGTTTTTAACCAATCTTGTGCATCCAAAAAGTGATTTTTTATCATTGGTTGAACATTTAGGTTATTTTCATCCTCCCTTGGCTTATTCTAATCCAATTAGAGTTTTTAACCAATCTTGTGCATCTTATAAGTGATTTTTTATCATTGGTTGAACATTTAGGTTATTTTCATCCTCCCTTGGCTTATTCTAATCTAATTAGGGTTTTTAACCAATCTTGTGCATCCAAAAAGTGCGTTTGTGTCATTGGTTGAACATTTCTGTCATTTTCGTCCCCCCTTGGCTTATTCTAATCCAATTAGGGTCTTTAACCAATCTTGTGCATCCAATAAGTGATTTTGTGTCGTTGGTTGAACATTTAGGTCATTTTCGTCGTCCTTAGGCTTATTCTAATCCAATTAGAGTTTTTAACCAATCTTGTGCATCCAATAAGAGATTTTGTGTCATTGGTTGAACATTTAGGTCATTTTTGTCCTCCCTTGGCTTATTCTAATCTAATTAAGGTTTTTAACCAATCTTGTGCATCCAAAAAGTACGTTTGTGTCATTGGTTGAACATTTCGGTCATTTTCGTCCCCCTTGGCTTATTCTAATCCAATTAAGATATTTAACAAATCATGTACATCCAATAAGTGATTTTGTGTTATTGGTTGAACATTTAGGTCATTTTCGTCATCCTTCGACTTATTCTAATCCAATTAGGGTTTTTAACCAATCTTGTGCATCCAATAAGTGATTTTGTGTCATTGGTTGAACATTTAGGTCATTTTCGTCATCCTTCAACTTATTCTAATCCAATTAGGGTTTTTAACCAACCTTGTGCATCCAATAAGTGATTTTGTGTCATTGGTTGGACATTTTTGTCATTTTCGTCATCCTTCGACTTATTCTAATCCAATTAGGGTTTTAAACCAATCTTGTGCATCCAAAAAGTGCGTTTGTGTCATTGGTTGAACATTTAGGTCATTTTCGTCATTTTCGACTTATTCTAATCCAATTAGAATTTTTAACCAATCTTGTGCATCCAATAAGTGTTTTTGTGTCATTGGTTGAACATTTAGGTCATTTTCGTCCTCCCTTGGCCTATTCTAATCCAATTAGGATTTTTAACCAATCTTGTGCATCCAATAAGTGATTTTGTGTCATTGGTTGAACATTTAGGTCATTTTCGTCCTCCCTTGGCCTATTCTAATCCAATTAGGATTTTTAACCAATCTTGTGCATCCAATAAGTGATTTTGTGTCATTGGTTGGACATTGATGACATTTTCGTCATCCTTCGACTTATTCTAATCCAATTAGGATTTTTAACCATCCTTGTGCATCCAATAAGTGATTTTGTTTAATTGGTTGGACATTTATGTCATTTTTCGTCCTCCCTAGGCTTATTCTAATCCAATTAGAGTTTTTAACCAATCTTGTGCATCCAAAAAGTGATTTTTTATCATTGGTTGAACATTTAGGTTATTTTCATCCACCCTTGGCTTATTCTAATCGAATTAGAGTTTTTAACCAATCTTGTGCATCTTATAAGTGATTTTTTATCATTGGTTGAACATTTAGGTTATTTTCATCCTCCCTTGGCTTATTCTAATCTAATTAGGGTTTTTAACCAATCTTGTGCATCCAAAAAGTGCGTTTGTGTCATTGGTTGAACATTTCTGTCATTTTCGTCCCCCCTTGGCTTATTCTAATCCAATTAGGGTCTTTAACCAATCTTGTGCATCCAATAAGTGATTTTGTGTCGTTGGTTGAACATTTAAGTCATTTTCGTCCTCCTTAGGCTTATTCTAATCCAATTGGAGTTTTTAACCAATCTTGTGCATCCAATAAGAGATTTTGTGTCATTGGTTGAACATTTAGGTCATTTTTGTCCTCCCTTGGCTTATTCTAATCTAATTAAGGTTTTTAACCAATCTTGTGCATCCAAAAAGTACGTTTGTGTCATTGGTTGAACATTTCGGTCATTTTCGTCCCCCTTGTCTTATTCTAATCCAATTATGATATTTAACAAATCTTGTGCATCCAATAAGTGATTTTGTGTTATTGGTTGAACATTTAGGTCATTTTCGTCGTCCTTCGACTTATTCTAATCCAATTAGGGTTTTTAACCAATCTTGTGCATCCAATAAGTGATTTTGTGTCTTTGGTTGAACATTTAGGTCATTTTCGTCCTCCTTAGGCTTATTCTAATCCAATTAGAGTTTTTAACCAATCTTGTGCATCCAATAAGAGATTTTGTGTCATTGGTTGAACATTTAGGTCATTTTCGTCCTCCCTTGGCTTATTCTTATCTAATTAGGGTTTTTAACCAATCTTGTACATCCAAAAAGTGCGTTTGTGTCATTGGTTGAACATTTTGGTCATTTTCGTCCCCCCTTGGCTTATTCTAATCCAATTAGGATTTTTAACCAATCTTGTGCATCCAATAAGTGATTTTGTGTCTTTGGTTGAACATTTAGGTCAATTTCGTCATCCTTTGACTTATTCTTATCCAATTAGGGTTTTTAACCAATCTTGTGCATCCAATAAGTGATTTTGTGTCTTTGGTTGAACATTTAGGTCATTTTCGTCCTCCTTAGGCTTATTCTAATCCAATTAGAGTTTTTAACCAATCTTGTGCATCCAATAAGAGATTTTGTGTCATTGGTTGAACATTTAGGTCATTTTCGTCCTCCCTTGGCTTATTCTTATCTAATTAGGGTTTTTAACCAATCTTGTACATCCAAAAAGTGCGTTTGTGTCATTGGTTGAACATTTTGGTCATTTTCGTCCCCCCTTGGCTTATTCTAATCCAATTAGGATTTTTAACCAATCTTGTGCATCCAATAAGTGATTTTGTGTCTTTGGTTGAACATTTAGGTCAATTTCGTCATCCTTTGACTTATTCTTATCCAATTAGGGTTTTTAACCAATCTTGTGCATCCAATAAGTGATTTTGTGTCATTGGTTGAACATTTAGGTCATTTTCGTCATGCTTCAACTTATTCTAATCCAATTAGGGTTTTTAACCAATCATGTGCATCCAATAAGTGATTTTGTGTCATTTGTTGAACATTTAGGTCATTTTCGTCATCCTTCGACTTATTCTAATCCAATTAGGGTTTTTAACCAACCTTGTGCATCCAATAAGTGATTTTGTGTCATTGGTTGGACATTTATGTCATTTTCGTCATCCTTCGACTTATTCTAATCCAATTAGGATTTTTAACGAACCTTGTGCATCCAATAAGTGATTTTGTTTAATTGGTTGGACATTAATGTCATTTTTCGTCCTCCCTAGGCTTATTCTAATCCAATTAGAGTTTTTAACCAATCTTGTGCATCCAAAAAGTGATTTTTTATCATTGGTTGAACATCTAGGTCGTTTTCGTCATCCTTCGACTTATTCTAATCCAATTAGGGTTTTTAACGAACCTTGTGCATCCAATAAGTGATTTTGTGTAATTGGTTGGACATTTATGTCATTTTCGTCATCCTTCGACTTATTCTAATCCAATTAGGGTGTTTAACCAATCTTGTGCATCCAAAAAGTGCGTTTGTGTCATTGGTTGAACATTTAGGTCATTTTCGTCATCCTTCGACTTATTCTAATCCAATTAGGGTTTTTAACCAATCTTGTGCATCCAATAAGTGATTTTGTGTCTTTGGTTGAACATTTAGGTCATTTTCATCATCCTTTGACTTATTCTTATCCAATTAGGGTTTTTAACCAATCTTGTGCATCCAATAAGTGATTTTGTGTCATTGGTTGAACATTTAGGTCATTTTCGTCATCCTTCAACTTATTCTAATCCAATTAGGGTTTTTAACCAATCTTGTGCATCCAATAAGTGATTTTGTGTCATTGGTTGAACATTTAGGTCATTTTTGTCATCCTTCGACTTATTCTAATCCAATTAGGGTTTTTAACCAACCTTGTGCATCCAATAAGTGATTTTGTGTCATTGGTTGGACATTTTTGTCATTTTCGTCATCCTTCGACTTATTCTAATCCAATTAGGGTTTTAAACCAATCTTGTGCATCCAAAAAGTGCGTTTGTGTCATTGGTTGAACATTTAGGTCATTTTTGTCATTTTCGACTTATTCTAATCCAATTAGGATTTTTAACCAATCTTGTGCATCCAATAAGTGTTTTTGTGTCATTGGTTGAACATTTAGGTCATTTTCGTCCTCCCTTGGCCTATTCTAATCCAATTAGGATTTTTAACCAATCTTGTGCATCCAATAAGTGATTTTGTGTCATTGGTTGAACATTTAGGTCATTTTCGTCCTCCCTTGGCCTATTCTAATCCAATTAGGATTTTTAACCAATCTTGTGCATCCAATAAGTGATTTTGTGTCTTTGGTTGAACATTTAGGTCATTTTCGTCCTCCTTAGGCTTATTCTAATCCAATTAGAGTTTTCAACCAATCTTGTGCATCCAATAAGAGATTTTGTGTCATTGGTTGAACATTTAGGTCATTTTCGTCCTCCCTTGGCTTATTCTTATCTAATTAGGGTTTTTAACCAATCTTGTGCATCCAAAAAGTGCGTTTGTGTCATTGGTTGAACATTTTGGTCATTTTCGTCCCCCCTTGGCTTATTCTAATCCAATTAGGATTTTTAACCAATCTTGTGCATCCAATAAGTGATTTTGTGTCTTTGGTTGAACATTTAGGTCAATTTCGTCATCCTTTGACTTATTCTTATCCAATTAGGGTTTTTAACCAATCTTGTGCATCCAATAAGTGATTTTGTGTCATTGGTTGAACATTTAGGTCATTTTCGTCATCCTTCGACTTATTCTAATCCAATTAGGGTTTTTAACCAACCTTGTGCATCCAATAAGTGATTTTGTGTCATTGGTTGGACATTTTTGTCATTTTCGTCATCCTTCGACTTATTCTAATCCAATTACGGTTTTAAACCAATCTTGTGCATCCAAAAAGTGCGTTTGTGTCATTGGTTGAACATTTAGGTCATTTTCGTCATTCTTCGACTTATTCTAATCCAATTAGGATTTTTAACCAATCTTGTGCATACAATAAGTGTTTTTGTGTCATTGGTTGAACATTTAGGTCATTTTCGTCCTCCCTTGGCCTATTCTAATCCAATTAGGATTTTTAACCAATCTTGTGCATCCAATAAGTGATTTTGTGTCATTGGTTGATCATTTAGGTCATATTCGTCATCCTTCGACTTATTCTAATCCTATTAGGGTTTTTAACCAATCTTGTGCATCCAATAAGAGATTTTGTGTCATTGGTTGAACATTTAGGTCACATTCGTCCTCCTTAGGCTTATTCTAATCCAATTAGGGTTTTTAACCAATCTTGTGCATCCAATAAGTGATTTTGTGTCGTTGGTTGAACATTTAGGTCATTTTCGTCCTCCTTAGGCTTATTCTAATCCAATTAGGGTTTTTAACCAATCTTGTGCATCCAATAAGTGATTTTGTGTCATTGGTTGAACATTTAGGTCATTTTCGTCCTCCTTAGGCTTATTCTAATCCAATTAGAGTTTTTAACCAATCTTGTGCATCCAATAAGAGATTTTGTGTCATTGGTTGAACATTTAGGTCATTTTTGTCCTCCCTTGGCTTATTCTAATCTAATTAAGGTTTTTAACCAATCTTGTGCATCCAAAAAGTACGTTTGTGTCATTGGTTGAACATTTCGGTCATTTTCGTCCCCCTTGGCTTATTCTAATCCAATTATGATATTTAACAAATCATGTACATCCAATAAGTGATTTTGTGTTATTGGTTGAACATTTAGGTCATTTTCGTCATCCTTCGACTTATTCTAATCCAATTAGGGTTTTTAACCAATCTTGTGCATCCAATAAGTGATTTTGTGTCATTGGTTGAACATTTAGGTCATTTTCGTCATCCTTCAACTTATTCTAATCCAATTAGGGTTTTTAACCAATCTTGTGCATCCAGTAAGTGATTTTGTGTCTTTGGTTGAACATTTAGGTCATTTTCGTCATCCTTTGACTTATTCTTATCCAATTAGGGTTTTTAACCAATCTTGTGCATCCAATAAGTGATTTTGTGTCATTGGTTGAACATTTAGGTCATTTTCGTCATCCTTCAACTTATTCTAATCCAATTAGGGTTTTTAACCAATCTTGTGCATCCAATAAGTGATTTTGTGTCATTGGTTGAACATTTAGGTCATTTTTGTCATCCTTCGACTTATTCTAATCCAATTAGGGTTTTTAACCAACCTTGTGCATCCAATAAGTGATTTTGTGTCATTGGTTGGACATTTTTGTCATTTTCGTCATCCTTCGACTTATTCTAATCCAATTAGGGTTTTAAACCAATCTTGTGCATCCAAAAAGTGCGTTTGTGTCATTGGTTGAACATTTAGGTCATTTTTGTCATTTTCGACTTATTCTAATCCAATTAGGATTTTTAACCAATCTTGTGCATCCAATAAGTGTTTTTGTGTCATTGGTTGAACATTTAGGTCATTTTCGTCCTCCCTTGGCCTATTCTAATCCAATTAGGATTTTTAACCAATCTTGTGCATCCAATAAGTGATTTTGTGTCATTGGTTGAACATTTAGGTCATTTTCGTCCTCCCTTGGCCTATTCTAATCCAATTAGGATTTTTAACCAATCTTGTGCATCCAATAAGTGATTTTGTGTCTTTGGTTGAACATTTAGGTCATTTTCGTCCTCCTTAGGCTTATTCTAATCCAATTAGAGTTTTCAACCAATCTTGTGCATCCAATAAGAGATTTTGTGTCATTGGTTGAACATTTAGGTCATTTTCGTCCTCCCTTGGCTTATTCTTATCTAATTAGGGTTTTTAACCAATCTTGTGCATCCAAAAAGTGCGTTTGTGTCATTGGTTGAACATTTTGGTCATTTTCGTCCCCCCTTGGCTTATTCTAATCCAATTAGGATTTTTAACCAATCTTGTGCATCCAATAAGTGATTTTGTGTCTTTGGTTGAACATTTAGGTCAATTTCGTCATCCTTTGACTTATTCTTATCCAATTAGGGTTTTTAACCAATCTTGTGCATCCAATAAGTGATTTTGTGTCATTGGTTGAACATTTAGGTCATTTTCGTCATGCTTCAACTTATTCTAATCCAATTAGGGTTTTTAACCAATCATGTGCATCCAATAAGTGATTTTGTGTCATTTGTTGAACATTTAGGTCATTTTCGTCATCCTTCGACTTATTCTAATCCAATTAGGGTTTTTAACCAACCTTGTGCATCCAATAAGTGATTTTGTGTCATTGGTTGGACATTTATGTCATTTTCGTCATCCTTCGACTTATTCTAATCCAATTAGGATTTTTAACGAACCTTGTGCATCCAATAAGTGATTTTGTTTAATTGGTTGGACATTAATGTCATTTTTCGTCCTCCCTAGGCTTATTCTAATCCAATTAGAGTTTTTAACCAATCTTGTGCATCCAAAAAGTGATTTTTTATCATTGGTTGAACATCTAGGTCGTTTTCGTCATCCTTCGACTTATTCTAATCCAATTAGGGTTTTTAACGAACCTTGTGCATCCAATAAGTGATTTTGTGTAATTGGTTGGACATTTATGTCATTTTCGTCATCCTTCGACTTATTCTAATCCAATTAGGGTGTTTAACCAATCTTGTGCATCCAAAAAGTGCGTTTGTGTCATTGGTTGAACATTTAGGTCATTTTCGTCATCCTTCGACTTATTCTAATCCAATTAGGGTTTTTAACCAATCTTGTGCATCCAATAAGTGATTTTGTGTCTTTGGTTGAACATTTAGGTCATTTTCATCATCCTTTGACTTATTCTTATCCAATTAGGGTTTTTAACCAATCTTGTGCATCCAATAAGTGATTTTGTGTCATTGGTTGAACATTTAGGTCATTTTCGTCATCCTTCAACTTATTCTAATCCAATTAGGGTTTTTAACCAATCATGTGCATCCAATAAGTGATTTTGTGTCATTTGTTGAACATTTAGGTCATTTTCGTCATCCTTCGACTTATTCTAATCCAATTAGGGTTTTTAACCAACCTTGTGCATCCAATAAGTGATTTTGTGTCATTGGTTGGACATTGATGACATTTTCGTCATCCTTCGACTTATTCTAATCCAATTAGGATTTTTAACCATCCTTGTGCATCCAATAAGTGATTTTGTTTAATTGGTTGGACATTTATGTCATTTTTCGTCCTCCCTAGGCTTATTCTAATCCAATTAGAGTTTTTAACCAATCTTGTGCATCCAAAAAGTGATTTTTTATCATTGGTTGAACATTTAGGTTATTTTCATCCACCCTTGGCTTATTCTAATCGAATTAGAGTTTTTAACCAATCTTGTGCATCTTATAAGTGATTTTTTATCATTGGTTGAACATTTAGGTTATTTTCATCCTCCCTTGGCTTATTCTAATCTAATTAGGGTTTTTAACCAATCTTGTGCATCCAAAAAGTGCGTTTGTGTCATTGGTTGAACATTTCTGTCATTTTCGTCCCCCCTTGGCTTATTCTAATCCAATTAGGGTCTTTAACCAATCTTGTGCATCCAATAAGTGATTTTGTGTCGTTGGTTGAACATTTAAGTCATTTTCGTCCTCCTTAGGCTTATTCTAATCCAATTAGAGTTTTTAACCAATCTTGTGCATCCAATAAAAGATTTTGTGTCATTGGTTGAACATTTAGGTCATTTTTGTCCTCCCTTGGCTTATTCTAATCTAATTAAGGTTTTTAACCAATCTTGTGCATCCAAAAAGTACGTTTGTGTCATTGGTTGAACATTTCGGTCATTTTCGTCCCCCTTGGCTTATTCTAATCCAATTAAGATATTTAACAAATCATGTACATCCAATAAGTGATTTTGTGTTATTGGTTGAACATTTAGGTCATTTTCGTCATCCTTCGACTTATTCTAATCCAATTAGGGTTTTTAACCAATCTTGTGCATCCAATAAGTGATTTTGTGTCATTGGTTGAACATTTAGGTCATTTTCGTCATCCTTCAACTTATTCTAATCCAATTAGGGTTTTTAACCAACCTTGTGCATCCAATAAGTGATTTTGTGTCATTGGTTGGACATTTTTGTCATTTTCGTCATCCTTCGACTTATTCTAATCCAATTAGGGTTTTAAACCAATCTTGTGCATCCAAAAAGTGCGTTTGTGTCATTGGTTGAACATTTAGGTCATTTTTGTCATTCTTCGACTTATTCTAATCCAATTAGGATTTTTAACCAATCTTGTGCCTCCAATAAGTGTTTTTGTGTCATTGGTTGAACATTTAGGTCATTTTCATCCTCCCTTGGCCTATTCTAATCCAATTAGGATTTTTAACCAATCTTGTGCATCCAATAAGTGATTTTGTGTCATTGGTTGAACATTTAGGTCATTTTCGTCCTCCCTTGGCCTATTCTAATCCAATTAGGATTTTTAACCAATCTTGTGCATCCAATAAGTGATTTTGTGTCTTTGGTTGAACATTTAGGTCATTTTCGTCCTCCTTAGGCATATTATAATGCAATTAGAGTTTTTAATTAATCTTGTGCATCCAATAAGAGATTTTGAGTCATTGGTTGAACATTTAGGTCATTTTCGTCCTCCCTTGGCTTATTCTTATCTAATTAGGGTTTTTAACCAATCTTGTGCATCCAAAAAGTGCGTTTGTGTCATTGGTTGAACATTTCGGTCATTTTCGTCCCCCCTTGGCTTATTCTAATCCAATTAGGATTTTT
The DNA here is from genome assembly GCA_037974755.1 of Cicer yamashitae. Taxonomy (NCBI): domain Eukaryota; kingdom Viridiplantae; phylum Streptophyta; class Magnoliopsida; order Fabales; family Fabaceae; genus Cicer; species Cicer yamashitae. The sequence continues at coordinate 30,704,918 of JBBPBQ010000004.1, forward strand.
AACCAATCTTGTGCATCCAATAAGTGATTTTGTGTCATTGGTTGAACATTTAGGTCATTTTCGTCATCCTTCAACTTATTCTAATCCAATTAGGGTTTTTAACCAATCTTGTGCATCCAATAAGTGATTTTGTGTCATTTGTTGAACATTTAGGTCATTTTCGTCATCCTTCGACTTATTCTAATCCAATTAGGGTTTTTAACCAATCTTGTGCATCCAATAAGTGATATTGTGTCATTGGTTGGACATTTATGTCATTTTCGTCATCCTTCGACTTATTCTAATCCAATTAGTGTTTTTAACCAATCTTGTGCATCCAAAAAGTGCGTTTGTGTCATTGGTTGAACATTTAGGTCATTTTCGTCATCCTTCGACTTATTCTAATCCAATTAGGGTTTTTAACCAATCTTGTGCATCCAATAAGTGATTTTGTGTCTTTGGTTGAACATTTAGGTCATTTTCATCATCCTTTGACTTATTCTTATCCAATTAGGGTTTTTAACCAATCTTGTGCATCCAATAAGTGATTTTGTGTCATTGGTTGAACATTTAGGTCATTTTCGTCATCCTTCAACTTATTCTAATCCAATTAGGGTTTTTAACCAATCATGTGCATCCAATAAGTGATTTTGTGTCATTTGTTGAACATTTAGGTCATTTTCGTCATCCTTCGACTTATTCTAATCCAATTAGGGTTTTTAACCAACCTTGTGCATCCAATAAGTGATTTTGTGTCATTGGTTGGACATTTATGTCATTTTCGTCATCCTTCGACTTATTCTAATCCAATTAGGATTTTTAACGAACCTTGTGCATCCAATAAGTGATTTTGTTTAATTGGTTGGACATTTATGTCATTTTTCGTCCTCCCTAGGCTTATTCTAATCCAATTAGAGTTTTTAACCAATCTTGTGCATCCAAAAAGTGATTTTTTATCATTGGTTGAACATCTAGGTCGTTTTCGTCATCCTTCGACTTATTCTAATCCAATTAGGGTTTTTAACGAACCTTGTGCATCCAATAAGTGATTTTGTGTAATTGGTTGGACATTTATGTCATTTTCGTCATCCTTCGACTTATTCTAATCCAATTAGGGTTTTTAACCAATCTTGTGCATCCAAAAAGTGCGTTTGTGTCATTGGTTGAACATTTAGGTCATTTTCGTCATCCTTCGACTTATTCTAATCCAATTAGGGTTTTTAACCAATCTTGTGCATCCAATAAGTGATTTTGTGTCTTTGGTTGAACATTTAGGTCATTTTCATCATCCTTTGACTTATTCTTATCCAATTAGGGTTTTTAACCAATCTTGTGCATCCAATAAGTGATTTTGTGTCATTGGTTGAACATTTAGGTCATTTTCGTCATCCTTCGACTTATTCTAATCCAATTAGGGTTTTTAACCAACCTTGTGCATCCAATAAGTGATTTTGTGTCATTGGTTGGACATTTATGTCATTTTCGTCATCCTTCGACTTATTCTAATCCAATTAGGGTTTTTAACCAATCTTTTGCATCCAATAAGTGATTTTGTGTCTTTGGTTGAACATTTAGGTCATTTTCGTCATCCTTTGACTTATTCTTATCCAATTAGGGTTTTTAACCAATCTTGTGCATCCAATAAGTGATTTTGTGTCATTGGTTGAACATTTAGGTCATTTTCGTCCTCCCTTGGCCTATTCTAATCCAATTAGGATTTTTAACCAATCTTGTGCATCCAATAAGTGATTTTGTGTCTTTGGTTGAACATTTAGGTCATTTTCGTCCTCCTTAGGCTTATTCTAATCCAATTAGAGTTTTTAACCAATCTTGTGCATCCAATAAGAGATTTTGTGTCATTGGTTGAACATTTAGGTCATTTTCGTCCTCCCTTGGCTTATTCTTATCTAATTAGGGTTTTTAACCAATCTTGTGCATCCAAAAAGTGCGTTTGTGTCATTGGTTGAACATTTCGGTCATTTTCGTCCCCCCTTGGCTTATTCTAATCCAATTAGGATTTTTAACCAATCTTGTGCATCCAATAAGTGATTTTGTGTCATTGGTTGAACATTTAGGTCATTTTCGTCATCCTTCAACTTATTCTAATCCAATTAGGGTTTTTAACCAATCATGTGCATCCAATAAGTGATTTTGTGTCATTTGTTGAACATTTAGGTCATTTTCGTCATCCTTCGACTTATTCAAATCCAATTAGGGTTTTTAACCAACCTTGTGCATCCAATAAGTGATTTTGTGTAATAGGTTGGACATTTATGTCATTTTCGTCATCCTTCGACTTATTCTAATCCAATTAGGATTTTTAACCACACTTGTGCATCCAATAAGTGATTTTGTTTAATTGGTTGGACATTTATGTCATTTTTCGTCCTCCCTAGGCTTATTCTAATCCAATTAGAGTTTTTAACCAATCTTGTGCATCCAAAAAGTGATTTTTTATCATTGGTTGAACATTTAGGTCATTTTCGTCATCCTTCGACTTATTCTAATCCAATTAGGGTTTTTAACCAATCTTGTGCATCGAATAAGTGATTTTGTGTCTTTGGTTGAACATTTAGGTCGTTTTCGTCCTCCTTAGGCTTATTCTAATCCAATTAGAGTTTTTAACCAATCTTGGGCATCCAATAAGAGATTTTGTGTCATTGGTTGAACATTTAGGTCATTTTCGTCCTCCCTTGGCTTATTCTTATCTAATTAGGGTTTTTAACCAATCTTGTGCATCCAAAAAGTGCGTTTGTGTCATTGGTTGAACATTTCGGTCATTTTCGTCCCCCATTGGATTATTCTAATCCAATTAGGATTTTTAACCAATCTTGTGCATCCAATAAGAGATTTTGTGTCATTGGTTGAACATTTAGGTCATTTTCGTCATCCTTCGACTTATTCTAATCCAATTAGGGTTTTTAACCAATCTTGTGCATCCAATAAGTGATTTTGTGTCATTGTTTGAACATTTAGGTCATTTTCGTCATCCTTCAACTTATTCTAATCCAATTAGGGTTTTTAACCAACCTTGTGCATCCAATAAGTGATTTTGTGTCATTGGTTGGACATTTATGTCATTTTCGTCATCCTTCGACTTATTCTAATCCAATTAGGATTTTTAACCACACTTGTGCATCCAATAAGTGATTTTGTTTAATTGGTTGGACATTTATGTCATTTTTCGTCCTCCCTAGGCTTATTCTAATCCAATTAGAGTTTTTAACCAATCTTGTGCATCCAAAAAGTGATTTTTTATCATTGGTTGAACATTTAGGTCATTTTCGTCATCCTTCGACTTATTCTAATCCAATTAGGGTTTTTAACCAATCTTGTGCATCCAAAAAGTGCGTTTGTGTCATTGGTTGAACATTTAGGTCATTTTCGTCATCCTTCGACTTATTCTAATCCAATTAGGGTGTTTAACCAATCTTGTGCATCCAATAAGTGATTTTGTGTCTTTGGTTGAACATTTAGGTCATTTTCGCATCCTTCGACTTATTCTAATCCAATTAGGGTGTTTAACCAATCTTGTGCATCCAATAAGTGATTTTGTGTCTTTGGTTGAACATTTAGGTCATTTTCGTCATCCTTTGATTTATTCTTATCCAATTAGGGTTTTTAACCAATCTTGTGCATCCAGTAAGTGATTTTGTGTCATTGGTTGAACATTTAGGTCATTTTCGTCATCCTTCAACTTATTCTAATCCAATTAGGGTTTTTAACCAATCATATGCATCCAATAAGTGATTTTGTGTCATTTGTTGAACATTTAGGTCATTTTCGTCATCCTTCGACTTATTCTAATCCAATTAGGGTTTTTAACCAACCTTGTGCATCCAATAAGTGATTTTGTGTCATTGGTTGGACATTTATGTCATTTTCGTCATCCTTCGACTTATTCTAATCCAATTAGGATTTTTAACCAACCTTGTGCATCCAATAAGTGATTTTGTTTAATTGGTTGGACATTTATGTCATTTTTCGTCCTCCCTAGGCTTATTCTAATTCAATTAGAGTTTTTAACCAATCTTGTGCATCCAAAAACTGATTTTTTATCATTGGTTGAACATTTAGGTTATTTTCATCCTCCCTTGGCTTATTCTAATCCAATTAGAGTTTTTAACCAATCTTGTGCATCTTATAAGTGATTTTTTATCATTGGTTGAACATTTAGGTTATTTTCATCCTCCCTTGGTTTATTCTAATCTAATTAGGGTTTTTAACCAATCTTGTGCATCCAAAAAGTGCGTTTGTGTCATTGGTTGAACATTTCTGTCATTTTCGTCCCCCCTTTGCTTATTCTAATCCAATTAGGGTCTTTAACCAATCTTGTGCATCCAATAAGTGATTTTGTGTCGTTGGTTGAACATTTAGGTCATTTTCGTCCTCCTTAGGCTTATTCTAATCCAATTAGAGTTTTTAACCAATCTTGTGCATCCAATAAGAGATTTTGTGTCATTGGTTGAACATTGAGGTCATTTTTGTCCTCCCTTGGCTTATTCTAATCTAATTAAGGTTTTTAACCAATCTTGTGCATCCAAAAAGTACGTTTGTGTCATTGGTTGAACATTTCGGTCATTTTCGTCCCCCTTGGCTTATTCTAATCCAATTAAGATATTTAACAAATCATGTACATCCAATAAGTGATTTTGTGTTATTGGTTGAACATTTAGGTCATTTTCGTCATCCTTCGACTTATTCTAATCCAATTAGGGTTTTTAACCAATCTTGTGCATCCAATAAGTGATTTTGTGTCATTGGTTGAACATTTAGGTCATTTTCGTCATCCTTCAACTTATTCTAATCCAATTAGGGTTTTTAACCAACCTTGTGCATCCAATAAGTGATTTTGTGTCATTGGTTGAACATTTAGGTCATTTTCGTCATCCTTCGACTTATTCTAATCGAATTAGGGTTTTTAACCAATCTTGTGCATCCAATAAGTGATTTTGTGTCATTGTTTGAACATTTAGGTCATTTTCGTCATCCTTCAACTTATTCTAATCCAATTAGGGTTTTTAACCAACCTTGTGCATCCAATAAGTGATTTTGTGTCATTGGTTGGACATTTATGTCATTTTCGTCATCCTTCGACTTATTCTAATCCAATTAGGATTTTTAACCACACTTGTGCATCCAATAAGTGATTTTGTTTAATTGGTTGGACATTTATGTCATTTTTCGTCCTCCCTAGGCTTATTCTAATCCAATTAGAGTTTTTAACCAATCTTGTGCATCCAAAAAGTGATTTTTTATCATTGGTTGAACATTTAGGTCATTTTCGTCATCCTTCGACTTATTCTAATCCAATTAGGGTTTTTAACCAATCTTGTGCATCCAAAAAGTGCGTTTGTGTCATTGGTTGAACATTTAGGTCATTTTCGTCATCCTTCGACTTATTCTAATCCAATTAGGGTGTTTAACCAATCTTGTGCATCCAATAAGTGATTTTGTGTCTTTGGTTGAACATTTAGGTCATTTTCGTCATCCTTTGATTTATTCTTATCCAATTAGGGTTTTTAACCAATCTTGTGCATCCAATAAGTGATTTTGTGTCATTGGTTGAACATTTAGGTCATTTTCGTCATCCTTCAACTTATTCTAATCCAATTAGGGTTTTTAACCAATCATATGCATCCAATAAGTGATTTTGTGTCATTTGTTGAACATTTAGGTCATTTTCGTCATCCTTCGACTTATTCTAATCCAATTAGGGTTTTTAACCAACCTTGTGCATCCAATAAGTGATTTTGTGTCATTGGTTGGACATTTATGTCATTTTCGTCATCCTTCGACTTATTCTAATCCAATTAGGATTTTTAACCAACCTTGTGCATCCAATAAGTGATTTTGTTTAATTGGTTGGACATTTATGTCATTTTTCGTCCTCCCTAGGCTTATTCTAATTCAATTAGAGTTTTTAACCAATCTTGTGCATCCAAAAAGTGATTTTTTATCATTGGTTTAACATTTAGGTTATTTTCATCCTCCCTTGGCTTATTCTAATCCAATTTGAGTTTTTAACCAATCTTGTGCATCTTATAAGTGATTTTTTATCATTGGTTGAACATTTAGGTTATTTTCATCCTCCCTTGGCTTATTCTAATCTAATTAGGGTTTTTAACCAATCTTGTGCATCCAAAAAGTGCGTTTGTGTCATTGGTTGAACATTTCTGTCATTTTCGTCCCCCCTTGGCTTATTCTAATCCAATTAGGGTCTTTAACCAATCTTGTGCATCCAATAAGTGATTTTGTGTCGTTGGTTGAACATTTAAGTCATTTTCGTCCTCCTTAGGCTTATTCTAATCCAATTGGAGTTTTTAACCAATCTTGTGCATCCAATAAGAGATTTTGTGTCATTGGTTGAACATTTAGGTCATTTTTGTCCTCCCTTGGCTTATTCTAATCTAATTAAGGTTTTTAACCAATCTTGTGCATCCAAAAAGTACGTTTGTGTCATTGGTTGAACATTTCGGTCATTTTCGTCCCCCTTGTCTTATTCTAATCCAATTATGATATTTAACAAATCTTGTGCATCCAATAAGTGATTTTGTGTTATTGGTTGAACATTTAGGTCATTTTCGTCGTCCTTCGACTTATTCTAATCCAATTAGGGTTTTTAACCAATCTTGTGCATCCAATAAGTGATTTTGTGTCTTTGGTTGAACATTTAGGTCATTTTCGTCCTCCTTAGGCTTATTCTAATCCAATTAGAGTTTTTAACCAATCTTGTGCATCCAATAAGAGATTTTGTGTCATTGGTTGAACATTTAGGTCATTTTCGTCCTCCCTTGGCTTATTCTTATCTAATTAGGGTTTTTAACCAATCTTGTACATCCAAAAAGTGCGTTTGTGTCATTGGTTGAACATTTTGGTCATTTTCGTCCCCCCTTGGCTTATTCTAATCCAATTAGGATTTTTAACCAATCTTGTGCATCCAATAAGTGATTTTGTGTCTTTGGTTGAACATTTAGGTCAATTTCGTCATCCTTTGACTTATTCTTATCCAATTAGGGTTTTTAACCAATCTTGTGCATCCAATAAGTGATTTTGTGTCATTGGTTGAACATTTAGGTCATTTTCGTCATGCTTCAACTTATTCTAATCCAATTAGGGTTTTTAACCAATCATGTGCATCCAATAAGTGATTTTGTGTCATTTGTTGAACATTTAGGTCATTTTCGTCATCCTTCGACTTATTCTAATCCAATTAGGGTTTTTAACCAACCTTGTGCATCCAATAAGTGATTTTGTGTCATTGGTTGGACATTGATGACATTTTCGTCATCCTTCGACTTATTCTAATCCAATTAGGATTTTTAACCATCCTTGTGCATCCAATAAGTGATTTTGTTTAATTGGTTGGACATTTATGTCATTTTTCGTCCTCCCTAGGCTTATTCTAATCCAATTAGAGTTTTTAACCAATCTTGTGCATCCAAAAAGTGATTTTTTATCATTGGTTGAACATTTAGGTTATTTTCATCCACCCTTGGCTTATTCTAATCGAATTAGAGTTTTTAACCAATCTTGTGCATCTTATAAGTGATTTTTTATCATTGGTTGAACATTTAGGTTATTTTCATCCTCCCTTGGCTTATTCTAATCTAATTAGGGTTTTTAACCAATCTTGTGCATCCAAAAAGTGCGTTTGTGTCATTGGTTGAACATTTCTGTCATTTTCGTCCCCCCTTGGCTTATTCTAATCCAATTAGGGTCTTTAACCAATCTTGTGCATCCAATAAGTGATTTTGTGTCGTTGGTTGAACATTTAAGTCATTTTCGTCCTCCTTAGGCTTATTCTAATCCAATTAGAGTTTTTAACCAATCTTGTGCATCCAATAAAAGATTTTGTGTCATTGGTTGAACATTTAGGTCATTTTTGTCCTCCCTTGGCTTATTCTAATCTAATTAAGGTTTTTAACCAATCTTGTGCATCCAAAAAGTACGTTTGTGTCATTGGTTGAACATTTCGGTCATTTTCGTCCCCCTTGGCTTATTCTAATCCAATTAAGATATTTAACAAATCATGTACATCCAATAAGTGATTTTGTGTTATTGGTTGAACATTTAGGTCATTTTCGTCATCCTTCGACTTATTCTAATCCAATTAGGGTTTTTAACCAATCTTGTGCATCCAATAAGTGATTTTGTGTCATTGGTTGAACATTTAGGTCATTTTCGTCATCCTTTGACTTATTCTTATCCAATTAGGGTTTTTAACCAATCTTGTGCATCCAATAAGTGATTTTGTGTCATTGGTTGAACATTTAGGTCATTTTCGTCATCCTTCAACTTATTCTGATGCAATTAGGGTTTTTAACAAATCTTGTGCATCCAGAAAGTGCGTTTGTGTCATTGGTTAAACATTTAGGTCATTTTCGTCATCCTTCGACTTATTCTAATCCAATTAGGGTTTTTAACCAACCTTGTGCATCCAATAAGTGATTTTGTGTCATTGGTTGGACATTTATGTCATTTTCGTCATCCTTCGACTTATTCTAATCCAATTAGGGTTTTTAACCAATCTTGTGCATCCAAAAAGTGCGTTTGTGTCATTGGTTAAACATTTAGGTTATTTTCGTCATCCTTCGACTTATTCTAATCCAATTAGGGTTTTTAACCAATCCTGTGCATCCAATAAGTGATTTTGTGTCTTTGGTTGAACATTTAGGTCATTTTCGTCATCCTTTGACTTATTCTTATCCAATTAGGGTTTTTAACCAATCTTGTGCATCCAATAAGTGATTTTGTGTCATTGGTTGAACATTTAGGTCATTTTCGTCATCCTTCAACTTATTCTAATCCAATTAGGGTTTTTAACCAATCTTGTGCATCCAATAAGTGATTTTGTGTCATTTGTTGAACATTTAGGTCATTTTCGTCATCCTTCGACTTATTCTAATCCAATTAGGGTTTTTAACCAATCTTGTGCATCCAATAAGTGATTTTGTGTCATTGGTTGGACATTTATGTCATTTTCGTCATCCTTCGACTTATTCTAATCCAATTAGGATTTTTAACCACACTTGTGCATCCAATAAGTGATTTTGTTTAATTGGTTGGACATTTATGTCATTTTTCGTCCTCCCTAGGCTTATTCTAATCCAATTAGAGTTTTTAACCAATCTTGTGCATCCAAAAAGTGATTTTTTATCATTGGTTGAACATTTAGGTCATTTTCGTCATCCTTCGACTTATTCTAATCCAATTAGGGTTTTTAACCAATCTTGTGCATCCAATAAGTGATTTTGTGTCTTTGGTTGAACATTTAGGTCGTTTTCGTACTCCTTAGGCTTATTCTAATCCAATTAGAGTTTTTAACCAATCTTGTGCATCCAATAAGAGATTTTGTGTCATTGGTTGAACATTTAGGTCATTTTCGTCCTCCCTTGGCTTATTCTTATCTAATTAGGGTTTTTAACCAATCTTGTGCATCCAAAAAGTGCGTTTGTGTCATTGGTTGAACATTTCGGTCATTTTCGTCCCCCATTGGATTATTCTAATCCAATTAGGATTTTTAACCAATCTTGTGCATCCAATAAGAGATTTTGTGTCATTGGTTGAACATTTAGGTCATTTTCGTCATCCTTCGACTTATTCTAATCCAATTAGGGTTTTTAACCAACCTTGTGCATCCAATAAGTGATTTTGTGTAATTGGTTGGACATTTATGTCATTTTCGTCATCCTTCGACTTATTCTAATCCAATTAGGGTTTTTAACCAATCTTGTGCATCCAAAAAGTGCGTTTGTGTCATTGGTTGAACATTTAGGTCATTTTCGTCATCCTTCGACTTATTCTAATCCAATTAGGGTTTTTAACCAATCTTGTGCATCCAATAAGTGATTTTGTGTCTTTGGTTGAACATTTAGGTCATTTTCATCATCCTTTGACTTATTCTTATCCAATTAGGGTTTTTAACCAATCTTGTGCATCCAATAAGTGATTTTGTGTCATTGGTTGAACATTTAGGTCATTTTCGTCATCCTTCAACTTATTCTAATCCAATTAGGGTTTTTAACCAACCTTGTGCATCCAATAAGTGATTTTGTGTCATTGGTTGGACATTTATGTCATTTTCGTCATCCTTCGACTTATTCTAATCCAATTAGGATTTTTAACCACACTTGTGCATCCAATAAGTGATTTTGTTTAATTGGTTGGACATTTATGTCATTTTTCGTCCTCCCTAGGCTTATTCTAATCCAATTAGAGTTTTTAACCAATCTTGTGCATCCAAAAAGTGATTTTTTATCATTGGTTGAACATTTAGGTCATTTTCGTCATCCTTCGACTTATTCTAATCCAATTAGGGTTTTTAACCAATCTTGTGCATCCAAAAAGTGCGTTTGTGTCATTGGTTGAACATTTAGGTCATTTTCGTCATCCTTCGACTTATTCTAATCCAATTAGGGTGTTTAACCAATCTTGTGCATCCAATAAGTGATTTTGTGTCTTTGGTTGAACATTTAGGTCATTTTCGTCATCCTTTGATTTATTCTTATCCAATTAGGGTTTTTAACCAATCTTGTGCATCCAATAAGTGATTTTGTGTCATTGGTTGAACATTTAGGTCATTTTCGTCATCCTTCAACTTATTCTAATCCAATTAGGGTTTTTAACCAATCATATGCATCCAATAAGTGATTTTGTGCCATTTGTTGAACATTTAGGTCATTTTCGTCATCCTTCGACTTATTCTAATCCAATTAGGGTTTTTAACCAACCTTGTGCATCCAATAAGTGATTTTGTGACATTGGTTGGACATTTATGTCATTTTCGTCATCCTTCGACTTATTCTAATCCAATTAGGATTTTTAACCAACCTTGTGCATCCAATAAGTGATTTTGTTTAATTGGTTGGACATTTATGTCATTTTTCGTCCTCGCTAGGCTTATTCTAATTCAATTAGAGTTTTTAACCAATCTTGTGCATCCAAAAAGTGATTTTTTATCATTGGTTGAACATTTAGGTTATTTTCATCCTCCCTTGGCTTATTCTAATCCAATTAGAGTTTTTAACCAATCTTGTGCATCTTATAAGTGATTTTTTATCATTGGTTGAACATTTAGGTTATTTTCATCCTCCCTTGGCTTATTCTAATCCAATTAGAGTTTTTAACCAATCTTGTGCATCTTATAAGTGATTTTTTATCATTGGTTGAACATTTAGGTTATTTTCATCCTCCCTTGGCTTATTCTAATCTAATTAGGGTTTTTAACCAATCTTGTGCATCCAAAAAGTACGTTTGTGTCATTGGTTGAACATTTCGGTCATTTTCGTCGTCCTTCGACTTATTCTAATCCAATTAGGGTTTTTAACCAATCTTGTGCATCCAATAAGTGATTTTGTGTCATTGTTTGAACATTTAGGTCATTTTCGTCATCCTTCAACTTATTCTAATCCAATTAGGGTTTTTAACCAACCTTGTGCATCCAATAAGTGATTTTGTGTCATTGGTTGGACATTTATGTCATTTTCGTCATCCTTCGACTTATTCTAATCCAATTAGGATTTTTAACCACACTTGTGCATCCAATAAGTGATTTTGTTTAATTGGTTGGACATTTATGTCATTTTTCGTCCTCCCTAGGCTTATTCTAATCCAATTAGAGTTTTTAACCAATCTTGTGCATCCAAAAAGTGATTTTTTATCATTGGTTGAACATTTAGGTCATTTTCGTCATCCTTCGACTTATTCTAATCCAATTAGGGTTTTTAACCAATCTTGTGCATCCAAAAAGTGCGTTTGTGTCATTGGTTGAACATTTAGGTCATTTTCGTCATCCTTCGACTTATTCTAATCCAATTAGGGTGTTTAACCAATCTTGTGCATCCAATAAGTGATTTTGTGTCTTTGGTTGAACATTTAGGTCATTTTCGTCATCCTTTGATTTATTCTTATCCAATTAGGGTTTTTAACCAATCTTGTGCATCCAATAAGTGATTTTGTGTCATTGGTTGAACATTTAGGTCATTTTCGTCATCCTTCAACTTATTCTAATCCAATTAGGGTTTTTAACCAATCATATGCATCCAATAAGTGATTTTGTGTCATTTGTTGAACATTTAGGTCATTTTCGTCATCCTTCGACTTATTCTAATCCAATTAGGGTTTTTAACCAACCTTGTGCATCCAATAAGTGATTTTGTGTCATTGGTTGGACATTTATGTCATTTTCGTCATCCTTCGACTTATTCTAATCCAATTAGGATTTTTAACCAACCTTGTGCATCCAATAAGTGATTTTGTTTAATTGGTTGGACATTTATGTCATTTTTCGTCCTCCCTAGGCTTATTCTAATTCAATTAGAGTTTTTAACCAATCTTGTGCATCCAAAAAGTGATTTTTTATCATTGGTTTAACATTTAGGTTATTTTCATCCTCCCTTGGCTTATTCTAATCCAATTTGAGTTTTTAACCAATCTTGTGCATCTTATAAGTGATTTTTTATCATTGGTTGAACATTTAGGTTATTTTCATCCTCCCTTGGCTTATTCTAATCTAATTAGGGTTTTTAACCAATCTTGTGCATCCAAAAAGTGCGTTTGTGTCATTGGTTGAACATTTCTGTCATTTTCGTCCCCCCTTGGCTTATTCTAATCCAATTAGGGTCTTTAACCAATCTTGTGCATCCAATAAGTGATTTTGTGTCGTTGGTTGAACATTTAGGTCATTTTCGTCCTCCTTAGGCTTATTCTAATCCAATTAGTGTTTTTAACCAATCTTGTGCATTCAATAAGAGATTTTGTGTCATTGGTTGAACATTGAGGTCATTTTTGTCCTCCCTTGGCTTATTCTAATCTAATTAAGGTTTTTAACCAATCTTGTGCATCCAAAAAGTACGTTTGTGTCATTGGTTGAACATTTCGGTCATTTTCGTCCCCCTTGGCTTATTCTAATCCAATTAAGATATTTAACAAATCATGTACATCCAATAAGTGATTTTGTGTTATTGGTTGAACATTTAGGTCATTTTCGTCATCCTTCGACTTATTCTAATCCAATTAGGGTTTTTAACCAATCTTGTGCATCCAATAAGTGATTTTGTGTCATTGGTTGAACATTTAGGTCATTTTCGTCATCCTTCAACTTATTCTGATGCAATTAGGGTTTTTAACAAATCTTGTGCATCCAGAAAGTGCGTTTGTGTCATTGGTTAAACATTTAGGTCATTTTCGTCATCCTTCGACTTATTCTAATCCAATTAGGGTTTTTAACCAACCTTGTGCATCCAATAAGTGATTTTGTGTCATTGGTTGGACATTTATGTCATTTTCGTCATCCTTCGACTTATTCTAATCCAATTAGGGTTTTTAACCAACCTTGTGCATCCAATAAGTGATTTTGTGTCATTGGTTGGACATTTATGTCATTTTCGTCATCCTTCGACTTATTCTAATCCAATTAGGATTTTTAACCAACCTTGTGCATCCAATAAGTGATTTTGTTTAATTGGTTGGACATTTATGTCATTTTTCGTCCTCGCTAGGCTTATTCTAATTCAATTAGAGTTTTTAACCAATCTTGTGCATCCAAAAAGTGATTTTTTATCATTGGTTGAACATTTAGGTTATTTTCATCCTCCCTTGGCTTATTCTAATCCAATTAGAGTTTTTAACCAATCTTGTGCATCTTATAAGTGATTTTTTATCATTGGTTGAACATTTAGGTTATTTTCATCCTCCCTTGGCTTATTCTAATCTAATTAGGGTTTTTAACCAATCTTGTGCATCCAAAAAGTGCGTTTGTGTCATTGGTTGAACATTTCTGTCATTTTCGTCCCCCCTTGGCTTATTCTAATCCAATTAGGGTCTTTAACCAATCTTGTGCATCCAATAAGTGATTTTGTGTCGTTGGTTGAACATTTAGGTCATTTTCGTCGTCCTTAGGCTTATTCTAATCCAATTAGAGTTTTTAACCAATCTTGTGCATCCAATAAGAGATTTTGTGTCATTGGTTGAACATTTAGGTCATTTTTGTCCTCCCTTGGCTTATTCTAATCTAATTAAGGTTTTTAACCAATCTTGTGCATCCAAAAAGTACGTTTGTGTCATTGGTTGAACATTTCGGTCATTTTCGTCCCCCTTGTCTTATTCTAATCCAATTATGATATTTAACAAATCTTGTGCATCCAATAAGTGATTTTGTGTTATTGGTTGAACATTTAGGTCATTTTCGTCGTCCTTCGACTTATTCTAATCCAATTAGGGTTTTTAACCAATCTTGTGCATCCAATAAGTGATTTTGTGTCTTTGGTTGAACATTTAGGTCATTTTCGTCCTCCTTAGGCTTATTCTAATCCAATTAGAGTTTTTAACCAATCTTGTGCATCCAATAAGAGATTTTGTGTCATTGGTTGAACATTTAGGTCATTTTCGTCCTCCCTTGGCTTATTCTTATCTAATTAGGGTTTTTAACCAATCTTGTACATCCAAAAAGTGCGTTTGTGTCATTGGTTGAACATTTTGGTCATTTTCGTCCCCCCTTGGCTTATTCTAATCCAATTAGGATTTTTAACCAATCTTGTGCATCCAATAAGTGATTTTGTGTCTTTGGTTGAACATTTAGGTCAATTTCGTCATCCTTTGACTTATTCTTATCCAATTAGGGTTTTTAACCAATCTTGTGCATCCAATAAGTGATTTTGTGTCATTGGTTGAACATTTAGGTCATTTTCGTCATGCTTCAACTTATTCTAATCCAATTAGGGTTTTTAACCAATCATGTGCATCCAATAAGTGATTTTGTGTCATTTGTTGAACATTTAGGTCATTTTCGTCATCCTTCGACTTATTCTAATCCAATTAGGGTTTTTAACCAACCTTGTGCATCCAATAAGTGATTTTGTGTCATTGGTTGGACATTTATGTCATTTTCGTCATCCTTCGACTTATTCTAATCCAATTAGGATTTTTAACGAACCTTGTGCATCCAATAAGTGATTTTGTTTAATTGGTTGGACATTAATGTCATTTTTCGTCCTCCCTAGGCTTATTCTAATCCAATTAGAGTTTTTAACCAATCTTGTGCATCCAAAAAGTGATTTTTTATCATTGGTTGAACATCTAGGTCGTTTTCGTCATCCTTCGACTTATTCTAATCCAATTAGGGTTTTTAACGAACCTTGTGCATCCAATAAGTGATTTTGTGTAATTGGTTGGACATTTATGTCATTTTCGTCATCCTTCGACTTATTCTAATCCAATTAGGGTTTTTAACCAATCTTGTGCATCCAAAAAGTGCGTTTGTGTCATTGGTTGAACATTTAGGTCATTTTCGTCATCCTTCGACTTATTCTAATCCAATTAGGGTTTTTAACCAATCTTGTGCATCCAATAAGTGATTTTGTGTCTTTGGTTGAACATTTAGGTCATTTTCATCATCCTTTGACTTATTCTTATCCAATTAGGGTTTTTAACCAATCTTGTGCATCCAATAAGTGATTTTGTGTCATTGGTTGAACATTTAGGTCATTTTCGTCATCCTTCAACTTATTCTAATCCAATTAGGGTTTTTAACCAATCATATGCATCCAATAAGTGATTTTGTGTCATTTGTTGAACATTTAGGTCATTTTCGTCATCCTTCGACTTATTCTAATCCAATTAGGGTTTTTAACCAACCTTGTGCATCCAATAAGTAATTTTGTGTCATTGGTTGGACATTTATGTCATTTTCGTCATCCTTCGACTTATTCTAATCCAATTAGGATTTTTAACCAACCTTGTGCATCCAATAAGTGATTTTGTTTAATTGGTTGGACATTTATGTCATTTTTCGTCCTCCCTAGGCTTATTCTAATTCAATTAGAGTTTTTAACCAATCTTGTGCATCCAAAAAGTGATTTTTTATCATTGGTTGAACATTTAGGTTATTTTCATCCTCCCTTGGCTTATTCTAATCCAATTAGAGTTTTTAACCAATCTTGTGCATCTTATAAGTGATTTTTTATCATTGGTTGAACATTTAGGTTATTTTCATCCTCCCTTGGCTTATTCTAATCTAATTAGGGTTTTTAACCAATCTTGTGCATCCAAAAAGTGCGTTTGTGTCATTGGTTGAACATTTCTGTCATTTTCGTCCCCCCTTGGCTTATTCTAATCCAATTAGGGTCTTTAACCAATCTTGTGCATCCAATAAGAGATTTTGTGTCATTGGTTGAACATTTAGGTCATTTTCGTCATCCTTCGACTTATTCTAATCCAATTAGGGTTTTTAACCAATCTTGTGCATCCAATAAGTGATTTTGTGTCATTGTTTGAACATTTAGGTCATTTTCGTCATCCTTCAACTTATTCTAATCCAATTAGGGTTTTTAACCAACCTTGTGCATCCAATAAGTGATTTTGTGTCATTGGTTGGACATTTATGTCATTTTCGTCATCCTTCGACTTATTCTAATCCAATTAGGATTTTTAACCACACTTGTGCATCCAATAAGTGATTTTGTTTAATTGGTTGGACATTTATGTCATTTTTCGTCCTCCCTAGGCTTATTCTAATCCAATTAGAGTTTTTAACCAATCTTGTGCATCCAAAAAGTGATTTTTTATCATTGGTTGAACATTTAGGTCATTTTCGTCATCCTTCGACTTATTCTAATCCAATTAGGGTTTTTAACCAATCTTGTGCATCCAAAAAGTGCGTTTGTGTCATTGGTTGAACATTTAGGTCATTTTCGTCATCCTTCGACTTATTCTAATCCAATTAGGGTGTTTAACCAATCTTGTGCATCCAATAAGTGATTTTGTGTCTTTGGTTGAACATTTAGGTCATTTTCGCATCCTTCGACTTATTCTAATCCAATTAGGGTGTTTAACCAATCTTGTGCATCCAATAAGTGATTTTGTGTCTTTGGTTGAACATTTAGGTCATTTTCGTCATCCTTTGATTTATTCTTATCCAATTAGGGTTTTTAACCAATCTTGTGCATCCAATAAGTGATTTTGTGTCATTGGTTGAACATTTAGGTCATTTTCGTCATCCTTCAACTTATTCTAATCCAATTAGGGTTTTTAACCAATCATATGCATCCAATAAGTGATTTTGTGTCATTTGTTGAACATTTAGGTCATTTTCGTCATCCTTCGACTTATTCTAATCCAATTAGGGTTTTTAACCAACCTTGTGCATCCAATAAGTGATTTTGTGTCATTGGTTGGACATTTATGTCATTTTCGTCATCCTTCGACTTATTCTAATCCAATTAGGATTTTTAACCAACCTTGTGCATCCAATAAGTGATTTTGTTTAATTGGTTGGACATTTATGTCATTTTTCGTCCTCCCTAGGCTTATTCTAATTCAATTAGAGTTTTTAACCAATCTTGTGCATCCAAAAAGTGATTTTTTATCATTGGTTTAACATTTAGGTTATTTTCATCCTCCCTTGGCTTATTCTAATCCAATTTGAGTTTTTAACCAATCTTGTGCATCTTATAAGTGATTTTTTATCATTGGTTGAACATTTAGGTTATTTTCATCCTCCCTTGGCTTATTCTAATCTAATTAGGGTTTTTAACCAATCTTGTGCATCCAAAAAGTGCGTTTGTGTCATTGGTTGAACATTTCTGTCATTTTCGTCCCCCCTTGGCTTATTCTAATCCAATTAGGGTCTTTAACCAATCTTGTGCATCCAATAAGTGATTTTGTGTCGTTGGTTGAAAATTTAGGTCATTTTCGTCCTCCTTAGGCTTATTCTAATCCAATTAGTGTTTTTAACCAATCTTGTGCATTCAATAAGAGATTTTGTGTCATTGGTTGAACATTGAGGTCATTTTTGTCCTCCCTTGGCTTATTCTAATCTAATTAAGGTTTTTAACCAATCTTGTGCATCCAAAAAGTACGTTTGTGTCATTGGTTGAACATTTCGGTCATTTTCGTCCCCCTTGGCTTATTCTAATCCAATTAAGATATTTAACAAATCATGTACATCCAATAAGTGATTTTGTGTTATTGGTTGAACATTTAGGTCATTTTCGTCATCCTTCGACTTATTCTAATCCAATTAGGGTTTTTAACCAATCTTGTGCATCCAATAAGTGATTTTGTGTCATTGGTTGAACATTTAGGTCATTTTCGTCATCCTTCAACTTATTCT